>JAXDDW010000016.1:4820000-5420000 GCA_034670385.1 Hoplostethus mediterraneus
CACACACACCTACACCTGAATGGTATAAATAGATACAGATCATCCAATTACCTGCCTCTTGGAGAGCTGAGCGACTGCTGGGCTGATTCCCATCTGTGAGAGTAAAGAGGAATCTTCTAGACCTGGACATTTTAACAGACTGTAAATAGACATGGGACGTGTTCAAATACTATATTATAAATAATGTTTTATAGACGGTGGCCACAACAAGACAAACACTTCAGAGCAGTTTGTAGTGGGATATTAGACCTTCTTCTAAATCTACTTCCCATAAAGGTTCAGTCATGTTTAGATCTGCTGGTTGAGGCCATGGAAGGAGTCTGACTTCCTCCTGTTCATGAAACCAGCAAGTGTGTATAGGGGCGTTATCATCTTAGCACCCTAGGGTGGTCCTGGTCTTGTCAATTTTCTTGTCTGTTATGCAACAAATCAGACCCAATGACTCCCAGTAGATGGTGCCATACCATTATAGATCCACCATCATTTTCTAACAGTTTGTAACAGATATTTCTCCTCTTTTTCACCTCGCTTTGCAGTCTGTGCTTGGCATATGTTGTCACGATTTTCCAGATGGTTCCTATTGACACGTTAAATTATTCTTTTATGACCGCTATGACTATTTCTTTGCTTTCGGTAGGTAGTCGCCTTATGTTGCTTTGAAATCTCTCCTATAAAAGTGATTGTCAGCCCTCTTTTAAAGCTCACACATACACTTTTTCACGTGGCGTTTCCATTATTCCACCCTCTGTACATGTGTTATAGTTATGTTATATATTTGTATATGTGCTATATGTGTGTATCTGTGTGTATTCTAGGGCTATACAGATGAACCGGTGTCTAAGATCCTGTCCCATGTTGAGGACGGAGCTGTTGTCCAACTAGACAGATGGAATCTGCAGGTTGAACCAAACAACGCAGGGGCTGAACAGGATGAACAGCAAACTGACAAGGTTGGCACACACACACACACACAGGAAAAATCCACCCTAAACCCCCAAATAAACAGCTATTGTTGATGTACCTTGTATTTCTGGGTCCCATTTTATTGATGAATTGGACAGATGTTGATGGCATGACGCTGAGATCGTCTCATCCTGTGGACTTCAGAGAGAGGAGTTTTAAGAATGATTTTTTATGTGTCTTACGTTATTTCGTGGCTTCAGGCCTGAGATCTCCCTGCGTGATCGAACTCGCAGGGAGAATTCAGGAGTGAGGAACAGGCTTTAACTCGCATGCGTTTGATCGGAGGCTAAAAAATTAAAAAAAGATTATTTTGCTTTAACCCTAACCCTAAAAATTCTGGAGGAAACACTGAATACTTGGGTGTTTTTTTGTTATGAAAATGGAAACATGTATAGATATTGAAAGCAAAGAAATATTGGCGATCTATAGCTTCTGTCCAAATAATATTGGTATCGGCAAAAACCCTAGAAAGCAGTCCACCTACATTATGTTAAACAACTACTCAGTTTCACTATCTTGTCAACAGTATAGTCATGTGAAGTTAACAACCGTATTTTGTATGCTCTCAGCTTCCTCTAGATGTGTTCAACAACTACTTCAGTCTCGGGTTCGATGCCCACGTGACCCTGGAGTTCCACGAGTCCAGAGGTACGGTCACGACGATCGCACTTCGGACACGCAGCTTTTCTGTTTCATTTCTTTCAAGTGTTTTTTTGTTCATTTTCTCTCACTCTGTCGTTGTTGTAGAAGCCAACCCGGAGAAGTTCAACAGTCGTTTTAAGAACAAGATGTTCTACGCCGGGGTGAGTGCACCTCTGATTTCAAAGGATCCAGCTTAAGGTGGATCGTTGTCCCTTTTCCTGATCACATCTGTGTTGGCTGGATGTATAACTGTCACATGCGTTAAGGAGACTATTAATAGGTGAGGAGGTGTTATGGGGGTCCCTATAATCACATCATTCAGTCTTTCAAAATTGTTCAATCCAGCCATGCGGCGGCGAGATCCTACATGCATGACGCCAACATCCGATTGCAGGCTCTTATGATACGGCATTGTCATATCATCCATATCATCAGGTTGACGTGGATGTATGTTTTTTTTCAGGCATTTTTGTTTTGCCTTCCTTTCCTCTCCCAGCATCTGTACGCCACTCTGGCAGAGCGGCGTCCTCCAGGTCTGTTGGTTTCAGGTGTTTTTCGGCCGGGGTCCTTATAGCGCTTCTTTGGTCCCCCAGCAGACCCCGTTTGCCAAGATGTAGTTGGCCATGCGAGACCCTCAGGCGTTCCTGGGGCATGCTGACCATATGTTCAGACAGGAAGCGTATTGAAACGTGTTGTGCCAGGTGCCTGGATAGAACCCGACGTGAAGAAGGCTGGCTTTTGCTTTACCGGATCAGGCGAATTGCTTTCTGAAAATGTTTCAGCTGGAGTGATTACCTCTTCGCCTCCGCCTCGCCCTATTCACCTACTTCCATTCACTTGGCATGCATTCGTGCAGCCTCGATTTGTTCAGTCCAGCATAGTCGGTGTTGCGTGACCATGGCCTCCATACTTTTGCAATTAGTGTTTCCGTATGCGGCATGTGGTCACAACAGTTGATTTCTAGGATGCGCTGCAGGCATCCTATATGACTCAGATTCGGGAGCTGTAAAGAAGTGCAGTGAGACAGACGGCTTATTAGACGGCAACTGTGGCGCGGTGAGAGATTCTTGTTTGGGAAGACCCCGTAGGCTTTTTGCTTGAACATGTTTTGAATTTCACGGTAAGTGTTGCAGTTCCCCGAGAGAATTCTGCTCAGCTGCCTGTCTGTCTCCAATACAGACGGCGTTCTCCGATTTCCTGATGGGAAGTTCCAAAGACCTGTCCAAGCATATCAAAGTAGTGGTGAGTACCTGTCAATCAACCAGCCAGTCCGTTAACCAATGGATGAAGTCGGTGAGTCACTCTGTCTGTCTGTCTGTCTGGCTCTCTCCAGTGTGATGGGACAGATTTAACATCGAAGGTTCAGGACTTGAAGCTCCAGTGTCTGGTCTTCCTCAACATCCCCAGGTTAGTACAAGTACAAGTAATGATGCTGCTGCTGCTACTACTACTGCTACTTCTACTGGTTCTTCTACTACTATGAACTTCTACTGCTACTTCTACTACTTCTACTACCTTCTACTGCTACTACTGTGTCTTTTATTGTTCAGGAGGACAAATCACTTTCAATACTTTAGTGTGCAAACTTGATAAGGTGCTTAATATGTTTCCTCCTGAACTGGTGCTTGCGTTTTTCTATTTACTTACTAATAAGTTAAATTGGCTGCTGTAGTGCTGAAACAAAAACCTGCAGACTCAACGCATGTTTTGAGACCACTCCTCTACACCAACGACTGAACCTCATTTTCATTGTGTTTCCAGGTACTGTGCAGGCACTACACCATGGGGAAACCCCAGCGAACATCATGACTTCGAACCTCAGCGTCATGATGATGGATACATTGAGGTCATCGGATTCACAATGACATCACTGGTATGGAACCTTTGCTGTACTGTGGTAACCAGGTTAACTATGGGCGGCTAGCATGGCGGCTAAGCTATCCAAATGTACCATGTTCTAGGATAGGGTGATATTAGTTTCTTCATATTACTGTATTTTCCCCGTATTTGAACCCGACTTCAAGAACTGCTAAACAACTGCAGTAGCATTGAACCTTGAACATCCATTACCTTGAACATTTTCAAATACCTTGCTATACGATTATATTGGGACACTATTGACCAACCTACTGACAGTATTCAGTCCAGCTGTGTTTGTAGTAGTGTAGCAACCTCCTACTTTGACGTATACTCACTAAAAATGTGGTTTGCATGAGCAATAATCCTAGGGAGACCTTTTTAATGCTATGGGGGCCTTTTTGGTGACTGTTTGTGCTATGTAGAGCACATCTGCTAAGCCGGAAATGTGTAACACATTCAGAGGATTTCATAATGCCCCCATGAATTAGAATTTGACATAAATGTTAGTTTAACAAGAAAAAATAAACTTTATTAACTTTATTTCTTTGAGGGGAAATTAGTCATGGATAGAACACAAAAATACATAAAAAACACAAGTTCTATTGACAAGATTTCATGCGTCTCATTACACGTTAGCAAAGTTGTTGCATAGCAGATTTTCAAAATAAAAGTACTGTGGGCCATGAAGTATACAGTTTAGTAACTAGAACAAAGTAATGCATATTTGTTCTATGAGACACTGTTAAGAGTCTGTCTGTCTGTCTGTAGGCTACTCTCCAGGTTGGTGGTCATGGAGAGAGGTTGAACCAGTGCAGAGAAGTCACCCTCACCACCACAAAACCTCTTCCAGTACAGGTGCAGTATACTGGTTAGACTGGCCTGATCACACTCCACTCGTTTTGGTAACATCTGGTCACTTAGTCCCCCTCTCCGACCTTTAGACTACTGCCACCCCCGATTGATTGATTGATTGATTGACTATATTTGCAGGTGGATGGTGAACCATGTAGACTAGCTCCCTCTGTCATCCACATCAGCCTCAGAAACCAGGCCAACATGGTTCAGAAAACGAAACGACGGACCTCACTGCCACACCTTAACGAGTGAGTTACACAATGTCTGACCAGTTCCTACAGACTCAGCTCCCCTTCCCAGTAGATACGACTGGTTCCCAACACTTCAGCCAGCTTACTGACCCTTCTATTAAATTGCTGTTATTGCGCCCCCCCCCCTTTCCCTTTCTGTCTATGTCTCTCAGCCAGCAGCCAGTTCCTGAGAGATTGCGGATCAGAGTCAGCAGGATTAGCATGACTGACTATGAGGCTCTGCATTATGACAAGGACAAACTGCGACAAGCATGTACGGCAACACACACACACACACACACACACACACACATACACAGATACAGATAATGTATTATCTTCTAAATCTATCTTCACCATTATGGGACAAAAATATTTTATAATGTTTTGTATTATTTTATAATATTTTGTAAATGGATTTTTTTTAATGAAGAAAGAGAGAAAACAGCCTTGGCATTATTGGCACCCTTTTCTAATACAGCCTTTGGCAATGACGACTCCTTCCAAAATGTTCTTATGAGCATCAATGACCTCCATCTATCCACCCATCCATCCATTTTCTAGCTGCTTGGGGTGTGCTTGCTGTCAGGGTCGGGGTGGCAATTGGGCAAGCAGAGCAGATGTCCTCTTCCCCAGCAACTTCCTCCAGCTCCCAGCTAGAGGAAGTTCCTGGCCTGGGACATGAGGAGGGATCAAAAACCTCCCTGCACGTTTCTCCCACTCTTGAATTACAACTCACTGCAGTTCTTCAGTGTTCAAAGGATTCCTTTGCGCAATTGCAGATTGCAGGTCTCGCCATAGGTTCTCAAAGGGATTGAGATCATGACTGACCACTGGCCACTCCAGAGCAGTTCATTGTTTCGTTCTTGGGTTCTCGTAGTGTGTTTTGGGTTATTGTCCTGCTGGATGACCCATGACCTTTGATCACCCAGTTTGTTTCTTAAAAAGCTTAATTTTGTTGTCTGTACACAATGCACTGACCTGTATTGTCAAAAAGCTCTAATGGTTGGTTGGTTTTATCAGTCCATAGAACTGATAAAGGAGGATTTGGATTTGTCTTGGTGGCTTTTGGCAAGGGTCTTGACAAGGCTCAATCAGGCCTTCTTGCGTTTCTCTTTCAGTGTTTGGTTCAATGTCTTGTGTACAGTACAGGCTAAAACGATTCAGTGTTTGAAACAAAGTGTGAAACAATTACCCCAGACATCTCAGACATTCCAGACACCTCGGGTCAGCCTTGTGGTGATTACATGTTATGCAAGGTGTTTTTTCTTCAATGCCTCACATTGACCTTTAACTACATCTGAGATACATTTTCCTCTTGCAGTTCAATGAGCGGCAAAGTGATAATAGTCTGAACTGTGGAAATAGGAATGCCAAGGTCTCTGGAAACTTTGACAAATGACATAATCTTTCTTATTTTTTTTGTACTATAATTGAAATGTTTTACAATTGAAAAAAACATAGCATTAAACATTCTAATGTTACAATACATGCATAGAAATACAAGAAGGATAGATGAAATCAACATCTAATTCATAACATAGTCATAAACACCTTATGAAGACTTAAAAGGTAAATGGGGATCACTTAAGGTTTTAGTGGGATACGTGTTGTGGATATGTGTTCAACGGAGACCAAGAATGTTTGTCAGACTTAAAATTGAGGCCTCATTGGAATATTTAAGCTTTTCATGTTTTAAATGAGCCATAATCTCTCAGACCCAGCGAATATGTGCTCACAGTATGCTTGGTTTCCATTTGAAAAGGTTGAGGCGACAGCATTGAAAAGGAAATGCTATTAGATTGAGCAAGGGAGAGCATCAACCCACCTGGGGCCACTCTTTGTCATAAATATATGAATATGTCCCGAAAATGTCAAACCAAAGTGAGCTCAAAGCTGGGCAAGACCAAAAACAAATAAATAAGAGTGGTTACATCAAGAACAAGTTAAATGAATAAAACAAGTTTGCTTTTGGAGAGGCGGAGTCTGTGAAATGCTTGGCATTGAAGTAACCCATGTCTGATATACCTAGAGGTTGAATGTATTCTCTCAGTTGAGTGTTGGAAGACATTATTTGGGAATGTACCCTGCCATTCCCAAATACCCAGTACCCTGCCAAATTGCTCCTCCCATATATCTAAGATGATGCTTGGCCTTCATCACATATTCTAGAGACAAGCACCCTTTCTGATGGAAGTGACTACATTCCTCATTCCTCATTCCTCTTGGATGAGGAATGAGGAATAGAGGAATTGTCTGCATAGAGGGAACTTTTGGTGAACTTTTGGGTCTGCCTCCTCTAGTAAGGGTGCCTCTAAGGGTGATTGCTAATGGTTTAATGGCAGTATCGAATAGGAGTGAATGTCGTGGGCATCCTAGCCATTTCTGTTTGTAGGAGGAATTATTCAGATACATGGTACCTGCTACCTAGAGTTTTCTTGATTGAAGTGCACGTGGTGGTATATATATACGGTGCAAGGAGATCTGCTAAATAAGACGGTGCCAGCTCATGTAATATTTTATATTGGTAGAATACCTCCAAGTCGCATCTGGTATGAATTGGGAGCCAGTTAAGGTGTTATGTGATCAAATGTTTTCGTTTCGGTACAATGGTACAATCATGTGGCTTGTAGCATGCCAAGACCAAATTTCAAAATATGAATGTTATGCACGGTATTTGGTCAAGATTTCGAATGGGTCACATTTGGACTCAAGATCCAAATAAATGCACATGAATGACAGTGGCATCTTACAGATGTTCAGGCTAAACTGGGACCAGAGCACAGACTGGTGTTGAATCAGAGCTGCATGGTAATTAGAAAGATGAGCAGATGGCGAGAAGTTGCTGAGGATTTTCAGTTGAGTTTTTCCAACTTGCATTTGAGTTACTCTTCTTGACTCCTCTGACTTGTTGATGTAGTGTGTGTGTATGTGTGTTCACATGAAAGGGAAAACCAGCAGTGAAGCTCAGTGTGAAACTTCACTTAGCTTGAGGCTAGCTCGTACTGTCTATCTGTGTGTGCATCTGCAGTCACTGGCCTTGATGTCTTTGATTAACACACACACAGACGAGCACACACACTGTGCCAAGTGCTTGTTATGCTGTTGTTTTAAAAACATGTAGAAAATGTCTCTCTCGCTCTCTCCCTTGTTCTCCAGCACAATTATAGTTACTGGCTTCACAAACCAGAAGACACACAAACACATAGTTAATTGGACATGTCTGAGTTTTCATGTCAGTTCAAATTTTCGCCAAAGGGTGGTGCTGTTACCACTGTCAATAAATGTGCAAAATGATTCACTGTGTGTGTGTGTGTGTGTGTGTGTGTGTGTGTAGAGGTGTGTTCTCTTTTTTCTATGTCTGTTTTGCATAATATTGGTATGTACAGGTGATGTCTGATCTTAATTATGGAGATTTTCATCGCACTATTGCAATCCTAGAGAGAAAATATAGGCTACACATAACTAATAACTTTTAATATTGTGTGTTCTTGCTTTTTTGATTTGATTTTTTGAATCAACTCAATCTCTCTCTTTCTCTCTCTCTCTCTCTCTCTCTCTCTCTCTCTCTCTCTCTAAACATTATGCTGTTGCCAAACCCCTAAGAATCTAAGGAGACCTCAGAGGAGGAAGTCATTTCAAAAAGATTTGGTTTCCATCAGTCCACTGAGACAAATAATATACACATGGAGAGAATTTAACATGACAGAGACTCTGACTAGAAATGGACAGCCCTCCAAGATATCACCAAGAGCCAAATATATTTAAACTAGTAAAAAACCAACCCAGGAATAACATCCAGAGATCTACAAGCCTCCGTCGCTGCATCTGATGTCGTTGTGCATCCGTCAACAATAAGAATACTGAATAGAAATGGCTTTCATGCAAGGGTAGCCAGGAAGAACCTCGACTGTCTAAAATGAACAAAACTGTCCGTCTTAAGTTTGCCAGAGACCAAACATGAAGATTTCTGGACGTCTGTTCTGTGGACAGATGAGTCCAGAATTGAACTGTTTGGCATTGAATGCCATGTTTGGCGACAACCCAAAACTGCCCACCACTAAAATAACCTTCCCCCTACGGTCAGTCAAGCATGGTGGTGGAGTGTCATGGTCTGGGGCTGTTTTTCTTCCTCTGGACCTGGAAGACTCAACATCATTAAGGGAACCATGAGGATGCCAGAGAATCCCAGGCCCTCAGTCAGTTTAGTATTTTGGATTAGCCAAGTCCTGACCTAAATCCAACTGAGATGCTGTGTCAGGACCTGAAGCAGCTGTTCATGTGAGACAGACCTCAAACCTCACTTAGTTGGCAGAGTTCTGTTAGGAGGAGTGGGAGAAAATCCCTCCAGGAAGATGAAGAGACTGATCAGTGGCTCTAGGAGACGTTTACTCATCGCTGCTAAGAAGTTATTGATTGAAGTTCACATATTTTTGCACACAGGGATATCTGAGTTTTTGTTAAATAAACCAGCTTTGTTAAATAAAAAGTATATCATTGTGCATGTTCTTTAGATAGGATGTCCTCAATAAGATTTGAGGTTTCATAAGGGTTTTGTAAAGTTACTAATGACCAATAATGACCACCCCATGCAGGGTTCACAAACTTTCAAGCTTGACTTTATAATGGTATATGAAAGTTCAGTGGTCATCGCTGGGGAACGGCTCTTTAAAGTTGGACCTCATAAGATCTCATTGAAGAGCAACATCTGATCTTCCAAAATCCTTAGAAAGTAGAGACATCTTTGATATGCCGTGAAACAGTTTTAAGAAAAAGTTTTGAGGGAACGTCTGTGGGAAAGCACAGAAGCTCAAAGCCATGAATAGTGCTGCACTATTATGGTTAGTTAATATAGCCTTACAATAACAAAAAAGACGTGGAAATGCACGTCCGTAATGATGAGGTGACAGGAACACAGTTGAATGAAGAAGATGGATGGATGGATAGATAGATAGATGGATAGATGAGCCCAATGAGAGAGGTGGTTAAATAATACACAGCAGATCAACTTATTCACAGCAGATGTCAAAGAATTGGATGGTGGTTAAATGGTTAAAAAGCTTACATAAGAAATTCAAGAATTTCTCAGCACATCAACAGGTCCATCGTAGCCAGAAGCTTTACCTTTGTTTACTGTTTGCAAAGCTTTCAAAACTTCTGATTCATTGATATACAGGTTCAGATGGAGTCAGAAACACTGACTCCGTTTGAGTTCTGAGAACGATCCTGGGGGCTGACTGAAGCTGGCTGGAAAACACTTTTTTTTTTTACCAGCTTACTCAAAACAGTGTTTGTCAGTTAAATGAGACCCAGCACCTGCCGGGGGATATGTTGGCTGCATTCCCTGACAAGTCCAAGCTGATTCACAGGTCCCGAGTTCATGAAGTGTTCCGCTGCTGCAGTCTCCAGCGGCGTCTTTTAGACACGCCGGTCAAACCGCCTCTGAGCATCCCCTCATTGCTGCTTTCTCTGAAGCCTTTGCAGGGCCAGGTGGGCAGGGACGCCCATTCCTTCAGGTTCTTCCACCGTGAAGGGTGTTCATCTGTCCACCAGACCTTTTTAGGCCTTTTATTTTTACATCGGCCAGCTCGAATCCCTGTGAGAGATATGTTGCCGCATCTCCTCTTACAGTGTCACAGAATTGTGTACGAGGCCAAAGTGACTTGGCAGCTGCTGAAGCTTCTAGCTGTGCTGCACGGTCCCTCAGAGCTGCTTGATGTGTCATTAGGTATGAAATTGTTTAAAAAAAGACCCCGTCCTCCTGGTTAGAAGGCTGTAGTTTGAAGAACGTAGCCACACATGTCTACAACCAACGTTTCAGGCAAACCGTCCTCATCAGGGTAATCCAATTACCCTAACATACATGTTTTGAATGGCTGCTTTGAATATTGTCAGTGGGATATTGAATGTCATTGCCAGGGGCTCGCTGAGTGCCAAAACACAATAGTGGAACCCACATGACTTCTAGTCATGTGGGTTCTAGTCATCATCTCTTCTAGTTTTTCCCATTTTAATGCTAGTTAGTTTTACAATTGCTTATATAATTTATACCTGCTAATGTTTTGTGTGAGAGGCCACTTTATCTAGGTGAACCACTTACGGACCAGTAGGAGCGACACATTCTTTAATAACGACCCAGTCTCAACACTAACGGGTATAAAACTGCATATGAAAGATTTTGTAATGATAACTTCAGAGCACTGCTACACCCCCCTTTGATCAAACAAAACCAAAGCCATGCTGGAAACCAGTTTCAGCACGTAGACTGGTGACACACAGATGGCCTCATTAATCATTAAGGATTTCATTTAAAAAAGGCATTTTTCTCACTAATTTGCGGTATACTTTTGCAAAGAACCCCTTCCTGTGCCTCTGGCGTCACCTCCGGACAATCTTTAGATGTTTTCCCTTTTGCTACACTGCCTTTGGCTTTAGCTTCATTCACGCCGGAACAGCACCCTCTTCCTGTCTTGGCATCGTGCCGTAAAGCAATCCAGCAGATTTCCCCCCCCAATACTTCCTGGTTGCACACAATACAAAATGCAGCGTAGAGGTTGCCAAGCTAATCTGGAATGGTCTCACTTGTTTGTGGCAATTGTAATCATGTCTCAAAATGGTAATGATTTATTGATGATGCACGTCGCACCTTTTAAATATCAGCTGACATGTAGAGTAGATATCAAAGTGCTGTTGGATAATTGCCTCGTTCTTCTGCATCTCCAGCCATTCCTGTGGGGCTGATCGTGGTTCCTGGTGACAGCGATCTGGAAACCTGCAGAGAACACATCCAACGACTGCAGGAGGTAAGCAGGAGAGAGGTATGGGTGAAAAGGGCATGGTTCTTCATCACTGGAAGGGAAAGAGCATGGCAGCAACACAACTAAACAAACTAAGTGTGTGAGTGTTCTGGGGTTGATGATGTTGGGACCACTCTTCCTCTACTCTCCTCTTCCTTTCCTCTCCTCACTTCACATCTTCCTCTCCAGGACTTCTGCTCTGTCCACCCCTCGTTCAGATGCTTGGCACTACAGGTTGGTAGTTTGACACCAGTTCTGGTTTCTGTTTGGCTCAGGGGCACACGGGGGAACTAAGAGGTACAAGTTCCTTTTTTAAAGCAACACATCACTTTGGTAGAACATTTTATAGGCTGACCCGGTGGGAGTTGATTAGCTTAGCACTTAATGATCACATCTTCCAAGAAAAGCTGGCGTTGCGGTTGCTGCGTTACTTTACATTCAGACCGATTGAGTCAGCATTCAACCCGAGTGAGAAACTGGGCTTTCAAGACGAGCATTACCATCTCTGCACCGAAGCCGTCTGTCTCACCATACTTCCTTATCGCTGCCAAAGCTAGGTCAACACATGCGTGAGCCTGAGCGCTTCCATATGGGATGTCTGCAGCACACAGAACGATCCTATGCCTCAAACTCGTAATACTTGTTGCCTTCTAAGACTTCACTGCAAAAAGTATGGAGGCTGCTGTCGTGCAACACAAACATGTTATCCCCCTGCATCCAGACAGAATGCAACAGATGTTTTGACATGGTGCAAATGCATATAAAGACAATGGAAGGAGACAAGATGAAGTGAAAATTCGATTGCGTCGGACGAATTCTTTCAGGAGATTGGCCCGACACAGTGAAGTGAAAGCCAGTCAGCTTCAAGCAGGACTACCGTTCTGTAAATCCACCACCTAGTATTAATAAATAAGTATTACTAGTGAGAAAAATGTCCATTAGGTATTTGTGACCCAATGAATAGTTTCTAAAAGCTAGATTGCCCAAAGTAGACATTCGCGATGCTCTCAAAGGAACGGGAAACAAATCTGCTCCTCTTGGGGAACAATATGACAAACCTTAACCCTGATGAAGGCTATCGCAGACGAAACGCATCGGCTTTTAACATTAAAGCTTCATCATGTCGTTTCCCCCGAGAGTAGCTCAATCTTTTCATTCCTTTTTGGCTCTCTTTTTTTTTCGATTCCCGCACCTTGGAGGAGCTGCGAGGTTTGCGGCAGATCCGATACCCCCCCGGCGCCGCTGCCGAGCCAGGATTGAAATAGAGCATGATGGCGTGATGAATCCAACTGATCGACATTGTTTCGTCAAGAAAGTTGTCACGTTGCAAAGTCAGAAGCTACCTGTCAGGGTGTCGGGTCAGATGTGATTTTTTTTCAGGCCGTTGGAAAATAAAGCCGGTACCGATTACCAGAACAGCCAATGTTAGCGATTGACTGCCGAGGAACTCCTGTACTGAGCATTTTAAATGTTCTACCAAAGTGAAATTGCTTGAAACGAACACTTGCAATACAGTATAGACACACACACACACACACACACACATGCAGTTTATAAACAAACACACACCCACACACAGAACAGATACTGTACTGGAGGGATGACGGGTTCACAGTGGGAGTCAGTACTGCATTACACAACACACACGCACACGGATACACACACACACAAATAACTGATTTAAACATCCAATCACCAAGAATGAAAAATAAAAAATGTTTTAATTTAGCTTGATCTTGTCACGGCGACTTCAGTGCCAAAACCACTGAATCTGAATCGCCCGTCTTAACATTTGGCTTTACGCAGAAAGCAGGAAATGTATGAGGTCAGAGCAGTAAAATGTTTTTAAAAATGTAAACGCTTCTGTTGTACAGTTGACAATTAATGTGATGAAATCCAACCAGCGATGATAGCTCACTGCTACAACTTAACCACGAACGTTACATCCTCAACAAAGGACTAAGCCCACTGACAACGAACTCCAACAAATGAAGCCCTTTGGGGTGTTGCATTTAATCGCCCCCGTGTGATGTAACCGTGGAGCCATGTGCAAAGTTTCGAGGAAAGCTGTAGTGTGGTGATTTATTAAGTAGAATGCAGTAGAAGTTGATATCAATAACCAAATCTCCTAAAGCCACACTGATGACCCTCATAATGGAAAGAGCGTTGACATACAGATTGTTTTTTCTACAATCATTGAAAAGCATGAGAGGACAGAGAGAGAGAGCGATCGTTGTTAAAGGATATTGGGTCCCCGAGTTAAAACGAGAAGCTTTATATTTCAAGAAAGTTTTATTATATCGATGAAAATAGCCCTGGAAACAGGCTCTACCTGGGCAAGCGCCGTTCTCCTTCGGAGGACGTCAGCGTTTCAAGACAGCCTCCTCATCCTGTTCTTCAAGAGCGAGCAGAACAGCTCTTGCTAATAAGGTAGCTTGCAAGTCATCAAATAACGTGATGCTCCCGCGTGCCCTTTGATCTCTTGCTCTCCGGTACCAGCCACGCTCACCGCTACGCTACACTGCATTTTGTTCAGGAGGAGGGGGAGGGGGAGGGCGGGGGGGGGAAGCGCCCTATCTGATCACGCCCTTAAACGGTCTTGGCAGGTTTGTTGGATCGTAGGTGAAGGCCGTGTAAAGTGTTGGCGTGATCACAGAGGTCCGCCGGGGTCTCGGTCTGACGTTCGGTAAGCTACCGTCAGCCCCGGAACACCGCGCGCGCCCATACCCTGCATGCGATGTCAGGATGTTTTTTTCCTTCTGATCGAATCTGGCTTTCGTTTGATTTAATATTCTCTCTCATCTCATTGTCACAGAGGCAGAGAGAGAGAGAGAGGGGAGGAGGAGAAAGAGAAGCACGGGGGAAAGACAAAAAATAAAAATAACGCGGAGAGACAACTGCTATCAAACAGAATAAGGCAGTCCAAAACAAAAAGGCCTCGTCTCCTTTTACCTGCAAGCGCTGAAGCCCTTCCAGTTCCTCTTCCAATGGTGTTCATGCTCATAAAGAGGTGCTTCATCATCGTCCAAACCCGTCTCTGATTGGCCAACCAAGACCAAAGAATCGGTTTGACTGATTAAGATTACCAATCTAAGGTGAACTTTATTGGGCCCCAAGGGAATATTGGGTCTTTGCAGCAGCACAGAATGCAGCAAATAAAAAATACCGACAATTAAAAAAACGATCTTCATCAGGTTCCTCCTGGCGGGAAGGAATTCCTCCTCCCGACAGTTTTTCAGGCGAGCAGATGTTTGAGGTTTACAGATTCCAAATGTTCAGCTACAGGTTACAGGTAGAGGAAGAGAACAGTAATAATCTGATGTGAATTATTAAACCTGCTGCCTCAGCAAACTGTGGAAGTGATGGTAGCAGTGAGATATACATGGAAAACACGTTTTTCTTCCTTGCTTGCTTTCACTTTCTTTCTTTCACTCTTTCTTTCACTCTTTCTTTTGCACTTTGCTTTCAATAACACATTTCAACACTTACTCTCTGTATTTAGGCTATTTAGGGTTAAGAGGACCAAACCCATCCGGACATAGATAAACCAACATACACAATCACACACACTTTGAGGTGACTTCACTTATTCGAGGTGCACCAGCAATTGGAGCTGTTGAATTATTGATATAGTCAGGGAAGACGCACACACACACACACACACACACACACACACACACACTTAGAAATGGGAAGATTTCCATCAAAATTGTTAGTTTCCCTGTGTGTCTCAATGTTTCAGCATGATGCATGGGCTATTTCGAGCTGTGTTGTGTGTGTGTGCGTGTGCGTGCATGTGTGAAGCATGCGCTATTTTACTGTCAGTGCATGCGTCAGTATGTTTTGGCTGATAATCAGGATTCCTGTGTGTGTAATTGCGTGTGTGTGTGTGTGTGTGTGTGGGTATGGCATTATCCCCTGCTATGACTTTTCATACGTCTTGTATACAGAACGTGTGAGTGTGTGTGTGTGTGTGTGTGCACATTTTTTTCTATGAATATGCAGTGTGTGCATTTTGAATATGTATATTCTGGCATCTATAAGTGTGTATGCTTACTTGTGTGTGTGGGGGGGGGTGTTTGTAGTGTGTAGGTGTGTTTCTTGTATCCTGACCCATGTGAAATAAAAGTTTAAGGTTCACTGTTTTGTCAAACCAGAGGTGGTGTGATTTAATTGCCTTAGAGTGATTTGTCCTACTCGCAGGCTTTTGAAGAGTCTGGAGAGAGAAATCAAACAAGTTCATTTTTTATTTTTTTATTTTCTTATGCATCATTTATTTTATCAGGTAGTCTCATTGAGATCCTACTCAAAAGAAACCTAAAAACATTCATAAAAATGAAAGGTCTTTGCAGCCTGTTCCATTAATAAGTTGCATAGTTACAGAAAAAAAACTAACCAGTCCTGTGATGTAAAGCCAGTCGAGATGTGAGGTACTATAGATCAATATATTAATATTTCCCTTCTCATTGTTAGATGCCCAGACAACTTTTTGATATATTTTTGAAGTTTTTCCAACTTCTCCAAGTTGATCGTGTCTCTACTATGTGAAAGTATCGACCGTCTCGGCGGTGGTGCTCTGTTCTTCACAGGAGGACGGCATGTTCTCCGTTTCAGACTGGGCTCCTCGTCCTTTTCAAGAGCAAGCACTCCATGCTTTTATAATAACTCCTTGTGCCCTTTGACCTCTTGCTGTCTCTATGACCAGCAAGAGCAAGAGAAAAAAGGACTCCTATCTGATCAGAGCCTGTATAAAGTGTTTTGCATTCATGCAACGCCTCTCGTCCAATTACAATGCAGGAAACATGTTGCATCTGTTATCAAAACCCCGACTGTCTTATATTTGCGTTTTCCCGCTATAGGAAATTGTTGAGAAAGTTGCGGGGTTTAGTCTGTGTACCTGTCATCTCATCAGACATGCTGACCTCAATACCACTGACGGCGGCGGAGCTTTTAAAGGAGCTAAAGCAGCAAACGGAGAAACGACAGGATAAGGAAAGGGGGGTGATCGGGGGGGAAAGAGAAGAGGAAGAGAGTCGGCCCAATTAGTTCGCCGTTTGATTCAGTGTTTTGCAGGTTTGCTGCAGGCGTTTAGCTCAGCTAGCGACTCCGCCGCCGAGCGAGACAGACAGCCAGAGATGAGATAGGTAGAGACAAACCTGGAGAGGAGCTCAGCCAGCCTTTCAACCAGCCTTCAAGACGGGTTTGGAGGCTTTAAAGGGAAAACGCCGTTGTTTTCTTCATCGCTCGGCTTTTCTTCGTGTCACCTCTGTGTGACTCTGACCCTTAATCGTTAGGGTTCAATCGATATAGGTTTTTGAAGGCTGGTACGGATAGTGCTGAGGGATTCATTCACAAAAATAAAACATTAAGCATGTAGCCGTAGTAATAACAGGCTGGCATATGGAGACTGAATTTCCAGTGGGCAATTACGCCTTGTGATTTTCTCCTGACGCAGCAGGAATCAGAAATGAATAAAACCACCATACCTAAAACCTCTTTAAGTTTTGAATTGATTTATTTCCCTATTTGTGTTTATTTCTGGATTTCCTTGATAATGATGATAACGAGGGAGATGTCATTCAAAGTACGTCAGGGTGTCACCTAACTCCCATTGGCTGATCGACATCGGTGTGCACGGATCTATCGCACAAGACACAAGCCTCATGCACAATGTTATTGAATTAAATATACTTTTCCCGCAAGTCCAGTCAACAGGTGGACTGTGAGGATGAATAGTTTTCAGCATGGCTGCACATTCACCTTGCAGATTATTATCAAATCTCTGGCTGCTGCTTGCCAGTATGCAGCCATTAGTGTACTAATGTAGTCTGGCAACCGGTGGCAGAGCAAGGCAGGAGCAATCGATCCATGCACTCTGATATTAATCAACCAATGGTTTGACAGCCCCACTCATTATCATGGACAAGAACATACAGAAATAAATAAAGAATGAATACACAGGGGAATAAATAAATACAGAAATAAATAATTTGGGAAATAAATAAATAAATTGAGAAATAAAAACATACAGGCTGAATATATATATATATATTCATTTATTTATTTATGTGTAAATGTATTTATTTTTCTATTTATTTGAACATGAATTATTTATTTATCTATGTTATTGGCAGATCTAGTCTTTTTTTTTCTTCCATTTGGCTGATTTCTGGCCTTTTTCAGTTGGAGTTAATTGGTTCGGACTTTTCCACAGTATTGAATCCGAGCTAGACCTGTGTTCCTATTGGCCAGTCTTCCAGACAAAGGACCGCCCCCCCCTTTTCAATTTTCCTGTTTAATCTTTTCTTCTGTTCTCTGGTCTGTTCTGTTAGGTTGTCTGTCCTTTCTGGATGTTATTTCTTTAGAACTGTAATAATAAAACGTTGTAGCCCCAGGTCGACAAAGCTTTAATCTGATTGGTCTGTCTGTCTGTCACTCAGGAGGAAGCAGCCAAACCAAAGATCCTTTCCTCACAGCGATTGTCTCCTAAATGGTGTTTCCTCGACTGTAAGTACAAGATATAGTTCATCATTTACACTTTTCACAATTACCATTTACACTTTCTGGACTCCTATTAACCTCCACCTACTCAGTTCATTCTTCTCCTCCTCTCTCTTGAATGCTGCTTCATTCTCCTCTTTCCCTCTCCTAAACAACGTTTCTTGAGCTCCACAGTCTTATCATCAGACATTTCCTCCTGTTTTATGATCCCCTGCTGATCTCCCGAAGGGGGAAAACTGTCAGGTTGCCAAAGAAATTGCAATTTTAATGGAACACAACACATTTTAGACACAACAATGAGTATCACCTTCTACGAATGGTAGACGGCATCAAGGTTTTAGAGTGAATCCAGAACTATCCTCCTCTTACAATACATGAGAAGGTTGGTCTGTCTCCTGCACAATTAGCTAAGTTTCATCCGCAACTTTGTGACAGATTTATCTATATGTACTGAAGGAGTCTTGGTCATCGATCCATGTGCCCAAATGAGCAACTCTCTATAGAAGTACCTATTGGGCAAATCTACAGATTGGAGTAATCAGTGTTTTTAGCTGTAGAGCTCATCATGTTTTTAGTCTTTGTAGTGTTGAGCAGAAGTTTTTTTTACAGGGCACTGAAGTTCCACTAGCCATTTGTAAAGATTTTGTGTAATAATACAAAACTAGACATTGCTATCGGTTATTTCTGGAACATCAATATAAACCCTGGACAAAAATATTGAACCCTGAGGTACACCTTTGTCGGGGTTTAAGGTGTCAGAGTTCAAACCAATACATGTCAGACTAAAAGCAAGGAATGATCAACCGTGTCAAAAGCTTTTGAAAGATATATCATTCACAGCCAAAGAGGTGGCAGTGATAGTGCTACGTCCAACCCAGAACCCAGACTGACGGGAACGTAATAAATAGAAAGATTTCCCTGGTAGAAAAGCCTTAAATTGTTCATGTACGATGCAAAATATTGCTATTGAAGTATACCGAGTTGACTTTCCGACATTAACCTGCACAGGCTAAACTTTCTGGCCCGCTATGTGTCGAAGACTTCATTATGGTCTTCGGTATGCTCCTGGGTAGATTTAAAATCCTTTAAATCATTTTCAATCCTTCTCCTAGTCTGGACCTTTGGACAATAAGATCTTGCGGTAGCTTCCTTGTTGCCAATGCTCGTCTCTGCACGCTGACAGACACGATGCATCAAGGAATCCTTCAGTGAAGTCCTAGTTTAAATTTCCAGTTAGAACCACTTTAATGGATTTGGTAAACCTTGCAACATTGCAGAGTCAGAAAAGCGTACCCCTTTTGTACCCTTTGTAATCAAGTTAAAAACAAATGCTACACATATACTCTATATACAAATAAAAGTGGAAAAAATCTGATTCAAAGGGGCTTGAATTTATCTAAGACTTTCATCGACCTCTCAGCGACCAAGCAATTGCAACAACAATTGCATCAACAAGCCACAGCTTACAGTGGCCTGCAATTGACATACCATACTTCTACTTCCACTTGCCAAAGACACACACACAAAAAAAAACCCAGCAAATCATGTATTCATTGTTTCAAGAGACAGATGTTGTTTGTGCTTCTTTCACCACTTGCTCAGTAATATATTCCCTCTGCAACGAGCTGCCGTCTTGGCAACCGCTTAGCAACCGCCTCTCCGCTGCCCAAAATTGGCCGCTTGAATGGATGAATGCGTGCTCGCCTAATATAAGTCTAGAATCGGTAACTGCATCGCAAAACAACATATGATTGGCTAGATTGAGAAACTGAATTCACCAGTCATTTTTCAACAATCTTGGGATGATTAACAGGGTCCAGTCGTTTGACTAGAAAATTGTCAGCATTAGTTTAGGCTGTTTTAAAAAATTTTTAGACCAATGACATAAGGCTATTCGATTTAAAATTAAACTCAACATTTCCATTGCTAGTGACATTTGACAGAGACACTGGTAGGCTGTTTCCCAGGCAGAGGATGGATGCTTCTGGTATTCTGTCCCATTTGTCTTTACCGCTTTCCCTGTAGTTTTGTATGATGGACTTTTGCAGCTCTTGAAGGTTAGAAATGATGTTGTGGACTGTGATGCGACTGCGAGTCCTGACGTTTTGATGGTTGCAGTTCTGCTCCAGCGTAGCCATGGTTGCTAGCTACTGTCGTTTTGATGTCGGTAGCTGTCTGTCTCGAGCTACAGCCCTGCTGAAGTTGAATTTCTTTGGAAGCCTGAAATAACTGTAATACAATTACTTTAGATATTTACTTCACTTCATTTCACTTCAACCCTGCTGATGGAAATGCACCTAATTCTAAGTTGTTGTTTTCAAAAATGTGTTCAATTTGCTTGACAGTTGGAGGAAAGCATAGCTTATGATATTAGCAATTTACCCACCCACCTGGTATACCCTGCAGGTTAAAACAAATATGAAGAATTATTTTTATTGGACCAGGTCTGGTTTGGATTTCCATTCGTCACCAGAGGACAAAATACAGTTCTTTCATTACTTTTCTTTCCCTCACTACTCTCTTCTGTTCTGATGAAGTGAAGTTCTGAGTTCCCTGTAGTAATGTTTGTAGGTCACACACACACACTCAAACACACTAAGACACAGGCTACTTCTTTCTCACACACTCACACTCTCTCTCTCTCACACACACACAGATATTAATTACCTTTTTCCTTCAGGATACATTTCTCTCTCTTGCACACAGAGGCAGAGAGTGAGACAGTATGTATACCCTTTAGACATGTACAGGTAATTAATTGTGTGTGTGTGTGTGAGAGAGAGTGTGTCTTCAGAGTGTATCCCAATTTAGACTAGACCTTGACGAGTCGATCCACTCCTTACCTCTGTGTGTGTGTGTGTGTGTGTTAGGGTATGAACCTAGTTGATTAAGACATTTTTTTCCACCAATTTTTCATTCCTTTCTTACTTCTAACAGATACAAATTCAAAAAATTATTAAAGTACTGTGTGGGAAAAATCAAATATAGACAAGACGGCACATGCAAAAAAAAGGAATAAGGTTTGCAGCCACAAATAGGTGAGGAATCTAAACTAAAGAGTTAAATTGCTATAATGCCATAACTGCTATGTAACATTACCTAAAAATTTAGATAGTAGGTAAGTAAGCATAGCTGCTTCCAGCTAACTAGTTTAGCTACCGGCACTATAGCACCTGAGCATTTTTTTAAAGAAAAATACAAACAAACTTCTCTCAAAAGAAGACATTTCCGTTTTTTTCTCAAAAATGTTAGCTTTTTCTCTCGTCCCGTTGAGTTTGGTATTCATGTTACAAAATTTACAAAATGTGAGGTTTTGAGATTTAGAAATTCAGACATACTTTGGTTGCAATAGTGGCACACTCACCTAGGATGAGTTTTTCATTTGATGGAAGATTTTGAGTCCATATTTTGAATTTATCCCTGGGAAAGTGTCCGTCCGTCTGTCTCACTCATTGGTCAGCTAGCTGTTTTTCATGTTTCAGCCACAGATCTGTGCTCAATTTCACCAAAACGCGACTCAAACAGAGGCGTGTCTGTAACCTTGTGAAAGAAATCAAGCCTCTATGGTAGAAGCATGGTTTCCCTCTGTGATATGTTTGGTACACAGCTGCAGTATGTGCAGTTTAATATTCATGACTCTTACCAAAAAAGCAGGAACTGATGGAGCTATGACTTGTGTTATTTTGAGTGAGCGTCTATGGGGAAACCTGATTGGAGGTCTGCTTGCATTTCCCACTCCCTAACTGCTCTAGCTTGTGCCCACACCATAACAAGTGAAAACTAACTCAGCGCTAGTTCCATGCTTGCCATCTGTGAGCATCTTGGCTAACAAGCCGTCGAGATTACTACAAAGCCGAGACATCCAACAATGGTGACCGGCTACAGCTAAGCAACAGTCGCCAAAATGCCACCCGAAAATATTGCAGTGGAAAATAACATTAAATCAGCAATAATAGCTCAGCACAACAACCTAACAACTGACAGTACTGCTAACATACGCTTAGCAAGCCCTACTACGCTAACGTTACATCCTCAGCAAAGGATGAAGAAACCAGGAAACTACTAGCTAGCCAAACAGTTCCACAAGCAGTTTGAATTGAAATGTGAAATGTAAAACTCAATCTTCCAATGCAGCTGTAGTGAATCTAGAGTTAGCATCAGGGGCCCCACAAAAGAAATGATTGTGAAGTAATATAAGCATATTATTCATCAATGTAAAAGAAATTAACTCTTTCAAAAACACAGATTCTCCTTGTTACAATAAAATGTATCATAATCTTGACTCATGGACACCCCTCCCAAAAGCATGTGGGGGCCACATGTTGCTTAGGGCCCCCAAATCGCCAAGTCCGCCCCTGGTCAGTAGGAGCAGTAATTTACAGTCCATCAGCTGGTCTATAAAGGTTACCACAAGTGGCATTTTAGACATGGCAGTTAAACAAAAACACTACAGTCACTACAGACACATCAGCATAACAGATGCTTGACCTCCTGGCGTAATACATTTTTCCTGGCTTGTTCCCTTCCCCTTTCTTTCTCTCGCAGCAGTGGAATCTTAATCCACTCTGAATTCCTGCTGCCAAGGACTTGGTTAATCCTTGGGCAAGACTAACTTTACCTGATAACGTATTAAAGTAATACAAGTTTTCTCAGTAATAAGCGCAGTATCAAATTATTACTGAAACGTCAGGAATAATGTTAGAGTTATCAATCAAAAAGTACGTTTGTTGTCACCCCTCTAAATAACAGATTGGAGTGGAATCATCTAAAAGCTGTGTTCCACCCCCATGCTGTGATTCATTCTCCTCAAAATTAGTGTTTGTCCTCTCACACTGAGCTTAGCTGGATGAGAAATTGGTGGAAGTATTCCCACTATGATGAGAAATGTTACAAAAGCTGACTTGCTTTTTGGTGGAAGTATTCCCGCTACTTTGATTTTCTCCAGTAAAAGGACGCCAAGAACATTGGACATCAACGCTGTTTGGTTTCCTGGTCATAGACAGGAGAGGGAGCTGACTGATTTTAGAAGGAAGATGAGGAATTGAACAGGAATTTTGCAGTCAGATTGCAAGATTTAATTTACAGTACCATCTAAAGACAGTGACCTGGAGTTGGTCTTTTAAAGCCTAAGTAAGAAAAAATAGCCTTATAGTCAGATTCATGTCCATGTATTTTAAACGATAAAATACTGTAGGTTTCAACTATTTGGTGAATTTGAAATGGTTTCTAGGGTTATAAAAACTATTATAAATAAATAAAGGGCCATTGAAACACTCAAATCTCCTGAATTCAAGAAACAAGTTTTTCAATAGTGTAATACATCCCTTATGTAACATATTACTACTGTTTTATGGTTGACAATGTCTTTCTGTTCTCTCTCCAGCTACGACAGCAGATCGTTTCTACAGGATAGACAGAGCACAGGTAAACTGTCTTTCTGTGTGATTGTGATTGCTCATCTATACTGGATATATATTAAATGGCTTTGTTGAATACTCGATTCTGATTGGCCAATGAACGCATTCTGAGGTCTTTTATTTCTGAATAGCGGACAGCTGTTTCACATCCAATCATATTTCATGGTTGCTAGCTACAGATGTTTCTATGGTTGTAGAAATCATTTTAAATCAGTAGTTTAATATCTTTGGTGTGTAGCCGTGTAATAAGAGGATAATGTACAGGAAGCCTCAGGATCTTGAGTCACCCTCTCAGGGCTTATTTTGCGATAATGATAATGTTGTACATGATCCCTTATACTACCCCATATCTTCTGTTTTATTAGGAACATCTAAACTATGTGTCAGAGATCTCCCAGGAAGAGCTCTACATCCTGGACCCTGAGCTGGTTGTCATGACGACAGTAGGCACCTCCCCCTCGGCCATGCCTGACCTGGTGAACCTTACCTCAAGCCTTGTAAACACCAGGTACATACACAAATCACAGACAGACCTGCTTCGGTGCTTCAAACATATTTCAGTTCAGTCAGACAACATATTGAATGACGTTCTTTTTGAGAATAAATGTAAATACAGATTTTATTTTGCCGTCAGTGCTCTGTTACGTAACACTCCCTGCAAAGCATTATTTAAAGCCAGCCAAAAGTGAGAGCAGGGAGCGATCGATGGCAACCTCCCCATGAAACAGAGCCCACAGGTGGGTGCTGGGGTGTCAGATGCATAGACAACAGCAGCAGCAACAGTGGCAGCAGGGAGAATGAGAATGAGTTTGTTATCTTCAATAGACCGCCCAATTGACAAGGAGCCGAAGTGTGTAGGTCTGATGTTTGGTTTCCTTGCTTCGCTGTCTGGGCTGAGTGCCGAGTGCTTTTTTTTTATTTTATTTTTTTTAAATGGCTGGACCTTTACCAGAAAGACAACAAAGTGCTGGCAGCGTTCTTGGAGGCTTCTTGTTGCTCAGCCTACTGGCATATTACTATACGGAGCAACATAAATGTGACTCACTGGCCAGTCAGAATTTATTTTATACCAAACTGAAGCTACGACAGGCAAGAGGCGCCAGCTTCCTCATCGGGGTGATATGATGGGATGGCGGTGGCTGCAATCAAAGTATTGGGAGCAGAGTTCACATCCCACCCTGTCGCCCTTTTTCCTGAGCAGAGTTCACATCCCACCCTGTCACCCTTTACCCTAACCAGAGTTCACATCCGACACTGTCACCCTTTACCCTAACCAGAGTTCACATCTGACCCTGTCACTCTTTACCCTAACCAGAGTTCACATCCCGCCCTGTCACCCTTTACCCTAACCAGAGTACACATCCCGCCCTGTTACCCTTTACCCTAACCAGAGTTCACATCCCACCCTGTCACTCTTTACCCTAACCAGAGTTCACATCCGAAACTGTGACCTTTAACCCTAACCAGAGTTCACATCCCACCCTGTCACCCTTTACCCTAACCAGAGTTCACATCCCACCCTGTCACCCTTTACCCTAACCAGAGTTCACATCCCACCCTGTCACCCTTTACCCTAACCAAAGTTCACATCCCACCATAATCAGAGTATGAGCTTACTCAGGTTATTCTAACCCAGTTGTGACGGTGACATGTGTGCAGCCAGTGTGATGAAAGCCTGTCTAGCAGCGGTGTACCACAGATAGTAAAGTGTGTTGTTGTGTATTCCCTCAGCTCCAGATAAACCCTAGCGCTCTAACCCCTGATCACTGGGTCAACTGTTTAGTTTTCCCTCAGTTTCCGACACCTATCAAACCACCAGTCTCTTTTGCTGACTCCCATTTTGCCGGTGTTTGCCGAGGTCATCGTCTACTGCATATTCCACTTTTCCCAATGTTAAACCCATCCCTGGATTTCTGACTTTTTTAGGGGAAGCCCTTCCGATCAGACCTCCAACCAAGTCTTTGTCTACCCAGCTGCCTCTTCTTCCTCCCCCGCATCTTCACACTCCAGTCCCAGGTAAACCCACACATATATGTACACACAAAACACACACATGTTGCTAAATCCTTTACTGCAGCTCGTTCATGGATTGTGGATGTATCTAGGATTATGGTGACATTCGATCTTTGCGTGTGTGAATGAAAGAGCATCGGAGAGGGGGAGTAGGAAATGTGTGCGTCCTCACGTTACTCTCGTCAAACACACCGAGTACTATAAGCTTCCCAACTCTGTGTGTGTGTGTAAGCAGGTGTATGAATACATGAATATTTCCCCTCTACATTTTTGTCTCTTCCAAGAAAAACCCAAGTATTAACTATGATTCTGTGTGTGTGTGTGTGTGTGTGTGTGTGTGTGTGTGTGTGTGTGTGTGTGTGTGTGTGTGTGTGTGTGTGTGAGCACAGTTTTTTTCCTCCATGTGAAATCTTTTTAAACCTATGTGTACACACACACACACACACACACACAATTCTTACCTACGGAACTTGTGTTACAGTAGCTGCACCATTAGAGAGTTGCATCGGATTAGGATAAGCTGTGTGTGTGTGTGTGTGTGAGCGTGTGTGCGTGCGTGCGTGCGTGTAAATCTTTTAAGGCTCTTTCTCTCCAGTCAGAAACAGAAGATCCTACAGAGAGAAAGACACTCGTAGAGATTCAGAGACAAAATAATTCAGTGTTCAGTGAACATCCACACTTTATTATTCATAGTCACTCAAAAAAAAAGATGTAATTTCACTTGTAAAATGCTTCAAAGTATCACCTGTTTAAACCAACTCACTGTAGCTTGACGGTGAAGTAATGTTTTCAATTTAAGACAGCAGTTGGATTCCAGAGTTTTTAGTATTTCAACATCAACTCGATATCTGCTAACTGACTACAAGGCTAATTAACTGACTGAATGACCCAATGACTAACCAACGAGCTAACTAACCAGTTGATTGATTGGTGGACTTGCGAAAGGCCTAATTGACTGTCTTGCTGACTAATTAACTAGCTAACTGGCTGACTGTGTTTCAGTCTGTTGAAGTCCACCAAACACATAGCGAGTCAGCTACTACTTCCCTCTCAGCTTTCTCACAAACAATCAAAGTAAAATGGGATCTGGTTGTTTCAAGTTCCAAAAAGGACAATTCAATTTTTGATCAATCTCTTTAAAACGATTGCAAAGTGAGCCTAGCTTTACCTCAGGAAATGATAACAAAAAAATGCTCCTGAAAGGTCTTACAATAAAATGATTATTGTAAGACCTGCCACCAGTTTTCCAGCAGTGGGGAAAGAAGTTAAAGCGAATTTTTTTAAGTGTTTATTTGCCAATATGTACTGCAAATGTATTACTTAGTTCAATATAATTTTGCCAGAAAAAAAATCAGATCAAGGAGGCAAAAAATGCCCTCTGAAAAAAAAAGGTGCATTTCCTTCCCTGCAAGATAGTCGAGATGTGGTATCGGAAGTCCCCGAGGGCCCGGACAATTACGGTGCTGTCAAATGGAGTAGCACGTTTGCTAGTCCCCTTTTATTTTCTACAGGAGTGAAGTGGGGGTTTGTGGGTTAAATCCACCAGACCAGATGGCGTGGCCAGAGTGAATGCGTCGCACGAGGGTGAAAAAGTTGAGATCAGTTCAAATTCACCTCACAGCCAATCAGATCGTAGCAGGGGTTGGCACCAGTGTATCCGATAGTATTTGGCTTTTATGATAGCCTGAAAAAAGGCCATGACTCCAGATTAACAATCAATGAGTTCACATAAAAATAGACCATTTATTTGATCATAGTGCTGTTTGTGGTATTATTATTATGTAACTGTAAAATTTGGACATATAGATATTCATGAATATCAATAGAAAAGAAATAAAATAACAATGTGAGTGTGTGGGAAAAATACCACAACCTACTGATCCTAACAACAGCTGTGTGTGTGTGCGCGCGCGTGTGTGTGTGTGCGTGCGTGCGCGTGTCTCGGTGGGTTGATTTGCTGCGCTATTTGCAATGCTAAGTGCACTGAGTGGGAGGTTAAGGAGGAGAGATGGAAGAGAGAGAGAGAGAGTGAGAGCGAGCGAGTAAGGGATAGTATTGGGAGAGATGGATTTAGGGGAAAGATGGACACAGACAGAGGAATAGAAATGCTAGAGAGAGAAGAGCAACACACACACACACACACACACACACACAGAGCGTAGCAGAGCTTCCCACGCGAAGGCTAGAGGTGAAAGTTATTCCTCCCACAACAATCATCTCTCTCTCTCACACACACACACACACACACTAACATAAACACACCCACACACACAATTTGTTTTTCAAAATTGGTTTTATATTGAGGCTGACGGCTCCCTTCTACGGCCGGTCTTGGCTTCAGCAACAGGTAGAAATCCATCAAAACGTCCCGCTGTCCACGGCATCTCTGGAATATCAGGGAATTTAGAGAGAGGTGGATCCCAGACGGGGAATTTGATCACTTCTCTGGACACAGCCATGTTTTACCAATTTATGTCATGCATTCACTGCGTTAGATGGTGGTGTTCGACTAGAGGGGAGATGGAAGTGCTCTGACCCGGTCATGGGAAGGCACGGATAAGCTGATAAACATCACATTCCTCCGCCACATTCAGAAATATTCCATTAGAACGGCGTCGGCTTCAGATACTAGGAGGATTTCAGTCTTAGTATTTCTGTCTGGACCGCTGGCTTTCCTGACACAGGAGAGAAGCAGCTTTAGCCAGTTTTATCTAATGCAAGACTTCTTTATTAATAACCGCGTCATCACTCCCCCCTCCCTCCCGCCTGCAGACGAAGGTTCGTTGGATGTTGTAGCTCTCGTTGTGAAATGCGATCATGGTTTCGTTTTGTTTCGGTGTCCTCCTGCGTGCTTCAGTTTTATTTCATTTGTATTTTATCAGTTTATTAATGTTGTGATTTTAGGGGGGGTGGCTGGATGGGGCAGTGGGTCGTGAGGGAGGCGGGTGTTGTGTTCTGATTCCTTTCTGTGGTTGAAATAAAAAGGAAAAAATGGAAGCTTTGGAAACTAAAAAATATCTATGTTTTGTTGTTTTATTCTATGTATTTGCCATAAAACTACCAACCTGTTCTCATATTAAGTTCATAGTTATGAAAAGTGGGGGACCATAATTTCATATGATATGACCCTGGGGACTCTGGTTCGATTCCCGACTGATGCAAAGGTGTTTTATATAGAAAATACACAATAATAAAAAAAACATTTAATGTATATTTCACCCCTGAGGATATAAAACATGATACTGGTCACTTCCCAGTCTGTTCTGTAATGGGCACCCCATAACACACACACGCACGCGCACACACACACACACACACACACACACACACACACACACAATCCCTTCCATAGCCTGCCTGTATCTCTGTCCCTTATGAGATTAGGTCTTTGAATTCCTCTGTGTTTCCTCGGCTGTTTGTCTTTACGTATAAGTAAGTGTGTGTGTGTGTGTGTGTGTGTGTGTGTGTGTGTGTGTGTGTGTGTGTGTGTGTGTGTGTGTGTGTGTGTGTGTGTGTGTGTGTGTGTGTGTGTGTGTGTGTGTGTGTGTGTGTGTGTGTGTGTGCGCGTGTGCGCGCTGCCCACAGGGCTAAGTGTCTGACTCTGCTTCTCCTCTCTGATCCATCCACCTTGTAAACACATCCCCCTGGGAATGGTTTTCTCTCTCTCTCTCTCTCTCTCTCTCTCTCTCTCTCTCTGTACCTTTGTCTCTCTATCTTCCTGTAGGTTTTTTGGCAGGGCTCACTGGGAAACGAAATGCGCGTTGCTTGTCGAAAGCCTCGGAGGAAAATGCTTTGCGACTTTGTGGAAAACAAGCTCTTTGATCAGCTCAGCGTTGTGAGAAGACCGCTAGCAGTTTCCTCTGATGCTTCGCTGTTCTTGCATTTAGGATTTACAGGGTTCTTGATGTTACAAGCTCCATAACACAAGAGTCCAAGGAAGCCATTCAAAGGCCACTAGAGAATCTTTCAGATCTTTGCCAATCTCAAAATCAGAACATTTGCCCAATTTCTGATTGGTTGACTTTCTGAAAGAATCCACATCATAAAATATAATGTATACAATAATGGACAGTGATTGGGATGTCACCTGTTGACTTTCTACTGGCCAGAAAAAAAGAGTTTGGAGGTAGAGGAATAGGGTGGAGCAGTTGGAGCCAGCAGGAAAAACTAACCCCATATTGCCTTACATGGTCATAAAGCTTGGAGTCGTCGGCGTAATGCTGGCCAGCAATTAGGTGGACTCGTTGTTGTTGTACAGTCAAAAACAACACAAGATGCAGTACTGTGGAAAAGTCTTAGGCAAAAAAGCAAAATCTGTAAAGCGAAGATGATAATAATGACGTGACAATTTTCTATATATATAAAAAAAATATATACTATAAAGAGCAGTAATGTAAAACACTAATGCAGAAAACAAAAAAATAAATATCTAATACCAAATTTACATGCACTAAAAATCTCTAAAATCTCTACTAGAAATATTTATTTATCACTGTTAGGGTTGACGTTAGAAGAAATACATGAGCTAATTCGAATATAACTAGAAAAAATGATTTATATATATGTACATAGGTGACTTATATTCAGCTGGGAGTTGTTTTTAACCAGTGTTCATCCACATTGGTTGGAAAGCCAGTGTTGGGCCTACAGAACGTGGAAGACTTTCCTGTGCTAGTCCTCATCTCTTCCTCATTCCCACTGCTCAGTGGAAGGGTTCAGCTCTGCCGAGGTGCGCTACGCTACGCTAACTGGCTTCGTTTTCTGTGTTTTCCTGCTATAGCGCCTCCCAGAGGCAGAGAGTGAACAGCGACAGCTCTGTGGCTGAAGCTTTAAGCGCAACACCCACAGCCAGCAAACTCAGCAGGTTAGCACACACACACACACACTCACACACCGATAATGATTTAAGCGCTAGTCTCTTTTGGTGACTTTAAACTGGTAATCACTGTGTTGCGATGTAAGTTAGGGTGTAAAGTCTACACTAAATGTTACATTGAAACTAGCTAAACTAGTAGAACTGGAAGGGAGAACTAAGTAAACTTTTATGTTCATTATATTTTCTGTGATTTAATTTACTTTGTCTTTTATCATCATCTCACACAATTTAAGGGCGGGCTGCATCCATCGTTCAAACACCACTGCTGCTGATTTCAAAGGAACAGTGAGGTCAGTGCACACACAAGCACATGCACACACACACACACACAAACACTTTATTTATCCATTCCTCTTTCATTAGCATTGAACTTTAGAGAGAGACAATGACACTTCACAAGGCTTCACTCACACTTTTAATTTCCTCTTTAATTAATTTCACATTCTGTCTTGTTTCGTGTGTGTGTGTGTGTGTGTGTGTGTGTGTGTGTGTAAATTGCATTCCACCCATAATGCCTGTTTATACAATTTGTTTTTTAAAGCAATAAAAATGTAATTAAATTAAAGCGAATTCCTTTGTGAGAGCAACCAGCCGGCAGAGAAATCATTTGTTTTTTTATTACCAACCTTCTTAATAATCTATTAAAGTAAATTGGAGTTCTGATTTATTAAAAGTTTGAGCCCAGCAGTACAACATACAGTACTAGTACTCATTAAACACACTAGTACACATAAAACATACTAGTACTCAGGTCATTAAACATACTAGTACTCATTAAACACACTAGTACTCAGGTCATTAAACATACTAGTACTCATTAAACACACTAGTACTCAGGCCATTAAACATACTAGTACTCATTAAACACACTAGTACTCATTAAACACACTAGTACTCAGGCCATTAAACATACTAGTATTCATTAAACACACTAGTACTCAGGCCATTAAACATACTAGTACTCATTAAACACACTAGTACTCATTAAACATACTAGTACTGATTAAACATACCAGTACTCATTAAACATACTAGTACTCATTAAACATACTTGTACTCAATTCATTAAACATACTTGTACTCAATTCATTAAACATACTAGTACTCATTAAACATACTAGTATTCAGGCCATTAAACATACTAGTACTCATTAAACATAGTAGTACTCATTAAACATACTAGTACTCATTAAACATGCTAGTACTTTGATGACTAGTACTTTAAAACACTAGCACTAGCTCATCAATGTAGTAGATATAGTCCTCCAACTCAAACAGGCCTGTATGTGTGTGTATGTGTGTGTATGTGTGTTTATGTGTGTTTATGTCTGTGTGTGTGTGCAGCCCATATCCATGGAGATGTAGGTGTTGGGTGTTGGTTCTGGAAAGGTTCACGACGGAACCACGAATCCGTGACATGGATAGAAAATGTTACTTTAACAGATTGAGCATAAATCTGACCTGACAGAGGCACAGAGAACGCTGCCGTCATTTCACTGAACGCTTGTTTATTTTATTATGCTGAATTTACAAGAACAATTAGGCGCTATTAGGAACAGCAAATTTATGTCCACAGAAGGATTTAATTCCAATGGGAAATAACACGTTGAACCAAATTATAATTACTCAATAATCATTGCTAGTTTTATTGAGGAGCCAGCAGTTTGCAAAATGGATTCGTAACAGAAATGACATTAACTAGCGGCTGCATGTAGTCAGTCAAAGTGTTTTCATTCTTCTTATTAGTCTTCTTGTTCTTCTTTAAAGCCCCAGGAAAATAGTAAAAATGAAGATATGATATCAAAGTTGAGTGTCTCATTAAGCATCCACAAAAATCTGAGTGAAAATAAACATTCAGAAATATTAGAAAACCTCGTTCAAATGAGTGGGGGGTTCAGAACAGTGGGGTTGAATTGGGCGTGGTATTTTCTGAGATTTATGACGCAGAGAATTCATTAATCCAATCATTAAAAAATGCATGTCAGTTGTCCCTCCCCCAGCAGGTGCAACAGCTTGACATGGGCGGAGCTATCCATTGTGTCAGGATGTCAATCAAATCCTGATCTGACACCTACACGGTCCTGAGAAATGGTCTAAACAGCTAAATGATGTTTTTAATATTTCTGAAAGTTCATTTTCACTCAGATTTTTGTGGATGCTTAATTAGACACTAAACTTTGATATCATATATTCATTTTTACTATTTCAAGCCCTGTTTCCTGGGGCTTTAAAAGAAAGGAAAAAGAAAGCAGTAGTCTCAGTTGGCTCTGTACAGATGGACGTTGGAGAGGTGGACCAGTAACCCCAAGTATTCAGTAACCAGTAATCTTCAAACTAACAAAGTAATCATATTAAATCCTTTCTATCTTGTATTTCTGGAGAGCAGTGGCTATGTTTACATGCACAGGGTAACCTGGCTGTCAGCCGTACTCCGGTTCAAGTGTTATTCAGGTTAAGTTGTTTACACGAACCTTTGATATCCTGTGGTCGAGTCTTTGTGTTGCACTGAATAAACCAGTTCACAGAATATTCCTGTCCGCCAGCGAAAAGGTACGAAAAGCTGCGGCTGCCAGGTGCCCCTTACCTATTTGACTTCTAATACTGGTGGTTCCAATAATAGTAGCAAGTATTGCTAGTCGCCATGTTTTTTGTTGACATCAAAATGATGTGCTGTGCTTGGCTAGGGTGTCTGCAAGTTCCATCAAGCTAAATCTGTGACTTTTCGAGACCTTTCTAATGCCAGTTTCAATTAGATATTTTCACTGGCCAATCAGAGTATGGGTCTAAAGGACTGGGCTGATTCCTCACCTTTAAAAACAGTGAGGAGTCCTCCAGAGTCCTCCAAGTCCTGGGCACTCTAACTTTAGTGGCATTACTTCAATGTTAGGCAGAGAAACAAAGTAGCAGTGCCAGGAGGGAAGTAAACATTTTCCCACATGCTCCGTTTCAGAATGTGCTCCTCATCCTCTTCTTCAAGAGCAAGGTGAGCAAGCACCAACTTTCTCTCGTCCATTTTTATTTTCAACGTTATCCCCTTTGTTGCGAAGTTAGCTACCTAATGCTAACAAAAACCACAGCCTAAAACTGAATTGAAGACTTGAAGGCTGTATTTAACAGTATTCAAGGACTTTTTCAGCACGTGCAGACACCCTGTTTAGGTTTGACTTGAAAAATCAGCTGAATACGACTTACCTCTTCAAGTAAGGTTTGTTCTGTTACTGAACCGTAACAACACATGTTGACTGCTAATCAGCTCCCACAAGGTCGGCCTATAAAGTGAAGTGAAATGAAGTGTTCCTTTAAAGGGACCAAAATGAAGTGTTCCTTTAAAGGAACCAGAGTGAAGTGTTCCTTTTAAGGGGACCAAAATGAAGTGTTCCTTTAAAGGAACCAGAGTGAAGTGTTCCTTTAAAGGGACCAGTGTGAAGTGTTCCTTTAAAGCAGTGGTGTCCAATCATGTGCCATGGAGGGCCGAGAGTATGCAGGTTTTCACTCCAACCAAAAGACTACAGCAGGTGATTTCATTGATTAACACACCTTCAACCAGAGAGGAGGGACTAATCAGGGAAATCACCTGCTGTAGTCTTTGGTTGGAGTGAAAACCTGCATACTCTCGGCCCTCCATGGCACATGATTGGACACCACTGCTTTAAAGGAACCAGAGTGAAGTGTTCCTTTAAAGGGACCAGTATGAAGTGTTCCTTTAAAGGGACCAGAGTGAAGTGTTCCTTTAAAGGGACCTAAGGCATGGGCCGAGGCATGCCTCTCTCTGTCATCCTTCACATCACTCCCAGCTGTATATTAAAATATGACTGTAATGTTTTCATTACACCGTCTGAACTATGAATCTACTCCTGAGATCAGTTAAAAATAATTACAGCCTTCTTCCAGTAAGATGACAACAGTTCCCAGGGAGCTTCAGCTCTATAGTGATTTTCTCTCTCTCTCGCTCTCTCTCTCTCTCTCTCTCTCTCTCTCTCCAGACAGGAAAAGAACCAGCAGAACAGCGGAGCAGACGGAGAGAATGAAAATGGTAACACACACTCACACAGTGAGCCATCCCATAGGGAGTTTGGTAGAACTTGGCTGTTGAAGCAGAGATGTTTCAGTTGGTTGGACTCAGATTTATAGATTTAATTCAATTTCACGTTACACCTAAAGTTGTACTTGACAGTGTGTGTGTGTGAGAGAGAGAGAGAGAGAGAGAAGTAGCAGTGTGTGTCAAAATGTCAAAGTCTGCGTCTCAAGAACACATTTTAAGGGTCTTGGGTTCGTCTCAGGTTTGACGGCATGTTTACCCGGTCTGGACTCGGCCTCAGGACAGCACTCGGAAATGTATCTCAAGACCAGTCGAGTACACTGTCGAGTACTTGAGCCAGACATAACCATTACATAACCCAGTGCAATTTACACCATTACTCTTCCATACAGGTTATCATACTGTATCATAATTTCCATGTCCGTGGCTGATGTGACAATTTTCGCAGTGAAATAATCAAGTTAGCAGCAATAGTAATAATAAAAATAGCGAAATACCTAAATAACATTTGGCTTTTATTTTGAAATATTAGCAGAGAAACCAATGTAAAGTTTGAGCCCTCGCTGTGACGTCATGGTCTTGAAATGGACTCGCGTCTCTCTGGCCTTGACTCGGACACCGAGAGAGCTTTGCATGCTGGGAGTTGGTTGGTTTTTGTTGTTGTTGTTTTTTCTGGCGGTTTATTTTGTGTTTGTGATCTCGTTGTGTTGTAGTTGTTGTTTCTCGGCAGTGTGGGTGCTAGCCGGTGTTGAGTCAGATTTTGGTGGTACATATCGAGTGTTACACCCGGCCCTGTTCTCCTCGCTGTTGGTGAACACAGTAGTCCTCTCTCTCTCTCTCACTCACTCACTCACTCACTCACTCACTCACTCACTCACTCACTCACACACTCAGGCAACTCTCAGATGGGTTGAGTACATCAAACTGTAGAGTTCAGCAGAGCAAGTGACGTGTGTGTGTGTGTGTGTGTGTGTGTGTGTGCATTTGCATCCTCTCTTCTCTCCGCCTCCTGTTTTCTCTCCTCTTTCCTCTCCTCTTTTCTCTCTCCTCTCCTCTCCTCTCATGACATTGACTGGGTCTTAATGTCAGTGATTCACTTTTTTCCTTCCTTGGGCTGGATTCATTTACATTCTGTGTGTGCGTGTGTGTGCGTGCGTGCGTGCGTGTGTGTGTGTGTGTGTGTGTGTGTGTGTTGTTTTTGATTTGTCTTGCAGCCCCAAAACCTCTTAGAGGATTTTACAGTCTCCTCTCTCTCTCTCTCTCTCAATCACTCTCACTCTCACTCTCTCACTCACACACACGCTGAATCTAACATAATTGGATTAGGACTCAACTATTTGAAGACAGCGAGAGAGAGAGACAGATAGACAGAGAGTCTATTGAGGTCAACCTAATAAATATTCATCTCATATCTTGGTGTGGTTTCAGACTCAACCTCAACCAATAAAATGAAAGGATGAAGATGTCATATCTTGCAGTGTTTGGTTTTTGAAGTGTGTTTTTTGACAAATGGAGGATATTGCTGAGAAGAAAACGATGATGCTGACAGCGGTGTTTTTGTGCTTTGTCTAATTCATCACCAAGCACAATGTTAGCGAACAAAAAAAAGACATTCGTGAGATTTTAGATGATAATATTGTTGTTGCATCATTTCCCCTGACAGCTCTTATTGCATTCGTCATCAGTATATATACGGAACTCACCACTCGCCCAAATTATGGTAACATAATTAGAGGAATATGATTTTAGACAACATGGCAAGAAAAGAAAACTGAATTCAACTCAATAAAACTTCAATAAGATCGAACTGTAAGTGAATGTAGTTCAATAAGAGGCTACTACTACTACTACACTACATAACCACATTATTGTTCCTTACATTTGTACAGGACATATGAACTTATTTGTGCAATAATGTGCAATAACCATTTCTTTCTCTCTCTCTCTCTTTCTCTCACTCTCCAGAGATGTTGATTGAGAGTGTGAAGAGCAAGGACGTGAAGAGGGTGAGTGACAGGCTCAGTTGCCAATCAGTGAGCAGTGTATGACGTTCATGCACCACAAATATAGTTGTGTCCTAAATGGCTTACGTTTAGATGATGCCAGATGTTTTTACTGCCAGTAAAACAACAGCAAACCTGTTTGGGAATTATAATTTGGGAACATGAAAATATCTTCAGATATCTATTTCCTTTCACTTTACTTACTTTAGTTGACAGTTTCCACGGTGCTTTCTGTGCTGAAGTTTCATGACCAAAGGACCCAGGAAACCATTCACAGTTCATAGAAGGGATAAAAAAAATGCATGGTTGTTTTTCTTAGTGATGAGATAGAAAATCATCCATGTGTCCCCAGTAGATCACTGGCATTGGTGCTCCATGATAGCATACACTATGTTGAGTGATAGTGGGCTCCATGCTAACACTTTAGCATACACTATGTTGAGTGATTTAGTAATCTACCAGGGACACATGGATGATTTAGTTGTCTATGGTGTCAACACTGACACAATCACATTTTGACACTCCTTTGACACTCTCTGTCTCCACAAATAGCTTCAGGAATTGCACCTGAAGGGGGCAGACCTCACAGCTCTGGACCAATCAGGCTGCAGTTTGCTGCACCATGCTGTCGATACGGGAAGCAAGGAGGTGGTCCGCTACATCCTCGATAATGGTAACCATAGCAAACCAGAAGCCATTACTAGTGACAATGTACCGTATAACTGTGGTAACGAGGATAACCACAAAAAAGTTATCATATTCAAGTGTTCATCATATACCTCATCGACAGTATGTTTGTTTTTTATCATGAAACCATGAAAATAAAATGCAAAATTGTATTATTGAATTAACATTTTAACACACAAGTGATTCTTCTAAAGAAAGCAAAGTATATGAAGTACATTTCTTAACCAGTACTATGGCGCACTACCTCGCTAATAATATATAATGCACAAGTAATCAATCAGTACCCTCTATGGGCCAGTAGGTTCAACCACATGAGTCAATTCAAAGGCAAAAATAGAAAAGTGAATGTTTTGCTACCATTTTTATGCTGCGTCCATTAATACTGAGCATAAATGGACTCAACTGATAGGTTACTACAGTAATCTGTTCTGATGCGTCTCTCTTCCAGCTCCCAGCGACCTGCTTGATGTCACCGAAAAACTACAGTAAGATCATGTTTACTTTTACCATCTTTATTATTCACCCCCAAACTGTATAAAGCTAGATTAATCAAATAGTCAAATAATAAAAATACTTTTCTGCCACTCTACCACTGCAGACTTGGCACAGTATCTCCAAGACATATTCCCCTCCATTGAAACTATAAGACTCTGGCTCTTCTGTAAATCTATAAATAAATGATGAATAATATATTCTGGGATAGAAATCATTTATTTATATATAATGTATCATGTGATGAGCACATACACTTTAAAATAGCAGCACACCATTTGGTAAGGATTTCTCAAGTTGTTGCACCATATCATATTCAGTCAAATATTAACAGACGTATGCTCCAGATAGTGACTAAATTATTATCGTTGTCGCTACTGCCAGTGCTTTAATTTTGAAAGGACTTCAGTTTAATCATATTTTTAATTAATTCAATTATTTTTGAAAATTGTACTTGTTTGCTTGAGAAATATTTACATTTTCACCTGGATATTTTAAAAAAATATATATATATATATAATAATTGAATAACTTATTAAATAATATTTTTTAAATGTAAATAATAAAAATGTCAATATTGGATTTGACTTAATGAATTCATGTCACAATTTGATGCGTGGGAAACATGAAAGATGCCTAATCCCTAATTCTATATCTTTACTGAGAGATGCTGTTAACTCATGCTCGCGCTCGCTCTCTCTCTCTCTCTCTCTCTCTCTCTCTCTCTCTCTCTCTCTCTCTCTCTCTCTCTCTCTCTCTCTCTCTCTCTCTCTCTCTCTCTCTCTCTCTCTCTCTCTCTCTCTCTCTCTCTCTCTCTCTCTCTCTCTCTCTCTCTCTCTCTCTCTCTCTCTCTCTCTCTCTCTCTCTCTCTCTCTCTCTCTCTCTCTCTCTCTCTCTCTCTCTCTCTCTGTGTGTGTGTGTGTCAATGTCTCTCTGCCTCCAGTGGAGAGACAGTTCTCCATAGAGCAGCATCTCTGTGTCAGAGGACCATTTGTCACTTTCTGGTAGAAGCAGGAGCCTCATTGATGAAAACCGACTTACAGGTACATCTGTCTGTCTATGTATCTATCTATCTATAATGCCCCTTTTCTTTCATTATTGTTAAATTCTTCTGTTCTTTCTTTCCAAGTGGAGGTTAAAACCATGTGATCAGAGCCTCAGACCTGCTGGACTCGCTACAGCAGAAATGACCTAGATACTGAGAGAGGCAGAGGGAGAGAGGGGAAGGGATGAATGGAGAGAGAGAGAGAGAGAGGGAGGGATGAATAGACAGAGAAAAAGGAGAGGAATACACCCTCCCTCTCCCTCCTCTCTCTCTCTATCTCAGTGGTAAATGTAATCTGGAAGCTTTGGGAGCGCTTATTTTATGCGCCCTCTGGCCTTGGAATAAAGCTTGGCATCCCTACCTCTCTCTCTCTCTCTCTCTCTCTCTCTCTGTCTCTCTTGCTCTTTATTTGTCTCCCTCTCTCTTTTTCTCTTTTCATCTCTATTCATCTCTGTCTCTATTCTTCTCTCTCTCAATCGTCTCTCTCTCTGAAGATGTTTCCAAATCTGTGCGCACCCAAAAGTCTCACACACACACACACACACACACACACACACACACACACACACACACACACAATGTTTGTTAAAGTGCAGTAATTAGTCTTTCTGGAAATTCTGGAAATGATTCAGCATTATGACCACTCCCCCATAAACAACCAATTAGTGTGTGTGTGTGTGTGTGTGTGTGTGTGTTGTTTATCTTATGTCTTCGTCGGTCTGAAATAAGATGACGTCACATCTACTAATAGCACTGACATTTATTTGGTTGCTTTATTTTTGTCATTACTAGTTTATTACAGGTTATTATTGGCGACAGGCTCTTATAGTATCTCAACTAGCTTAGCACTGGTTACATGCTGGCCTGCTGTGAGCATCTCGGCTAATAATGTAATAAAATAAAAGCGCTGAAACTTAACAACTAATATTACTGCTAACAACCTAAATCAAATGAACAATAATAATAAAATGACATTACTAACATCATCAGGAATCCAGGGAGATTTAAATGAATTTTCTACCAGCTAGCCAAACGCTTCCACAAGTAAATTGAACATGGACATGGAAAAGTCGATCTTCCAATGCAGCTGGAGTGAAAACCTGATAATAAAGAGACACAATAAGAGCCTCGTCTCCAACAAGGAAGTAATGAAAATACTACTAGCCTCTTACATCAGCACATAAGACGCTTGACCTTCTGGCCAGCATAAAAATGAATCCTATAAAATGCTGTTTGTGTTCTGAAAGTGATTTTAAAGATGATACTTGAAACTAATGAAACTACTAAAAATAAAAAAATCTTAAAAATGTCAAAACCCCAAAAACATAATATGCAATACAATATATTATGAAAAATGTACAAATGCTACAATAGACAGTTTTATAGGATTAATAATGGAATAACGGGAGAAAGTAATCTCAGGATTCCTTAGATTCCTATTTAAGGAGTGAAATCCATCAAAGGAGGAACTGCTGGAAAAGGATAGAGAATTTACAACTCCCTTCTCTGTCTCTTTCTGTCTTCCTCTCAGGGTGATACTCCCAAGAACAGGGCTGAGAAGGCCCATGATGCCGAACTAGCAGCGTATCTGGAGAACAGACAGCATTACCAGATGATTCAAAGAGAGGACCAGGAGACGGCCGTCTGAAGCCGCCCAGTGGTTTTCACCCTTCAACTTGACTGAACAGGAGATGGGATGAAGAAACTGCCGTCTGGTCCTTCAACTTCTTGAGCTTGGCAGTGACCCGGTGATGCCAGAGCAAGAGAGGACGACCGACACATTCCAATTAATCGAGGATGTCTGAAGAGCACGTTGGTCGGATGACGAAAATTCAAGTCTCAGTTGATTTAATCCCCAACTCTAACACCCAGATCTGGAGTGTGGACCAAGTTTCTTCTTCAGATTTTCCCAGCGTGACGTATATGGCCTTACAGTGTTCAAAATGTGGGCCGGCCGGGAATGACATCTTCCTTGAGGGACAAGTGCTTTACTTGCATTTGCTTTACTTGACAGCATGCAGTGGAGACTGATGGGAAAGCTGTGCCAAATCAACACTGGTGATGATGATGAAAATAATGACGATAACAACATTGACGGTTGATGATCGCGCCGATTTGAGGTGAAGATAAATAGTAAGATGGTGCCGATGTTCACCGATTCAATCTTTTTAACTTTAAATTGTTCAATAATAAACACGAGACAATTGAGATGTGGGAATAATTGTGATATTTTGACTTCTGACTTGAAGGCGTCAAAGAGATGCCTTGGACTTGGTTCTTTAAAGAGATTCATATCAAACTGCTCCAAAAAACTTGCATCAAAGTGAAGCCAGATTCAAAGGTTCTGTACTGCCAAACCAAAACACAGACCACCTACCAGACAACCATGAAGAATCAATGTTTTGGTGATCGTTTCGTTTGGTTTCACTTCTAATAGATTCCCGTTTGCTCAAACTGATGCGTGTCTTTAGGCTCATACCTTCATCTCTGCACGCTACAGCTCATATCACAAAGTAAAGTTTCTCGAGAACCATGGGACTGATTTTGAAAAAAATTAAAATTAAAAATTTCAGATACTGCTTATTGATACCCAAGAGCGTAATTCAATGGCATCTAATCAAACTCTGCGATTGCTTCATTGAGCTTAAGGTGCATCATCAGTTACATTGTGAGCATACTGTACACCTCATAGTTTAAGAAGCATTCAGGATAACGCCGTTGGATAAAATGTTGGTCTCCTATTTCACTTCACCACATCACTATAGCCGCGTATTGTACATACCGTATTTTGTTCACTTGAATGAGTATTTATGATATTTTTGGACGATTTGATTATTTTTCAATGCCAATGCATGATTGAATGTTTTCAGGTTGAAAATTCAGAGCGGAGATGAATGTACGCTCAATTCAACCCCTTCAAAACTGAAAAAGCATAGAGGATACATTCTCAATTATTTATTAAAAGCATTCCTATACCAGAAGTCAATATTCAACTTCCTGATTGAGGGAATTGAAACTGAATTGATTAATTGATTTTGTGCCCGAATGGACTAAAGTATGTATGGCCCTACTATCTACAGTATCTGCCTACAATTCAAACTATTGATGAGCACTGATTCCACATGGTATCAGTTGAGGTTACTGATATCACCAAGTTGATTTCACATTTTGCATCCCCTGAACTAAATGCTTTGCCTGGAGGGATGCAAAATGGCTTCAGCAAAATGTCCACAGGCTCTGATAAAGCTGCAGTTAATTTTAAATCTAGATTTACTAACCTCAGATTATCACTAATCTTAGATTAAATGAAACTGCGTTGGTGCAGCCCAGCCTCAGTCTTTATTCTAGGAAGATATTTTGCATCTTTTTTTCCTGGCAGCCTACAGGAGTCTGGAATTGATGAAGTTCCAGTTGCAACATCCCTTTATTGAACAAAGTGTACAAAGGCACTGAAAGAAATATGCAACAGTCAAAAACCCAAACTAATAAAACAAAAACATTCCAATGCCTTACCTACGTTCATGGCAAGTTGCTGAATGTCAGCTACAGCCTTTTGATACGTTAGCACTGTAACTTCTTGAACAGATATAAGCTCAGAAATCTGTGGTCATTACTTGGAAAGTCCCATGAATGCAGGGCAAGTTTCCACCTAACAGCAGAAGAAGAGGAGGACATGGTAGACACTGCTAGTTGTTTTTTTCCCCCCAATTCATCTTACTTGTCCAGCACAATTAAACTCAAAAGTGGAACCTTGGCATAGAAAAGGGAAAAGTAAGGTTTGCGAATAGTTTGAATATACATTTTAACACAAATGGAGATTTATGATGGACATATTTGCAGTTTGGGGATAACATATCATTTTTGTACTTTTCGGAGAGCCATAAGTAGATGGAGCTTGGCCTTTGATGTTTTCGGAGGCAGCCAGGTTGAGGGGATTCTCCGTCAACCGATCTTCTCACTGCATTCCAGAGATGTCAGAAATTCCGACTTTCTCGTAGGAAAAATGTAACTAAAGAGCCCTTCAAGTCGGAATTCCTAGGAGGAAACTCCCAACGGTTCGGTTTTCTGTGATGCAGTTATCTGACAGCGCGTCAACATGGTGGTGCACACTGTAAATGCTACACAGCATTACTTTGTCAGTAGTCCTTGGATTTAAGGTCAGCATTGCATGACCTTAAATCCAGCGAAACTTCTGTGTAGTAAATGGTTAAACATATAAATTTGAAATGTAAAGTTGCTAACATTCAATGCTAACTAGCTAGCTAACCTTGCCAAATGTTACTGTCAAAACATGTTGCATGGGGAACAGTATTTTATGTATTCCATGTTTCCTGTTTTGTTTTTTCTGAGCTGGACAACTTCAATGCACAGAGGTTGTTACAGCATGGTTACAGCATGCTGTCCATGTTAGCACGGGGACGAGATGGAGGACATTGCTCCATATTTGGAGCCAAGTCTTTTAGATAAGGACTAGCAACATGGGGACCAGACCTTGACGAACTATCAGTGGCTCTGTGAACTGCACACTGCCTTTTACATAAAGCAACAACAAGCCAACAGTCCATTTTGGATCGTAGTTTAAGAAATACAGGTTTTTACACCAATATTTTCAATGATTTGTATCCAAAACCTGTACGGCAATAAAATAAAAAAGTATTTTAATTCACTCTCTACAACTGCTTGTGGCTGCCAAACATTTGTGTAGCAAAAACAAAAACTCAATGTAGCTTGTTTTTGTTTGTTTTTTTGTTTTTTTTGCTTGGTGGTTGTTTTTTTGTGAAATTCTGAGCTGTGTTGGTGTCTTAAGATTAGCTTTGCATTCGACCATCGCACATTGTGTTGATGTCAAACAGCTTCTTCTTTTTTTACTTCCCTATCGGTGGCCAATCTCCTCGACATTCTGTTATGTTTATTATTTCATTCAATTTTGTAAGTAAAAGCATCGGTGTGAAACAGCTTTAAATCTTTCAATATTTTTGTCTAATGTGCTATTTCTATCAGTGGATATACGAATATTACTCTGTATGTTTATTAAGTTGTTTTTAACAGCTTGTTATTATTTCTAGCATACAAATCTGTTTTGGTGTTTGGGATATTATTGACATGTACAAGTAATGAATGAGAACAATATATTTGACAGTCTTTTCCTGTGTGTTTCCTTTGTTTTTTCATAAATACATGAATGCCTGCTCGGACAATGTACTTATATCATATATATATATATAAACACCAACATGCTACGTGACCATTTCAAAATACTCTCCGACCACGCTGAGGCTCAAATGTCGTCCGCACAGAGACAGGAAGTGGTTAATCCATGAAAATCTTTACTTCATCCAATATCCAGAACGTGAGAGATCCCAGCAGCATGTAATGATGGATTTCCTTTAACGTTCTGATTGTCTCTTTAGGTTCGTTATTGTGTAAAACCTACTCCTGGCCTCTGTATCTCTAGATTTCCAATAGCGACGTGCGACCTGTGTTTTTGAGCCTCGTCCTGTAATCAAAACCTGAAGAGAAAAAAACACTAACAACATAAGATGGGAAATAATTCAGTTAAAAATATTTTGACCGAAAATTGTTTAAGAATATCGCACAATATTCTTTTTACAAGTTAAACTCATGGAGAGACTGTTTAAGTATATTGCATTTGGCCATTGCAAGAATGATATTGATTGCAGACACGAGTCAGACATGGTTAGTGGATAATTATCTATGATACTTCCTTTCCTGCTTAACCTTCTCTTAATGTCATTATCAAAGTCTGCGGCTGAATTTCCACAGGGATTTACGATCTGACGTTTTCCATTTTTTTCTGGTACAGATTTGACCTTGTGAAATTATTTCTCTCCTTTTTTCGTTCCCGCCAACGATCCCTTCACTTTTTATCACACCAAAATATGCACATTAGTCCGGGGATCCGTTCATACAACATTTCTGCTTTGTTGTATTTCTGCTATACGGTATATTTAGCCTCTCATGTACTGTTGGGTTTAAATACCACTGGCCAAGAACATTACATTACATTACATTACATTACAGTCATTTAGCAGACGCTTTTATCCAAAGCGACTTACAATAAGTGCATTCAACAAAGGTAGGTAAGGAAACTACTAGTCACCAGAAATCATAAGTGCATTTCCTTCCTAAACAAGCAACTAAGAGCATAACTAGTGTTAATGTAAGAGTGCAATAAGTTAGCAACCTACTTATCTTAACAAATGAGACAAATAGAGAATCGAATAAAACAAGAGCTAAGACAAATAAGTGTATTCAAGAGCCAGTAAACAAGAGCTAAGACAAATAAATGTATCCAAGTGTATCCAAGAGCCAGTAAACAAGAGCTCAATGAACAGAGATAGAACAGAGATAGATTTGCCATAGATTCCCAGCATCCTATGGTATAGAAGACCCAATTAGTGTGATATTTCAAATGCCCCCTTCCAGATCAAATTTATTGATCGTTTTGTCCTGCCGATACATTCAAGGAGCAGCTGTATTGTTTTCTGGGCTTCTCTTCATTATTCATTCTGACACTGCTGTAACTTGTGCGGTTTATTACGCTTCCTCCTCAACCTCTTTAGTGGTGTTAAAAGTTAAACTCTGCAGAGTAAAGGAAGAAAATACAAAATGCCACACTGGATTTGCAAGCTTTTCACCCAACAGCAGTAAAATGTTGTACAGACGCACTGGGCTAGAGATTGAAATACACCCCCCCCCCCCCCTCCAAAAGAAATCCCTGGCTAAATTTGAATGGACCAGTTACATAAACACCAGCCTCTGCCATTACTCCTCTCATACCCAATCCCACAGTGCAAAGCATCCAAATAACAAGTGTCTGCTTTTGCCAGTTTGGACCGAGACGACGAGGCAGAGCAAATGCAGGGTGCAGCGTTGAATTGTGGGAAGGTTCTGCTAGACTGAATGATGTCAATCCAGGGGTCTGACATGCTTGTATCACAACATAAACCAGGGAGAAATCCCTGTATGATGGTTGAACATCGATCTAGAAAGAAGCCCATGCTCTTTGATTCTGGGGGACACCAAAACCTGACGATTACCGTTGATGTTTTGGATCAATGAAACATTTTCTGACCTCAAACTCCATTGTAGCTGCTGGAGATATCGCAACGTAACATCAGGTCATCTACGTTTGGCCAGTTATCCAAGAGAAGAAGAACAATATACCACCTAGAATTTAGGATTTAATCAAAACTATCCTTTTATGTCCTGAAATAAAGGATCTATATTTACCAATTTCATATATTTTTAGAGAAAATCGTAAATAGTTTAAAAGGAAATAAGTAAGTAGAATCAGATGGGTAAATAATATGAAGTTAACCAATCAAAGGTCAGAGTTTGTGTGTCACTCCCATCAATCCAGGTGAGAAACCTGGTCAGTTTGGTGTTACCATGCAAACACTGCTGTGATCTAAGGACCTCAGAGGAGCTCAGAAGAGAGGAGTGAGTTAATGGAGAAGGTTAGAAAGTCATATGAAAAAGATTTGGGCGCCATCAGTCCACTGAGACAAACAATATACAAATGGAGAGAATTTAACATGACAGAGACTCTGACTAGAAGTGGACGTCCCTCTAAAATATCACATCAGAGCCACAAGATAAATATTAAAACTAGTAAAAAACAACCCAGGAATAACATCCAGAGATCTACAAGCCTCCATCACTGCATCTGAGCTTCCGTCAGCAATAAGAATACTGAATAGAAATGGGATTCATGCAAGGAAGAAGCTCGACTGTCTAAAAAGAAAAAAAAGAACACAGCAGAGACCACCTACACAAACCTGAAGATTTCTGGAAGTCTGTTCTGTTCTCGACAACCCAAAACTGCCCACCACCAAAATAACCTCCCTCAGGTCAAGCATGGTGGGTGGGAGTGTCACAGTCTGGACCTGGAAGACATCAACATCAGTAAAGGAACCATCAATTCTGAGGGAAACCAGATAATTCATGAACAGAACGTCAGGCCATCAATCTGAGAGCTGAAGCTGGTGCCGAAAGTGGCTGTTCAACAAGACGATGATCCTGAGAATTCAAGCAAATCTACCAAAGAATGACTCAGGAGGAAATTTAGTGTTTTAGTTTGACCGACCTAAATCCAATCGAGATGCTGTCCTGAAGCGTCTGTTCATGTGAGACCTCAAACCACCTCACTGACTTGATTGGGTTCTGTCAAGAGGAGTGGGAGAAAAATCACACTGCCAGAGACTGATCAGAGATCAGTGGCTCTAGGAGACGTTTACTCCAAGTCATCACTGACAAAGGAGGTGCCAAGTTATTGATTGAAGGAGTTCACATGTTTTTGTATACAGGGATATCTGAGTATTTCGTTAAATTAACCATTAACCAAGTATATCATATTTATTTGTGCATGTTCTTTATTTGGGATTTCTTGAGGTATAGATAAGGATTTTAACCCCCTGTCATGGCTGCCATTGTGTATACTGAAATACAGTGGATTGGTGCTGATGATGGTCTAAGTGCCATATCTTTTATTTTGTGCCCAACCCATCTAAAATAACTTCTAACTGTTCTTTAGTATGCTTTAGGACTTGCTCCCGCCTCCTCTTCCTAATCTCTTTCTCCATCCTCGCCCCCCTCTCATCCTTCCTTCCATCCCTTCCTCGCTAATCTCACACTTGATTCCTTTATCTATCATTCCCTCCCCCTCTCTTGTCCTCCTCCCCGTTCACAGTTACTGTTCAAATGTCATCCATTTTTAGCCGTGATGGTCTCCAGGTCTCAACTGCGTGTCTACAAGTCCAGCTCAAAGAGACCGCAGAGAGAGAAACCCTTTACTCTGCTCAGTTTTCTGCAGGAAGTTAAGATTAAATAGCAATTAGTGAATGAAGCAGACACAAAACTGAATGTTAACAGTGGGAAGCCCAAACTACAGTCAAATGGTAGTTATTACACCCCTTCAATTGAGTTTTCTTTGCCACTATGGTCAACTCTATGGAGGAATATCCACAATGAAAACCGCTATCCGAGAGGCATGCAGGAAACCCGGGTGGAAATTTGGCAAGACCTACTTATGCCCAATGACGACAACCGTAAGAAAGAAGCTTGACTCTCAAAATGGCACTCAAGTGTAACGCAATACCGTCGAGTCGTTTTTTTGGCTTTTCAGAATAAGATTTCCAATTCGGCTACTATACAAAATAAAGCAATGGAAACAGTATAGGTAGCAATACATTAAATACATAGATAAATAGAAGATAAGCAGTCTCTCTGGGTTGCTACCCAGAATTTTGACAGATCTAATGATGCTTTCAGTTAACTGGTTTACAGTCTAATGTAATGACATGAGATGAAGCTTAATTGAAATGAACCTCGGTGCATTAACTTGCACTGCTCACTGGGTGTGCCAAAGAGTGTGTGTGTGTGTGGGAGGCAATGTGCATCTCAGTGTCAGTCATTACTGGGGATTTCCACTAAGATGAGTAGCTTCCATATTTGCTTCCATTATGTGAGCAGAGCGCCATGACTAAGTGGAAATCTGGAATTACAGAAATGTGTTTTGGTGGGCGTGGCTACTGAACTCTCAAACACCACTTCCTGTGCAGCTACCACACTCCAAGCTTTCTATTACATAATGAATTATGGGAATGAGTGGATATCATGAGGCCAAGCTAATGTGTCATCTCAGGATCTGAAATAGAAAGGTGGTTGGTGAGGGTTTGTGAGGATATTTGGCTTCTCGCTCCCACTCATTCATAAAGACATGCATAAAATGGTGCATGCCTCTGACTCACTAGAATCCTCTCTACCTGCAAGTAAAACCTCAAACGAACATCAAATTGTTGCTGTTAAGACACATTTCCAGTAGCTCCTCATCTGGCCCACTAATGACACTACTTTGTCTCCCTGACTGGCAATGCTGATGGTGAAACATAGGCTTGGGAGGACCTACTATGCGTCCATTTATCTTTAAGTAATAGTAGACAGTAGTCAGTGTGTTGAGAAATATAGGGTACAGTCTAAAACTAGTGGTGTCCCAGGAGGAACTTCAAAGGGAATCATATACGTGTCGTTATAATCACAAAAATGTCATTATAATGTGAATATTAATCCAATAATGCAAGTAAAGCAAAGCCCATGTAAATGCCATATTCTGATTATAATAATCAGATTATAACAATCAGAATAACATTATATATATATATATATATATATATATATAAAACTTTTTTTAAATTTATGTATTCATTTGTCACCTAAATTCAATAAAAGTTCATAACTGTATTTTATTGTAATCATTTCATCTACAGAAAAACTTGAAGGACTATAAATATCACATGAAACATTGCATATACATTTCAGTATAGTGTTGCATGAATGATGTATCACATCTGACTGGGAATTCGTCCTCCTTCTCACAACTGCAGGGAGATTAATGGCATCTTAATTGCATACGCTTCATATGGTCCTTTAGGATGAAATACATCATTCATGTTTGTAGAGGCTGCATGATCACAGCTACATGGCCCTTTGTCTCCATTTGTCAGGTCATTTGTCTAGTGGCTTGGAAAGTAGTGCTGCTACACGTCTGTGCACATGAACCGATACGAAGTAAACTTTCAGATATACCAATGAAAACCTTGAAATTCTTATCTTTGGTAACACCTTGAGGCACTCTAAAATCAGATATCATCTCATTTTCTGCAGGCTTTTTTTCCTGAAGTTGTCTGACATTTCAGAATGCATTGTGCCTGTTTAAGAAAGGTCTCGAGCTCCAGAACATATATCTACCTGGTCACCAACCACTGCAATACAATAGGGGAAAGAATTACTGCAAAACCAAAACAATAAAGATAATTGATAAAAAAAAAACATGGCATGATTTTTACAATATATAAACTATATTCACTGAGACTATACACGATAAGATACATTGTCAGCAAGGTGGACAACCTATCTTGTATTCCTCAGCTCCAGACTATGGAGAGATGAAGGACAAAGGGTCATCAGCAGGTGATGGTAAAATGACAGTACCATCTAGACAGTGAGATGACAATCAGTGAGCCTATGACAGCACACATTATGCATCAGATGAATTGGGAAGTCCCAGTGTAGCTATGGTGGTCATGATGGTGTGCTGGCAAACCTTCTCCGACACACAAACAATACATGGGAGCTTATATAGTTCCAGTACACTAAAACACTAAAACACTTAAAGGATTAAGACAATAAAACAATAAAAAAGAGAAGTCAAAAGGTGAGGGAGGACATCAGTTTGACCTAAGACTGACCCAAGAACAGGGGATAATAAAACAATTAAAGGGTCACTGAGAGAACCAATCAGATGTCCCGTGGTTTTAGCACAATATTCTACTAAGTATCTAAGTATCTAAGTGTTTATGAACACGAAGACTGAAGGTGAGGTGTTTGTATGCATCCTTCAGCCAACGCTTGATGAGGATGACATCCAGAAGATCCTTGTGAGCCACAGAGCTTTTCCGGACGAACTCCTTGTTGCAGAAGTCCTCAAGGTGGCCATGATGGCAGGTTCCCACAGTCCGGGAGTGACTGTCACTGTGATGTATGATGCCAATCCACAGTGCCTTTTAATAGAAATCCACCACACAGTTGAAGTTAAGTTAGTCACAATGTATTATATTAACGACAGACATGGAAACCGCGGTCAATGCATTTGCGTCAACAAGACTTGATTTGTTCAACGTCATGCTAGGATCGAACACACAGACAGATCAAATGGCGCAAACAAAAGGTTATGAATGACGGCAAATAATCAGAGGTCAATGTGGAACTAGGGAGAAGGAGAAGAAGGAACTATGGTAAAGTATAATATTTTAAGAGATGTTTTTTATCAGTTGTGAGTGGAAGTGAGCTGAAGTAAAGGCGAGTCAAGTTCCTGCTCGTTGAGCATCGAGATCAAAAGCTATGGATCGGTGCTTCAGAAGGTATAGCTTTGTTGTTGTTGTTGTCTCGTCTTCTTCCATCGTCCGCCGAACGTACGTATTATATGCATTCTAGGAGCTTGGCGAACAATGAGGGCTAAACCAAGAATTGTGTTGATTCCTTGGAGGCGTGCCATTGTCCGGCTGTTTTGTTGCCTTTGTCCCTTTGTTTCAAGCGAGGTTTTGGAGGGAACAATAGGTTCTACTGGGACCCAGTGGCTCATGGCCTTTTGATCCATGGCTCTGGCTCTCATTGTGCTCATTGTGTCTTGAAGCGAGTACACCAAACCTGTCTGTGAGCTACCTGTGGTATGAGTTATGCTGGACAGGGCCACTTTGACATGTGGTAGGATTGTACCCCGTCCCCTTCGGGTTCTGGAGTGCAGAACTGGAATGCACTCCAGACTCTTAGTGTTTGGGTCGTCGGTTCAAGCCCCGCATGGTGTTAGCTATCGCCTTTGGAAGTTGGGTCATTAGCTCTGAACTTCTGATGATCCTCTAAAGATGAACTGATCAAATTGAAATGCCTGTTGTGTTATTATGTGATAGGGAACACTATCCCTTACTGGTTCCATCTTTTTATTCTACTGAATTTCTTTCCTTATTTTTAATGTTTTTAGTGTATTCCCTTTATGGTGGAGCTGTTCGCTGCCCTGTTAGGGAGCCTAGTCACTTGTGGTGAGATTTCTCTGTGGTGAGGCTGTGAACACATTTGTGGTTGGTATGTATCTGCATCTGGATAAATATTATTCGTTATTATTATACATTATCCTTCCCAAGGTGGTGTTGTCTGGTTGCTTATGCCTCCTAGCGCTTTCAATTTCAGTGAAAAGGGCCATTTTCAACACACAGGGCACCACCCGCAAAATTATGAGGCAATTTCTTGTATGTTTTGAGGTGCTTGTACAAAACCAATATTTACAGCTTTTAATTTGGAGGAAAATCCACTTCCTGAACAGACTGAATTGAACCAAAGAACTCTTTTATAGGCCATGAGTCAGTGTGTGTGTGTTTGAGTGTGTGTGTGCACAAAATGGATATTCAAAGTTCAGCAAATATCAGTGCTGTGAATGTGTATGCATGCATGTTACAGTCATAGCGTGGTGGTGGTGTGTTTCTACCTGTCGTCATCTGTCTCTCCCCAGATTACCGCTCTTCCCCCTTCCTACCGCTGTAGTGATTGTGTGAGTGAGCGCACCTGTGGTCTGGAGGTTAAAGACCAGTGCCAGTGGGCAGCTTTGTGTTGGCTGTGATATTCAGCAAAACTCGAGTTGTGGTGTACCTGGGGTCAGTCACTTTGGCTCCCTTTTATGGGGAGAGTGTTTATTAGTGTTGTGTTTAGCCCTAGTTTAATTTAATTGTCAACTTGTTTCATTTATCGCTTTCCTCCTTTTTTTTGGAAAGTAGCTTTCAGTTGGTGTTTTGAGGTCTTTTATAAACCTTTTATTTAAGTTAATAAATTCTCAGTTTGTTCATATATTTGCGTTCTCCTTGCTTCTTTGTCCCCGGGTTAATTTTATGAGTTACTCCCTTCATCCCCTGGACTAATTTTGGGGACGTAACACATTTGGGTACTCTTCCGGGATTTGGACAAAAGGAGATTGGTAGACGGAATTATTGAATGCCAGTTTTTGCTGATTTGTTTTTGTGTTAATATCTCCGGTGGTTATCGCGGTGAGTATTGCTGTCTGGATGTCCATTGTCAAGCCTTCACTAAGCATTTAAACAACTTCCTCCAGTTAGATAGGTGGGTGTCCAGCTGGGCTGTATCAGTCTTTCCTTCGGGCACTCGTTTATTATTTTGCCTTTCTTATTTTCAGAGTAAATCCTGGGTGGGGATAAAGTTCCCTGACGGAGGTAGGCGTTTCAGGGCTCCGGCCGCTGAAGTTTAGCCTTTCAAGTCGCCTCGAGCCCGGCAAGCTCCAGAAGATGGATAGGAATAGTTTGGGGTTAGGCAGGAACTGGGGAAGTTGTTTCAGTAAGGCTGGGCTTGGTATTTGTCATGTGTGTGGCATCCAGCATCAATTATCGCGTTCGCCGCAGGTAGATGTGAATCAACTTCTATTTTGTTGGTTCCTTGGTGAGTATGGCAACATTTAACTTGGACGAGTTTGTGGCCAATCCTGCTCTGAGTCAGTTTGATAGCTGTAGGAAAAATTGTGTGTGTGTGTCTGATTGCCGAGTATTACAGCATTCCTGTCTCATGGTCCTTTTGTTAAAAGAGAACTGAAAGCTGTTCTTTTAAACGGATTGATAGAAAAGAGTTTTCACCTCACAGGCTTTGGAGGAATATCCTGCTTCGGTGGCCGGGGCTATGGCAGCAGTGTCCCAGGGTGAGGGTCACTCTGATATGGCGGCGCCCTCGGGTAAAGGCCGCTCTGATCCTCGGGTGGGAAAAGCGACAGAGCCGCAGCCTGTTAATCTTACTCCCGGTGTAGAGAGTAGTGTGGTAGAAGGAAAGCCGTTCACGTTCCCACGGTTTTACCCACTCGGTTTGACATCTCCTGGCTCTAGGTTAGATGCCGGGCTAACAGTGCGTTTAGCTCGTCTTCAGCTGGAGATGCAGGAAAGCTTGCTGGCTCGCAGAGAGGAGCGAGAGTTTCAGCTCCGGAGGGAGTTGGAGTTCAAAAAGTTGGAGGCAAAAGATGTGTGGGCCATACTTTTCCATGGAGAGAGAACAACAAACTTCTGGAGCCTTACCAGTCAGCTTACATTGCAAGACAGTTTTGTCTACGAGAAGGTAAAAAGCACTCTTTCGAGTGTATGAGCTAGTGAGCCAGAGGCGAATAGACAGCGTTTGCAAAGCCTTAGAAAAATGACAGGCCAGACTTCAGTGTGTGAGCTGATGTTGTTAGAGGAGTTTAAAAAGTGTGCCTGAGCGTACTGTGGTCTATTTAGATGAGCAGAAGGTAACTACATTGCAGCAGGCCGCTACTCTGGCGGATGAGTTCGCTCTCATGCACAAAAGTGTTTTTAATAAACACGATTCTTCCTCCCACCGTGGAATGTATCTTCGTTGAGTCCTAAGGTTGAGAGACAGTGTTTTTCTGTCACAGGCCTATTCACATAGTTCTTGCTATGATGGCCCGCCATTGCTGAATGAACCCATTATTATCACATTATCACATTATTGACTTAACACTCCTACAACTCCGAATGCGTTCGCAGAAGCAGTGCGGCGGTGTTGCGTATCATAGAGATTCACTCTTTGTGTGAATGACTGTTTGCTGCAGTACTCCCACAGAGGATGTGGGGATTTGTAAAACTGTCTGCTGGATGCTGTATGTTCTATACCCTGCAGACATGAAGCCAGACATTTGAAAGAGTTCCTACAGTAAACAGAAACACTGAACACTGGTGAGAGACATGAATGAAATAGTGGGAACAAGGGAAGACAGAAATTGAGGGAGAAAGAGACAGAAGAGAGTTCTCCTTCCATTTGTAGAAATCAAAGAATGACAGAAAAAGGGAAAAGACTGGTCATATACAGCGGGTGGACAAAATAAAGAAAACACCTAATATATGAATATCAAGTGGAAAAATATCAGGGGCCATTTTTGTCTCACACAAAAATCCCATTTCTCTCTCAATTCAATTAATTTTGCTTTATTGGCACAAATGTTACAAGAACAGTATTGCCAAAGCATCTTCTAAACAATGCGATGAAAACGTTAAAAATGTTAACGTTTAATATGGTTCTACAGAATTCTGCACGCAGGGCCTCTATAGGATGCTTGTCCCATCTAGTGTAGTCATGCTGACTGAGTGCAGCCCATACTTCCATAAAGAGCAATTGGTTGGATAACACTATCAAAGATTTTGGACTAAATTCTGATTGGTATGTCTATTTTGTGCAATTTTCTCCTGATTGCATAAGGCTCAGGCTTAGAATGTATTCACTGCCAGACCAAAGTTACCTGAGGCACTGATTTTGAGCCCCAGGTAATCACACAACAGGCTGTGCTCTAGTGCCATCATTCCTAGAGTGAATGCATATTTGTTGTTTTTTTTGGAAGATCATTATTTTTTAAAGTTGGCTGCCAGGGCCCAGGTCTGACAGTCCTGCTCCAGGATGTCTAGATGCTGCTGTAGACCTTGTTGTGTGGCTAACAGCAGCACCAGGTCATCTGCATAGAGCAAGACCTCCTTATTGTTTAGGGTCAGTCTAGGGGTTGCAGATTTACATAGATATTAAAGAGTTGCTGTTTCCCTCAAAAACACCTTTCACTTGAGTGAAGAATTCTATGCTTTCATTGCCAATTTGTACTCCACACTTATTACCAATATATATTTACTTCATTATGTCATAAACTTTACCTCCTATACAACCAATTCCCTTGTGGTTTGGTGTACATGATGGTTAATTAGGGTATATAGGGTGTAAACATGATCATTAGTGCGGTGATTTATGGCCAGCATTCGGGCATTAATGATGCTGCAGGAAACCTTCCCCGTGTTACTGCTCACACAGATGCCTCGGTAGTCGTTAGGGTCCAATTTATCTCCACTCTTATGTATTGGGGAAATAAGCCTCTGGCTCCAGATCTCAGGAAAGCAACCAGCTTGAAGAAAAAGGTCAGAGGCGGGCTTGCTCACGGCTGGATCAAGTGACAGCCAAGCAGTGAAACGTCATCTTTTTTGAAAGTCTTTTTTTTTCGCCGTCCGTTCAAATTTATCCACTTGGGAGAGAATTTTCGGGAAAGCTCTGTTTTTGGGTGGGGGTGGGGGGGGGGGGGGGGGTTAAAAACACCGCTGTAGTGTGGACCAAAGGAGGGGAGGCCAAAACGGAGAGATAAGTATGCATTTTCAAATTTAAACAGCTTAGTGTGGACCTAGCCTGAGAGAGGGCTAATTGGCAGTGGCGGAGCCAGAAGGGTGGTCCGGGGTGGCACTGGACACCCCTGATATCTGATTGGCCACCCCAGGTGCCACCCTAAAATTTAATTCGCTGTCACTGGCAGTTTGATGCTGATTGACATCTCATTTCACCTCTTGTTGAAAGAAACGTTTATTTTGACATCTGGCGGCGCCTTTTTTAAATCGAGGACGAGGAAGAGAGGATATTTTCCACAGCTCACGAGTCACATGAGCGACTGACAGAGCTGTGGCAGACCTGCGGCGAAAGCATCATATTGAAGTACGTTTTAAGGTTTAGCATCGGGTGTAGCTTCCCTGAACAACTTTTACCAAAGTTGAGTCGCTGTGTAGATGCATATTGGCAACTTGGCTCCATAACAGACAGTTAATCAGATAAGAGACATCGGTATTTGTGGCGGGCTTGCCACAGTACCGGGGTCCGTGACAGACAGAGACGTAGGCAGGAGGAGAGTAACTGGCCAGCGGGTCGTTTTATTCACAAAACCCGCAATAAACCCGGCCCCGGCGCTGACGGCAGCGTAGAGCGCCGACTTCCTCCTGGCAGGTCACACACATAGTCTGCATTGACGTCTCCTGCCGACTTTCATGCGCTCTGCCAGCCTCTCACACTGGCGATCTCACCCAGTCCCACACTCACACGCAGGTTAAAAAGGGCCCAGGCTGCAATCAGGCTTAATTGGCCGCAGCCGGTCCCGGATCCAGGGGAGAGTTGAGTCCACTGACTCAACTCTCCCCTGGATCCACGTTAAGCCTCACCCCTCCCTCCTCCCAGCTGCCACAGTATTTCTTTTATTTTTCTTTATTTACTTCCATAAATAAACTGCAAATTATGTCACAAACGCACAAATGCTGTCTTATCTCCTTGATGCTTGAGCTTTATTTTCTGAAAATATTTTGGATGTTTAACACTTATAGACCCAGATTATATATTCATGAAAGAGTGACCCAAGTCTCTCCAGTATGTGAGTACAGTACTGTGTGTGTGTGTGTGTGTGTGTGTGTGTGTGTGTGTGTGTGTGTGTGTGTGAGAAAGAAATTGAGCTGCAGTTCCGAGGTGGAGACACTGGCTATTCATAGTATGTTAAAGAATTGTAGTGAAGTAACCCTAGTGGACCACACTATCTGCCACATTGAAGAACTCTGGGTTAAGTGAATTATCACTTCTACTTCTAATCAGCAATCATAGGATTCATACATGCTCCTTAGATGTCAGGTTAGGGTTACACACTAATTTTCTGTCATGGACTATGGACCCCCTGAAGTAGCCTTGGCCACCCCCTGGCCACCCCATGTATAAAACTCTAGTTCCGCCACTGCTAATTGGTAGGCTACATTTGGCAGGAACTTCAGTGATGAATAGTGTTGTTTCACAAGGAACAGTGGAAATGTGGATGGAGGCCAAACTCCTTGGTTTTCATGCTCATGCAACTTTGAATCAACAGACTATAAATGTCAATCCATGGCATGAGCAAGCAACTTCATCCAGAACAGTCTGACCAGGCAGCCAGTGGCCTACTGAGCAGTAAAAATAAAATAATTCGATGAATCATCAGATGAATCATTATTCAACCCGCTCTCAAGATGTGGAAGATGCCAAAAGATGTCATTTGTTTCCCCAAAGTAAAGAGTTCTGGAGGTTCTTTTATGCAAAGTAAATGCCAATAAATCCGAAGCTATTCCGATGATCACATTCATGCTATGGTGAAGCTTTTCTATCCTGATTGGAGTACAGCCTTCCAGGATGACAGCCTTTACCCACAGGGCACCAGTTGGCACTGGATTAATGAGCATGAAAACAGTATAAACCATATACCATGGCCATCCCAGTCACCAGATCCCAACACAACTGAGTATGTGTGAGACATTCTGGGGCAGCGCCTGAGAGTATTTTCCATTATAATCATTAAACCACCAAATGATGGAATTTCTAGTGGGAAAATGGTGTTGAATCCCTCCAGCAGAATACAAGCACTTGTGGATTCTATGCCAAGGCCTTTCGAAGCTGTTCTAGTAACTTGGGGTAGCCCAACTTCCTACTAAGATACTTTATGTTGGTGGCGCCTTTATTTTGGTAAGTACCTATCAGGGGTGTCAAACTGTGTGCCATGGAGGGCCGAGAGTATGCAGGTTTTCGTTCCAACCCAAGAATACAGCAGGTGATTTCACTGATTACCACACCTTGATACTACATGTACTCATGACAGGACACTGTTAAACCACACCTGAATGTCATCTCATTGATTGGATGACCTGACTTCAAGTTACCCCTTTTCATTGAAGTCATTATCCTAGAGTCTAGGATAATGACTTCAATGAAAAGGGGTAACTTGAAGTCAGGTCATCCAATCAATGAGATGCACCACACAAACAAACACAAAATGTACTTTTATGTTTTCATTGTATGTGAACCTCTAGGACCTAGAGGTTCACATACAATGAAAACATAAAAGTACATTTTGTGTTTGTTTGTTTTGTTATTTGTTAAATCACATTGTGTTAATCAATCTTAATTACATGAATGAACATATTAACATATGATGAACGTATTTTAGGAGCCATTTATACAGGACCGCAGGTAATTCAAAAGGGTTCAGAAACCTGGAAACAACTTCAGGAAAATGGACATGTTGTTTATTGTATAGAACAAATCTAGCTAGCTAGATTGATAGGTAGGTAGATTGATTGATAGTTCATGGGGTATATTTTTGTCTTTTTTGGGACATATTTACAACTTCTTACAAAATTCTGAATCATATCACATCTCTATTTGAGCTTATACACAATGTTTTAGAGAAATGATGTTGATGTCCACAATAACAGTGTGATAAAGGAACAAAATGTCACCTCACTTTCTCATTTTCAATGTTTTGTTGTGTGAAACAGATGTTTTTATAATTGTAGCATCATCCAACAGTGTCAGAGTGATTTTTACTGCTGTTGATAAGAGTCAGAAAGTTTACCATGCTTCTTGGTCTGTTCAAATAGCATGACAGCCTAACCGTTACAATACAGTTCAATATCAGATGTTCTCTGTTGTTATTCTTGCTGTCTTGATGTCTTTGCTATCTCCTGATATAGATCCAAGTCTAAACAATGGGTGTGAGATGAAAGCAGGCATATGAATATGAATTGATTTAGCATTCTGTCAGACAAGATAAGAGTACTTGGCAATATATCATACATAAAGATCAACAAACAACTAAATCTGAACAACCCCTTGGAAAGGCTTCTCCCTGCAACAGTTGTGGTACAAGTGATGCCTTAATCTTTGTTGCTGTTGATATAGATCTCTGTAAACAAATATGAACTGAAAGAAGAGTTAGAAATATGATTTTATGCAGCATTTCGTCAAAGAAAAGAGCACACAGCCATAGATAAAATCACTGGATGAAAGAAAAGGCTTCTTTTTATCTGAATATGGAGATGTTTGATTCACCTTACCAGACACTTTAAAAGCCCCAAGAACAGACATCCTGTGTTACCCATGTCTTGTGTGGTGCAAGTCTTACAAGATTATGTTGTGTGGAATGAGTACCAAGGTGTCCTACTCAAGTAGAAGTACTGTTACTTTGCTGAATTTTCACTTAAATAGAAGTAAAATCACTGAGTTGAAGTAAAAAAGTATCTCATACAGATGATTGTTGTGATATTGTTGTGTCTTCCACAACAATATGACCTCGGCGTGTAGCAATGTGGACTCTTTCATGCTAAATGCGACTTTAAGGTGCTTCTACTAACATATCAAATATTACACAGGCTGGCATCGTACTTTTTATCACCTCTTGTTGTACCATATATACCATTACGCACCCTCTGATCACAGAACGCTGGCTACCTATCTATCCAAGCTATCAAACTTGTTGTACCACAGTGAGGCAAGTTTTGTTTACCCCGCCACAGCCGATTTTAGGGAGAAAGAAGAGGGATGCCATATTGACAAACTTTTAAATATGACCCAAAGGAAAAAACGCAATGTAGGATGAAAATCGGCAGGAAAAACACAACAAACTTGAAGAGGCATTTGCAGGAACACCATGCTGAAATTCATGCAAAGATAAGCTAAATTAACGTTAGCTGATTTTTCAAACTTTTGAATTTAAAAGGTTCGAAATCATAACTTAAAGCTCCGACTATTGTTTTCGTCCAACTAAAACTCCCCTTGATTTCGTTGTCGCCCCACACCAGATCTGGACGTTTCAACCAAGTGTCCTTATTGGGTTTATTCTCTAGACTTTATGTTCCATTTTAATGTAATTTTTTCCTAAAAGGTTTTGTGGGAGTTTTTCCTCGTCATCAGTGAGGGTCTAAGGCTACACAAATAAACTTGACTTCTAAAATAACTATGACACATCCTTTTCAAGAATATGATGCTTTTTGAAGTATTCAAAATGTTTTTAAGCGCTATGAACCAGTTGACAGAAGATAAACTTGGCTGTGTCATCCATTGCTGGGACAGGATTTCTGGCCTCTCTCACTCTCTCTCTCTCTCTCTCTGTGTGTGTGTGTGTGTGTGTAGGAGACAGGGGGGTTATGTGTGTGTTTGTTTGAGAGAGTGAATGGGGGGCTAATGCAACCAGAATGAACTGGTTTGGGAGACAAAGGCAGGGGGCTACAGCAGGGGTGTGAGCAAGAGACATAGAGAGAGGGAAATTCCTTCAAACAAAAACTTGAATTCCCCAGAGAGTTTGTACTACTCCAACTTCAAAGAATTACAAGCCTGGAAAACAAGTAAGTTCTCTGGACATTTCAAATCACCCTTTACATCCTTTACATGTTTTTTTTTTTTGTTTTTTTAACTATTTACATTGTTATATTCTCATTTAACAGTCAATCTTGGGGAATTTGCCGTGTTACAGCAAAAAAAAACAAAAGCTTACTTTTAAGAGTATCACATTTCCATTTCAATCTGTGTCCAAGGATTTAGAGTACCTCCACGGACAAACAAATGAGTTCCTTTGGTTTTGTTCTGTTTTCTGAAGTTTATTCTGATTCTCTTTCTTTTAGAAAAGCAACAGGAGGTTTTATTAAAAGTTGTGTGAGTTGGTACTTTGACTTTGGATGACATTTTGACACACTTGCTTATGCTTTCTGTGGAAGGTGTTTTTCTTTTGCTTTTGTCTCTTCAGATTTTGTGACATAACAAAAAGGTGTCGAATTCTTGTTCAGCACTTGCACTTTTTTGTAAAAAGAACACTTTTCCCATGCATATCCAGCTCTATTGGAGATTCCTGTTTTCTTGCTGATTTTCCTTTTTATTTCCTGCTTTTTTTTGTTTTGTGCTGATCATCTGCCTTCTGGGTTCTGTTGTGTTTTTCAGTCTTTATGTAAATGTCCCATTTTCTGTGCCAAATTCTAGCACTTTCCAGACACGTCAACTTTAAAATAGTGCAAGTAAAGCTCTTCTATAGAGACATGTTGTGTTTGTGTGTTTTTAAGAAAGGGAAACACTGAGAATGGGGGCTGTGTGTGTGTGTGTGTGTGTGTGTGTGTGTGTGTGTGTGTGTGTGTGTGTGTGTATATATAAGAGAGAGAGGGAGAGTTTGTATATGTGTGTGTGCAGCAGTTAAGCTATTTTGAGATATATTTAAGAGGTATTTCTAGGTTTAGTCCAATTGCATGTTTTTGTTTTCTGCTGATAAAACTGGCTTTGTTGTGTTATCTTGTTGGAATCTTTAGGCTTCGATAGCTCATTTGCTGTGTGTGTGTGTGTGTAAGAGAGAGAGGGAGACAGGGTGGGGGTATCAGAGAATTACATGGTATTAGCTTCCTTTTCTGCTGACAAATGGTGGGCTATGGAACAGACACACAGGTAGACAGGCAGGCAGCCAGACAGATGTCATAAAATGTCATTGAATGCATCTTTATTGCTGCCAAGTGATTTTTTTTCTGCATGAAAACATACAGAGCATAAAAAACATGAGACCCCTCATGGATATAAAACAGATGCAATTACACTCACAACTGTGAGTGCAATACTCCATATTTTATACTATTGTACTTGAATTGCATAGTGCCTCAGCATGAAAAAGTGCTGCAGGCAGATATATTGACGTATTAATCATTCCCTCAACAACAGTTTGCTGATAGGTCTAACTTACTGTTGCACTTTTGCTTGTGTAAGCTAGTGTTGCAAATTCACTTGCAAGTTCTGCAATGCATTGGGGCAAAGGTAAAATTGCATTGAAATGACTACAATGGTGGAACAATTGAACACAATTTGTCAGCACTACTTCATTGCTGGCTATTTTGGTCAGGCGATTTCCAAAAAATACAAAAAGCCCACCTCTTAGGCTGTTTGACATGAATATTCAACACAGCTGTTGTACAACAATAGAAAAGACTATCTGTTCCAATAGGCTATTGACTGGATGCAGCACCCATCTATTATGGGCTCTATCTCTGAACTCTGGCTATTTGGGTTCTTGTACCAAAATGTACCAATGCACAAAATGCACGTAAGCCTCTTTCATTCAAATCTGTCTTGGTAGTCCTGTTACACGCCAATCTCTCTTTTAGCACGAACACGAATTTGTAGTGTTTTGTTGCCTCGCTTAGCGACAACCATACATACATACATACCATAATGGAAGAATTTTTATAACTGGTTCACCTGTTACGCATTTGTCTTCTTCCACCAAATACACCATGGCAAGCAGTAGCAAGCATAATCAAATTTTAAAGGTGCCGTTTGATCATATTCATGCTGAATTTACCATTGGATCCAACAATTCAGAGAAGGTCTTAAATCACGCTCTGGGACGTATGCATTTTTGCTGATAACCAAGGCAACAATAAAATGCTTTTTAGCATACACTTGGATGTGAGATTCTCCTCCATACAAAGAAAGATCTTTTATGCTGTTACTCACAAATAGTCCATATGTGGGTTGGAATGGAGTTTTTTATGTGCTGGGATGAGGAGACAGAGGTATAGATGGGGAGAAAGAAAGAAATAGACAGAGACAGGACCAGGCTAGGACTGAATGTCCTCACAAGAACAAAAAGATGAGGACAATCCTGCAAAGTGAGGACATTTTGCCTAGTCCTCACTTCGTATGGGGCTAGTTAGGATTTGGGTTTAGGATTAGGATCAGGTTGGGCTCGGGTAAAGGTTAATGGCATGTAGTGGTGAGGGTGGAGGTCAGTGGTTAGGGAATGTGAATGGAATTTGCACGCAAGTATAATAATATAAATGTGTGCGTGTGTAGTTTTTTGGGTGACAGGTGATGTGTATTGAGATGTACTACTTGCTCAAATCAGTCTCTCTCTCTCTTGTATGTCACACTTCCCTTCTCTCTCTCTCTCTTGTGTCTATCTGGCTCTCCAGTATAGTTAGTAGGTCATATTAGGACAAATAGAAAGTCATTTCCGCTTGGCTTGCTTTTCAAAATCCCTAATTATACTAGTCAACAGCAACACACACACAGCCAGCTCCTTATCCCCCTCCCTACAGCCCACACTCATCCTCCCCACTTCTAATAATACGGTCAGAATCAAAACTTGGGCAGCTGGGGGGCAGAATTGCTCTTTTTCATTGCACACTTCTCTCATTTGCTTTTCAGATTAAAACATGAATACGTGGCAGAAATACAGACTGTCAGCTTTTCATTATGGGGCTGTGTGTAAATGGATGTGTGTGTGTGTGTGTGTGTGCGCGCGCGTGTGCATGTGTGCGTGCGTGTGTTGCTTCAATGATAAACCATGACTATTGCTCCTGTCAGATAAGAACATTGTGTCTCCAAAATGCCAGCTCTACAGGACTTAAGAAAAACAGGCTTATTTTTAGATTCACGGCTGAGAAGTTTTCAAATGATAGTGGATTTTTTTTTTGAATGGGGTTCATGAGTGCCGGGGTCCTTTCAACACATAAAGGACTGTGTAAGTTCAAGGAAAAAAGTTATGAGTTATGATTATTCTATGCACGCATTGTTGTAAATTTTAAGTATATTCTTTATTTTATGGAATTTCAAACATTACAAAGAAAATAATCCCACATTTCATTCCAATATCATTGTACTCATTGTACTTGCCAGTGTTTTACGAGAAAGGTTGCCAAAGGGGCAGTCAAAGGGACATACCAATAGTCCAGTCTCTAATAAAAGCTATGTACCTGGTCAGAAATAAAGATGTGATAGTTATGGCTGAGAGACAATAGTTACAGATAGATAGCCAGCCACAATTTTTTTCAGTTCCTGATCGATCATGTCAAGAAAATTCTGCTGCTGATATTCCGATTGCCGATACCCACTAAGAAAGAGAGAGTCTAAAACCCAGATGACATTGACCCTGTCCATCACAACATTCAAGCCTTGGCAAAACCAGTCATTATCCTGCCCTGCTCAATCTATGACTTTTGAGGCTCCCTCCCTTGATGTCCTTCCTCAGCCGAAGGGATTTTGTCACATCACATCACGACACCGTTAAGAACGCTGGGAACTGCAGATGCATCTATCTAAGAATTTACCAATGGCTGGTTTAGGTCTCATGTGTGTCGTAATCTTCAATTGGCTCTCAAAGAACCTGAAATTGTCAAACTACTTGCTAAAGAGGTTGAGAAAGTGGTCATTATTGGCCTTCCCCAAAATTCAGAATCAGTCCTATCAGGGTTGCCACCGTTAATATTCAGGGGAAGGTGTTTGATTACCGACCTGTCAAATCCCCAGACTAATAGCCTAATCTGACATTTTTCTGGCATGTTTCTCTGCAACACCTCATTTGATGGCCAGGAATGAGAAAGCTCTACCCTTTGAGCCATAACTGATGTAATGTGGTTCATAATTGATGACACACAAGTGGAAAACACTCCAAATCTAAAGCCTAAATCCAAGTTCTTGAGTCCATTTTGTAACTTGGTAATTGTCAGCAACATTGGGTTTTCTTTAGAGAGGACCCTACTCTCTGATGAATTCAGACACCAGATCGTAAGGAAGACTTGCCATGGTGGGTACTCCAGAATAATAGGGAAACATTTTTCTTCTTTGTCATTCTCTTTGTCTGCTTCAGTGATTGTAAGTCAACAGATAAAGATGATTTACTGGGTTTTTCTTTATAAAAGTCTCTCTCAGCTCTGAGAAGAACTTCTGCCTGAAAATCATCAAACTTTTTCTGCAAGTCTTTCAAATCATTCCCATGGACATCACATGTACAGGTACATTGTTCACCTTGGGTCAAATCTGCTGGAAGTTGATCACCTCCGCATAGCAGCATTGCTTTGGTCTTGGTCATGATTTTGATCTGGGCACCTTCTCCTTGCTGCCCTAGCATAGCGCTTTGGTCCTCTTCTTTAGCTTGGTAGGGCTGATGATATTGTCCTCTGGATGAAGGAAGAGCTAGGGGGCAAATCCAGGTGACCTGTATATGGCTCAACTAGCACAAGGAACAGACATGTACACATTGCAAGTCAACCCATTGTGTCAGTGTATTGTTTGGGGGATGGGTTGAGCAAGACAAGACTTATATAGAGCCTATATGTCATCTGACCATAAGCATAAGCTGACAACATGTCATTGAAGATGTGAGCCTCAATGTATTTTGTAACTATCAGAAGTGGAACATGAAAATCCATGGATAACATCAATAAGAATTCAATGTGTGTCTCCTTAGACTAACGTTTCTGGATGTCAGTATCATTCAGTGTTAATAACATCAGCAACGTTAAGGTACAAGCAACAACTAGCTAGGTACCTAGGTTAGCTGGGTAGCTACATTCTCTCCATTCTACTCTGGATCATGTCCAACACAATACTCTAGAGCCCTAGAGTACCCTAGAGCAATTAAAGAGCATGAGTCTCATCATGTTTATGGCCTCTCCAGGTGAGAATAACCCCTGTAGGTTATTCTCAGGAATATGATGGAATAGTCCACGGATTTGTGGCCTTGGTGTGCAAATTGATGGGGCTCCAGGGAGTCCTTCACCAGGGGTTGGAGGTCCTGCAAACGTCTTCATTATGTAGGATGTCAGCAGCCTGGAGCTATGGAGGACACTGGAGACCAGATGGGAGATTTTCCAAAGTGGAGGCTGGCTCAGTGAAATGAACCCTACCATCCTCAACGTCATCCTGACTGAACGTAATGCAAAACATTGGCTTAGCTCAGCTACCGGCTTGACCTCGACTTTGTCTCCACTCATGGGTAACACTATGAGAACCTTGTCTCCTGGTACAGATCTTGGCTTACCAGCTTTTCCTTCGTACTGATCCTTAATTTGCCTTATAGCTGGATGTAACCATGGTCTTCAGGTATTTATGACAATGTTGAAGGCAAGGACATTATTCGTTTAATATCCTGAAACACCTCAGCTGTTCGAGCTTCAAAGGTAGCCCCACCCTGGAAAAATGCCATGTTTCCTGACTGGAACTGAAAGGGTTTGTGGGAGTATTTCCTTGTCCTCTGTGAGGGTCCAAGGATGGGGGGGGTGTTGTGTACCACCATTTATTGCTTTCACACTTTGGTCATTGTGAAGCCCTTTGAGACTGTAACACGTGATTTGATTTTGATTTGCTTGTCTTTAACAGTCCAGTTATTTTTGCGACAGAAGAATATAAAGGGAACATTTCAAGTTATGGAAACGAGGATTTGCTCCAGCTGAACCCAGAATTGTATGATGACAACGCGTTGTTATATCAACCCGGTCTTCGCTCTGAGAGTTTCACATTTAAGTGCATGTTATTTTGTGGCCAAACAATGCTTGTGGAAATGTGGAGCCGCCCATGGCTGTTACAGTAAAACACAGTCCAACCCATTGAAGGGGATGGAGAGATGGCCTTTGTTCCTTTCCTCTCTCAGACGCTCATTCCATCCTCTCCTCATACCAAGGTTATGGCCAACCCTTAAGAAATATTTCTCTTTGTTTACTTTCATGCTCATAAGAAAGTAAAAGAATGGTTTCAGGACATGTTTTTTTGCTGTGTGTATATGTGCATGTTTGTGTGTGTGTGTGTTGGCAGATGGACCTCCAGGCACTGACAGAGATAATCAGAGCAGAGAGAAGAAAAGTCAGTTGGGGGAGTTTAGAGTTTTGTCTCTCTGTTGACCAAGGCTTTTCTCTCTGGTTGACAGCGGTGGGTTTATACGTTTTTATGTTTCTCACAGTATCTACCAACACACACACATACAATTGTGAAATCTCCCACTGCGTCTGGACTGGTGATTTTTTAATCTTCCTTTCAATTTGCAGCCCTTTCACTTCTGGCACTAAGTGCAAGGATAAAGTCCGTCACAAATCATCACAGTTGGGAGCATCTGCAATGGTCACTTAAAAAAAAAGAAAAATCTATAAGTTGCCTCTCCAGGGCAATTTGTTGCACAATCTATTACAGCTATAAAATACATCGATGTTGAGCCATCACTGTCAGTCTTTGTATTAAATGATCAGTCAATCGATTTGAGACCAGTACTCAGTGTAGGGAACTAGGAGGTGTCTTTAAACAGGGGGTGCTCTACTGCAATAATGGTTCGGGCTTTAAATAAATACACTGATTTTTTTTTGTGAAGTTGTCCAGTTTATCCAATTTTCAAGTGGTGAAGAAAGAACCATAAATGGAAATAATGTTTGCACTATTGATATTTTTGTCATTAAAATACAAATTGGATATTTTGGATGGATATTTTGACAAGGAAGGAGAGAGTGATAAATAGTAAGAGTGCAGTAAAGTTGAAAAAAAAAAATGCCCACCTTCTCTATATAGGCCGACACACTCTTGGCTTTGTTATCTGGCTCTAACACACACCCACACCCACACCCACACACACACACACACACACTCTGCCTGCAGTGTGGTCACAGTGTGTTCCTCGGTCACTGGCTCCGCTAAGGAATGAGATGGTGTATTATGGGTAACCGGCTTGTCACAGACAGTCTTCTCGCTCTCTTTTTTCATCTGTCTCTCCGCCCATCTGCCGATCTCTCGCTAGCCGACGCTCTGCTTTTCCTGTCTCTCTCTCCTTCTCTGTCCATTCTGTAGATGTAAGCTCATCTCTTCGCATTTGTCCGTTCATCTGGCTTTGCAATGTTCGCACACACACACACACACACACACACACACACACACACACTTGACTCCAAGTCATCACTGCTAAAGAAGGTTGCTGAAGTTATTGATTGCAGAGTTTTTGTTAAATAAAGTTTTGCTTCTTTATTTGGGATATCTTCATCTTCAGGGATATATATCACCAAGATTTGAGGTTTAGATATGGACATTATAAGGTTAGTATAAGATTAGTATCCATGGTCATAGTTCAACTGGAATCAGAATCTGTTTTATTAGCCAAGTAAGTGCGTATATAAGGAATTTGACTTCGACCAAACACAAAATATTTTAAAATATAAATTGAAGAAATAGATGTCTTTTCTGTACAATATGCACAGGGTCTCAACAAAATAAACAAACATATTTGCAGATCTAGAGAATATCACACTGAGTTCTACATGAGTATACATGAGTTGGAATAGTATAAATATATAACTATATAACCAGATGTGTATAAGACTTGACTACCAGTTCATTAAGGGTTTCAGTGGGTTCACACTCCTTTTCTTTCGCACATCATGCATGCATTGAAGATGTGTTAATAACAGCATCCATTGCAAAAGTGTTATACATTCATTTTGTTTAATTATTAATTGGATTCACCCAGTTCTTCTATTTCTCCCAAACAAACCAGTAATGTTAAAAATCATCACTTGTTCTCTATTATCTATAGTCTAATTGATCTTTCTGTCGATTGGTTGTTGTGATGCCTCATAATGATCATTAGGTGGAAGTCATGTATTTACCTTCCTTTATGTTCACATCAACCAACTGATAGCAACAAATATCTGATTACATGAAGTTTCAATTATAGACTGGAGCTTTAAGTTCATCTGGCATTTTGAAACATGAGACTTTTTCCATTATGGGAATGTCCTACCATCTTGACCACACCAGTTATTAACCGTTAACCTGTAACCAAAGATATTGCCCCCCCTGACCCTTAACCCTGGGCCCTGCTTGAGAATCTCTGCTTTGAACTGGGCTGATAAGCTGAAAATGGATCATTATTGTTTAATTGTGCTGCTTTGTTGTTTACAGAGGTGGAAGTTTCGTTTTTTTTAAATGTCATAGGGCAACGGGTTGGACCAATCATTATTAACCTCAAATCCTGTCCAGATACATTCTAGGCAGGATTACGGCCGTGATGTAATTGTGGTTATCAGGAATTATTGATTTTTAAGCCCTACCATCCCAGGGACCACGCAGTCGGAGGATAGGGCCCGGCTGATGATTTAAAGTTTATCGCCATAAATACACAGGGACCCATTTTCTCTTGGGATGCTGCTGGGCTGCCTTTCAACTCTGCTCCCTGGATGGGTTATTAGAGCACCAGTCCTGAATTGCATCATGGTTGCTGTATAAAACACTGTTGCTCCACCATGGCTTTGTTTATGTTGTGCTTTAATGAACTGACCCCCCCCCCAAAAAAAAAAACACTGAAATGTCTCCCTTGATGCAATATCTGACAGTATGTGATAGGGAGGAATTTTACATGAATTTTTTTGTTTTGAATTTGGATTTTTAATATTTTATTATTATTTAGTCAGAGTGCAGTTAGAAATACATAAAGATGGGCGTTAACAGCGTTCCAGTTTTTACATTTTTGAGTTTTTCAATCTAGCCCAGCACCAACAATTGGCCTCTTAATATGAAGTTGTGAACTTTTGAGATTTAATTGTGAGCCCATCAGTTTTCTTTTAAGACTTTTGAAAGACCATTTTGATTTTTTTAGGCCACTTCATACAAATTAAAGCCACCGTGGGGGTTCAAGCCTGCAGTAGCTTGGCATCACCAGCAGGTAAACCTGAGGTGGACCTGCAACTGTTTCCACTTCAAGTTTTTATAAATACTTTGCCATGATTTGCACGGGTGAGATCAAATATCAAAGACCTTTCTATAAATTAAGCCCCAGAACAATTTTTCTTTTTTCCCCCAAGTCCCCTGTTGGCTTGTTATGAGCTGCTGTAATGGCAGCAAGAGCACCCCATAATGATTTCATATATAACAACCCTGGGGTTAGGGTCACTGTTCGATGGTTCACCGGGTTTGATGTATGTGAACCTTTTTAAAAATGATTCTCTCTCTCCTCTGTATTAACAGGATGAAGGCTTTGCTGCTGCTGCTCTTGGTGACTCTCGTGGCCATTAATACCGTAGCAGCGGGTGGGAAAAACAGGAAAGGTACGATTCTCTCTCTCTCTGTCTGTCCCTATGTCTCTCTCCCCTCCCCTTAGGTATTTTACCTCTTGTCACCCTAATCGCAAACACCTTCACCATGACAACCAATTATCTATCCACTTAACGCTTGTCGGATTGGTTGGTTACAACTTCCTGTTATATAAATCACACACTCTCGCCTCCCTCAGTGACTGTCGACGAGGTACCTGTGTGCAAGGTGTGTAAACCCCAATTACCCACGATGTACTGTGGTTGTACTGGTTAGCTCCCAGTGGGAATGTGTGGAACTGTATGAATGTGCAGCAGGATGTTGCTCCTCAATTGCTCTGTCAAAAAATAAAGATTCAACTAAACAATGCATTATAAAAGGAATCGGACAACGAATCTTCCCTCTCTCTCCAGAAAAAGCCAAACCCTCAAAGTCCGGGTCGGAATGCACCGACTGGCGCTATGGCAACTGTGTCCCTAGCAACGGAGACTGCGGGGCAGGGTTTAGAGAGGGGTCATGTGACCAGCAAACCAGGAAGATGAAATGTAAAGTGCCCTGCAACTGGAAAAAGGACTTTGGAGGTGAGACACACACACACACACACACACACACACACACACACACACACACACACAGGTAGGTAGGTAGGTACTTTATTAACCCCCGAGCAGCCAAGTAACATACAACACAACAACATAGAATAACACAACTCAGATAAGTAATAAAAGTTAAATAATAAAAAATATATAAGATATCCTCTACAAAAAATATACAAATGCTTAGTGCAAAAGAAAAAATAATTGTTATAATCATAATGTGCAAAATGAAAAATGGACTATTATAATGTAGTTTGGATGGATGCATGGATGCGTGGGTGGCTGAGGGATGTTTAAGTGTGTGTAATGAAATGTAAAGTGCTTTGCAAATGGATGTAGTACATTAAAGCTTCATAAATTAATTATTTTTTATGAAAGAGCATGCCTTTGATAGACACATTTCCTACAGTGGCTGAATGACCTTTCACAGTTTGTTTTCATATGCAGAATGAGAATATGAACGCCATTATAATTTCAGCATCTCACTCGTTCTCTTTTGCAGCTGACTGTAAGTATCGGTTCGGTAGCTGGGGGGAGTGTGATCCCAGCTCTGGCTCGCGGACCAGAACAGGGACGCTGAAGAAGGCTCTGTATAATGCTGAGTGTCAACAGACTATTTCTGTCTCCAAACCCTGCCCTGGAAAATCCAAGACTAAGCCCAAAGGTGAGTTTACTTATTAGTATTAATTAGTCTTGTTCGATTGAAGACCGATATTTTTTGGAATGAATGGTGCAAGTTCCGTTTGTATCTATGTTCTTTTCTTATTCCAGGAAAAAAGGGAAGAGGGAAAGAGAACTAGATGGAGAGTGAGGAGGAGAAGTGACTCTCCGGGGCAACATAAGATCGTCTTCAGAGTCAAAGAAGAAGTAACAATAATTGTCTGCACCCGATTGTCTAGTGGAGACTCTACAGTACATAGCCTGATTTTCCATAGGCACAAAGGATTGGAATTTTAAGAGCAGATCGGATCACTCCGGGCTGTCTAAACCACAGGGCACAACATGGAATCAGACTTTCCCTGTTTCTGTTTAGACAGTCGGGAGATGAAAGATCAAATTTGCATCACAAAATAAGAAAAATCTGTTTTTCAGCACTGTGTAAATACAGCTTTAGGGTTAGCCTGGCAAGCCATACCAGACCCTCTCTGGTGATGACTCCACCTTACATCACGCTAAATAGTCCAACCAATCAGTGTGCCATGTTTATATCAACTGGTCTCTTGGAAATCATGTTGTAAGTGTAAAAAGAAAAGTGTAAAAAAAATAAATAAATGTATGCTTAACCTCCTGAGGTTGCAAGTCAACAGTGACCAGCGTGTAACTCTTGTCTAGCTTTTGGTGGAGAAACGTGTCAGTTGTCGATTCCTGTCATTGAATCTGCACTTTTAATGCATTTAGTCCGTTTCAAGTCTACTATAACAGATGCTATGGCTGCAACAACACAACTAACGTCTAACGTCACCACACTATGGCCTCCAAAGCTGATTGGAGTGCAAGACTTTTCTTCTGGTCCGCCATATTGCTGTCCTCCTGTTGGACAGGGAGGGCAGTTAGTAGGTGCATTCAGTTAAGGGTGCCTGGTACCTGGTTAACCTAGTGTAGATAGCCTTAACTTAACCCATCCTAAGAATTATCTAATGTACATGTGGTGCACCTCAATAAAACAGCAACACATCTATAGAATATCTGCATTAGCCATTAGCTATTCTTCTGAGCTCTTTGGGGAACAAACGAGTCAAGAGATTAAGTCAAGACTGAATTGCAGAGTGCACACTGGTCAGAATGTGAGTCTCTGTTTTGTTGGCTGGTGTCACTGGTCAAATTTAGTGCCGAGAAGATCGATTCTTTCAACTAACTTGATTCTTGGTTCACCTCATTTGATCCACCTTTGTCAAAACGTAGCCTGTCTATCAAAGTCATTGGTGAATCGGTTTGACTCGTTCACTTTCGACCCATCGCAGGTCAGATTATGGCTCTCTGTTTTGCTGCTGGCTGGTTTTTGCCAGCGTGATTGAAAGCAGGCAGGAGGGCCCAAACTCCATCCAGCTGGTACGTCACCAACCAACCAGGAGCCAGTGTCTCACCTGTAAAGATCTGGTCTGGCTTGGACGGCTTGTCCAGTACACCCACATACAGCACAGGAACATCTCTGTTTTAGGTTGGATTACATCAGATAGATAGATAGAAAGAAAGAAAACAGGCTGTGACATTCTTTTTTTCCAACTCAATTTGTCCCTTGACACTTTAGTTTGATTTAAATATAATTTGTTTAAATATTTAGTCAGGAAAGAAAGGCTTGAGGCAATTCCCTAATCACTAGCTATTAAAATACATTTTATTAATTGATAGACTTTCAATGAAAACCTGACAGAGTTGTATTGCTCATACTTCACGTAGTTTCTACCTTACTTGTACTTTACTCTACTATTTTTAAAGGACAATGCCAGTGTTTTGATATGTATAGTCTTCTGTCATTTTTGCATCAATAGGATTCAATATCTCATAACCGCACAAATCATCCAATTTACTGAAAATGCAACATTAATCTCTGAAGTGTCACTGTCTTTCTGAAAAAAGATGCACCTCTGTGTCTTCATACAAGCCATGTCATGGGTTTTGCAAGATTTTAAAAGGTACATCCACTGATACACTACATGGTCAAAAGTATGTAGACGCCTGCTCCTTGAAAATCTTGTTCATAAATCATGGGCATTAACATGCAGATGGACCCCTTTTGTAGCCCTAAGAGCCTCCACTCTTCTGGGGAGGCTTTACACTAGATCTGTGTTGGAAGATTGCTGCTGATTTGCTAATGCCACAAGAGCATTAGTGAGGTCGGTACTGGCTCACAGTCGGGGATCCACTTCATCCCAAAGGTGTTTGATGGGGTTGAGGTCAGGGCTCTCTGCAGACCAGTCCTTCCACACCAATCTTCACTAACCACCTAGCTTTGTGCAACACAAAGGTGGAAGCACAGAATCGTCTAGAGGTAAGATTTCCCTTCACTGGAACTAAGGGCCCAGAACCATGAAAAACAGCCCCAGACTATTATATACATTAGAATGGGTGCCTGGATACATGTGGCCATATAGTGTACAATGGAAGCATAGTGGAAAATGGTGCAGTAAATGGGTCTCAGGTGTTAAAGCTGCACTATGCAAGATTTTAATGTAAAACTCTAGACGGGCTGAACCTCCTCACCACCTCTACCCCCACCACACACTAAGAAGAAGCCATTTAATTTACTGACATCACCTTACAGGATTACCTCTGTAATTAAGTCCTCATTAGGGTTAGGGTTTAGGGGGTGTGGCTCGGTGCCGAATCAACATTTGCAGAACTTGGGTTAGGGTTAGGGTTAGGGTTAGGTCATTAAAATGGAAACCCGGCATTACAATGTTTCCACGGGACAGATCGTACATCCATGCATACCTGTTTCAGAATGCTTTGTGGGAAGAGATTCAGCTAGTTTACTACGTTCAAATAGCTTAGAATATTATTGTGTGCCACGTCAAGTTTATTACAAAAGCTGTTTTTTCATTGAAGCTGACAATTTTTTTAGAATAGTTCTATAAAAAAAATCAGTGTTTGACGAGAAGTGTGTGTTTGCTATGGTCGCATTATAATTTACTTTGATCCCATTTTAATGGCCTAATCTTTGGGCTGTCATTCTCACTCACACACACACATGCACAGTCAATGTCTCTCTATCTCACTCTCTTTCTCATACACACACCTAGTCTGTCATTCTGTCTTTGATGTGTGTGTGTCGAAAAAAGAGCCTTTATCAATAAATGAAAAGCTCCTTGCAGCAGTGTTTCATTTTTGGCATCTTCATTTTCATCTCCCGATTCACATTTAGTTGAACTTCAACAAACGTATTTTCTCTTGATGTTTTTGATGCATGTTGAACTTTGTATTGTTTCTTTCTTAAGTTAGCTTTTTTAATTTTGTATCATGAGTAAACAGTCAAGTCACACAGATTTTCCAGCGATAAAAGATGTTTCATTTTTACTGATGTTTTTTTTCATCCTCTTTCTGTATGTTTAGGAGGTTATTTTCTCCTGATATGTATAAAGTTCATATTGTTTTTTGACAAATGTACAGTAAGAGAGAGAAAAGATTCCGAAAAGGCAGAAGGAAACAAGCTTCTTCTTCAATCAATAATTTTATTCCCTCTGGATCAAGTATATTGATAAGTAAAGAATTTGGAAACAATGTGGGCAATTCTTGAGAAAATCTGATTCATTAGTCAAATACAACAACAAAATAAAAACTTGGGACAAGCTAGCAAGCTTACTGTAACCCTAACCCCAACCCTAACTGCACTACAGTAACTGTCAACTGACAAGGAGAAGCAGAAATAGACAAAGCCAACTAAAAAGGATAACAGCAATCATATACAAGATTAACTTAAAACAGTCTTTGGAGGTAGGCACATTTTATTTCCACTAAAACTATTTCAAAATAATTGTGGTTGTTGTAGAAATTGACATATTGCAGCTACAACCTAATGAATGGAGATCAGACATGCTCTTCTTTCCGGAGCACACAGAAGCCTGGCGTGCTACACTTCGTCAGCTTCAGATGATTGGCAACAAATAAATTTGACACTGTACTGAAATGTATATATCAACAATGCTGAAAACTCTTGGAAAAAGGCCACTATAACTCCTAAAGCGACACCTACTGCCCTGCCAGACTCAACCTCACAGCCTTCAACTCTCTCTAGTACTGCTACCTACCACACAGCCTCCAGAACTCCTCTACCAGCCCTCAGGTCAGTGGGCCTATCAGTACAGCACATTCAGGAGTGTCTCCTAGAAGTGGAAATAACAGAATTCAGAAAGAATAAACTCTCAGAGTCAGACACAATTCAACAACTAAAAGAGGAAACGGGTTTAGCAAGATGAACCATGTCTGGATGTTTGCTGAGGACCTGAGAAGGATCACTGATAGAGAGCCTTCAGAGTACCACCACAACTCAGCCACAGGCATCAACACATACTAAACCAGCCAAGGGAGAGGAGAACCTCAACCCACTTCAACAGCAACTTTTACAGCTAATATGTAAAATTATTGGGTGAAAAAACAAAAAACAAACAAAAGAAAAACTTCTAGGCTACCGCCTTCTGCCTGTTGCATGATTTAATTCTTCTTTAGATCTTATGTATGATCTTATGTTATCTTATTTGATCAAACTGTTACTTAGGGTTAGGGTTAGGGTCAGGGTCTCAGCTCTTCGGCTTTTGGACCAAAGAGCACAGACCCAGAATTTATCTCAAGCCTTTTAGGTCACGATATAGTAATATTGTTAGAGACATGGTGAGGTGACACAGATACCTACTGTCCCCCAAATAATGAGGAAATCTACCATCATCTTTACCATCAAATTTACCATTACCATCCCTCAAACAGAAAAACAGAAGACACGGCAGTGATTAAGACATTCCTATAATATAATTCATATAATTTAACTTATATAATAACACTATTATATGGTATAAAGAGGTCTCTGCTAAATAATTAAAAAACAACAACACACAGCTGGCTTAAATTAAATAAAAATCCCATCAAATATGAATTATACATATGTGCGGCCTACACTCCCCGCCTAGAGCCGCCATATCATGATGAAAGCTTCTTTGAAAGCCTCCATGGAGAGATCGGACATTACCAGGCCCAGGGTGATGTCCTATTGATGGGAGATTAGGACAGGATGTGAGCCTGATACAGTGGATCCTCTTTGTAATTGCCATATCTTTGAACAGTCCTCTCTATAGCTCACCCCCACCACTACACAAAGAAATAATCGAGGCCATGTTGTTAACAAAACTGGGAAAGACCTAGTGCATCTCTGTCACTCCTTTGGTCTGTATATGGTTAAAGGCAGGACCAAAGGGGACTCTTTAGGGAGGTTTACTTATTGTTAGGGTTGGTTTAGGGTTAGGTTTAGAGGTTGCGGTTGAGTGGTACGACCAGGACTGAAGGAGAGAAAAAAAGACACCTGTCCAACTAAAAACACTGTCAACCACAAAACACAGACCTGCATCAAAACTATGTTGAAACAATGAGAGAATACAAACAGATCACAAGAAAAGAAAAGAGAAGAGAACATCACAATCACAAATCAAGAGAAATTGAAGAGTCAGTTCTGGGAGAGATAACAAAACAGGCCCTACAAAAGTGTAGTATTTGGAAAAAAACATTTTGAAAAACTCTGTAACTCTATAATGAGCACTTTTCACCAAACAGTCTGAAGCATGAACAGAAGCAAATGCGAGCAAAGTTGAAAACCCTTGAATCAAGTATCAAAAACAATAACAACCCTCTTGATTGCCTCACTACAGTGGAAGAAAAACTAAAGCCTGGCAAATAACGAGGACCTGATAGCATCAGGACCAAGATGCTGAAACACAGCAGCCCTGCGCTGCACCAGGCCCTGATTAAACTGTTCAACCTTTTTCTTCAAGCTGGTTGCTTTCCTGAGATCTTTCCCCAATACATAAGAATGGAGATAAATTGGACCCTAACAACTACTGAGCCATCTGTGTGAGCAGTAACAGTAACATGGGGAAGGTTTTCTGCAGCATTATTAATGCCCAAATGCTGGCCTTCCTTTTTGAACACAATGTCTTGAGTAAAGGAAAAATTGGCTGTCCACCAAATCACCATACTACTGATCATGTTTACACCCTAAACACCCTAATTAACCATCACGTTCACCAAAAAACAAGGGAAAAAATGTTGCGTTTTATTGATTTTAAAAATTCTATTTGGAAAGAGTGATTATATTATAACATCCTCAAAAGCGGTATAGGGGTTAATTGATGACATAATGAAGTCAATGTATATTGGTAATAAGGAATGGAGTCAAAATTGGCAATAAATGCACAGAATTCTTCACTCAAGGGAAAGGAGTTTTTCAGGGAAACAGCATGTCACCAACTCTCTTTAATATCTATGTAAATCAGTTCAACAATCTACAACCCCTGGACTGACCCTAAACAATAAGGAGGTCTTGCTCTATGCAGATGACCTGGTGCTGCTGTTAGCCACACAACAAGGTCTAGACGTGGAGCAGGACTGTCAGACCTGGGCCCTGGCAGCCAACTTTAAAAAAAACTAATGGTCTTCCAAAAGAAGCCCAGATCTCTGGAAACCAAATATGCATTCACTCTAGGAATGATGGCACTAGAGCACAGCCTGTTCTGTGATTACCTGGGGCTCAAAATCAGTGCTTCAGGTAACTTTGGTCTGATAGTGAAACACACTGAAAGAAAAAGCCTGAGCCTTATGCAATCAGGAGACAATTCCACAAAGTAGACATACCAGTCTTTGATAGTGTTATCCTACCAAGTGCCCTTTATGGAAGTATGGGTTCCACTCAATCACCATGACTACACTAGATGATAAAAGCTTCCTATAGAGGCCCTGCATGCAGAATTCTATAGAACCATATTAAACAGTCAAAGAAAACCCCAACCAATGCTCGCAGGGCAGAATGAGGTCGAGAGACAGAGATGCAATTCCTCTTAAAATGTGACAAATATCACACTGTAAGAGTGGACTACTTTAATAAATTAGATTTGTTAATCCCCAACTTCACCAAATTAGATGCCAGGAAAAAGCAACAAATCCTACTAGAAGAGGGACATGCAGTAAACCTAGCTGCTCAATATGTGACTGCATGTCACAACCTGAGGGACAGACAGGCTGAACAACCAATCACCTAATGGGAGACTTATTATCTTGACTTCTTTATTTCTATTATTATCATTTATGATCCTCTGCTGACAGAGGATCATAAACTGACACACACAGTGGAGCAAGTATTTGTATTTTTTTAACCCATTATTTTCTTTCTTGAATAATTGTATCCTTTTTTCTTCATCTCATTCTTTCAAAGATGCTTTGGCAATACTGTTTTAGCATTCATGCCAATAAAGCAAACTAAAACAAAAAAACAGTACCTCATCGCCTGGAGTGTCATATTGAACCCTGGATAGCGCCCACATCAACATCACCACATGCCTCCTCCATTGCCTGGCATGCATGCATGGGGTTGGCAGTGGTACACCTTCCATTGCCATGCTGACAAGAACTCTTCTCTAGGATTCAGAAATGGAGAGTATGGTAGGAAATAAAGAACTGTGGTCTATGAACCAGTTGCATCTCTCTGCTCAGCCGGTATGACAATGTTGATGATATGGGCAGTGTTGTAGGGACCAAGGGTGGCATGGCGATGGAGGATGCCATTCTGACTGATAGCTGCACACATGGTGATAATTCCCCCGTGCTGCCCAGGGGACATTGACACCTTTAGATTTTGACTAAAGAACAGAGAACACCTGTACCACTAACTATCCACACCTGACTAGCCACAGGACCCCAAGCAGGTGTCACGCTTACTACCCAGCGCAAAAAACAAAAGCATAGTATATATAATATACATAATATACATTCATTATGAATATATAATGAATTCAATTGAGAAACGCATTACAGTAATATTATTACTTTCCTCAGGAGTAGTGTATATTGACTTTAATCCAAACCCGACATGTCTTCCAAATTGGAAAAAAGAGCCTTTATCAATAAATGAAAAGCTCCTTGCAGCAGTGATTAATTTCTGGCATCTTCATTTTCATCTCCTGATTCACATTTAGCTGAAGATGTATTGATGCGTGTTGAACTTTGTATTGTTTCTTGAAGGTAGCTTTTTTAATTTTGTATGATGAGTAAACAGCCAAGTCAACAGTTATAAAATATTTTTTTCTGTTTCATTTTCACTGATGTTTTTTTTTTAAATCCTTTTTGTTGGAAGTTATTTGCCTTTTACATGTCAACTTCATCCAAAACAGGTCTTCCCAAATTTGAGTCCTGACATCCAGACATCTGCGCCAAATGTTAATGTTAATTTGTTTCTCTCCATCTCCCTTCTACCTCAAGTGGCTTAGTTTACATAACTGTTCACAGCTAAATTGTTTTATTTGTTGCAACAGAAATATGTGGCCTATACACCAATGTTTGTTGCATGTATATACACAGAACTATGGACTCAGTGACCCAAATAACAAATAACACTCTAGGCCTTATTAGATACATAAACCTTTCTCTTACCACATTGTAGTAAATTATTCACTGGAGCTGTAATCCAATTATTGGCTGGGTGAGTAAAAAATGGCTTAAGGAACAAAAAATAATCCACATTGCCAAATGATCTGGCTAGATAACATCCTTCTTGCTGTTTGAAACAGGGTTATTAACAGTCAACATGCACTCAATAAGAGTTATGGAGGAAGAGGATTGCATCCACTCTAGATGGTTTCAGTGATGTCCTCCGATCAACCACAGGGCGAGAGAAGAAAAAAATCTGTGAAGAGAAGATGCTTGTGGGAAAGTGTGAGTGTAACATGAGTGAGTATAACAGTGTGTAACATGCCTACACAAAGGTCTGGTACCTAATTTATTTCATAGGCCTGTGAAAGGAATTCAAATACGCAATCCCAGAATGCCTTTATCTTATGACATGACCAAAAAGAATGGCACAGCTGCTGAGTCACATTTAATGAATGGCAATACTTCAGAGTAAATTTGATGTAGTCTGGTTTTGGAGTAGTGGAGCCTATGTGAAACATTAAACTGAATCACATCCCACACCTCTTCATCTATCACCAAGCCCATTTCTTCTTTCCATTCTTGCTTAATTTTGTTTGTTATTCTGAAACATGGGAGGAAGGTTAGTTTAATTTATTTAGTTTATATCGATTTTAATTGTTCAAAAGAAGAAAATGTACCCTCTATCTATATATCTCTTATCTCTGTGATGCAGTTTTATTTCCACTGAGAGAAGACTATGTCATCTAGTGGGAGGAAAAGCATGGTTGTTGCATAAAGGTCCATCTATATAGACCAGAGAGTTTTATCTGTTTTCAGATAAATTCAGACAATTTTGTGTAAGTTCTAAGGTCTGCTTTAGTAGGGCTGTTGAGTAAGGCCGTCAGTGATGTTCTTTTACAAGAAGCCTGCTCAATTAGTAACCATTCAGGACAGACTCCAGTTTCCTCTGTGGCCCCTCTGTGGCCCCTCTGTGGCCCCCTTAGCAGCTCACTTTCCCCCCAATTAATAGCAAACCCTGAGAAAGTACCAAATGTATTAAGTAGAGTAAGAAGTGGTGGAATAGAACTTTCTGGGATTTAAATGTAAAAAAAAAAAACGTCATCAACATACAAAGAAAGATGATGAGACTGACCACTGATAGTGATAGGGGCTATCTGAGTATGCTGTCGAATGCTTGCAGCCATATGCTATTGCAAATAAATATGGAGACAATGGACAACCCTGCTGATTACCACAATGTGGTGTAAATAGCAATTATTGATGCTTCTGGATGTGTGTAAATTATTTCAATCCATATGATAACCTGGACTAAAATCCATAGCTCATGTTCCAGAGCTCATGTTCGATGTTCTAGAACAGGGGTGTCAAACCGTGTGCCATGGAGGGCCGAGAGTATGCAGGTTTTCGTTCCAACCCAAGACTACAGCAGGTGATTTCACTGATTACCAAACCTTCAACCAGAGAGGAGGGACTAATCAGTGAAATCACCTGGTGTATTCTTGGGTTGGAACGAAAACCTGCATACTCTCGGCCCTCCATGGCACACAGTTTGACACCCCTGTTCTAGAAGGAGATAAGAGACCAGGCCCGCATATCACAGCGTCAGCCGCACGCTCTGGGAATTTCCATGTCATTGCTAGCCTGCCATATGCCATTGCAGAAGTAGACATCATCAAAGCAGGATTTTCCTTCTTTAAATTGCAAACACTCCATAATCTGTGACACCAAGCAAAAACTAAATGTGGTTTCCTGCTGGTCTGGAGTGACCCACGACTCATTCATGCTGCAGAATAGCAGTGTTGGCATGTGTCTTGACCAGGGTGCTGTTGGAGATACATGACGCTTTGTTAAGTGACCTTTTCACTGACTGAAGGGAAGTTAAATTAACCAGGGTCTCAAAGCTAACTTCTCTCTAGGTGATAGAACCTTCAAACCCTTCAGGAGCAATCATATAATTATCGTCATGTGCGCACTCGCTCTTCCCACAGAGCTCAGCTTAGGTGTGCTGGATGGAGGTGCTTGAAAATTGCAGGCAGAAAGCAACTGTCAAGAGCTACAGCCAAAATAAAATCTATTTCAAGTTGCACCCTTTTTAGATTAAAAGTTTAAGTCAAATCATTTATTTCTAATTCTAGCCAAGATGCATGCCTTTGATTTTACAGCATTGGCAGCATCAGTCATTTCTTGCCATGCTTTTTTTTTCTCAGTTGCTATCACTCCACTGCTTACACTTTGAAATAGAAGTGTTGTTGTCAGGACTAAGTAAATCTTTTTGAGTTTGAAGTTCTTCTTCGGAATTTTCACTGCGGTTTCTCCAACTTTGCCTTCAATCTGCACACAACCCTTGCGTCGTCATGCCTTTTATGGGGTTGCCAGGCCATCTCCCTATGTTGATCCATATCAACCAATCCAATTTACGACCAACCATCAGATATGTACACACAAAACACAAGGGTTGTAGACTACCCCTAGCATCCCACTTTGTTTTTTTCATAGACACCTTTCTTAAGAACAAAAGTAAGAAGAATTTAAGAAAAGGTTTGTGATGAGACCCATTGTGTGAAGTGCACTGCCACAGGTTGTTTTGGGTCACGCCTGTGCTCAGATATCCTCAATTCAATATATGCCAGTTCACATTGTCACTTCAGTTCATAGCAATTCACTTCACTTCATATTGATAGCAATGTTTGTGTTACAGAAAAACACTCCCTTGATCTTGTAGGTGGATATTTGTCAAACAAGTCAATTGCCACTGAAAGCAGAGTGATCATTTAATCATGCGCGAAGAGAAATCGGCATATGGCTCAAACGGCCTTCGAACGTTTCTCTGTCCCTTTAAGAGTGACCAGGGGCCTTTTTACCTTCAAGTTACACAAGCCCAAATGACAGGCTCATTGCAGGTCAAATAGATGTCGCTTTCACACATCTCAATGTGGTCTCAGAATAAAAAAAAACAATCAATCGGGAAATTAAATGAAACCAGCAACGGGCAGGAAATTGAATGTTCAATGAGCTATCACATATCTCAATGTGATTTTGGGAAAATAAACAACAGAAAAACAGCCAATCAGGAAAGGGGGTGGTGCTTAAATTACTTTACCAAATCTAACTAGTACCAAATCGATTACTAAATCGGACACTCATGTTAATGTGAATCAGTAATAGAAGTCTGACGGGGCATCAGTCTTATCAGTGCAACTTTGGGATCAATAGATATTGATGATAATAAACCCAGCCAATTAGTAAAAGGGCAGGGGTATAAATTACATCTAATCAACACAAAACTATGTCTGATCACTCATTACGACTCCAGGCTCAATACAGCCAATCGGGAAGGGGAGAGGGGCTAAATTATGTAATCAAGCCATCGCTCAGACAGACCAACCTATACTAACTGCTGGTCACAGCTAAAAATATGCCATCCAAGCCATACCTGTGCCTGACATCTGCAGGTACTACATGAGGAACATTAATGTACAGGGCCTTTCCAAAGTAATAAAATACCATTCTTCTGTTCCTGAGGGATGATGATTAAATCCGTCATATAAAGAAAAAACAAGGAACTGGAAGATGGGGTTATTACATTTTTTCATAACACAATATTGTCTGTGTATTTCACTGGTATACACAATTTGATCACAGTATGGTCAAAGTAATATCCTGAAGATGCAATCTATAACGCCTTGTTTTGTCATAGAAAATTCCTGCAACGTTGTTTAGAATGAGAATGGAAACATTGCGTGACTTTTGACATTGATGGATTGTGCTCTGCAATTGTTGTACTCCCTTCCTTTGCTAAAACAAACACAATAAAAAATAAAGAATAATGTAATTTGTGCTTCAGTCTCCAATACTAGTGCTGCTGATATACACAAGACTTAAAATAGCAAAATGTGGTATTTTAACAGAAGGTGTTAGAACATTGCCAATTATCCCCGTCTTTGATGATATTGGGATACTGCCCAACCCTGCTGGATGAAGCAATGCACAAAGGCTGAAATGTTTCCCGGGGGGTCTGCAAAAGACCCCTGAAGTCACTCGTCTAACAAAAGTCGTGGTATTCAGTTGTCTTTGGCAGGGCGGGCTCTCCCTATAGGCTGAATCAGCAAATACCTAGGGCCTCACAAATCCTTTATTTTATTTTTTCCATTCTCGAAGAAAGTAGAGACACAGAGGTAGAGACACATCCAACAATATATATATATATATATATATATATATAGCCTTTACAGTTGTTTATGTTCATTGATAACTGTGCCTCTGTTTATCTTTTGCACAAGCTGAACTGAACGAGAGAGGATGAGGACATGTGGAGAGGAGAGACAGCAACAGATAAGACAGACCGCACCAAATTGATGCATTTTGCTGTTGAAACCTTGATGCCTCCAGACCCCCCCTACAAGCCCTCGATACCTCAAAGGCTTTTATTTGAATGAAATGACTGAAATCTGAAAAGGTCACCATTATAACCAATAAACTAGCTTTTAATGGGACAGGTGTGAATTTGTATATGTGCTCTTTATAATTTCTCCTCACATTGAATTACTTGAACTGAAACTGGTAACTCGGGACTCAAGATCTGAGGACTTAGTGACCCGAACTCAGACTTGGGACTCAAGGTTTGGTGACACACAGTCTGACTAATACACACACAGATTTGTTGGTCCAAGATATTTAGTTAAGTGTGTACATGCTCTGTGTGTGTGGCTGTCATGCCTACTGCCTACTACCTGCCCTTCGTAGCACTTGTGGCCCTAAACTCGGCATAAAACATCCATGTCATGGGCCGGCTCTGTCTACTGCACACAAATATCCCCTGACTGACAGCTTATATCTGATATTTCAAAATTATTCATTACCATAACGAGAGCTACAATGTCGACACCACTGGAACCTGTAGATGATGCGGAGGATGACGGCGCCATCACTATGGCAACACTCCGGAGTCTTGTGCACCAGCCGATGTTCATTTCCAACACAATCTAGCAGCAATGTGACCGCTCTAGACTGTTGATTTGAATGGGAATATTGGTTTTACCCATTGCAATCCTGCAAATTAGTTTTTCACATCAAGAAACTCTCAAACTTTCCATCAAGTTGTCAGTCAAGTTTTGGACTTCGGAGTTTGTAGTAAAAAAACGATAGAAATTGTTTAGAGTGCAACGAGAGAATTTTATTCTTTTCATTTCAATTTTCACTGTTTGATTACTTGAATACCTAACTTCATAATATCATCTTGTGGTCTTAGAAGGTATACTTTTCTTTGAGGTTTCTTAACGAACTGCTCTTTCCAATCTAGGTCAGCTCTCATGTTCTGAACTCTGTGTTCCGTTTCACTGAAAGCTTCACTGGAATAAATTGATAGTGTGTAGTTTCTTATCAGCGTTACCATGGTTACGGTGTGGCGTTGGCATGACAACACCAATGGGAGGGGCTATCTCTGGTTGCCAACGCTGTTGCTTGGTTACAAAGATAAAAGATGAAAAAAATTAAATTAAAAATAAAATAAAAAACACCATTGGCATTCCAAGAACAGAAAAAAACTACAAATCCAACTTTCCTCATCTAAAATTCTCTTTGTGTGCCTCTCCATGACCCCAGTGTTTAAAATTTTAAATACTCTCTTGCATAATACATGTAGATATACAGTATTTTCATTGTACATAATGAATCTGTAAATTCATGTGCATACATAATAAAAAGGACGTGCCATTTTCAATATATTGGTGAGTGCAATTTGAGACAAAAGCACATTGTTACAGTTCAACGGAATATGTTCTTTTAGCAATAAAGTTTTCCGATACATATTTAATAGAGTTCATTGAAAAGTAACACTAAATGCGTGTCTCTCGTCCCAGACTACACTCATGGGTGCTTTGAAAATGACACGTCCATTCAAACGGTGTTTTAAATCACAAAGTACAAGAGAAAAGATACAAACAGCCAGTAATAGGAAATGCATTATAGAGACAAAACTGTACAGAGCTCAAGGGCTTCCCAAAACCCTCTGCTGGCTACCAAAATAAAGGACACGTCTGACTTAGTGTACTCCATGTTTTTAAAGTATTTTTATTTTATTTTGGTAGCTTCTTGTATGCCTTTGGGGAACCCGGTTGTGGTTGAGTAGTATATTAAATTCCAAGCAAACAACATTTAATCCCCTTTATGTACAGAGTGTTGCCAAAATAAAGGAAATGTGACTAAGACGCTATATGTGTGTTTCCTTTATTTTGGTATTTATAATACAGTTTTCCAGTAAAGACGGTCCCAAATATAAAACATATATCATAATCTTAAAGGGATGTCTTGACATTTTCAATGTTGCTGGGATATATCACTCGCTTGTCACAGTGTGGTGAAAGGGTTTTTTGTAATTGGAATTTAAGTGTTGTTATTTTAACCTTTTTATTTTCTTTTACCTCATACTGTGATAAGAACCTGGTGATAAAAATGAACTTAAATTCAGAATGCCAAGAGATAACTTTAAAGTACATGCTCTATACATTGGCAAAGGAACGTAACTACATTTCAATTATTTAGAAAAACCACAAGGAATATGTCTCCTGTGTTGAGAATGAGTCGGTATTAAGATGGGCTCAAATAGTCTGAGCTATTTTAACCGGGTGTGAATTGTTGTGTATTTACAGCAGTGGGCTTAACATTAGTGGTAGTGATAGAAATAGTGATAGTTTTACTACGATTGTATTGTACAATACATTGACTTTCACTGGAAGATAACAAATATAAAAAATCATCTGGACAGTGATATACAGGTAACTACCAAATTAAAGGAAACACTGAGCTAGTGTGTTTGATTCAGTTTGGTAGTTGTACAGGGTTCTTCCCAAACTGGGAGACAGAATATCAGATTTTTTGAAACCTTTTTTTCACACAGATCCGATCATCCTGCCTCAACCGGGGAAAATATAGTCGTGGGGAAGATCTGACCCGCGATGCAAAGGAGTGCAAAATCTGGTTTTCCATTCCTCTCTGAACGAAGCCATCGCCAGTTGGTTAAAAGCTCCACTCAAGACAATCTACAGCTGATTACTTCAATGGATCAATTTACCATGGATGGCTCTCCAGCACCATCTGGTCACGGTAACCTGAAGAGACTCTTAATATGTACAGTGGTATAGACAGAGCCATACGTAGACAGTTTGGCCATTGCAACCATGATTCCTCCCCCAAAAAGTGATGATTCTCGAGCTTATATTAAGACTGTTGATAGTACGAGAGAAGTGGCAGTAAAATCTGGTCCATAGTACAATTCTGCACATGTGAATAAATACAGATAGTCACTTTATTTTTCTGGTCCTGGTTGTTTCCGTAGTTTTTCTGACAGGACCGAGAAAGTGCTGCAAGTCTGAATGATTGTATAGACGTACAAGAGAAGCTCTGATGCGTTGAAAGGAAATATCTCCTATGTCCTGGGCGGGGGCGTTGGTGATTTGAGTTCATGATGACATTAGTTGCATGACCGGAGAGATGAAAGAGACAGAGCCATTCGTTCATTAAAGCTGCTCCAAACGGCAGCGAGAGATAAGTTGGAAAAGTTAAACTGAAATACCCAGAAATCCTGTGATGTGATGTCAGTGAACTGCACTCAGCACCCTCATATACTAGCGGATGTGTACCCCCTGACAATAGCCCACCTTTTTTGAAAGCAACAAGTTTGCGCTCTTTCCCTGGAGGTTGCTGAAAGGCATTCTGGGAAATTTGGAAATGACGAAGTCGAAGTAAGACGGGGCAGGTTTGAGGGAAAGTGGTTACACAGAAAAAGCATATTACAAATTGCAAACAAAATGACTCCTGTAACGCATTGAACATCACAAACTGATGATATCAAACAGTGTAAAAGTATCCCAGGATGGATCTTTCCTTGCAGATGTCAGCAGTAATAATGAAAGCACATTCTATTATTTAGTCGTGTCTGCCGCTTCATTCTTCACTCTTTCCTCTGCCTCTGTCTTTTCCCCAGTCTATTTATTCTCATTCTCTCTCCATCATTCTCTCTCCCATTAGTCTTTATTCTGTTGTCATATCTCACTCAACAGTAGGTCTCAAGACATTAGCTGTTGCTCTAATCGTATTACTGGACACATTAGGAAAAGAAGCAGGATTAGATATATTAAGTGTATTGCAAGAATACACTGATAGAGGTAGCACAAAAATACTAGTCCATCTTTCTGCCTCTCTCGAAGTCTGTCTTTTATAATTGACAGAGAAAGCAGAAGTAGTAGTAGTAGTAGTAGTAGTAGAAGAATATGGGATAATGGGATGGGAGAGTCAAGCAGGAGAGTAAAAAGAAGAGACCACATGTTTGTGAGAAACAGAAAAAAAGGGAGACATAAAGACACAAGCTATGCTTCCATCCAATTGTCCATCCGAAAATAAAATGTTAGTTGCGCTTCCAGCAGCTGGGTTGAAGAGAATAAATCTGCTGCCTGAATGTCAGGAAAAAAACACACATCCACCAGAAAAATGGTGGATGTTTAATGACTAATGATGGCTATATTTCATGCCGTCACCCGCAGACAAAAACAAAGACATGTGCTTGGTAATATTCTAATGTACCGACTAACGGCGGGGTTCTACAGTAACCTTTTATCTAAGAAGTGGAAAATTGAGCAGCTCTCAGCAAAAGGAGCAAAAACCACAATGTTTACTTAAAAGTCTTTGTGTATTTCTGTTTTGTGAGTTCACATAAATCACTACAACTAGAAGGCACTCTGTAGAAAGCAAACCTCTGCCAACCTTCAACAATTCTCCACTTTACAAAGCTACCAGCCTCTGTAAAGGCTCAATTTTCAACCTGGATATGAACTAGTGCGAGCTTGGTCTTATTTGACCACCAAGAAGCCCATTCAAGCTACAAAATCAAGCCCACACAAAGATTCATTAACAGGCTTGCAGTGAATTGGTCTTAAGATCTGAGTTTCAATTTCGGGGGTCAAAATGCGTACAAACCAGTGCTCCTATCCTAAATTATATTTCCTACTCATATTTTGAAAAACGTTGGAGAAAATGAGAGGAAAACACTGTAGAACCCTGAATGGTCATACAACCACGATGGAGACTTATATATGTTAGAGAACATGACATGACATTTCTGGAGGTCACAGTGGTCGGATAATGTCATTCACGCCAAGCCTATAGATGATTATTTAGTCAACAAATTCATTGCGTAATTTCTTTATCGACACAAAACTTTTCAAATTTATGCAAGAGTAAAAGGAAATTTTTATCAAAGTTTCATTCAGTGTTTCTAATTTAATAAATCCTAATCTGCCAATGAATACTCAGATGGAAACCCAGCTAGACGGAGGAAAAAAAAGAGAAATACTGAAGATGAGGAGAGGAGGAAGAGAGAAGGAAGTATAAAGACTTTATGGGGAGATACTGTAAGGCAGAGTAGAAGGGAGGAGGAGAAGCTTTTGAAGTTTTCCTGCTGAGTCTCTAGTGTTTCTCATTGAGAACAACAACTGACTATAAAGGGAAAATGTTTCTACTTTCATTTTCAATAAAGTCTCTTTGGAATTAACTTCTTCCCCAGTTTATTGAACTCATGAAAGGGATGAGTCATATTTCAAAGATCAGCGTTTAGGAACAACACACCACTGATGTCAACACGACAAATAATTAAAATGTGATATTAGCAACATTACCTGAGGTGGAAGAGTACTAGAGTATTATACTGAGTAGAAATACTGTTACTTAAATTACATTTTAGTCAGAGCAAGAGTTTTTCATTTTAAGTTACTCAGAGGTTGAGTTATCCCCCAACCTCTGCATTTCGTGAAGCGCAATCGCATGGGATAATGAAATTCGGTGAAATCACCGCTGCCCTGGATACGATTGTATATTTTAAAATTTCTTTCCTTCCTAATTTAGAAAGCAAAACTTGAAGTTTGCACTAAAAATGCATTCAAAACCGATGACTGACTGACTCCATTTTTCATGACGGGAGTAAGACAGAAATTGCATGTCTAGCAGAAGAAGAAAAGGAAAGCGGATGCTAGACTGATTACGGCTATAATTACTGAGAGTTTATTAACCCTAAAAACGTGTTTTTTTAAAAAGCCGTCTATATATCGCTCTCTCCTTAACTCTTTTACTTCTTTTCCTAGTTCATCTGTCTCACCTGATCGTTCAGTTGTCACAAATTTTGTTATGCCATTAAGGGCCCTGACTTTTGACCTCCTGACTACTTGGTTGCTTGAAATCTAGCCATTGAAGCTCATTCTACTGTTGACTTCCTCTGGATAAAAGATGAATGGATGAATGTAAAAACTGGTGATGGTCCCTTTATATTGATCTTTTCAAAGCTAGCATAAAAACAAACATACTCACATAAAAGTACCATTAAATACTTAAAATAAGCTCACTAGTTAGAATACAGCTAGTTAGCTCGCTAGTTATGTCATGGATACGACAGAGGCAGAGACTTAAAACTGTTAGCATATGTTATGTTGAAAAGTAACATCAGATCCTATGTGTTACTATGCACAGATGTGTTGAAAATAATTTTCAGCAGTGTATCTATGACACATACGTTATTTGGCGCGTCTATACCGTTGTAGCATCCATGTGTTTGAGATCGATATAGTTTTCATTCAGCCAACTGCCACAGTGAAGTAAACTCATACAATCCAGCACAATTCTCTCTTTCCATTACTTTGATTAGCTGGACTAAAACGGAATGAAAAGTGAATCCACTCTCACTAATCATGAAGACAATCATACCCGTATGATTTTTGGCTCCGTTTTCTCTTACTACAGAGTCCTTTTTTTAAATTATTTTGTACACATATACACAGTCTATTGAGTGCCTGGTCTAATCCGTCTTATTTTCTTAGAATACCGTAGTACAGTCCAGGTTAGTACAGTTGTGCAGTTCTCGTCTTGTTGAGTTTGATTTGATTGGTCCTGGTGTAGAATGGTAATGGAGTCTAATTTCAGTCCATTTTCTGGCTTACAATATCATGGCTGTAATCCATTCATCCCAATGAGTTCTGGCCTTGTCTGCAGTAGCCTGGCTTAGAATGGTTTATCCTGTAATGGTGTAATACAATCCATGTTAGTCATGTTAGTAGAGGGTTTTGTCTTGGCTTTCGCTTAGCACAGAGTATTATGTTCCTTATGTCAGGTCTGTAGTTTCACCAACTACTGCCAAAATAAAGGTAACACCAACATTTAGTCATGATCTGGCTGATATCCAATATTAAATAAAAGGCCAATATTGGCCTAATGGACTCCAGGGCATGGAATTGAAATGAGGGAGGTGGATTGTCTATCTTCCATTCTATCTTAGGCAGAATTACTACAGTGATTCAGTTTATTTGAAGAAGTCGCAACATCAGTGGGGGTGATGTTGGACCAGTGCTTGTCAACTCCAGTTCACCTCCAGTCCAGTCCCAATATTTCCAACTCCAGTCCAGTCAGATATTTTAAGAAACTTTTTTGTCATTGTAACATTCACCTTATTCAATGAGAAGGCTGTGGCTGCTTTAGCATTCATTTGCAGTTTTTGGTAGTGAGATAATTGTCAACTTTGAAGAAGATAAAATGAATATCCCAGGCTGTGGAATAGGCTTGGTTCAGTTTGGTCTGGTCCAGTTTCACTTGTGCTTGCTACATGTAGGTAACTGTCAAAATGGGAAACCACCACTGTATGAAGATGTTTGCGTTTCCTTTATTTTGGCTACCTCTGGATTGTCACTATGGCAGTGTGGGTGGCAATGATGTTGAGTTGATCAGCACATCTTGCAGCTGATCAATGTCACTGCTGACTCCATTAAAGCAGGAGGGGATCCACCGAGGATATATTCTTTCTCCAAAAGTTCTCTGAGATGTCCTGCTATTAAAAATCATTTGTCTTTTTACATACTATGCAACACAGATCACTGCAATAAATTAATATTCTCCCCAGACACTTTTAGTCATTTCACTCCTGGTTGTTCTTTACAAGCATTCCACCTTCATGTGGATGAGTCCAATGTGTGTCACAGCATCATTCAATATCATACTGCAAGGAATGGAAACATTATTAGTTCACTTGACCATAGCAAATAGCTTTCAAGACTTTCTGGCCTATTGCAACCGTGTCCACACTAGTCTGAATTTGAATGGGGGCTTGCGGAGAGAAGGGGATGAGGTATGGCAACCAACTAGGCCCATTCAAAATCCCTAAGTCTCCTGCTCGGGACCTCTGGCATCCTCAGTCCCAGAGTGGATGAAGGGGGGGTGTCATGGTTTTCTTTCAGCAACTTTTTCCATCCCCTTCTTCTCTTCAGGCTGAGGGATTGGTGCTTGACTTGGGCTTGACGAACTCCTGAGCCCCGCTAAGCTGACACAGTCATATTGTAAGCTGACAGAAGCTCGGCCCAAGTCCTGTTGAGCATAAATATCTCCCCTGGGCCATGGAGGATTTTTTCCCACTTTGGCTGACTGGTAGACATTTTATTTCTGAAATGGGAGCGCTGGGTTTGAAATGGGCCTGTTGCAAATCCACAAAGTTGGCCATGTCTTTTTTATAGCTTATGTATAAGTGACTGCTGACATTATTCCCTAAATGTAGAAATTGTTTCAGTAATCTATGAACGAGCCATTGCTCATCTATTGTAAAATGTCGGAATCATTGGGTATCATTGAGCAAATCAAATAATTAATCATTAATACAGTTTGATTGTTTGCAGATATGAGGGTTCTACAGGACACTGATGTTTGTCCAATGGATTTTTATCCTTATTTTATCCTGATTGTCCTGTTTGCAGCCTTTGCCTGTCTGTCTAATTGTCTGTCTCTGTCTGTGTATCGTCTAGGATAAGAGGGAGGGATGAAAGAGAGGAGGGCTAAATGAGGAATTCTTTTCCTTCTCCTCTTCTCCTCCCATCATGCCCTATTTTCTCTCCCCAAGCTCATCAGTCCTTTTCCTAAATTCCCTCCTCCCCATTCTCTCTTCCCTCACTCTCTTTAATTCCCTCCCATCCAGCTGTTTTGTCTTTAACATCCCTTTATTCACTCTTCATACCCCTTAACTCCATTTTTCCCTCTCTCCCATCCTTTTATGTCTTTGCTTCTTTCCCTCCCTCTATACACGCCATGCTTGCTTTTCATGCTACTGTATTCTCTCTGTCCTTTTCAGTTGTGTCACAAATTCCTATCATCACGGCTAGCTCCAAAACTTAGCTTGAGAAGAGTCAGCTCAGTTAACCTGAACAAACTGTTGATTTTTGGCTTTGTTAGCCAGCTAACTAGCCTCCAGGCTAATTTAGGAAAGTTAATGTTAATGTTAATAGGAGACTACTAGCCACTACTAATGCTAGCTTCTACTGGATACGTTAGCTAGTCAGATGTGTTTACACCAAGACAGTGATGGTTAGCAGACCAAGTACTGTGGTTAGCTAGCTAAAAAGCTGACATTATCTAAGCACAGACGTATTTCAGAAGCATCAGTGATGAAACAATCAATTCCCAGTCAAAACCGCACAGCAATTAACCATGTCTATTGAATTCTCTTGAGATGGCAATGTTGTACATTTAGAAACACAATACTTGACAGCTATTAGTGTCCAAGAGCTGTGGACTTCCAACATGGCTGCCAGAGGGTGCGCAACGTCACCTGAAAGCCCTCTGTTATTATCCCTCTCCCTTTTCTTTTCTCCTTTCCACATTTTCCTTCTCTTCCATCTAAATGAACGTGTTCCAGTCATGTCTCCTCTCATCTATACATTTATCTTTTTGTTTCTTGGCCCATCCCATCCCTCCTCTTTCCTCAGTCAAGCAGATCTCACAGAAAACTCTAAAAGCCACCATTTACATTCCTCTGTCTCTCGCTTACTTTCTCTCCTCCTTTCCTTCTCCTCAGTTTAGTTTTATCATCTTTCATCAGCATACAAAATGCAAGCCTCCATCAATTCAGCCCTCTCTCTCGCCCTTCCTCTCTCTCGCCCGTCAGCCATGCATGCCTCAGCATTATCCTTCAATGTTCCACAATTTGCCATTGTCATTCTTCACCACTCTAAATGTTTCCCTCCATCAATCCATCCCTCCCTGGTTTTTCCTCTGTTTCCTTTATTTTTACTACCAAACCATTATTCCCTTTCCAAATGAATCTCTTATCCTTACCGATGCACCTTTCTTTATCCATCCCTCCCTTCCTTCTGTCCATTAAAACATCTCTCCACCCAGTGTGATTTGTTCCAGTTTGTGGGAAGCTGAATAGGTTAAGTACTCTTTTCCACCCACATCTCCCCTTCAATCTAGATTCACCATCAGGGATGCCTGGCATTCATTTGTGTTAACAAGGAAAAAGCCACCTGTGCTCATCCCCTTGTAGATCGCTCTCCTAAATCTTTACAAATCCCTCCATCCATCCCTCTTCACCAGCTCATCTCCCTCCTCCTTCTATTCCACTCACCTTCCATCAATATATTCTTTATCTATCCCTCCCTCCATCCCCCATTCATGCCCCATCTTACATTGCTCTGCCCTTTCCTCATTCATCCCTCCCTTCATCCTCTCCTCCCATCTCATCTTGTGCCTATGTTTTTGTACTGGCACAACAGCAGATTCTTGAATGTCTTTTTGAATGTAGCATTGCACAGCGCGTAGCATGCTGGATTGATGGTGGAGTTGACGTAACACAGCCAATAGCCGATAGCCCAGACAGTGTCTGGGACACAGGACTGGCAGAAGGTCGAGATCAACACCATGACGTTATAGGGCGTCCATGTGATGATGAATGCCAGCAGGATGGCAAAGATGGTTTTGGTCACCTAAAGGAGAGAGCAGAAGATAGAGGAAAAGTGAGATGAGGAAACAGTATACAGAAAACGTAGAACAACGTCACCATATGCTGCCTCTACGTTTGTGGCTCTGTGAGGGAAAGAAGCGCACTTCAGCGATGGAATTTTTGTATGAGGAGTGCTGAGACTAAAACATCAGACCCAATAAACTACTCAAAATAATGGGCTAGCACATCTAAACCACAAGACACTAATGCATTTTAACATAAGCGCCAACATGAGCTGGTTCACATGGACATGAAAGCCACAGTCCAGCCTCGACCACTTTGGGCTTCATCCAAATGCTCATAGACTCCTTTAATAAAAGGCTTAAAATAATAAAAATATTTCATGAGTAATAACTTCATTAGCCTAGGTTAGCTAGCATTTAATTTAATTTATAGTTCCAGCCAATCATTTTTAATTTTAGTAAGATAGCTATTTTGGGGACACCATTGCCATTATGTGACTATGTGGGTTGCAAAAATGAAAAAAATGCAAAGATGCAAAAGTTACAACAAGGGGTTAAGATTGGCATCCAGTCAACATGGCAACTACTCATTTTTTCCATCTGAAAGACACACAACTAGTCCAGCAGTGAGAGAGGCTGGAGGCAGAGATGACATTGTCTAAGATGAGATAAGCGAATCATTCACCCACCCAAGCAGAAGTCTAAGAGGAATGCCAGTGGCAGTCATCAGGCCTAGATTAACCCTGGACCTAATTATAACCAACTAACCAAATAGTTACTGAAATAGCAATTTCTGATATACCTATTGTTGATTGCTATAACCCAATAGTGATTCAACCTATAGCCAGTTCATGAAAGCTTTTACATTTGCTGTTCTAAACACATGATGTTGGGGAAGTTTTTACCAGGGAAAATCATCTGGCGCACAGGGTGCAACAGGGTGGACAGGGTGACAATAACATGTGGTGTTCCACAGGGATCTACTCTTGGGCCTTTGTTGTTTCTGGTCCACATTAATGACCTACTGCTATATCCTCATCACTGCTTCCTGTTCTTTTTGGTGATCTTAGCAAATCAACATCCATCATCAACACTCCCTCTATCCATTCATCCCTCTAGCACTACCATTTTAGATGATCATACTTTCTTTTCTCTGGCCGCCATCTGTCTTTTCCTCTTCACTTGGCTTCTAGCAATGCTTGCAAACTTCCTTGCTACTGTCCTCGGACGGTTGATTGGGATCGAATGCTTCTCCCCGCCCTGCACAGGTGGGACGATCTCTATAGCTGTGATGCATTCATCCCCCGCCTGCTTCGTTACAATCTTTATCTTGGACCACTTGGAGGCGGGGTTGATCTTGGCCAGCGCGGGATTGGTTGTTGTTGTGGAAACAGGAATGGGATTTGTTGCAACCTGGAACAAAACCAATTGAGATTTTGTTACCAAATTTTGTTAGGTTTGTTTTTGTGGCCAGTTTATGATGTGAGCAGTGTTGAAAGAAATAGAAAGTTCTGTATCCAGGCGGTCACAGGTTTATATTTAACAACACCTAGTGTGCAAGAGCTAGTTTTTAATTAAATAAAACATTAACTTCTAATTACGAGATTTGACAAAAGATCTTTCCTGAAAGTCTTTCCATCGTTTTTTTTGTTCGATCCCAAAATCTCATTGATCTATATTGATTCTGAAACACGAGAGAGAGGTTCCTGTTAGTTGGTGATGTCATTGAAACCCCTTTCTTGATTGGATGTGTTTTGATCGTCTATTTCAATTGATTCCAAAGTCAAATTGAAACTAGTGATGGCTTGTCGGACTCAGGAGAGAGTTTCCTATTGATTTGTGATGTCATTAATGATAATGACCCTCCCTCTTTCCTAAGTGGCTGCTTGTCCATCATATTGATCCCAAAGTTGCATTAATGATAACTATGATGAACCCAGTATGCAAGACTTCACTGATAAATGTATCCTCACACTGTACAAAAAATTAACAGCAATTATGTGATGGGAGCAGGATGCATTGTTTTTAGACTTGTTCCATCATAAAAAATTCATAGCGCCGTTATTTCGGCCAAAATAATTTTGCATTACATTACTATGTATGTAAAAAATAAAACAAGCTGGCAATCTCCTAATAGTACTAAAACACAATGTATTGTTTTACCACATTGCATATTGGGAAAACACATTTAATTGTATCTCAGGACATTCACTAATACTTAAAATAGGTACATATAGGTACCTTGTGTTTTACTTTAAGCCTAATCTCTACCTAAGCCTAATATACACATGACATTCAACCTTGTGTGTGCCACCCCCTACCCCCGCAGGCAATAGCTCAGGACAAATGCATGAAAAATGGTTTTCATTGTGAGCATTCCCCTCAAAGTAATTGTTAAAATAGCAAAGAATCATTTAAAACTAACTCAAGAATGTATTAAAAGTTCTATTCTTCAAATTTCGTATAGATGTTCAGGACAGAAGCCGACCTCAGGTATTGCCTCGCTGTTGGTGTTCTCCTTTGGTTCCTTGTGGGGAATAAAAGCCGTGGATGAGTCATTAGAGCTCTCTTTCTCCTCCTAGATAGATAGATAGATAGATCATTCTTAGCATGTTGCAAAAAGTTCTTAAAGTACAAGGACACAGACAATAGCACCAGGCGCTGCTCTAGCTTGTGGTGCTTCTCAGGCTGGTTCATCAGCAGCAGCAGTTAAAAGTCAGTTAGCAGGCTCACAGCAGCTGCTTCCAATAATGACTGGCCTGTGCTCATCCATATAATTATCCGACGACAAACCATTTCCTTGAAAACTACCTGTTAATTAAAACTCAACAATGTTATTTAGTGACCCTTTGACACTTTGTACAGCATCTCTATGAAGATTCAGCTCAGCTTTCGCCTGACTGAACAAACGTCTGAGTTACCAACCCAGCTTCAATCAGCTTTGTGTTTCACAAAAATAAGACCGCATTTCTCAAAAAAGTGCTTGTCTTTCTAATGCAAGGCAGATGTTCCTCCTCCCTGGTTTGCTTTCAAGAACATATAGAGCCCATATGCATTGACCAAGTACACTAATGTCAAGTTAAAACTCAGTAATTATATTAATGTTTCAAAATGAATGTTGTAATGATTTAGCAATGTTAAAATAATACACATTTACAAGTTTAAAACCCCTTGAATATCCAGTACCTGTGTGAGTGCAGGGCTGGGCTGGGCTGGAGGCTGTGGCTGAACTGGCTTGGGTTCCTCTACTCTGCCATTCTTCACAGCCTCCAGGACAGTGGTGCTGGAGTCCAGGCTGGGTTTGGGCGTAGACCGGGGGCTGGCCTGAGGACTGGTCTCATTGTTGTTGTTCTGTTTTAACAGGTGACTCTTCAACAGGCTGGGAGTCCTGGAAGAAAACAGAATTAGAATGACAAATTGATTAAATTGCATGGTATCAGACAATGTGCACATTTTATAAAAACTATGGGGAAAAGTTAATTAAATAATGTATATGAATAATTAATTGTGCATACTAATTGTGCACATGAATTATGTATGTTATGTTATATTGGCTCAACATGCGGCAATTGCCAATATACATTTTAGACAAATGTTTACTGTGATTGAACATTGTCAAGAATATCAATGTCAAGAACATTGCAATCTGCTTTGGAGTTTTTGCAGTCTCAGTTATGTCAACTGAAGTTTATGTTGAATGCAGATGAAAACAAATGCATCTTACATCTTCTGAACATTGTAACTACATACTGTAAGAAAACTGGGGTAGTATCTATTTCTGAAAAGCTCTGCAGCCGGAAGCTCTTTTTTCCTTCTCTGGTATCAGTTTGTGGAACGGCCTCCGCCTGCAAATCACAAACTGTCCTACCAAAGCTGTTTGAAACTGAAGTGAGGACTTTGGAACAAACTGAGAAGTGGCCAGTGTTAAGACAGTTTAGCTAGTGCCACATGTCTCCTTTGAGTGTGTTTTTTATTATATGGCCTGTAGATTCATACATTTTAAAAATGAAACTTAACCTTAACATTAAGTCAGTATAGTCAAGCTTGAAAGTTTGTGAACCCTACAGGGGGTAGTCATTATTTCATATAGGAGGAATAACCTTATAAAATCATTATCTAAACCTCATCTTAATGAAGATATCCCAAATAAAGAACATGCACAAATAAATGTGATTTGTTTTTGTTGTTTATTTAACAAATTAAATACTTTTGTAATTGGCATTTTGAAAAGGGGTGTGGCTTAACATAAAATTGTCAACTCAACCATTTCTCCAATCATTACAAAACTTGGTAGATATCAGTTGTGATCCTATATCATAAGTAGAGGGCCCAAAAATGTCTGCACAAGTCTAAAATTGGCCTATAGGGAGCGCCACATATGCCAAAAATGTGTTCATGCTTTAGTGCCATTATTAATGAAAATATGTTGTTTTGTTGCGATTGGTGCATGTGGCCTTGGTCTAGGTACATTTGCGTTTGGCCTTTCACATTATGGTTTGTAACTAAAGGTTTGCAAATCACTATAAAACAGGTCATAACCATCTCAAGGTAATTTTAATGGATATGAAACTTGTGAAGTATTTTTTTGTGTTTTATGTGTTGCTAACTTGGCCAAGTCTCCCTCGGAAAAGACATGCTTGATCTCAGCGTAACAAACCTTGCTAAATAAAAATGTAATTAATACACAGAAAGGACAAGGCTGAGATTCTTACTTTATTCCTTTCTTTTCCTTCTTGTCTGGTTTGTGTTTGGAGACCCTGCTCCTGGAGGCCAGGGAGATGTGGATGTACAGGACCGTCATAATAATGACAGGAAGATAAAACGCTGCTATAGCTGTACCGAATGTCACCGCAGGGTTAGACAGGAACTGTAGAAAGAAAGGAAGATAGTAAGAAGAAACAAACAAACAAACAAACAAACAAGAACAGTTGAATAGACAAGCAGACAGACAGGCAAATAGACTCTTTCCCCTATCTACAGAAAATAATATGTTCATACATCCTTATATGTATATATAGTCATACTTGGGTTTTTACCATGTAATCATTATTTAATCTAAATGAGCCTTTTCTTAACTGAAATAAAGGATCTATATTTACTAATTTTTTTTAGAGGAAATTGCATGTAGCAAAATGAAAATAGTTTAAAGGGAATTAGTGCAAGTGCAAAAATAAGTGAACTTCCTCTTCCTCTTACGTTAGTTAAATCAAGTAGGTAAATAGAATCAGGTGGGTAAATAATTGGGTAAGACATCAATCAGTCAAAGGTCAGATCTTGGGGGAGGATTTTGTGTGGCACTCCAATAAATGTTACAATGCAGGTGAAAGAAAACCACTATATGCTGTGTTCTAAGGAAACCTCAGAGGACGTCAGGAAGAGAGGAGTGAGTGAATCAGTCTGGGGAAGGGAAGAAAATCATATCAAAAAGATCTGGGCTCCATCAGTCTGCTGAGAGACAAACAATATACAAATAGAGAGAATTTAACATGACAGAGACTCTGACTAGAAGTGGACGCCATTGTAAAATATAGTGCATCTGTCAACAATAAGAAGAATAATGAATAGAAATGGATAGAGTAGAAATTCATGTCAGGGTAGCCAGGAAGAACTTCTACTGTTCTAAGAAGAACAAAGGCCTGCCTGTCTTCAGTTTGCCAGAAACCACCTGGACAAACCTGAAGATTTCTGGAAGTCTGTTATCTGGACAGATGAGTCCAAAATTGAACTGTTTGTCACAATCAAAAATGTAACTAAATGTAACTAACCCTAACCCTAACTCCACTGTTTTTCTTCCTCTGGACCTGGATGACTCAACATCAGTAAGGAAACCATGAATTCTGAGGGAAACCAGAGAATTCATGAACAGAACATCAGGCCATCAGTCCGAGAGCTTTTTGGGATTGACCAAGTCAAAGTCCAAAACCTAATTGAGATGCTGTGAGGACCTGAAGCGTGTTCATGTGAGACCTCAAACCTCACTGAGTTGGTTGAGTTCTGTAAGGAGGAGTGGGAGAAAATCCCTCCAGGAAGATGAAGAGACTGATCGTTTACTCCAAGTCATCGCTGCTAATATCTTTTCTTATTTTATTCCTCTATAATATATGAAATAATGACTTTCAAGCTTGACTGTACACTTTGATATTTACTTATACTTACATATACAAACATAGTAGATATATTTCATATGTACTATGTTTAAGTCTACTCTTTCCCATACATATTTTTCTACTCTTACAGTCTACATAGCATGTGTTAGACGTGTCATTGGCGTATGTTTACATAACCCCACAATTTGTTTATATTAAAAAAATTATGATTTTTTTTTTGCTATTGTTATTGCTTATCTATATTCTAGTTGAGTTCTTATATTCTATTTACTTTTTTCCCCTGCTGTATCCTATTAATTTTGCAGCTGCAATGACCTAATTTAATATAATAATAATAATAATAATAAAGTTTCATCTCATCGTCTTTAGAAATATATCCAAAACCTTCACCTGTATGTAGCATTCTCCAGGTGGCACTGTTCTCTCTCCGACGATGAACTGCCAGAACAAGATCGCAGGAGCCCAGAGGATGAATGACAATATCCAGGCCGCAGCGATCATCAACCCCGCCATCTTCGTCGTCCTCCTTGCCGGATACGTGAGGGGCTTCGTCACGCAGAAATACCGGTCGAAACTGATGATCAATAAATTCATCACCGATGCGTTTGAAACAACGTAATCCAGGGCCAGCCATAAGTCGCAGACAACAGGCCCAAGCGGCCAGTAGCCAACGATGATGTAGACCGTGTACAAATTCATGCTGAAGACGCCGATGATCAAGTCGGCGCACGCTAATGAAAATAAGAAATAGTTATTGACAGTCTGTAGGTGGCGGTTGACTTTGATGGACAGCATGACCAAGATGTTCCCTGTGACGGTCACAAAGCTTAGCGATCCTGTCACCAATGCGATAAAAAACATCTCCAGGGCCTTATATGGACTTCCTAGCCCCTCTACATCTTGGTCCGCGGTGGAGCAGGGCGTCGATTCGTTGGCGGAGGTGTCACATGAAGTGTTGGAGAACGGGTCGTTCGATTGGTTCACAAAGGAGCCTGAGGAGGAGAGAGAGAGAGAGAGAGAGAGAGAGAGAGAGAGAGAGAGAGAGAGAGAGAGAGAGAGAGAGAGAGAGAGAGAGAGAGAGAGAGAGAGAGAGAGAGAGAGAGAGAGAGAGAGAGAAAAGTTAGGGTGCGATCACTCCAACAGTTGGTTTTCTTTGGCCCTGTCCATAGCGGACAAGCTAAAATATATTTGATTGAATTAGTTAGTTCCTTAGATTTTCCCTGGCCCCATTCCCACTCTAGTTCTTCCCTCGCCTCCTCCCTCTCACTACACAGCTGGTTCAACGAAAGCTTGAGTGCTTGAGCCCAAGTGGATTTAATTTAATAATCAATCATTTAATTTAGAAACGCTCTCAATGTTATCAACCCGATGTTTTCATCCAAGTGTCCCCGGAGGAAGGATACTTGGATGAAAACATCAACTATGCCGTTCTGCATCAGCCACAAAATGTCAAATGTGCCCTCTCAAGGTGACCTCCACAAAACCTACCTCGCCAAAACAGTTTTAGCACGAGCTAACTTTATGCTTAAGGCTGCTAGACATGAAAATAAACCACCTTGCCCTATCTCAAGCAGCTATTCCTTACCCCCTATGGAGCATGGATGGTCAATTACAGGTTCCAGCTTTTTCCTCTGTCTCTTTCATCCCTCCTCATATTACTCCTACTTCAGTAAAGCCAGAGTCCCCCAATCTATAAATCCCAGTTATCACATTCATATGAAGGCCCTTCTGCCTCTCCCACTCCTGTTCACACGCATTTTGGTATATTGAACATCTCAAATAATCTCCGTGCTTTACAATTAGCGATAAATTCCCTGTGCTCTGTGTTTTAATGTACAGGCCTCCAAAATAAAATATTTGTGAATTTTCTGAGATTTTTGCTGGCTCATTTTTTTGCCTAAATATGACAAGGTTTTAATTTTTGATGATATATTCATCTCTGCTGCCCCTCCCATCCTCCAGCTAGTGAATTTTCCCATCTTGTCTAGTCTTTTAACGTCACTCAATCATCATAATCATAAGGATATTTTCTCGACAGCCAGTAAGTTCTCTTCATATTTTAGCTCAGCGCCCAGCACTAATTTTATTTCTGCCTCTGTATCTCAATTAAATACAGAAGAGCTAATCTCTCTTTGTAATAGAACTTGTTTAACCATTTTACTACTTTTCAAAATAAAACTTTTTGAAAATCTCACTCTCTCCCTGGCGAGATGACAGTACTAGAGCCATAAGGAGAGAGTACAGAATGTAAATAGAAGAAAGATAGAGTCCAAATGCATGATGAAATTTTAAACGACATTTTAATCAAATACCAGCAGGCGGTTGAAGATGCAAAAGCAAAAATATTTCTCTTGATATCATTGCCAACCACAGCCATAGCTTCCGTGTCAAAACAATCAAAAAAGCAATCAACCCATAGCTCCAGCATTGAGTTCTCCTGAGAAATTTGCACATTTCAAAAATTCTTCATAAATAAGGTCAGTAGAAGCTCAAATATTTGACCTGCAAAGCGAACCACAACTCTGGAACTGGAACTGACCTGGGTTGCCATCACAGGCACAGCTCCAGATTGTTTCTCATCTCATATCTTTCTGATAGAACTTTCTCAGTTTCAATTGGTAACGCATCCCCTGCACCAGTTCCCTACGGGGTTCATCAAGGTTCTATTTTATCCTCTTTTATATATGCTCCCTTTGGGTGAAATGATTCCAAATATATATTATCTCCTTCTATTGTTTTGCGGATGATACACAGATACCTCCGCATAAAGTCCTCAGTGACTTGTCTCCAGGACATTAAAAGTTGGATGGTACAGAACATTTCCAAAAAAGCAAACTATTTATTATAACCTGGGAAACCTCTCCCTAGGAGTGGGTGTTCTGCAAAGATCACTGCAAGAACTCTCTTGCACTAATGTCTGTTTTCACGAGTCCACAATAAGAAAAACACTAAACAAGAGTGGTGTTCATGGGAGGATACTAAGGAGGAAACCACTGCTCTTCACAAAAAACATTGCTGCTGGTCTCAAGTTTGCTAAAGATCACCTGGATATTCTACAACACTAATAGAACAATGTTCTGTGGTTGAAGGTTTTGGCAAAAAGACTGCATACCAACATCAGAACCTCATCCCAACTGTGATGCATGGTGGAGGGAGCATCATGGTTTGCAATCACACATCTTGCAATCATTGAGGGATCAATAAATTCAAATTGTTTTCGAAAATTCTACAGGATATTATCAGACCACATTTTGGGAGCAATTCATGCAGGAATCCAGGTAATTCAACAAGTGTTTTGCAATTCCAAGTACAAGAAGCAAGCGTACAGGGTAGAAAACAGACTGAAAGAGTTTGTGTGTGTGTGAGCATGTCACTCTGTATCACTTTGGCTTGTTGCTACATTACAGCACGACAGCGGCCAGTTACTGGTCTTTGCCTGGTTCCAAATGGTTTGTATTGTTGTAGTGTATGACTGAATAGATCATGCAGGAGGATATGCAGTGAGGAAGCTGAATATATGTAGCCATACCCTCCCATGTCTAACTGAAGGACTGAAAAGCACACACACATGCAACATGCACACACTGCATCCCACAAATGCATCACTGCTCACAGCTTAAATATGTTCCTATCTGTCCTTTGATGATCAAAATCATTTTAATTAACAAATGCTTTATTGTTTAATTTATTTATTTTTCTCTGTTTCCTTTCATTGCTGGTTTGTGAAGCACTTTGCAACAAAAGTTTGTAAAGTAGGGTTAGTGTGAATTAATTATTAACAATAATAATGATAATAAATAAAGCATTGCATAGCTGAAAATAGGATTTGTCCTCCTTTTTCTCTTCCAAAGGTCAGCATTTCAGTAATTCTTATTTTCACATTGACATCCATGCATTTCTGGATCATGCAATGGGTTTTAATGGACCCTGGGTTCACAGTTTCAAATGAAAGTTAAAAATGAGAACATCTAAGTTGGAGATTCAGGGTTTTCAGAATCAATAAGTAGTAGATAAGATACTGTTGAGAGATTATTTCTGTGGTTGCACTCACCATGTTAGCATGTCTTCAATATTACAACTGATGAAGCATAGTGAATAAACTAGTTTTCCTTTTCCATGAGGAGGGACTCTTTTACACTTTCAAAGTTTTACATACTTTCAGCCAGCAACTACATTCAAACTTTAAATTGTTGTATCTGATGGTGATGCTATAACTACAAGTCCAAAATCTATATTTCAAAAGTCTAGGACTCCACACGAATTGGTCCTATAGGCCTGAACCTGGGCACATTTATCAGGCTGTCTTTGCTTTACAATTTTGCCAATCATGGTCCATCACGGTCCACATGATGGATTTTCTGCAATTTTGAATTTATTGAAACACTCATTTCAAACAGCTCCTCCTACACCAATGGTCCAATCACCACCAAACATCGCAAGAACCATCTGTGGACCAAGATAACTACAGATTGCCTTCGATTTTTTAATATATTAAATAGTTTGGATATCAGCCAATGAATTTGTAAGAGGGTAGATCTTGTCAGAAAATGAAACTGGCCAATAAATGCGATGAGGATAAAACTGGTGTTGAGAGATGCTGTCAATGATTATTTATACAAAGCAGCAACTCATGACATGTATATGATAATAATAATATGGATTCATTCTAATAATTTTTTTATCCATGACCTGACCACTTTCACTATTTACACTGCACTACTTTACACAGTGGTGGCTTCAGCCGACCAGCAAAGAAAAAACAAGGAAGTGCTAAAGCAATGGACAAGCTGCATTAAAACTATACAAGGAAGCGTGACTAATAGATAATTTTCATTAACATCGTTTTACCTTTTTGTCCATTGGCCCTATTGGACTGTATTGAAGAGCCAAGCAACATAGGCAATATAGAAGTAAGTAGCTCTAGAGTGGAGCAATTGGTAAATTTTGGTCTGAATCAATTGGTATGATGGAAAAATACAGGAAAGGATCCAGGCTGAAAGAGATAAATGTTTGAATTTTTTGAAAATTTGAAGGACAGTGGTGGAGGAAGTGAAGAGGTTCAGCCATCACTGGTGAGTCCAGCATTCTCCGAACAAAGAGCTTGCTCACTGGTAGGAGACCCTTTTGGATGTCACTTCCTGTGGGTTTCCCTTCGGCGTCCGCACCCAACGGCAGAATTTAATTTGGGCAAACGGGATGATAAAGGCTGATAAAACTCCCTTTCCAATGACCATGCCATCCACAATGTCACAAGTTCACCAATTCCACCACAGACCCTCAAGTTCCCTACCCAAGGACCTACCCCAAGGTTCTACATTCCCAATTTTGGCAATTACTTAAATCCAGCAGGATAAATAACATTTTTCAGCATGATGTATTCTAGCAGCAGAATGCTCAAAATCAGAAAAGCCAGTCAGTAATACACAAAGTACGTGATGGCTTCCAAGGGCGCGCAATCATCCTTTTAGCTGCCGTGTTCCATGCCAAGATAATCCGCCTGTTTTTAATGGAAAGATTGAGGTTGGATGTATCATTGAGGAAAAATAATGAAAGTGAGTGGGACATTGTCAGAGCATAGCAGTTTGGAGATGGTCTGAGCTTAAGGTGATGTTATTTCCTGGGGCTGAGATATGTTCTATGAATAAAATTATAAACAGATCATTTGATGGTTTGGATTTCTTGAAGAGAGAAAAACATCACTCCAGATGTTATGCCAGTGGTAATGATTTCTGTGATGCATTCACTACATATTGATATAAATCCTTTGGAGTTGTATGTTTTGGTTGAGATGAGGGTTAACTTGTGGTTGCATTAAACTCCGTAGGTACACATAGAAGAGCGAAACTGTAGAAGAAAGAGGTACCAGAAAGATTATAGCTGCTTTGAAAAGAAAAGGACCATATTTTTAAGCTACTTGGTTGAAAGGTTAGAGTAAATGTCATCTGCATACAAAGAGATGTGGTGAGCTTTGTTGTGGATGGTGATTGGCTTGTGTGAAAAAGATTGACGTATAGTCTATGCAAGTGGTTCCAGGGGTAGTGCAAAGAGTAACAGGAAGAGTGGGCAACCCTGGAAATGGGAAACTGGTGGGAAAGTGTTACCTGTAAGGACTACAGCCAGGGACCTGTGTACAGGACTTTTATCATGGACACAAAACCCTCCACAATTCCCATGATGTAAAGGAAGGACAATAGATAGTCATGCTGGAAAGTTCAGGAACATCTGAACTTTAGCTCCTTTGATCAGCAGCTATGATGGAGTAAACATCTCCTATGTTTACTCCAGCTCATCACTGCTAGTCTCTGGCATCTTCCTGGAGGGATTTTCTCCCACTCCTCCTTTACAAAACTCAGCCAACTCAATAAGATTTGAAGGCTGTCTCGGATTAACCCACTTCAGGTCCTGCCACAGCATCTCAATTGGATTTAGGTCAGGACTTTTGCTTGAATGCTGAGGATCATTGACTTGTTGAACAGCCACTTTCAGCCCAGCTTTAGCTCTCGGACTGATGACATTCTGTTCTATAATTCTCTGGTATCCCTGAGAGAGTTCCTTTTGTTGAGTCATCCAGGGCCAGCGGAAGAAGACCAGCCCCAGACCATGACAGTCCCACCACCATGCTTGACCATAGGGAGAAGGTTATCTTGGGTTGTTACCAAACATGGCATTGATTGCAAGCAGACAATTCAATTTTGGACTCATCCTGGTCTCTAGCAAACGTTAGAGGGGCAGCTTTGTTGTTTTTAGACAGCAGAGGCTTCTTCCAAGCTACCCTTGCATGAACCCTTGCACTTAATCTTCAAGTGATTTTCAGGAGATGCAGATGTGCATAAGGTTATTTAGGGATTCATCAGTATATACGTTCAGTTTTCATAGGAGTGAAAAGTTGAATTAACCTCTAAGGGATCTGAAAAGATATCACCATTTGCCATTCCGATAGCAGAGATACTAGTCAGGTGTTCATTTGCTTTCATTTTTACAAATCACTTGGACATCCACTAAATCCAGTTTTGAGAATAACCAAAACCTTTTTAAGCATCCAGAATATTTCATACACTACTTGGTCACAACATGAGAAGTCAGGGGATGCAAGGAGGGAGCGAGAGTGGAATTTTACTTCCTTGAAAACCCTTAAATTGTCAATAATTGTTATTCCAATTATACTAAATAGATCAGTCTCTGTGGATAAAGTGATTTTACCAGTATATGGGCACATTTCCTCTTTCATACCTACTTCCTTCAGCTGGAATGCCTCAGGGTAACTAGATTCTTCATATAGACAGTGTATTTGCGGCATGCATAACTAATACCACAGCATTTGGAATACTTGACACAGTAATTAGTTCCTCACAGCAGGAGGCAAATGACAGATGAGGAGGGAAGAAGTAAATGTCACCGGCTTCACTTAGACACCAGGTTTTACGAGTATTCCTGAAGGCATCACAAAATTGGAACAGCGCAATGGCTGTTATCTCACGGTGAGTCCCTGAGAAAGCAGTTCTTATCTAGATTGCTTATTCATTAAACGAAATACATTTACAACCTGCACAATCAACACTGCAGCACGTGGAGTATTTTCTAAACTAGTTGTTTGTGCACAGGGAGCAGAAAAAAATCCAAGTCAGAGAGCAGAAACAAACTAGGAGATGCTTCTATTATGCAAAATAATTTCCCCTCGCAATGGCTTCGGTTAACTAGACTGTTCAGAGTATGTTTTCAACAGGCACAACCAATTATTCAAAAACTCGAATACTTGCTGAGCTAGTTTTTCACATGCAGTGTTAGCAGGAAGTGCATACGCTGTTAGGAAGAGGGGAAAGAGTGTAGCTGGCTTCCATTAAATGACAGGATGTACGTCGGCTTTGTCCTCCAGCCATGCCAATTGTTACCAACATTGACTGTATTATAACCCATGCACATACGCCATTTGTTGCATAAATACTAAGAACGTATGATAGCTTTATGTACTTAAAGGCACTTTATTTGGGGAAACAACTGTCAGTTCTTGGTATAAATGTCTTGCATAACTAAGCTTACTGTTTGCTGATACAGTTTCAGAACTGCTGAGCAGGCTGGTTCAAGCCAGCTGCAGCTGCCCACTGAGACGACTGTTGTTAGGATCAATAGCAAATTTAGAAATTATAGTAATAGTAATGTCGAGATACAGGATGTTGTAGGTGACTACAGCCGGTTGGCGTCGAGCCTTAGGGAAGTGTTGTGGGTCTAATTCAAGAAACATCTGTGACAAACCCAGTGACATACACTCACTCACACACTCAACCTCATAACATTTAATTTAGGTGGCTAGTGTATATGGTCCTGTAGATTTATAATGGCGTAGCCTGATGCACTCTACAGTCACCATTTATGGGTTAGTACAATATCCAAGCCATGTTTTTCCTGAGGATTTAATTTTGAAACTTTCACTCAATAATTTGTCACTGTCATTGCTATGTCGTAAATGACAGTATTACATGATAACCTAATGTAAACCTGACATACAGACTAAATCATGAATGTGCCATGTACGTAGTTGTTATGAATGTCCGGTTGAGGTGTGATGAATGTGTTATAAGCCAGAACTCATGTAAAGTGTTAACAGTGCAGGAGTTTTGGGGGGGCTTTTATAGAGAGCGAGGTGGTAAAGATGGCAAAACAGGGGCTTTGCACAAGGCTGCACTATTAGACCTCATAACTATTGGAACGGAGGTACCCTAAGCAAGGAAAAACACTGAATTCATTTAAAAGCCCTGAGCAAAAAATATACTCTTGAAAGGCAAAGGCCTTATGTAACTAAATGAGACAACATGGTTTGCAGGGAATTTTCACAAAGTGGATATTTTCCTTCAGAAAAATAAGACACAGGCTTTTAACGTTCAACAGGTAAAGAAAACCATGTACAGGGTCAGCTTAATGCTTTCTATTGTGTTTTAAAGGCTTTAGCACCATAACATATCCCACAGAACTATTAGAAATATTTTAAAAAGATCACTATTTAAATGCCACTTTATATTGGAAGGTGGCCATCTCCACCTCAAAGTCTTAACTTCATGTTGATCAAAACAATACCAAAATGATTTTTGCCAATTTTTGAACTTGGATTTTTCAATATAACATCTGGATAGCTTTTACATTTTGTAGATTTTCTTTTAAATTGTATACTGCACACTACTGTATATGCAATATTTATGCCTGGCATACATATTCAATATAGTGAAACATTTATGCATGCATGTTGCATCTCACACATACATTTACACAAAAAGTAGCTGACACGCATGTCCACATATCACATAGACATGTATTATATCACACACAGATCCCTGGGCGTCTACCCAACCACATCAATACACACAGGGTGCGAGAGAGGCAGAGGAAGTCAAGGAAGGTGGACGGAGAGGAGAGAGGTATATTTAAACATGTATGTATCTCCTATGTTTGAATCATGTATGTGTGTTCTGTGCCTGCCAGGCTTGTCACGCAAGGCTACTCTTTGACAATGATAAATTCAGAGACAATCCGGCCAGGGACCTTTGTCACATGTCATCCCTCCTCTCTCCGAATCCTTCCTGTCTTCCTGCCCAAAAATTCCCCAAAAAATATAAAACCAATGAAATTTACAGCCTCCATCCAGCAAGACAGGCCATTGTTTTCATCAAAGCTGGAAAGAACTCAGATTTCCAGAGACCATCACAGTGACCAGGCTCAGGCCAGGCAAAGCCATAGCACAGAAGAGGTCAAGTACTAGGACTTGATTGAAGAGTGCTACAGAGGGGGTTTGTGGGTCAAGAGGAGCGATACGTGGTCGCATGCTGGGACTTGATCGACCTTGGCTGGGTCGCCTGGGTGAGGGCGTCTGATGTTGAAACACCCAAAACACCCAGTAACCCCAGGAGACATCACTGATGACACAAATGCATCAGTAGATGTATTAGTCAGTCAGGAACACAAAACACAAAACCAGGATTTCAACTAGGGTTAGACCGATACATCAATTTGGCTGATATTCTGCTGATATTAAAGATCGAATATCGGCCAGTCAGTGTCATCCACTTCTGTTATGTTAATTGTTAGTTAGTTAATTGTTTTATTTTTGTTTTCAGTAAATTAATTATTTCATTTAAAGGCAGTAATGTACCAGAGTTTCCAGTACCATTGAATCTGGAGGTTTAAATGCTGTTTCTGAGTCTTTTCCACCATGACAAGAATAGAATCCTGGGTGGAAACACTGAAAACGGCAGAAAAATACAAAAATATTGGTATTGATATCAGCCTACATATCAGTTGGTGCACCAGCATGCACCAACTGATATGTATGCTCACGTGTGTGCCATATAATCATGATGTCCTGGGTTTGAATCCAGCCAGGGACCTTTGTCACATGTTGTCCCTCTCTCTCTTGACTTCTACTGCCTGGTGTATGAGCGCACACTGCATTTCCCATGTCTCTAGGGGCTCTTTTCAGCCTATACTGTAATTCCCCTAAGCACTGGCCTAACCCTAACCCTAACCGAACACACAGAGGTGCCTCCCAAGCACCTAATAATGCAAAACAAATGTATATCTTTAGTAAAAACATATTCTTGAACATTTTAACCCATTAGCACTACAGGGTTAACCATATGGACTCTAATCCCTCGCAGCCACAACAACAGATCTATAGCAGAAAATAATACAAATCTGATCTTTTGTGCTCAGGCAAATCCAGCTTAAGAAATCCCCTCTGATAGACTGCTTAGTTCCATATCTAAAGCGGCAGGCTCAAATTAGCTTTCCTCCGCAGCCAATTACAACCAGTTATAGCATATTGGTCTCTATTTCCATCCTTCATTCCTCCATGCTGGCAGGAGAAACCCTGGTGTTTGATAGGGTCACTGGGTCTTTCAGCATCAGGCGCCCTCTTCCAGACGACACAGCCGGGGTTGAACATTGATTTGTAGGTGGGCCACTAACCCCCCCTCCCCCCCCCCCCCTCCCTTAAACCCTCACTTCCCGTTGCTCTTCGACTGTTTCCATTCTCTTTGGAGGTCTTCGGACGTCAAACCCCATCTAACACTTCTCATTTTAGCATTAGGAATGGGACGAAAGAAGGCAGGATTGGACAGAGTGAGTACTAGAAAGAGAAGGAGGAGGGAAAGGAAGGAAGGAAGAAATTCGGCCAATAACGGAGTGAAGCAGCAGTATCCTAGAGGTTAGAGAAGCTTAATGTCTGGGGAAAAAAAAAGCAAGGAGCACAGTTGACTTTCCCCCGGATAAATAAGGCTTAAAATGATATAAGTCCGAAGAAGGTAAAGAACAGAGGATGGAGAGGAGCTAGGAAAGATGGAGGAGCAAAGAGGAAATGAAGGCAATAACACGTGAAGGCTTTCTACTGAGCTAATTCAAGCCTCATGCCCTTTAGTAAGACATCACAGACCGTTTAATGAAACCCTGCATCGGCGATCACAGTCACTGTTAATCCCCATTGACCCGCAGGTTAATCGTTTAATAATGCCTGGAACACAGGGAGATAAGGGACAGATGTAGTGACGTACTGAGTACTGATGGATAATAGGGGCCTGGGGAGACGTGCACACACACACACACACACACACACACACACACACACACACACACACACACACACACACACACACACACACACACACACAGAGGTAATTGACAGATAGGATGTGACTACAGGCAGCAATAAGGTATAATTATCATGTTAGAATAGCAATTAACTACAAACACACACATGCATACAGCTTGTCGAGACACACACACACACACACACACACACACGTGCAGATATTCTAGGAGCACATTCATTCTTTTGAGTACTGAAGACCCACGCCAGAGAGGAATGATCAGTGACCACCATAAAAGATCTTCCAGGTAGAATCGTCATTTCTCTCATTCAGCGGTGGAGTTATCCCGCGCTGCCCGATGTGGGCGGCGGCCGGTGAATGCCAGGACCTCCTCCGTCCAAAGCCCCGGTCTGCTGTGCCGACGCTACACCTAAAGCCCGCATCGCTGACGTCTGTGTGGAGCAGGAAGGGGCAGGTTGACGTCTGGGTGACCAAGGATGGGTGGGTACATCAGGTGGTTTGTCGGAGCCTCAGAGGAATCCCTCTTCTCTCCGCTTCTCTCCAGCATTTCTGCACTCTCAACAACATCATTTGGACAAATTGGGACTTTATGATTGAAGAAAGAAAGAAAGAAAAAAACTCATTCATGTCCCCCTATAGTCCTATAATGTTCTTTTACATTTTTGCCAAGCTTGACTGAAGCCACGCAGCATAGACCAACTTCAGTCCCACCTGTAGCTGTCTGGTTACCAGTACCAGTACACAACACATGAGAAAATGATAAAAAGTAGTATATAAACAATTTATAAGTAGAGGTATCTTTTCTGTACAACATGCACATGGTTCTCCATTGGAACCTGATTAATTGCACTGATAGGAAGCTAGTTATCCTTGTTATGCTTCTATGTTATGTTACTCTGATTGTGAACAGTGATTAGGACCTTCCTCTAGTTAAGGTAATTAGATAAAGGCATGTACGTGACAATGTCGTCTGCTCGCTGCCTTAATCAGGATGAGATTGCATTATTAGTGTGCACGTAAGTGTGGTCATTGACTCCTAATAGGGAACAATGGTGTAAAGGCAGGATTAAAGCTGTAACTGCGTTTACCATTGATATAAAGAGATCCCCAGATTAAAAAAAAAGGAGCTTAACGAAAAGACTAATCTGTTTATTAGACGGAAATATGTCACGATAACAACAAAGCTCCCTGGTATTGCTCCGCGCTCTTATTGTGGTAGTCTCACCCTCCGTCTAAAACGGCCCTAGTTAGAGCTAAAAACATTCTTGTCAATATCTTAATTCTATGAGGTCCAACTGATGGAGACACACACACACACACACACACACACACAGGCTTAGATCTTCTATGAAATATACAACTAAGGGAAGATGAAAGGAACATTACCATAGATTTCATCATCACACACACACACACACACACAAACTGCATTTCTTGTCAACAACAAATCTGTAGCAACACACTGCTGCAACATTGATATATATCTCTGTGCTAACACACACTGGCATTATCGCAAATTGCGCAACTGCAGATGTTCCCGTTTGGCACTTCAGAATAAATCGCACGGTTCTATGTCTGTGTGCAATATTTTATAAGCTATGTTTGCTAAGAGTACTGCATTCTCCATTGAAGAGATGAAGGCAGCTAAACAACCGAGGAGCAGGAGAGCTAAGGTCTAATTCCAATTAATTGATCGTTAATTAGGTTGTGGCAGACTGGGGGAGAGGGGGGTGAGGCTTAGGCTGGACCCAGTACGGCTGCGGCCAATTAAGGCTGATTGCAGCCGGGCTGGCGAGCTTACCCAAACTGCTACCAGCACGAAACACTCAGGGGGAACGTTACAAAAACTACCCCCAAAAAACGTTACTTCATGTGGTTATTAGAACGTTTTGGGAATGTTACGTTGAACAAAAACATTTGCGCAACGTACTTAGAACGTTGTGGGAGGGTTACCGAATAGAAACCTGGGAGGAACGTTCCGGGAATGTTATGGGAATGTCATGTGTTCGCTTGGGTGTTGAGCAACACGGAGTCAGCAAATACTGTACGGGAGACCGTTGGGGGATAAACTTGATATTTGGCTAAATCCTAATATCAAATGTCACCAGAAATGAGCATTTTAAAGCTGTTTTTTAAATCTCCTCTTGGAGGCGCCCCCACCCAACCCCCAGACCCCCCTGACCCCCCAGACCCCCCTAATAGATTATGTGCTCCTTATTTTACTCCCTGCTGATAAAAAAAAAAAACAGCCTAGACCAGCCAAACTGGCGATGCGCTGACCATAAATGGGGGTTTATGGTGACCATTTGTCACTTTTGTTCACTTTTATGCTGCTCTTACCTGGTCTACCTGCATCAGTGTCCTCATATACCACTTTAACCAGCATGGGACCATCTCTGCCCAGCCAAAGACCAGACCAAATAAAGTCCAGCATATTTTACACTTTTTCTCAAGACCGGTTGAGTCTGCCGTTGTTTACATCTGCTTGACAGTTTTTTCAGGTGGTGTTTCTCCCCTTGAGTATCATGCAAATCAAATATTTCCACTCTGTGAATAAACCACATTAAGAGGGAAGGAGAGAAGAGAGACGATAGAAAATTAGCAAATCTGATAGAGTGATGACACCAGAGCGAGATGAAAAGAAATCCTTCTCTTTCTCTGGTCTCGTCTGTAGCATCTCTCTCAGGTCTGGTTAACTCCCCGGTAGCAAAGAGAGAAGAAGGGAAGAGAAGAGGTGGAACGAGATAAACGTCAAAACAGAAATTAATCTCTGTGATTCAGCCATGGAGTCGGTGACCCGAGTAGGAAGGAACATGACCTCTTCTGTTTAACCCTCCCCTCAATCCTTCCCCCCCGCCATTTCTTTCTCTTCTCTCACTGCAAAAAAAAAAAAAAGACAAGCTCAGCAAGTGACTATCTTGTATTCACACTTTTCAGCATATTTCTTGTTAAGTTATCTTGTGCAGTGGTAGGTAAAATTGCTGGTCTCCAGAGATGGTGCTTGAGGATAATGATAACGCTGATGTTAAATTTTGTCTGAGTGTGTAAATAGTGCGAGTAGTCTGTGGCTGTATGTGTGTCAGTGTATGGGTACATACGCCAACCTATCAGGGAACTATATGGCACTATATTTTGCCCTGGCATCTATTGCATACCCAGCGGTCCTGGTGGGCCTCTTTGAATTACTTCCATTTTTTCCCTTGTCTTCACTAAGCACCTTAGGCTGGTTAGAGTACCTCGGGCATTTTATGTAGACTTGCTATAAGTCCTTTCAGTCCTATTCTACCGGTCACTCTGTTTTTATGTACTTTTGTTCTGATCTTATTCTCTAAACATCTTATTTGTCATAATTGATTGATTTTCAGCCTGACTTATTTAGGCCAGTGAAGTAATTTGAGGCTTGTTTGTGATAAAGGTCAATATAAATAAAGTTGACTTGACTTAAATAACTTGTTTCTAGTCATTTTCATGTCCATGTCCTGATGTGTCTATGGCCATGTGGCAGTGACTAGCGTCTTTATGAATGAATGAATGTCATCATGTATAGTAGACATTACAGCAGAGTGACTACACCATGGCCTCAAATAATCTGTATTCATAGTAACTTTTCTGCTTGAAACCAATATGGCTGTTGCCATTGCTGATTTTAGACAGTATTTTCAGTTCAGCTGACAACATCGGTAACCGGAGGCGTCAATTTACCAGCCAAGTTTTGATAAATTGCCACCAACAGCGGCATGATATTTTTTTTTATTAACCTGATACTTTTAAGCGACATGCTGTCTGAGGACTGAAATATACTCTGCTTTGATAGATTAACACCTGCTGGTATGTTTTTGTACCATTTAGAGTTTTTTGGATGTCTGACCACAACAACGATGACAATGATCATGTAACCTTGTGAGTGTTGTGCCTTACATCACTTAACCAGTTGTCTACTGCGTTTTTCGGTACACACGACTTGGATTCACCGAATCTGAAGCAAATTTTGTGAAGCTCGGAATTTTATATTTTATCAAACAGTGAGACAGTGAAGGCATCATTTTTTGCAGCTCATTCTTCAGTATGGAGGTGGGAGGAGTGAGATGCGAGGTCTTTCCCCGCCTCTTCTTTTCCACTTTTTTTTCTTCCTCTCTTTTGCTCTGGCTGCCACAGATAACACAGGGTTTTCCCAGAGGGGGAGGAGGTAGAGAAGGAGGTAGAGGAGGAGGTGGACTTCCTCTTACACTCTGAAAAGATCCATAGAGGATGCAAAATAGACATGTTAAAAGTTACAAAAAAGAAAAATCTCTAAAAGAGGAGAAAGTCTAAATGGTCCTTGGGAGGGAAGCTGGCCTAGCAGTGCGCCATAGCTGTTGGGAGTTGATGTCAGTGTGACCAATCCCAGAAAGCGCTCAGTAATTCAGACTCAGTATTGAATATAATTCATCTCATACTGTTTTCATTGAAGTTTCTCATAAATTAATCATGCTCCATCTGTCTTTTTTCAGTTGAATATTGCTTGTGCCTTAACTTGTCATTTATTTTCTTCCAGTTCCTGAAAATGGATGAGCATGCAGCTTTATGATACAAAAGCCTTATCCAATTCCTAACACTTAAGTCAGTTCATGTCAGTGTTAGCTGTAGGAACTCTTGGTACTCCACGGCACATGATTGTTCTGACATGAAGGCACTGTCGCCCCAAAATGCAATCTAAGGGTTTGCGCTCCTTGTTCATTCATAACTGCTTAACTTTAAATGTCTAAATATCAGCTGATATTTATTAAACTTGATATTTTGCTTCTCAAATATACATGAATTTACATCACTTGCCTTTTGGTAGGGAATTCATAGAAAAAAACTGCTACTGTTCAAACTGGTTGGTTTAGAGATAAATAACATTAACAACAAGTTGCTAACTGCTAACAGCTCAAGTTATTGATAAACACCAATCCAGTTGCTTCTACTTTACTGTCTTCCAGGCATGATTCCAATAAAATATGGCCACCATGTGAATAAAGCGTCGTTTTACATCACTGATTATCACTTATTGATTAAAACAAAATGCTGTAATTTAGACCAACGACATCCAATTTAAGATTTCTGTTTGATATGATTATTGTACTCTTTAATGTATTGTGTTAAAGCTTTGGGGGGAAATACTGTCACTTTTAAACACCCACTTCGATAAAACATTTCATTGAATCAGACTGAGAATATATAAACTCAAGTCTGATGCAATGACCGACTCTCTGTCCATCTCTCTCTCTCTCTTTCTCTCTCTCTCTAGGTCTCTCCCTCTCTCTCTCTCTTTCCTCTGGTTAAGCCACCAGTTTGTTCTTGTTCCACTTTGAAGTTTAAAAATATCAGAAATACCTCCCTGCTTTGTGGGAGTGTGTGTGTGTGTGTGTGTGTGTGTGTGTGTGTGTTACAGCCCCCCCAAGCACATCATAGTGTTGCCAATCCATACTTCACAGCGCAGGGTCCAGCAGTGCTCTGTGTGTGTGTGTGTGTGTGTGTGTGTGTGTGTGTGTGTGTGTGTGTGTGTGTGTGTGTACTAGCGACAACATTAGCCATTCTATTTGACTTGCTCTATTTGATTCACACTGGCAATGGACTCTCTCTCCCTTTCTACTATCACTCGTGAAGTCTTGTCTCTCCTGCTCTTCTTCTTTCACTGTATCTCTCTCTCGCTCGTCTAAGCTTTCATTTTTCTTTCTTCTCTCTCTCTTTGCTAAACCTGGCATGGTGTCTCGTCCCTTCCCCCATATCTCCTTTCATCTCCTCTTCTTTCTTTGAACATTATCAACTAGGAGCAATATTTTGGTTGCACTTTACTTGATGCACTGTGATGCATTACAAGTCCATTCAAAGTCCATTAGAATCAATATAAACATCAGAAAATCACATTCAGTTTTATATCATGTCATTATCTGTACAGTTGTCCAATATTCAACCTATGTTATATATCAAACTCTGATTACAATACATCACAATTTAGTTATGATGCACTTATCTATCTATCTATCTATCTATCTATCTATCTATCTATCTATATATATATCCATCTATCTATCTATCTATCTATCTATCTATCTATCTATCTATCTATCTATCTATCTATCTATCTATCTATCTATCTATCTATCTATCTATCTATCTATATATCCATCTATCCATCTATCTATCTATCTCTCATTAATCATAATGGGACTATAGAAAGATGTCAACCAATCACTAATCATAATGGACTACAGAAAGATGTCAACAACTCATGCAAGTAAAGCAAAGTGAAACTTCCTGTCTGAACATGGGCTGCGAGTTATTGCTGCAGTAAATTGACCCAATCTCTCACTGCGCCCAGTCCTCACTGCGCCCAGCATGAAGTGTGTGAAGACCCTGCAACCCCCGACATCTACAACGGTGCACAGCGAGCAACACAATCAACAAGTCACAACAAGCCTGATGATGTCCTACAGAGCTGAGCGACCCGGGGAAACTCAGCCAAGCGCGGTCAATAAGCTCGTCGGTCGAGAAAAAGCCGGCCACGGCTCAACTTTTTCGTGATCGTCGGTCATCAGCAGCCCATCAAATTTTCACGCTTCCTTGTTTCCCTACTGATGTAAATCCATTTCATGAACAATAGTTCCGCCTGGCAATTGCAAAGTGGAGCAGATGTGAATTACAGGCATTCAGGCAGGGGGTGTACATAGGAAGTCAACACATTTTTGAAAGATTTTTTATCTAAGGCTGATTTTTATGAAATTCTACCTTTGCACCTGGTTGCAATCACTGCCTTTTTTAAGTATTTGTTTTGTTGTTGAACACTTTGTTACATAATCTCATTACCACATCAGCTTCAGGTGAGGCCGGTGGGGGCAGAAATTGTGAATTGGATGCTGGGCTCCTTCACTTTGCCTATGGACATTTCCTGAAGCGGTTCCTGCTTAATGTCACATATTCCTCTATAGACGACTGCGCCACACTTTGCAGTTCACCTTGCATTCATTCTCTACAACTTTTATTTGAAAGACCACAGGAAAAAACGTCTCAAAGGCAATTCCTCCCGCACTGCCGACAATCAGCAACAATAGAGAGACCCATCTACCAAGTTGCTCGCAGTATGAGTATACGAATTATTCCCAAATTCAGTGAGACCAATAATCCTAATTAATAACCACAATTAGGCAAAATGCATGAGATTATAATTTCAGCCAAGAATTTGCAGTCCTAGTTTAATGTATAACTCTTACTCTCTTCTCCCCTCCCTCCCATCCGTCTCTCTCAAGGCTAACATTAGGATAAACTCCCAATAGAATCTGGAAGGGATTCTCCACTGTTGCGGTCTATGTACAGTACTGTGCAAAAGTCCTAGGCACCCTAGATTTGTTAATATGAATTTGGCCCTAGATTTTTATTTATTCTTTGTTTTTTATTTGTTTTTTATCAACATTATCAAATTTTGATATTTAGGAACTTTTAATTTCATTATTTCTGAAATCAAATCAAATCAAATCACATTTATTTGTATAGCCCTTAATCACCGTTACAGTCTCTAAGGGCTTCACAGTGCCCAACATGTGAAAATAATAAATGATTAGTACACGACATCCCCCAGCCTTAGACCCTCACAGAGGACAAGGAAAAACTCCCACAAAAACCTTATTGGAAAAATTGGGAGAAACTTTGGGAGGGGCTACTCAGAGAGGGATCCCCCTACCAGGACGGTTGGGCTGCAATAGATGCCGAGTTTGGGCAAGCAGAGTATACACAATATATGAAAGTTCATTTTGGTGGGAAATCCAGATCTGATGGGGCGGCATCACAGCATCTTCGCTGTACGGATTTGTTTTATACGTGCCTAACACTTTTGCACAGTACTGTATGTGTGGATGTGTGACTGACGAAAAGCCTGGGAGCAATAGTAATTAGCTTGAATGTCTAAGTATAAATGGCTTACTGGAAGCGCCGAGAACAAGTACGTCTTCGTCACGCAGAACTCTTTATTCCCAGCTGGAAAAAAATTGCTTTCTCCGTATTACCGTCCTTTCACAAAAAAATGAAGGCAGTCATTCAGGAGGACGTCTTCACATGTCTGCTATTTGATTGCATTGTGAAGCCTTTCCTGGTGAGTTTAGAGCAAGAGAGAAAGAGATGAGTGCGATCAGGCCCACCTTGACGATTTCATGAATAACAATAATACCAGAAGATGAAAAGTCACAGTGGATTTTCACGGGAACAAGATGTGAATTGCCAGTCTGTTGGATAAACTCAGATCGAGACAGGAGTCCTTTTAAGTCAATCATGAATTACATGAGCACATTTATTTAGCACACAGCATATAAAACAGTTAACAAGACAATACAGGACAATACAAGACAATACTGAGCTCAGGAGAGATGCATACACATAGACGGGCGTATGATCTCTGCCATAGAAGCATCAGGGCAAAGTTTATATAGCTAAAGGAAACAATAAAGGGGATGAAACTAAAAGCGCTATCTACTAGGGGAAGGACTAATAGCTAACGAAATGCATTGACGCAACTGGTAAGGTCACAAGGTTAAGCGGAGCATGCATCTGGGCAAATAGAAGTAACGGCAATAAGGAGTCTTCCCGGATAGTACCGGTTCTCGAGGATTTGTTTTAGGGTCTTGACCTGACCTGTTTGCCAGGCACTGGTTGTTCTTCCCACAGTTAGGATTAGGCCCATCCTGCACTCCCATAAATGATATGCGACCATAGATAAGACATGCCCAGACACCTCGGCGCCTCACCATGTGTGACCCAACAAGTGCACACACTAAGGCCTAATGAGGATAAGCAACTATACAACATAGGATCAAAAAGTACTAAGGGGAATCAAAGAATATCTAAAGGTAACATACGTAAATTCTACCACAGTTTAAACAGAAAGAAACCCCATTAGTCTGTGGGGTTTCACTGTTCAAACAACTGCGAGGAGATCAGATCTTGGAGAGTTGTGTCATGACAATCCAAGTGGATTAAGAGCCCTAAGCCCATTTTTACACAGAGCACTGAAATGGCCAGAGATTTGATTTCTGTTTAAAGATATCAAGAGAGAACAACCCGACTCCGACCCACCGCACCGCTCCAAAGCCCAGCCTGACCCACTCTTTGTTCTGGGTAAAGTAACGTCGGAGAAATGCCTGGTAACCACGATAAGTATCTGGTTTAGCCCGCTATTAATGATATCACACGATATCACAGTCATTCACAAGATAAGCCTGGATAAGTACTGTTCTCCTTTGTCACGCCAAATTCCATTAAAACATCCGATGATTGAATGTGTCTGATTGTCGGCAGAAGTACATCAAGGTACGTATTATCGTTGGGTTTTCACTCTTGGATTTGGCATGAAGATTATCCAACAAGCAGCGGTTTGTTCAAATAAAATCTCACTTTTTTTTTTGAATTGGTCCTTACTTCTCACCTCCACCCTCCATGGTGTATTTTGGTGGATGAAGATTGTGGGGAACAGGCCAATCAAAAAAATGTAAACGTACATGTAACTTGGTGGATCACTTGTATGCTGAATTGGTGATTAGATCCTAACAATTCAGAAAGAGTAATTATCTCTGTTTGGGAGACAATTTGTGTTTTTTGTTTTTTTATTTTAGTTTCAATTCGTCATTTCCTCTGTGGAGAAGATTTCCCACCAGCGGCCATAACCGACACCAGAATCTGATCTGGGCAAATATGGCACATCTACAGTGTCTGACATTTTAAAAGTCATTTTAATTTGATATTAATGCCACATCTGAGGACAAACACTGGAAGGCGGCAATTGCGAAGAGTGGGACATGAAGTCATCAAATAGTACTACTACTACTTGGGTAATGTAGTGGGGTCGTTAGGCATGTTAAAGCAGTTGCTCTGCTTGTTACATCTGTCTATTGCAGTTTTCATAGAGAGGCATTAGCTGCAAAGAAAATGCCTGTAGAGCTTAAGACAGTTTCGGATGAGGCTTTCAGAGCAGTTAACTTTATTGAGTCTCCCCCCCTGCAATCATGTATGTTTGCACTTCTATGTGAGGAAATGGGAAGCTTTACCTAGGCATATCTAGGTGGCACTTTCAGTCTTTTGAATGGACTCGATCTTGCTCTTCAAGGAAAGACAGTGAGCAGTGGCAGGCAGGGGAAACAACCGGAGAGTCCAGCACCACGGACAGCGCCGGGCTGCCTGTCCAACCCACACTGCACGCAGCTGTGATGAACGCCTGCTGCTGGCCGGCCTCAGCGGGCAGCAATCGGGGGTTGTGAGCCCCGCCCAGATACAAGGATAGGCTAGTTGCCGCCACGCAAGACCCCAACTTGATGCCCCACTACTTGACCTTGCAGCCCCAACTTATCACATAGTTGTCTTTTCCCTTTGGTGCTGACCGCTGTCTGCTGTATAAGAAATCCTCCTGTGTGGCGATTTTACGTCTACGCCTGCCTCTTTGTGTCTGGACTGTATAACTTGTAAAACAAACATTGGCTCGCCTGTGTATTATCCACTCTCAAAATACAGGCCCGCGGTGTTGAGAAATGGTAATGATGCAAACAGTTGGCTCATCTACTGTATGTGCTGTTATTTTGAATGGGAAACTAAGGTGCCATTTGGTATGTTGCAGCGGAAACAGGCTTTTCGTCTCCCTTGACGTCGTCCAGTGGGAGCAGGGTATATTTCTAAGACGTTAATTAGATGGAGGGAAACTACAGAAAGAGAGAGAGAGGTGGACAGACATACAGCGAGAGAGAGAGAGCGAGAGAGAGAGAATTTCCCTTGGGCGAATCTTGAGGCTGATTGCTGAAACTCTTTGATGTGCTGTTTGTCAGTCACACTCATAATTTCACACACACACACAATAACCCGCACACAAATACACACCACCTGTCCATTATTCTTCATAATCCTAAACACACAGACACACTCATACAGACATATGCACGCATTATACACCCGAGCACATGCACACAAACACACGTGCACATTCATATACGATGCATGCTTCGTATACACACTCCAAGCCGTTAACACACACACACACACACACACACACACACACACGTTTCCATGCTGCCTATCTGCCATGTTATACAACAATCACACTCACATACGCGTATGAATGTAACACATATAAAGGATGGCGCACACACTCAAAGAGAGGTTATAACAAAGGTTGTAAAGTTGCTGGAAACACAAAAGGACAAGAGGAAGTTAATGATTGCTCTGCTTGCTCTTTAAGAGGAGGATGGGGAGCTCATTCTGAAATGGAGGATGTGGGAGCATGATGTCCTAGGGAGAAGAGAGCACTCAGTTTTATAATGTCATCCAAGAGCTCCAGGGTACCCATTTACTTTACACTACTTCTACACAGTAGCTGTAGTGCAAATACAAGACTTCCTCAGTGGGTTTTAATTATTGTAGGATTAATTCCCAACGAAGCCTTTTCTATATCTTGGAAAGACAAACCTTCTGCATTTTTAAAACTTGTAGGACAGTTTCCCAGAGTTTTCCTTTTTTTCTATTTTGTCTAATTTTGTCATCACCTCCTTCTGAAATCGTTCTCCTAGGAGATCAATGTGAAGATGCTAACATGTGACATATACAATGGTAATGAGCTTCAATAGGAAAATGCAGCAGTATGTACTGTAATAACTGCATGTTTGAGAAGAAGCATCCAACTTGTATGACTTTGAGATCTTTCGCTAATGTCATGGTCCCACGCATGGAGACATATTCAGGAGTTAAATGACACAAATTTCAGATCATTTGGAGATCTGTGAGATAAACTTATATGAGGTTGTTTCTATTGAGTATTTTGTCCTATTCCTCAGGGTTAAAAATATCTCATTTGTATCTAGGAGAAATAAAAGGGTTATAAAATATGAGATCTCTTCTTGGATTCTGCTTTCCTGTGGGTTTTCCGAAATATCTTGATTCCGAATTAACACAAGTTCAGGATTAGTAGGCCTAGTTTGGAGGGAGGAAAGGGACAGATGGGTATTCCTTTTAATGTCTAGTAATATAATACACTAGATGCTATTGTGGACCATTAAAGATTCTCTTTACATTTATTGCACATCTGTGATCTCTTCCTTCTGTTGCTTCTATTTTTCCATATTTTTTCCTGCTATATTCAGCTTCTTCCATCTGCTCTTCATCTCCTCCCTAAGGGCCCTGTCACACTATTGCGTATCGTACTAGCGTATGCCAGCGTATGAAAAAAATCACTCATACGCTGGTATACGCTGACATACGCTCGAGTTACGCTAGAGGTACATTACTCATAGGTGGAGTACGCTGGTCATACGCTGGCAATACGCTGGCATGAAGGTGTACCGTACAGCTAGCGTATTGATAGCGCATGAGTAACGTACTTCTAACGTATGTCTGACGTATCTGCAACGTATATAGACATCTTGGCGTATGCCTGACGATTGAGTAACGTTATTAACGTACAACTAGCGTTTGATTGGCGTATGGCAAGCGTATCCCCAGCGTATTGCAAGCGTTTTGATAAAGTGTATATATAGGATCCCATTTCCCACTTCTTGCCTTTTTCTCGGCCCCGGGTAGACGATGTCTTCTTCTTGGGAGCCATGTTGATAGCTCTACGTCTATAACGGTACGCTGGACATGCGCAGTTCATACGCTACTCATTCGCTAGCCATACGCATACTACGCTGGCCATACGCTGGCCATACGCTACTCATAGGTTCAATACGAACAATTCTGTATTTTCAAGGGCTTTTTGTGCGTATGAAATTAATTTTCATACGCAACTAATACGTTTCTCTCATACGCAATAGTGTGACAGGGCCATAAGACTAGCCTTCTCCTCTTCGCCTCTGTTATTTCCTCTTCTCTCCATTACTCTCATATTCTTATTTCTCTCCTTATTAAGAGACCAAAGCGGTTCCTTATTATCATCTTCCAATACCATATTTTTCTGGTGAACAAATTATTTATTAGTTATTCCTTTTTCCTCACTCTCTTTATTCTTTCACGTTTTCTTCTTCGTATACTGAGTAGCGTGAGTAGAAACAAGCACTACAAGGAACACTTGAGTTTTGCTGACATTACTGATGTGCTTTGTATGTCGTAGCTATCGCAGTCGTGCAACCATGCAACCATGTGAACAGAACAAGCACAGCTCATTTAGCTAAGGCAACTTCTTCTCTCTATATTACCCTCTACACTGTTATTGTCTGCATGTGTTTTGAACCTACACCCTATTATTGTTTTCTCTCTAATTCTTGTCTCTCTTTCTTTCCCATCTGTCTTTCTTTCAATTCAACAACTAACCTTTACAATGCCAAAGGTTACAATATGAATTGCACTCACCATAAAGCATAAAGCATAATAAAAAGCAAGTATAATGATGAAAACTAAATAGATTATAGCAAGCGTCAAGCGACAGGTCAAATCATTCAGACTCATTTTAAAATGCCAAAATTGTGACACACGTACAGTTTGAACATTTTGTTTTAGAATTGGAAGCATTGCAGAAATGGCATTTTTCTTTCCATAAAAATACAAAAACGAAAAGACCTTATGTAAATAAATAAATGATGTCCTTTTTTCATCAGTAGGCGTCTTTCAGATTTATTTATCAGTGTGCAAATTGCCTGTTGGTTTTGTGTATGATTTCCGAACTCACACACCTGAAACAAACCTGTATTATACTATTCATCACAGACAGCTTAAGGACAAGGTCATCAGCAAAGTGAAGTAATCTGACATCTGTTCTGTTCTGCAGAATGAGGCCTGGAGGAGTTCTGAAAATTAATTTATATGTCTAGTTTTGCTGGAAAGTTGTGAAAACCACCAAACTAAAACATTTCTAAAGTCACAAGGAAACTGTATTTCAGTGGTGTCTTGCTTCCATAATTCAACATATTTCCGATTGAAACAGGATGTTGGGGTGTGACATAACACAGGGAAGGACTGCGCAAAAGTGTTGAATAGTTCAAAACGCAACGCTTCTTAGGAAAAGGAAGCAGGGTTTTCCATATTGAACAACCAAAAATGCATGGCCGTACTATGTTGCTGCTTGTGTCACTTTAAAAGCTAAGCTGAGCAACCAGGGAAACTTGACTGATAGGTGGCTGGTCAACAAGCTTGCTGGCCGAGAAAAATTGACCATGGCCCAACGTTTCACAGTCATCAGTCGTTAACAGCCAATCCGATTTCTGTGCTCCTTTGTTTCCTTACCGATATGATATTGTTTCTGTCTGGGAAGTGCAATATACATGAGTAGTTGATTAGAGGCATGCAAAGCTTTCCAGTTCTAGACTAGACTGCAGTAAATGTCTCAAATACAATCCTTGGAGAACGGTTGAATTCATTGTTGGGGTCGATGGTAAGTAATTTCATTGAGTTGTTTATTTTCAATTAATGCTACTTAATTACTTGCTAGCTCGCTATGTTACCTCATTAAAATGATGTAACATTATGAAAGGCAATACCAAAGCAGTGAAAAATACACGATTTGCATGTTCAAAACTTTGTCGCTGCATGAGACAACTACAAAGATGCAATTGGGTTCTCTTAGGCCGAATCTCAATTCTCATTTTCACCCCTACGGCTTGTTTCCCTCGCCCTTCGGCTTGGAACAAGGGATATCTCTCCCTATGAAATGGGACAACCAAGTTTGTTATCGGACTTTACTATGGCAATAATGGTATTATCACAGTGACATTTGCCATTCATCTCATGGAGATAGAAAAGCATGGACGCTCGCGATTTGTTCAGAATTTATACGTTTCACGCTACCAATCGATCAAACAAGTCATCAAATAAAAAAGACCACTGCTTCATTACCGGGCCACTTCATGACAGAATAGCGTTAGCAGTGCTCTGTAGTCTGCACTGATTAGAGGAGCCGTAACAAGTGCAGCAACTTCGCTGCTGGACATTAGTTATATTTCGGGCGTCATATGCCATCAAAGGGGGGAAATGCGATATATAAATATGTCAAAATGCAGGACTGTCATGCACAAATCAGCCTAAAAACAATGTTGTAACGTAACTAACTAGCGAGGTAGAGACATCGGCATACTAGCGATTTTTGTTATGCTTGTTATAAAGAAAAGGTCTATAATACATTGAAACGACATTAAACTAAGATAATACCACGGTTAGAATATTTTTTAAATCTTTATTAATGAAGAAAATACTACATTTGTGGTTCACTTTGGATGGTAGTGTCGCCATGATCTTCCAGTTGATTCGCAGGTCATTCTGGGAGATTTCTCCTGATCCTCGGTTTGTAGTGTGCCCCTGAAAAATCTCCGTTTGGAGGGCCATGTAGCCCTCGCACTTCGCCCTACCCCTCGATCCCAAGAGAATTGGGACACCCCTACCCCTTCACGTGAACGCGCAAAACGGAGGGGAAGGGCTAAGGGGTGAACTGGGATTCGGCCTTACACTGCCCACAGTTGGTAAGAATACAGAGACCCATCAAACAAGTTGATGTCAGTGTGAACCCACCCTTAGTCCCACAGTGGGACGACAAAAAATGGGTGGTGAATGTTTTTCATTCTATGATTATCGTCCTCTTTCTCTCTGCCAGTCTTCATCTCTCTCTCCCTCCATGCTTTCTCCACTTTGATCCTAGTCCAATTAAATATCTATGATCCTCCGTTATCAATAATGGAAAAATACAGATTCATTATGCCTTTCTTTTATTTTCTCTCCCACCCTTTCTCTCTCTCACACTTTTTATTTCTGTCTCTCCATCCCTCACCCTGACCATTCTCTCTCTCTGCTTTATCAATAATGGAAAAATGCATACATTCATCCTGTCTATCAATAATACAATACTATTCCACTGTGAATGTCTATTTATATATGTTACACAGGGGATCAATTAACAATGATTATCAAATATTAAAGAGCTGCCACGCCACCTGAAAGAAAACAGGGATAGACAGACTAAAAGATGAAAAGTTTCACATCCAGCCATCGTTCAGTCAAATCCTATTAGAATTCCACCACACTGCCATGGCAACAGTTTGATGAAATCCCTGAATACTTTGTTCCTTGTTTACACTTTAAAAGGCTCTGTGGGGAGAACAGGTAATCCACAGGTTTTCCACTTTACTCTGATCTCCTTTCCACCTCCATTAACCTGCATCCTGGGTGATTGGATTGTGTTCAGATAGTACAAAAACACATAACGGCGTTAACACAATTAAGTGTGTAATTGCCATGAGTCTCCCATCGACATTAAAGCTGCTACGTGTAGCATTTTAACATCAATAAACCATTACCACATTAGCACTGAGACATTGAATGGGCTGTGCCAAGATGTGCAAAGCTGATCGAGACTTACCCAAACAGACTCACAGCTGTTAGGTTATTATAATTATTATATTTTAGTTTTTTTTTATTAATTTAGAAAAATGTGCAGATTTTTTTTCACTTTGACATTATACAGTACTTTGTGTTTACCTAAAAGTCCAAGGGGGTGAATACCTTTTATGGCCACTCTAGAATCACCTCCAGAAATTCAGGAGCTGTGTATAAAGTGTGTTGAATGCGTATTTGTGTGTGTTCGTGTGTGTGTTCGTGTGTGTGTTCGTGTGTGTGTGTGTGTGTGAGAGAGAGAGAGAGAGAGTGAGAGTGAGAGAGTGAGAGTGAGTGTGAGTCAGAATGTTAATTGGCTAATCACTCATCTTGAAAGTTAGACAGCTACAGAGAAAGAGACAGAAAACACTCCATAATCAAGATTGACAAGATTACTTAATCTCATAATGATCCTTTCCTGACAGAGAGAGACAGGCAGACAGAACAGAGTGAAACAGAAAAAAAAACAAGGCAGACAGAAGAGAGACAGAAATAGAGATGGGGGCAGAGACAGACAAAAAGTATTTTCCCATTAAATGAAAATAAGGGAAAAAATCTCATGAGATACTTTTGAAACAATGGTGGGAAGGGGAAGAGGAAAACAATGGTTGGTTTTGGATGAAAATAATGCCATCAATTTATAATTAGTAAATACGAATGATATGATTGTGTGATGAGTAGGAGCAAAAGAAGACAGAGAAAGAAAATAAATCACTGCTAATGAATGTTATATCAAGGTCAAAACCAGTAGGTACTTCAGAGACGTGATACAGGCAAAGAAATTTCAGAATGTTAACGTTTGTTGTTTACGTTTATGTTTATGTTTAAATAGTTACTTGCGGCGCCAGCAGAAGCAGTCGGCCTTGCAGCGGCTCCCTGCAATTTCCCCTCGGGGACAATAAAGAGCCATCTATCTATCTATCTAGAAATGTATGTTCAAATTATCCCAAAATCTAATAGAAAATATAAAATCGAATCACAAACCTAATGCGATTTTAGTGTACACAGCCTGTTGTATTATGCACTCTCTATTGTTTCTCTCTTGAAAAGCAATAAAATAATTAATCACATAAATCCTCAAATCATTTTTCACCTCGTCCCGTGAAGTGCATGAATACCCTGCTCTTTGGGGTGTAATATTCTGTAATATTTGGACTGAAATTACGTCTAAAGTGCTTTTAGTCTGTCTTTAATACATATTAGCTTGCTAACGTATTGATTGCTTTTTATTGTCCCCTATTCCAATATTGTGTCATCAATTGTAGAGCATTTGTCTACCATAACTCCTAATCATATTTTCCTTTTTATTTCAAATCTGGTTCCTATTTCAAAGAGTAAATATTGGCCCCGAAGAAGTGTAGCTGCCACTGCTGTGTCTGCTAATGGAAAACCTAATAAACTCAGAATTCACATGGAGCTGAAAAATGTTATGCTGAGCCGTAACCATCATAAAAAATACCACCAATACCATGACTGCACAAAAATGCCACAACTCCACTAAAACACCATGACTACCACAACTTGATGAAAATGGCACTAATACCACCGAGAGAGACAGAGATAGAGAGAGAGAGACAAATAGAGATGAGACGAGATAATGCTGGAGAGACGAGATAATGAGAGATGAATATGAAACAGAAACAAGTGAAGACGAAGAGAGAAACAGCATTAAGTTAGGCTAACAATTATTTTGCATTATGCAGTGAATCGACAATTTGTAAGTTATTCGTTTTTCTGAATGTTGTTGAAGGAGAGTGTTACATTGAATTAATGTCTTAACAATAACAATGTGGGTCTGATGATTTTACTCACAAAATACAAACTATTTAATGCCTTCAAATCACAGGTTGTCAGAATATGCTAAAACTCTCATAGCTTAAAGTAAGAGTCCACCCTCAGATACTTGTGATTTTCAATGCTTCCCAGGAGTTACTTCAGCATGAATGCTGTAATTTACGTTATTGGTGTACCCACTTTTCCTCAACCTGTATCATCATTTCTATTTCAGAATAATAAAATTACACCAACAAATAACAAAATGGATCCAGATGTAATGTAGACTTTGGTTTGCCACAAGGCTCTGTGTTGGGCCTGCAGGTATTCTCTATCTATATGCTACTGCTCAGTGAAGTTATCCACAATTAAACTTAACTGTCATTGCTACGCTGACGATACTCAATTCTATGTACTTGTTAAACTGAATGACAGCTCCTAATTCCGAAACTTAGAGGCGTGTCTATCTGAAGTCAAACACTGGCAGTCCATAAACTTCCTGCTTCTCAATGCCAACAAAACAGAGAAGTTGGTTATTGGACCAGTTAGACATAGGTATTGATAACTGTGTGATCTCCCACAGTCCATCTATTAAAAATCTTGCTGTTACGTTCAATCCTACCCTCTCGTTTGAATCGTACATCAAGAATATAAATATAAGTAGACGAGGCAGGTCGAGGGAAAGTGGTTACATCAAAAAAGTAAATTACAACACTTCATCAAAAGTGAGGTTATCTAACAGTGTAAGAGTATCCAAGGGTAGATTTTTCCATTAACAGCAACTCTGCTTCTGTGTGAGTGTGTTAAAATAGGTTTAGGTTAAAGGTTAAAATAGGTTTTCAGTCATTCCATAGTGACAGCAGCAGGTAAATAGAGGTGCCTGGTGGATACTGAGCAGAGTTTTTATTGCACAGTCTGAAGGAAGCCTACCGTGTACTGCTAATGTTGCTTTTGCTAGCAATAATGGTGTTGCTAGCATCCGGCTGTTTGCAACAGAGAGCATGCTCAGTCGCGACTATCTCTTAATCTCCAAAGGCAACCTTTTATTTCCCATCCTTAATGAGAACACATACCTCACAACACTGCACATACACAAAGGCGGTATTAGCAGTAAACAGTAGACTTAGTACACAGTAGTTGAGTGCTGGATAGAGGCTGCTGCAATGAAACTACTGAAAACCTATTTGAAGCATTGCACATATTACATTACATTACAGTCGTTTAGCAAACACTTTTATCCAAAGCGACTTACAATTGCACTCAATTGCACTCTAGGTAGGCAGGCAGGAGAACTACTAGTCACTAGAATTTACATTTTCATTTATACAACAGAATATCTCACAAAATCCCAGGGGATTTTAAAATACAAAACCAAAGACTTTGAAAGTACTATTTATTCAATAAACTCAGAAACAAGTAGCAATGTGATTGAGGCATGAAAAATTTCATTTTTAAATCAGAAACCGAAGAGAGTCTGATTTTGTCCTCTTCAGACATTAATGAGATGATTAGATCAGTGTAACTCAGTTAAAAAAAAATCTGATTCTCTGTTGCTGAGGAAATGCAGCCCTTCAGTGTTCTGACCTGTAGCAATAATAAGCATCACAACCACTTGGATGCACTCTGTCATTTCTTTTCATTAAATGGCCAAATCTTCTAGACCTTGCAGACATTTTTCAAACCCTGCTCGTTTAATGAGCCTGGACACAGAATGGGAGACACTAAATCCACACTCTCATCATGGAACCTACGCTCATTAAAGCATACCAGTACCTTGGTCATGATCAGCCCCACATCTTTATGACATATGTGTTAATAGAAACTAGACTTGTCGTGTCATCTACCTCCGACCTGACCACAGATACAGAAAAAACAAGTCTGTTAAACCTACCATGGAATAAATTTCTTTTGCACATTTTGTACCATGATGGTCTCAATGCTGTTTCATGGTGACATGTTATTTCAGTGTTGTGTTGAAAATAGCATTGCCTTTTTATGAGTGAAATTGTTTGATTTATTGATTGATTGATTGATTGATTGATTGATTGATTGATTGTTTTTGTTGATTATATCGGTTACAAATCCTCATATTTCACTGTTTAGAGCATTTTAAAATGCATAATCCTTCAGGTTTCATACTGAATAAGCCATGGTCCAGCATTTTCTTACATTTTGCACATTCAGATCTGACAGAGAGCCAGCCTGAGAGATGAGCTGTCAAAATCGAGCCCTTAGAGTTTTCATTATGCAGACAATGGGCAGGCTTATTGTTATCGCTAACTCATTTTGAAGCTATTGCTTACTTACTGGCGTCTTATTTTGAATGGCCAACTTGTAAACACAGAAAAAGTGGACAGAGATACAAACACACTCATACACACAATGGCAAGTTGCCAGCCATCTTGTCAAAATCAGCAATTACCTGCAATTAATGAGATGTGTGTGAAACCATTAGGGGGAAAATTGACACCAGCTGACACACACACACACACACACACACACACACACAAATTGGAATGTCTCTCACACACAGCCAGTGGAAAATAAAGCAAGTAAAATGATCTCATATGACTCCATTAGCAGTAACCTCGTTTGTATTGTTAGCGTTTAAGTAAACCACAACAATCCATTTACGGCGTTAATAGCAATAAGCATCAGATTCACTGTACTGTATCTATCACAGCTTTATATCTACCCTGGGTATTGTCCTGTACATAATAAGAGCTGCTAAGAGCAAACCCTTATGAAAAACAATTACAGTAATCCTATAATAAAGTTGAGAAGGATACTAGCCTGAACAAATATCACAGCAGAACTTAAAATATCATGCAGTGACTAACAAAATGACAACAGGACAAAAAAAGGTTGATTTAATTTATCTTCTGAATCCCTGCATAATCAATAAAGTTAGTCAAAGTCAAGACAGGTCAATATTACCGAAATTGATATTCCTGAAAGCTGTGTTTCCATGGTGATGTGTCCTCATTGTGACCTTGTGTGTGTTCTTGCTCCGCCATAGAAGAAGGAAATTATCATGGGAAAAATGTGGTGAATAAATGGCAAGTAGACTAAAGCATAGCCTGACAATGGAGGCTTGTAGTTTGAGATCACAAACAAACGTGATGTCCATTTATTAAGTGACAACTAGGTAGGTTACTTTCGGGACGATACTTCCATTGTTTGTAATCTCTTTAAATGTTGTTTTAACTGTTTGAAAAACCAGCTCAAGGATAAATAATCCAATCCAACAATTGAAAATGTCTTCTTTCTGAAACTGAGGCAAAGATGCAACACCAGAGAGACATTTTATTGGAGTCTTACATGGTCGACCATGAACAGAAACTTTAACAGAAACTAAAATTGGACTTTGGCAAGGTTTCCCCATCAACCTACATAGTGATTGCCTATGTTTGGGGTTTGCTCACCAATCACAGCAGAATGAATGATTTGTTATCAACATTGACAAGTAGGGGAGACCAGGGCACTTTGGGACAGACTAAAAATAGCATGTTTCCATTGGTGAAACATGCTGTGAATGATTCACAGACCTGATGAGAGGTGGAATGAACCAATGGAAACAATTTTTAGTCTGTCCCACAGTACCCCAGTCTCCCCTACATGTAATTCCCTATGAGGTAGTAAACTGATGGAATGCCTTGGATCTGTTTTTGGTTTTTTTCGATTCTTAGGCACTTTGGCCTACCCTTTGGACAAAAATAAAGTCTGTCATTCAGTTGTCTCATGAACAAATCATTCACATTTGTACCATGTGTTTTGACTGCCTACCTGTTTGAATAGTTTGTTCAGTCTGATACAGTAATTCAAAGGTTTGTTCAGTCCAAACAAAAGGTGTCGATTCAGCAACTGAGCTATGAACCCATATACTAGCAACTGAAATGCTGAACATACAGTATCGTGCTTGTGCCGTGAAGTAGTACGCCGTTTGAGTGTCACAATAAATTAATGAACAAAGTGGTTTGTTGCCACTGTGGTTGATAAAGCCCATTTTTGGAGAAAAGCCAGCCATTTGTGATCTGACTGCCAAGGTAGGCAGATAATTGTCTTTGTGCTGAACGCTCATTTTGTGTTTACAACCTGGCTTAGAATTATATGGAGCACAGTCCAGCGAGACACTGAACCATTTTTGAGTCACTTCCATTGGCGAACTGATTCAACACTCATTCACTTATTCACTTTAAAGCCAAATTAATGATGGATTCATGAATCAACCCATCACAGGTTTAAAGTAAGTAAGAAGCTTAGCATCCAGTGGTTGTAGCTTTGTAACTATGGAGCTCAGATGGAAGATATACATAAAACATTTCCCACGTTTAGAGTCTGAGAATTAAAAATTATATTCACTTGATTCATCATCTTCATCTTGTGCCAATAACATCAGAGCTAACAATACTAGCAAGGTATATTCTAATGGAAAAGAATGAGATCATTTTAGTTCCATTATTTTCTCCACCGTATTCCCTTGGCGCTCAAAAACTTTTAATTAAAACTGCACAATGATGTTTTGCAGCATAAAAGACAATTCAAGTCAACAGTCTAGCCACTCGAGGTAACCATTCCACAAAGACCACACTGATCAAAATATGCTTAATAAGAGAAAGTTACACTAAAAAGTGCAGTGTATATTGGATACTTCTTGTAAGGTGTGTTCAAAAGAACAGAGAGACTCTTCTCAAGCTCCAGTCTGTTTAATTTAATGATGGCTAGAGGAAGGAACATGTGAAATATTGAAGGAATGAATAAAATATTAGCAATGTAAGCACAACGAGCTCTAATCTCATCAGACTAATTGCCCTCCTCTCTCCTCTCTAGCTTTGAACTCTTGGCTTTAATCCACATCTGCCTCTCTATCTAACCGTCATCTCTCTCCATCCCGCCCCTTCTCTCACCATCTTTCCATCCCTCTGTGCCCAACTTCGGTGCCAGCTCGCAAGGAATGTGCCAGTAACAACATCTGGGGCTAACTCACTCGCATGCACACACACCCACGCGTGCACACACACACACTTAATGCAAGATGGCAGCTGCAGTATCCCCAAAAACTAGGCCATTAAAGGGTGGGAGGAGAGGAGAAGATGACAAGAGAAGAGGCGATATTGCCTGATATTGCCAAAAAGTAAACTTTAAAGGAATGCAGGAAACGCTTGTTGATTCTTCTCCCCACAGCAATGCATTTTAGAAATTCAGTAGGTGGGTTTTGAATCAGGCTCGTTGACCGGAGTGATGAGTTGTGTAGAAATGCATATTTCACTTTTATGAACGTTGCTCTTTTCTGTCTTTCCCCAGGTAAAATCCATCCGGTGCACAGGAAGTAATGCGCTTTTTGGAATAAATAGAAAAAGACGTCACAGTGCTGGACACACTGTTTGATTGACAGGTGATCTCTTAGAAGTGAGAAAGACCAGCACCAAAGTGTGTTGGGTTTTTTTTTTAAATGAGGATCTCTAGGATTACCACTTAAAGCTGCACTAGGCAAATTCGCACTTCAATAGTCCGAAGTGGCAGCGAGAGATAACTGTTTGAATTGTTGAAAGTTTGAAGGACTTCACCACCCAGAAATATTATGTTTCAGGACATTGTTAATGATGGTGAGGATGATTCCAGCTTTCTCTGGACCGAACTCCCTGCTGTTTATGAGACACCACAGCAATGACTACTTAGCACTAAAAATGTTGTCATCAGTTTCATCAGTTTGCTGAGTCCCCGGTAGGCAGTGGACCAGTCGCTGATCAAGCCTGATGCTGCTGGTAGCAGAATCACCAATCGCACCAATTATTACAAGAGAGAGACAAAGAGAGATGCATATTAACAATGAAAGTAAAGATGATTAGTTTCCTAGGTGCACATGCACACATACACACACACACACACATTCTGAGAGTGGATTCACTGCTGGTGCCATGGCAACAGCCGTCTTGAAGTGATGAACATGAGAACCAAATCAGCCAACGCAACTTTGCATGCAGACAATATTTCCAATATTTCCACAATTTCCCTGATAGGCCAGATGGTGGCACTATAACTACATAAATACACACATTACACATAACTCCCACACCGTTCACTCCGACTGACACCAAACTTCCATAAACATATGTGACCCTGTTGTTTGAATAGTTGTGAAATGTGAATTTGGAGCAAATCACATATTTGGTACACAGGCCAAGTTAAAGCCATATTTAGAGTTTGGCTGTGATTGCTCAAAGTGGGTATGGTCTATTACATCATTTCATAATGGCTTATAACTCAAGGGGGGTTCACACATTTTTCACTGCCTTTCATAATTTTATATTGTTTTGATGAGTTAGCGTTGCTAGCTAGCAGGTGCTAATCAGGTAGCATTAATAACAAATAAAAAGAAAAAAATCAATAAAATGACTCCAGGGCTTACCATCGACTAAATGAGATGTCCATTCCCGTAGTCTTTTAAATAAAAGTTGTAGGGGGGGAAGCTTTTAATGGCTGCAATTAACTTCTCGTCGATTTTCCTGGCGGAAGTCTTGTTCGTGAAATTGACTCGCACCAGTAGGGAAACTAGGAAGCGCAGAAATCTGATCGGCTGTTGATGCTGGCCGATGACCATGAAAAGTTCAGCTGTGGCCAACTTTTCCCAGCTGACAAGCTTGTTGAACATTGGACTTCTTGTGAATGTTTACCCAACCAACCCCCCCCCCCCCCCCCCCCCCCCCCCCCAATGCTGATGACCACTTTTACTTTACTGTACTTTTCGGCATTCAAGTGTGTGATTTGAGAGGAGAACCAATCTAACAACATAGTCATGACTCACAATTTAACATTCTCCATCACACACACACACACACACACACACACACCTACACTTACACGTATTTCGTTTTAGCCATTTAGTGGACTCTCATGCAGGGTGACTAACACTGACAGCAAAAGTAGCCTTGTTAACAGACAACAGCAACAATGCGGCGCTCAGAACTACAACAGGACAGGAGAAGAGGATTTTCTTTCTCCAGTATCGCTCTTTGTCAACACAAACAAAAACCCCTCAATCATTTTGCACACACACTCTCCTGTAGAATTCCCTGCTACAATTTGGACTGCATTGTTCCCTCAATGATTGCAAGCCGTCCAGGCCTCGAGGCAGCAAAGCAGCCCCAAATGATGTTTCCCGCCTCCACCTTCAAGAGATCCTCAGCTGTTACCTTCGGGTTCTTTTGTCACCTCCTTGACCGTTATGTGTCATGCTCTTTGCTGTTATATTTGCTGGACGTCCACTCCTAAGGGGAAGCAGCAATGGAGGCCCAAGTCTTCTGAAATGCTGTTGTAGCCCTTTTCCAGTCTTATGAGCCTCAACAACTCTTCTCCGCAGGTCCTCTGGAATTTCTTTTGACCCGGGTATATTCCACTCCAACAGGTCTCTTATTTTATAGAGCAGACTCCGACACCTGAATGTCACCTCATTGGATATTTGGTCTCTTTACAATGGGCAATGTGCACTGACCTTTTTTTTGTCTCTCTTTTGTTGGTTCCTGTTTTGGTTTCTCCTCTTGTGATGTTAGAGGAGTTTGTCTAATCATATCTGTAGTGTATGTGCCACACAATGTGCGCAATTTTGTGTTTTTCATTCATGCAACTTTTTAATTCACAAACAGTAATCGATCATAAGTATGTGATAATGTCCGAAGAATAGTAGTCCGCAGTTTTTCTAATTAATATAAAAGAAATAAGACATTTTACTGCATCATAACAGGTATCTGCATTGAAAACATCCAGCAGTACCAAGCTTTCTCTTATAGACACACACACACACACAATTTTAGCTGGTTTTATGTAGGTTACTGTGCTCTATTGATGTTGCCTCGGGGGGAGAAGAGAGATAGTGGCTTGAAACCTCACAGTAACAATTCTGCTGTAGAAAACGCATGTAGAGAAAGCAGGGCTGCAACAAAAAACACATTACCAGCGATATCTGAAGCCTCTTACTGCGGGGGAGGGAACATGACCATTACTACGATAACAGCTTTCTTTTAATGTTAGCCTTTGTTTTGCCACTTTTGCAGGTAAACAATGCCAACGTGCTAAGCGGGTGCATTTTAATTATAATTCATCACGGATGCTGTCGGCGAGTCGGCAACATAACTCTGCAGCTCTTTGGAGTGAAGTGGAGCAGAAAATACAGACACAAGTCAAGAGTAACCTGAACTGGTTTATTCAGACAATTTTCTTTAGAGCTTCTAGCTAGTTGCGATAGCCCTAGACGTAGCGTAATTGTAGCTTTCACGCCTGTTAGTGCCGTTCGCAAAGGTTGCTGGGCAGTCCAGCTAAAAAGCAAGAATGTTTTCAAATAGTTATCACACACACAATAAACACACAATCAAGGCATCCATCGGTGTCTACTGTCTTGCCTTGTAGCAATTTAGACATCTTGTTAGACAAGATAGCTTGTTACGCTGCCCCCCCAGCTACCGTGGAGCTGCCGCTAAGTTAGCTTTCAGTTGTTTTGTTGATTGAAATGATAGACGGTAGACAGGGGAGGCACGGCAGTGAAAAATCTGACGGGATTCAAATTTGGGCCAGCCGGTTGTGGTATTCTGGGCATATCTTGGCATTCACATCACTGTGAATAATCTTCCAACTCCACATTCAGTTGCGTTTAACGAAAGAAAGAAAAATCAACATTTGTGAAGCATAACTATTTCTTACAAGGGCAAATTTCGACAAACCTCAGAATGAATGGTATGAATGGAAACAACTATTTTTTTTCTCCAAACTCCAACCAAAGTGTGGAGAGACTGGTGTCAGAATCAGAAAGCACTAAATCAACCCTGTGGAAGCCCTACTGTTTATTTCATTGTTATGGCAAGGACAATCTGCACTCTCACCCAAACACTGACATGTCAATATTCAAACAATGTGGGGCCATTGTTATTGTTTTTTATTCAACTTGTTTTTAATTAAATCTTCTGATTCACCCCAGGATTCGTACTCGTGTTGTGTTTGTACGCCACATCAAAATGTTAGCAGGCTGCCTCATATCTTATCCAATGAAATCCACAAAAAGACCGTAGAATGAGTGTCAGGATCCTCCTGCAGGAGAATGTTCCTCATACTTTACTACAGGATGTCAAGGAAATAGATTCACGTTAGCCCACAGGCGTCCGTTTGATAGGATTTTGGGACCCTGTCTGAAATTTTTCCAGTTAGGATTAGAGAGGGAGGGCGGTGGGGGAGGGAGGGACAGTGGGACAGTGAAACCGATGACCAATATAATCAATCTTATTCATTCTACCATTGAATTCACAATTTAACTATTACAAATTTTTCTGGAGCCCCCTCAAGCACTCCTGGGAGTCCCTGGACCCCAGTTTGAGAACCACTGATCCACTATACTAGAGCCTAATGCTCCCTCTTGTGGACAGATGACATATAGCACTTTCCCTACAAAATAAAGCAAAATAAAGTCAGATTATAGAAGAAATAAATGTCATATGTCAAATTAGGTCAGAGTATATACCTCCAACTGTACGGTAACACTGTTACCATGGTAACTCTATACTGTTACAGCGAGACACACACTTACAAACACACTAAAATATGCAGAAACACTCGCTGTACACATGTTCTTTGCCAACACAAAGATACACACTCACACTAAAATATGCATACACATTTTTCATTTTCTCCTGAACAAAGATCTCTCTCTCTTTGCTACATACACACACACACCACTGCTTGCTTCTTTCCCATCTTCTACACACATAATCGCGTATACACACCCCCACATGCTTTTCTTTCTTCTACACACATAATCATGTATGCACACACACACACACACACAGACACACACACACACACACACACACACACACACACAGCTTATAACCACAGGGATCTGTTCTCTGTGGGAGAGAGAGGATGTAAATAGGATAGAATTAGGAGACGAGAAGAGACGAGAGGGAAGAGCGAAGGGGACGAAAGAGGTGAAAACAGGGAAGCTAGGAGAGAAAGAGCAGAAGAGAGGCGAGGAGGTGATGGAGAGGAGGAGGAGGAGGAGAAATCACAAAAATAGAGAGAGGAGGAGGAGGAGGAATGTTTCATCAACCCCCTGATGTTTTATCTAGAACTCAGCTGTCAATCATTCTGTCATAGAGTCTGGAAGTGGTCGTCTTTTAGGGGGGAAATGTGGTAACCAAGTATTAACTTGTGCACACAACATATCATTTTGTGCATAAAATTTACAAAACATGCCCATGTGTTGCATAAACAGTGTGCAAATAGATACTAAATGTGTGCACCTGATAAGTTATTTCAAATGCATGTAATATATGTAATATATAGACTGACAATGTGAATCCTAAAGTCCGTAACATCCCTGCAGTCTGCATATTGAGCCCATCAGCTGTCAATGTGGTTGTCAGTAGTTTCTTACTAACAATGACACCTGGCATCATGGTGTTGTCACGAGGCAAGCAAAACAAACAAACAAACTTAACAAATCCCATTATAGATTTTCAAAAGCCGGACTCAACTAATTCAATCTTTATTAAACACAATATCAGGCTAATTAAGCTAAATAAATGAATGCAGTCACGTACATTCACCTAATTACCAAGTGCGTGAAATCAATTTGAAACTTGTTGAATAAGCTAAATCAAGCACATAAAAAGTATGCACATTTTATTAATTTGTTGAGGAAATGATAATATGTGGACATGAATTAAAAAGTTGTGCACACAAAGTAATTAAAGTGAGGCCTCAAATTAACGTAACGTTAGCTAACGTGAGCCGCATTATATTAGTTACTGCATTAGTTACATTAGCTAACAAGCAGCCAGTTACAACATGTTTATTTCCAAAACAGCTACATCTAACTGTAAATTGTAGTCTGCAAATTTTGGTGCCATGTTGTCAGTGAGTTCCCTAACAAAAGGCATGCGACATGAATTCAGACATATTTGAGAAGCCAAATTTCAAATTCCATACATACTCAGTTATACTCAGTTAGCTAGCAGGTGATGCAATGTAGATGTCAACAAAGTGTCACTTGCCTATTTGTTGCATCTCTACAGACTAAACCTGACTGTAACTTCACTTTTATATCGTAAGTTGAGTATCAGCACTGGACTATCTGAACAAACTCTGACCAACATTAGCCATCGTTAGCTAAGCTAGTTAGCGACCAAGCCATTTGCTGTAGTCTTTGATTTGGACCTTCTCCAGCTCCGCTCATCTCTCGCCCATATCCAACAATCATTCTGCTGCACATATTTTTGGGGTCCAAAGACCAGCCGAGTTTGCCATTGTTTACCATCTTCAAAGTAGCGTTTCCCATCCCAAGTGCCACATCAATCAAATATGGCCGCCGCAGTGTGAAAAAAGCTGATTTCCCATTCTTCTCTTCACCGCCCTCTCTTTCACTATATCCTTCTTTTTTTTTTTTGTCTGTCTCGTACAGACATAACACACACAACACACACACACACACACTCCAAACAAAACGTCAATCAACTCTGAGCTGAACAGAGCTGGGATTTGCGATATCCCCTGCCATTTCTACAACTAGAACACGCACGCAGCCACGCATTTCTTATTGAACCATTTGACATGGATGAGAGCATTTCTAATATATCGACGTCTGTTTTTGTCCGTGTGTGAATGTACTGTCAAACTACCTTTATTGTATTCAACATATTCTATTCTCTTCTATTCTATTTCTTCCGTTATTAGCTCTGTTCCATTCTATTCTATTCTATTCTGCATGGTTGTTTGATCTCCCTGCATTGTGTTTCCATTCTCTCCCATGTGTAGGTTGTGTAGTCTATTTATACACAGTAGACTGATGTATCTCTCTCTCGCTCTCTCTCTCTCGCTCTCTCTCTCTCTCTCTACCAAGCCTGCTCCCTGTCTTTTCCCACTGAATATATGACGAGAGGAGAAGAGAAGAGACGAGACGAGAGGAGAGGAGCAGAGGAGAGGAGGCGAGGAAAGGAAAGGAAAGGAGGAGAGGAGAGGAGTTTATGCAGGGTTTTTAATCTCCAAAGACCTCATTCTGTTCATCTCTCTCTCCTCTTCCTCCTCCCTCCTCCTCCTCCTCCTTTCATACACCCCATCTCTCTCCTCCTCTCTCCTCATATCTACCAACAGGGGAAAAAGCCCTCACTACTCTCATTGCTTGAAGTTGGATTCCCATAAGGTATATAAGAAAAAATCCTTTTAATCTATCACTAATTTTAGCCTTTCAACTAGATGACATCACTGATCATTTTAATCAAACGTATCAAATTATCACTTACCTGCTGGTCAGAAATTCTTTCCATCCATTATCAGTTATATGGGTTGATTTAGGGTAAATAATGTCATCAATAATGAAGAATATTAATCATACTTTCTACTTAAATCAATTTTAAATATGAGGTCATACGGCTAAAATAATGTTTCTAAAACTCCATGTCAGTGATTTCTTCACATTTGTAACAACTTGAACATGTTAATAACGTGTTTGTTATTTATATGCTGGCTACATTATTTGGCTCACAATGATCCTCCATGAAATAAATGTATTTTATTCCTGTTGCTGCATTTTAATGGAGTTTTAGATATTTAGCTTTACTTTACCCAAAATAATATCTTTAGAATGAATCACTTTACCCACATTTTTAGGCTGACATAGACTGGTAGTACATATCATAGGAAGTAGTCAAACTGATGTAAGTTATAAAATGTCAAAGGAAAAATAACAACTAATTATCACGTTTTTCTATATAATATAATTTCCTATCAGTCATTATTCGCCTTAGTTTAGCCTCCTTTTCATGAAACAGGACATTCCTTCCTTAAAACGCATTGGTCGAAGCTTTAATTAGCACCTGTGCGCGTGCCCGTTAATTAACTTAACTGATCTTTTAACTCACCGTTGAAGTTCCAGAGGGGCGCGAGCCCCACAGCTCCGGTACTCCCGTTACTCATGTTGCATGGCGCTGAGCAACGACACCAGCCCGAGAAAACAACAACCCATCCACCGCCTCGCCACTCCGTTACCCCTCCGGTTTTCTGACCCTGACCCTTTTTCTCCAAGTTTTCCGCCGTTTACCGGAGAGCCAGAGTCTGTAGTCGTTTCTCCGTCGATTTCTCTCTTCTTTTATTTCTCCTCTCCGTTGTCTCTTCGTTTTCTGACCCCCCTCTCCTCTTCTTTTATTTCTCTCCTCTTCGTTTATTTCTCACCCCTTGTTTACTTCTCTTTTGTTGTCTTTATTTCTCCTCTCTGTTTTCTTTCAGTTTTCCCTCTACCTCCCTCTGTTTTATTCCTCCTCTTTCCTCTCAAGTTTCCCGCTGTTTACCGGAGAGTAAAGTCTGTCTTCCTTTCTCTGACTTGTATGATATTAGTCTGTTATTATTTTGTAATATTATGTAGAAATATTTTCCACTCTGGTGTAAGTAGCTGTGTCAGTAAGCCTCTAATGTCATCATATGGTAATAACTGATCAATACCAACTGATCACTGATCAATTATTCTCCTGAAAATAAAAATCTGCGCGCTCAGGCTCTACCGGATAGTGTCCGGTCTCTCGCGCTCCAGATGCCGCTCTGTTCATTCAGACCGAGAGACAGACAGAGAGAGAGAGGGAGAGAGAGAGAGAGAAAGAGAGGTAGAGAGACACAAACAGAGAGAGAAAGCGATTAGTGATGTCATTCCATCTTTAACCAATCGGCTGGTGCCTGTGAGTCCCTGTTTGTGCATAATAATAATACCAATAATAATAATAATAATAATGTAATAATTAAAATAATAATAATAATAATGTTCTATTTAAAACACCAGTAACACATCACAGGAAGTCATAGTGTAATGCTTAATCCATATAAATGTTCTTATTTTGGTGTAATAAGCTTAATTCACTCAGAGACACAATGTTGAAACAAATTAATGTTTCTCAACTTATGGTTTATTATTTCTACTGTCACAAACAGTAACATGACACCTTTCTCATACGGCTCACAGAAAGTGTAGCGTAATGTTCTCAGTTCTCTTAAAATTGGAATTTCATAGTATTTCTTTACACGCTGAATTGAATTTCATTGAATTTGTCTGAATGATGATCCAAATGATCCCTGATGTTTCCCTTTCCACTGTTGAATTCATTCATATATCAAAATACAAGTGTCGACATCATTTTTCAATCAGGTCATGGTCAGTTCAGCTGATAGTGAAACTGCAGCTTGTGAAACTGTTTGCCTTCTGTTACCTTCATTATATATATATATATAATAATTTTGGAAACCAACGCAGTCAGTGTTCACCGGCGCATTAGTAATTGTGTGACAACTTTTTTCCTGCCGTGGTCAGTTTGGTAATTTGGTGGATAGACTGAGACAGTGGATTTTTGCTTATATGCTTCACTTATTTGTCTCATTTGTTCAAATAAAAAGTAGGTAGATAACTTATTGCACTTTTACTTCAGCACTGGTTCTGCTCCTAGATGCTTCTTTAGGAAGGAAATGCACTTATGATTTCCAGTGACTAATAGTTCTCGTGCCTACCTATGTTGAAACCCGATTAATTCAGTTACCACAGGTGTAGAGCCTTAAAGTTAACCAGCTGCACTAAAATCAAATGGAGACCACAAGCTTATCAGCATGAACCACATAAACATGGTTAACCGCATTTACATGTCAGCATTGGTGGCAATATGCACAATGAGTGGAAAGTCTAATAGCGCTGGTCAAAACAATAAAAGCCCTGAATATATACCGTAAGATTATGTCCATTCAAGATTTGTCTACTACAAATTTGAACCGCACTCAAGATGATACATGGAGACTGTCAATGATGTATTCATCATCAAGACGTGAAAAACATATTCACTTAAATGTATATAGTTATCGGACAAATACTACTGTTTTGGTGAGATATCTTCAAAACGACATGAGTATTGATCCATGTAGCTTTTAATTGCTAGGAGATTGATACTGATGCAATGGAACAGCACCAAGGCACCTTCTCTTAATGAATGGTTGAAAGATGTAACGCACTTTGTAAAAACTAGAGAAGCTGAAAAACACATTGCAAGGGAAGATTGATCTTTTCTGTGCCACCTGGGAAGCCCGTATAAAATATCTTAAGGGACCATTTTTCAAAGTGCCAGACTGATTTGTCATTTGTCATTGATTTATGATTTTCTTTTGCATGTAAAATGGCACAATGTAACCATAAACCGCAAAATGTAATAGTCTGCATAGGGCAGAATTAATATTGGAACAAATTATAGATAGACCTGAATGTGGATCTTTTTGTGTGTTAGTTCAATGGCATTAAAATGAACAAGATTATGTACATTAAGCAACGGCATATTGTTGCTATTTGTATGCTTTGTGTGTGTGTGTGTGTGTGTGTGTGTTTATTTTTTAAATTTATTTAAAAAAAGGTCCCGTAAAGACTTTGTGTAAAGAGTTTGCACAACATCCAGAATGGACGCTATCAATGCAGCCATTGTCTCAAGCAGGTCAGGCAAGCAAGAGTGAAGGTTACCCATCCTCAAACCTCAGATCAGATCAGAGGATGCTCCAATTATTAACAGGCTTTAAGGCACAAATCTCAGTTAATCTGGACCAGAGTGTTTTGGAGTAGAGGTTAACATGAATTCGGAAACAAGTCTAACCAACCGCATCATATCATGGATGCATTGGATGGTGATTTTGCCGGTGAGAACAAATGGGGAAACCCCAAGATTCATTGCGAGAATGAGGCATCCATGGATTTCCTTGGATTTTCTGTTGATGAAGTTTGAGTTTCTGTAGGTGGCGCTCTTTTCTTTGTCTGCTCAGCCACGGTGGTTATCGCTGCTCATACTGACTACCCAGTTCTTCTACATACTCCAAACAAACCTGATCTTTCCCAGGAAAGACCTACCTGATCCCGGGTGTTCAGAAAAGCTTTCACGAACCGGCTAGCAGAGTGCGTACAGTATGTGTACACACCCACAGTGTACGCACACAGCATGAATCAACTTCGTCATGGCGTCTCAGTGTATTTTTACGGTTCCAGTGCTGCAGATTACCAAAGGATTGCAATTCACAATGTTCATAAGTGTGTGTGTGTGTGTGTGTGTGTGTGTCTGTGTGTGTGTGAGTGAGAGAGAGAGAGAGAAAGAGAGAGTACAGTTTGTACTCTGTTCTGTTTGTCCATGATGTGAAAGAGTCTGCTCACTTAATGTTTCCCTCTCTCTCTCTCTCTCTCTCTCTCTCTCTCTCTCTCTCTCTCTCTCTCTCTCTCACACACACACACACACACACACACACACACACACACACAATGAGACTGTTGAATGGATTTACTGTACATGTATACATGCATGCCTAGAAGCAATGTCTCATTGTACACCCCTCTCGTCTACTCTCTCTCCCTCTCTCATTCTTTCCTTATCTCTCTCTCTCACTTGGAACATTGAACACTTGGAACACAAGCATGTACGCCCACGGGGCTTTCTTGCTTTCTCTTACTCACACACCCACAATTAAATTACAGTAGCTTAAGGTCACATATACTGCTGACCATTTGTATAGGGCTGTGGGCTTTGCAGTTTCATAATAGCTGTATATCAAGGTAGACACACACACACACTTTCAATACACACACACACACACACACACACATAGAGGCTTTCCAGGTTGAGTGTAAGTGTTGCCTCAGGCTGTTTATAGGTTAGGGCAATGAACCTGTTCAGAAAGTGTACTGTACACCCTGAGAGAAACTGTGTGTGTGTGTGTGTGTGTGTGTGTGTGTGTGTGTGTGTGTGTGTGTGTGTGTGTGTGTGTGTGTGTGTGAATTATTGAAAGGGTGTGGAAATCATTGCTTTTCTTGAAGCATGTACCTTATTTTAAAATGTTGCTGTCTCCAGTATTTGTTTTGGTATGTGTTACAATTTATCTTTTGGCTTTTAGCTGAGCAATTCATTTTTTATTACTCAAATTATTTACATTTTTGACATTTTTGCACCGTGCTGTGTATTTCTTTTCACAGCTGATGCTCTTATCCACGATCCCACAATCACAAGTAAAGACAATGGAGGCTGAAACACGTATTTAATTTGGCCTAACCTAATTTACAGTTATATCCTGTGTTATATTCAATTGATTCACCATCAAGTGAATCAGTTGTAAATGCTCCGACGTAGTAGCCAATTTTGCGATACTTTTAAAGTTTTACACAAAGTTGTAAATGTCAGAGACCCACTGATTTTTTTACTTTTATTTTGGAGTAAAAGTACATTTCTAGTGGTGTTATCTAGAGTAGTATTAAATGGTAAACTTTAGGTATAACATCTTCAAGATATAGCATTTCAGAAATGAACTTTGCATGTGGAAAAAAACGACTCTAGATAATCTATAGTATGGAGGTATGGATCAGACATGAGTTCAACTTTAATTTGACATGTATCGCAATGTCAAACTCAACAGTCTTGTAGATCTTAGGTTTATTTACTTTTTTTTTTTCAACTCCCCATCAGTCCATTTGAGCTACACTGCCTTAGGGCTTCGACGTGCTGATGCTACTTTTTGACTGGCCTAATGCGATATAAAAAAGTATTCCATATAGGCCACATTGCCTAGGGAACAAAAAGCTGACACTGCCTTTTCACTGGTGTGTGTGTATATGTGTGTAGTGGTCGGGGTATTCACAGTATGGAAATGCAGTTCAAAACAGTAATGTAGCACTGCAATAGAAAACAATTACGCAGCGACACAGACTTTCCATAGGGGGCTGGACGATATAGCAATTCAACAGCTGGAGGGTATACCACGGGATTGGACTGAGCGCAGCATTTATCATGTGAATCTAGTCAGACCGTATCACACCAAAGGATTTTGCTGACAGACATACTGTACAGTAAATAGTTCCTAGACGTTCCTCTGTCAGGACTTTGTCTTTGCAAACTGGGTCTCAAAATGTCAACTCAGAGTGGATAGCCGTGAGGAGATACGCTGAAAAAGTTAAAAGTATACTTATTATTTTGTTATGTCTCCCTGGTATTGTTACCCATCTTAAACTTTGTAAATACTTTGGGCTCTCCCAGTCCTTCTGCATACCCTGGTCCCTCACATTCTCCTATTTGCTTCACACAATCTGTCAAATCTATTTTAACCTTACAGAGGCAACCCGTGGGCTCACAGTGACATTTTCAACTCTATGATCTTGCTTCTCTGTTCTCTTTGTGGTACCTTAATACTTTCCTGGTTACGCTATGGTTGATATTTGTGTAACTTCTTACCTTGAAAAGGAAAGCCTAGTGGCTGGCACTCCAGGACTGTGTTGAGTTAAACCAAAGTCACCTGTGAAGAACATGAGAACTTGATCCATCCATGCGAGAGGTCATGTGAAGATGCTACGCCAAAAGCTCAAACAACAGTGTTAAGTCTCATTTCTTAATCTTAATGTCAACAAGGATCAACTTAGTATGAAGCTGTCATCAGTGACGTTGGCATCCTTGCTGTGTATCCAGCAGATGAGGTCAACTATTTGAAGAACCTCATCAAAGTGCTGTGAAAGTGCAAAAAATAAAATGACGATTATTTTGCTCAATATTGAGATCACTATTTATCACGATCGTTCATCTTCATCATCGTTTTATTGCATTAGAACATTTTAAATCAACAGAAAACAGCCTTCACTTTCACATTGTACTTTATAAGCCTATATTCTTTCAAAGGTACAAATCTATGAATCAAAATAAAACTGGTCTTTATTCACATGAATTTAGCGCAAACATCTAAATATGAATACAACTGGATTCAAAAGTATACAGTTTTGTTTTGTATTGGTAAGACAGTGTACCTGTGAATGGGGAGTGCTTGATGTGATGCAGCACAGCAGGCGCTCTAAATCCAAATGCGTCAATATCTCGGGCGATTGCATTTAAATAAGCGTGGACACCAAAATCATGATCAGAATTAATGTGCAGTTAATTGGTAGGAACGCTGGTTTGAGGCTACAAATGAGGTTGTGTGCCTTTCTACATGAGGAGGTAGAGAATCTGGAGCACAGGCTGGAGAAGAAAGTGAAAAGCCGCCATGGAGGCCCCAAATAACTTTAAATGCTGAAGTGGCTTAATCGTATTTAGGCTGTGATAGGAAAATAGTTAACAGCTGGTTGACAAGATATACAAAAATATATTCAATTATATAATCTTAATCATTTTCCTTTTTTTTCACCAATTCGTGCATATAAACAGACAATATGGACATACTAACAAATACTAAAGCAACAACAATACCGACGTACAAGACAAGTAAGAGAGGGCAGTATGTAAAACAGAAAAAAATAATAATAGACCCTCAGTAGACTCCGCTAGAGCCACCCGTTTTAGGTCCTAACCCATAGTCTAGCAAACACTCCTGTGAGGCTTTCAAAGACATAAGCAATTTCTAGCATTTTTAAAACTCTTGCAACTCCAAACATCCAGGGTGTTGGTAACGGGCCGACAACCACTGCATGGTTCTAGCTGAAGGTGTGTACAAGCAGATATTATCAAGGTACAGGTGTAGCTCATTTAGCTATTTGATTAAATCGGAAGCAATGAGGAAAGATTGATAACTGACAGCAATCCCCAGGTAATGCATTTAATGGCTGAACGCAGTATTGGAACTACACTCCCCACCCTGCAGGACTTGTACACCAGGAGGTGCAGAACCAGAGCCTGCAGGATCATGAAGGATCCTCACCACCCCAACAACGGACTGTTTCAGCTGCTGCGGTCAGGCAAGCGCCTCCGTAGTCACGCTGCCAAAACAGAGAGACTGAGACGAAGTTTCTTTCCTCAGGCCATCAGGACTGTGAACTCTGACCTCACCAGGACCCCCCACCAAGACCCACACATTGCCCCTCTTATACACACACACACACACTCAGGTAAAGACTATACATAATTTATATTATGTTACATATATACAATTTCCCCCTTTTCTTTTTTACTATATTCTTATTTCCAAGTGCTCTTACTGTAAATATTGTGTTGTTTTTTATAGAGCTCTAACTATGACATTGTAAATATTGCATTGTTGTTTTTTTTTATTGTAAATAGTGTGTTATTTTTCCATTTGCACATTCCTGCTAAGCATTGCCACTTTTACATTTCACTGCACACCTCGTGTGTGTATGTGACAAATAAACCTCTTGAATCTTGAATCTTGAATGTTTGGCCTTTTAACAATAATGCCATGATTGCATTGCCAATAACAGCTTTCCTAGCACAGTGAGGTGGTCTGGGTGTAGATTGATTGTTCCTTTGTAAATGTCAATATGACTACAGCTGAGCAAAACCACACAACTATTTCAATGAAATAATTATTATATATTTAGGTCTGTAGCAGCAACGGTGCTGACAGCAGTAGATGAAATGACCAGTTGAGGGAGTAAATGTACATTTTTGTTTGTGATTGGTTCCCACAGTAGGCGTATGAATGCTGCGGACTTGGCTGATTGGAAGCTTAGTGATGATGCAAGACTTATATAAGTTATGAATGGAAGAGAGAGGTAGCCTTCCAGATTGTGTCATGCAATGTGTGAAAACAAGGAAGGTTTCTTTTTCCCTTGGTGAATTACATTGAAGAGATGAAGAGGTTCATAACTGTGTACATCCTGCAGATCACAGTTAGCACAAATTCTAAAAAGAGGCCAACAAACAAACCCATTATCCTCAGTTACCAAGCGACTATTCCACAATATTACTTCATTAACATTCAAACATTTAGCGCATGAAACCCATGACTGCCATTTGTACAACCTATGTATATATCCATCTGTCTTTGCCTACGCATTTCACTCTATCTATCCATGTGTCACACAAACAAGTCCATTATCTATAATCACGCTGATGGAGTATCAGCGCTTACGCACCAAAACATAAGAGTTGTGGCAGCTATTCACAGTCTCTTGGCAAATATTTCTGGATTTGAACCCAGCCACCCCCACACACACAGAGTGGGTGATGTTGGTAGTCTGGTAATTAAATTCTAGTAGGATCAGAAAGAGAGGGAGAGCGAGATAAGCTGTATTCCATTACATACTCAACGCTATAACACATAAGCACCGGGTTTCGTTTTTACCTGGGGGCTGCCCTAAAAAAATGAGACGAATTTGATCCAAACATTGACTTTTTTCCACGTACTTCATGTGTATCATACAATCGAGTTCAACAAGCCACGGTTTAACTTTTGTTGCGCGTCTACTTGTGTAGTTACGGTAAAGACAGATCGTTGGCCCAAATGAAAAATACCATACCGAACACCAGTGGACGCGCAACAAAAGTTAAAGCGCGGCTTGACTTGACGGCAGTAGTCACCAGCATCAAACCATAACCTCAATACCATTTGGCGGCGCCTGTGCTATAACATCAGGCTGGTGATACTTTCATATTGTAGCATGAGCTTGCTAGCTTGGGTTCGACAGGGATACAGGGAAGAGAGCTTACTGGCTCTTAACTCTTAAAGGGTAATTCCGGTATTTTTCAACCCAGTCTCTATGTCCACAAAATCGCCTAGCTTACCGCATAATAGATCCCCGAAGTTTGGGAGCTGCTCCGGTCCATCGGCTCAACCGGCAGTCGCGTAACGGCGGCTCAATGGCGGTAACGTAATCCGTAAGGGCAAATTCGGCCGATCAAAGTACGTCCACTAAAAGTGCTTGTTTTTGTCACGGACGGGCTCAGATTGTTATTTGTGTGTCTGACAAGTGTCTGACAACATTACCGAAAGGATCGCTACAGAAATAGACCGTTTTTAACCAGAAATAGACTTTTTTTTAACAACAACTCTGAACTCTGAACGCTCAACTCTGACAAATCTGTTTAATGAAAGCAAGAGGATTCACTCATTGTCGGATAGAGGACGGTTGTTTACACGATCCTCGTCTTGCAACAGTGAATCCTCTTGCTTGCTTGATTTTGTGGACATAGAGACCGGGTTGAAAAATCCCGGAATTACCCTTTAACAAATCTGGTGTTACTCTTTCACCAGTAAGGATGCTTTCAGGGTCAGTTCATGTGTCACGACGTGATTTCACCATAGAGCCAGTATCCATTTCTGTTTCTCTGGGCTTTACTTTACTGGGGGTTTTCTACCCTGCTGTCGGAAAGCTACCCAACCTACAGCTAGCAGGCGATCCCGTTTTGTTATTCACTTCTCATACTGGCAATATTTTAACTCGAGATGTATTGGACTACACAAACAGGAAGGAAGGAGTAATGTGCAAATTAACTAATCCCAGTTGGTTCCACAGCTACGAAACACAATAAAAAAGACGATGCCCAGGACAATATAGTAAATAAGGAAATGCTAAATAAAGCTAGACATTTCAATATTAAAAAAAAGGCAGAACAAAAAGGCAAAACAGCAGCGTGGCAGAGAACAAACAGGTTTAATACATGGTCTCTGCTCAAACGCTGCAAAACAAAGAGTTAGCTCGAACGCAGCGCGGCACCCTACTTACCACCGCCTGATCTAAAGCAGTACTAAAAGACGCCTAGGCGGGGGGGGGGCTGACACGTCGGTTATCTCGGCTGAGCAGATGCCAGCGGGGCACCGGCAGCCTACAGATACTTTATAGTAAGCCGCATGAAACTGGCAGGAAACGGGGCAGAAAGAGAAGTTAGGAATAGCTGGAGGCAATTGATCTGACACAAACACAACACACACCCCAAACTAATTGGATGATTGATAGAGGGAGGAGTCGGTGACCTTTTTAGAGTTGCATTGAAGAACCAGGCACGGGTGGCGTTACCTATCGAAACGCTGGAAACTGATGATTGTCCGAATATCTAGCCTGGCTCAAATAAACCGCAGATCTTGAATCTCACAATATGGGCTTGTTGTTGTCGGGCATATGGCTTGGGCTTGTATGGGCTTGTTGACTATATGTCCCAAAGATTGCGACATTCTTTCCCCTCGTCGTTTTTTAAGAGAAGTTTCAAGTGTCATCTTGTACCTGTGGATTCATTTTCTACCTCTGCGGTTCTGATGCTTGGGATTGGTTCTAGTAAACCAGTGGTCTGCATCTTGATCTATCGCCCACAAGGCCCCTGTTATGACTTTTTTTTTGACTGACATGTCTCAAATACATTTTGTTTCAATCAAGGATATGAGCCGTAATGGTGTCTTTTTCTCAAGTACATATGACTAGTTGTTTTTATGTCTATCCATTGTAATTTATTTGCTGCTGTGATGTCGTAGTTTCTCCATGGGGTTATATTTCTATTCACTAGCATTTCATTGTCTGAGCACAAAGTTCTAGTCCTTCAGGTCCTAGTCCCGGTCCGAGTCCTGCCTGAAATGTGTCTAGTCGCTAGTCTTGTATCTGGATGACATTAACCTCCAGATGGACTGCCTGTCTGAAACACATCCCACGTCCTCAGTCTACGTCTGCGTTAACATCAGCCTGCTCCCCCCCCGCCGCCAGACACACGCAATTAGCCAAATCATAACTGTGATGTCACGAGACAATGACATCATCGCTGACCTGGTTTTCACGAGAGGGAGAAACGCGCTTTTCGCTTTTCGCTTGGAGGTATTATTGGCGACAACAAAAGCACCAAGCTGAGACGGAGACCAGATTAGAGGAGAGGGGGAAGAGTGATTCCTAGACGGCGTTGACGTGTAATGGAGGGATGGAGGAAAGGGAGGGAGGGATGAGAGAAGGAAAGAGAGAGAGAGGGATGAGAGCCTGGTCCCTAAGAGCTATAATGAGTCAGATTACATTAGAGACAATGCTCCCTCTGGACAAACAAGATAATCTCTCCATCTTTCCCTCTCCCTCTTCCGACAACTTTAATCTACTCTGCACTGCAACGTATGTCCGTCTTAGTCATTTAGTCGCATAGTCCGTCTTAAAGCTGCACTACAGAAGGAAGTCCACCCGTAGAGTATCCTGAAATGCCATAGATCACCTCTATTGACTCATATTCCCAAATTAAATCCTGGTGGCAGGTGGGAAATCCCCTCCACACACACAGATAAGTGAGGAATTGAAACTTAAAGAGTGACCTCCAAAAGTGTCTCCTAAATAGCAGATAGTGCTTTACCACACTTACAGGATTTCTGGGTATTGAAGTCACCTCTGGGAAAAGTCCCCAATTGCCTTGCAGCTTTAAAATCTTGTTTTTCTTAAAAGAAAAGGGGGAAAAATCTGCCAATGGAGTGAGATAATTCTACTTGTAGTTGTAGTTTCACTTGTTTTAGGGATATTTTAAGTGTCAATGTCTTGAATCGAGGCACAAATAATAATTATAATCAAGCAGATCACTCCACAAGTCATGTCAAAAAAGAGGCCAACAGAAGATTCATTAAAAAAGGCTGTAACGTTGTAAACGTTGAAATCATGACGTTTACAAATACTAAGTGAACCGAATTGTTAAAGGTGGATATTTTCTGCAGTGAAATCCGATCTCCTCCTCGCCTTGCTGTTGTTTTCTAGTGACCAGTCGAGTACATCCTTGTATTTCCAGACCTCCAGTGCTGAATCTGATACTGTTGATCAGTATCAAATGTTGGACAGCTTGGAGAAGTGGCTCGGCCTCTCTGGTCGGTGAAAATAAACAAGTCCACTCTGCGGGCTCGTCGTCTGTTTGATTGAGTTTCTACTTTATTGCACAGGTCAGCAGATACCGAGACAGGAGCCAAGTTGTACGGCGCTGCACCACCCACAAGGGGAACGTGCAAGCTATTTTTTACAGAGGAGAAAACGAGGCATGCTTTCACACGTCAGGGCATAAACACAGAGAGAAAGATGCTGACTAACAGGGCCGCTAGAACTCTTGTGAGCTAAACGGCGAGGAAAGTGGTGAGAAATAAAGAAATGCGTGCGGTCCATGAAGCAGTCGTGGGTCAAAACTGGACTGCTCTGGACGATTTCACTGCGATAACTGGCACATTTCTTCATCAATTAGGCTTAAAGTTGGTGGATAGGTCGACAGTTAGCCATTTTTTATGATTTTTATATAGTACTATGGACCATACTTATAACATGGTACTTGTACCAAGGTACTGTTAAAACAAATACCATGCTAATGTGTTTTATGGGGTGTTACAGGTCATCATGTCCTCTTCTTGTTTCTATTCATACAGGACTTCAGCACCTGGCCTCAACACCTGGTGTTCCAGGCTATATTCTGTGCCGCTTTATCTCTATTTGGGATTCGAACACCTGGATTCAGCGCCTAGACTTTCAGGTCATACTGTTTTGTGTTGTTTTGTCAGTAGAGATCAGAAGACATGGCATCAAAGCAAGTTGGTGAGTTTCAAATGGATTGTAACCAGTCACAGTGGAAGCCATGTCAAGTAGACTACATTACTAATGTTTGATACTTTGATACTATGCAATTTTGTTTTTTGTTTTCATTTTATCCTTTCATCAAATCCATAAAAATGTGTTTTTATTTCTTCCATCCAGTTTTAAGGTTATTTTTTTTCACCTATTTGTGTCTGGATGTGTGAACACTAAGGAAGAATTGAACAAGTTCCTGGGACACAATGACATCCTTCACTATCTGGTAAGGATTCAATGCATTTATAGTTAACATTACTGTAAACTGGCTTAGAGTCATTATAACAAGAGGTCAACAGATATTGGATTTTTAAGGGCCCATGCTGAGGGTTGTGCAACCACTAATAACACATCAGTGCCAACTCACACCTGTTGAATTTCCTTTTTTTCCTTCCATTTCATTTGTTCGTTCTTTTCTAGGTCTGATGACAAAAAAAGGACAGGGTAACACTTCGACTCCTGTAGAGAGTGCAAGATTAGTGTGGAAATGTTCCCCTCTCTGTAAAAAAGTTATCTATTACTGTCACCATGGCAAAATTATATGCGAACTTTGAAAAGTGAAAAGGTAACGACATGATAACTGTCATTGTCCTCCACTTAATCTTACTGTAGAGTAGAGAAGTTTAGATGGGGTGCATAAAATGTAGGATGTCAGGTATGTGCCCCTTCTTATTAAAGTGATTATCAAAGCCTTTTAAGTGAAGTGTAATTGGTCCAACATACCCTCATGTGCCACAACACAAAATTGGCTTAAATTGTGTCTAACGGAGAAACATAATGACAAACCTGTTACCAATGAAGTGAGGTTTCAATTGTATGTCATTGCTTCTGACAGATATGACTCATTCAGTGTAGAAGATGGAGCTTTTAAAAACCAAGAAACAAATGGCTACGGATGGTGTCTTCAAGTATTTCAAAATAAAAGGCTCAAACAGTATTTCTGAGTTTGTCCACGTCAAGCTACCTTTGGCCGAAGCACACCAGAATCAGAACCTAACACCAGATTGTGGTTTTTCAAATAACATCCGTCCACTGGTGCGTGAGGAAATCTATGAGGTTGTCTCTCTTGGAATCACATCAGTGCACTTTCTCAAAAAGGTCCTCAGAAGTATTGAGCCACATTCCAACCAGTCTTACTTTCCATCCAGTCACACCATACAGAACCATGTACATTTAGCATTAGCTGCGGGCAGGTATTCTGGCCTAGACCAGCTGAATTTAGAAGATAAAAACATGGAAGTTGGCTGACCCAAGTGCAGTTTTTATTTAGAAAGTACAAAGCTTTCAGAAGATGAAGATCAGACCTCTCTTACAAGTACATGCACAGTTGAAAGGAGCTTTCCAAAGACATCACAATCTATGGAGGATGATGACCGTGATAGTGAAGATGACAAGAAAATACATGTGAGACATCACGCCAGAAACACTCAGAGAAACTTGCAGAGAAAACCGAAAGCTAAGGAACCATCATCACAAAGGACTGTGTGTGATCTTGCATGGTGCTGAAAACCTCCAGGGCGCTCCGTGTGGGTAGCGTGTGATTTTCTGTGGACGATGGTGCCATTTTTTTATGTGCCAATATTACAGATAAACCTAAGGGTGATTTTGTGTTTACCACGGACAATATATTTAACAATACACTGAAATAAAGAAGACAATGCTTAGACTTTAAAAACAATCATTTAATAAAGTCTGAATTGGAATGGAAACATCTGGTACATGTTTATGTTTTTAAAGGGGAAAAACCATTGCCACTTTAAGCATTTATATCCTCCTGTGGTATGGTTAATAAACAAATTGTAACAGGAATCAATGTGTAATGCTTTAGTAATTTATTGTGTTTTGAAGAACTTTCACAATATTTCAGGCAATAAGTATTTATTCCAGAGTATACATTTCATTTGCAACTTCGCTGCCAGCTTTTTGACGTATTTTTACAAGGGTTTTCATAATGTTAAATTACATTTAACAGTAATGTTAAATGTTAAATGTTAAACAGTAATGTTAAATTACATTTAACATTATAACATAAATTACAATATTTTCATTGTTCAATTGTAACTGATCTTGAATTTAGAGTAGCTTTTTTTGTGGTGATTATCTGTACCAGATACATTTTCCGTTTTTTAAGGTAGACATGTCTCTATTTTAACAATTAATATCAGTTAAATGAATACGTTTTCAAAGAGTGATAAGGGTATTGTAAAATGACAGTATATATTTAAAATGATTAAATATAGAAAATTACATTTTTTCCACAGCCTATGTTGTCTTGTCCACCAGTTTTCTGACATAAATTCTTTGCCATTCTTTGAGTGGCACGGTGGCACAGTGCTTGCACTGTTGCCTCACAGCAAAAAGGTCCTGGGTTCGATTCCCGCCTGGGGCACTGTTGAGTTATCTCCCGCCTTTCTGTGTGGAGTTTGCATGTTCTCCCTGTGTTCGCTTGGGTCTCCTCCTGGAAAAAACCCCGTCTAAAAATATGCAATATCCAGTCGGCTGTCCGTGACGAGATGGCGACAAACACCTGGAATTGGTCCCCGGGCACAGAGCAGAGTTTCATTCAACTTGGACACTCTAAAATGTGTGTGTGTTGTGCGGCCACTTCCTCCCCTGCATGTGTTCAATGTTGTAAATAAAGTCTTCTTCCATCCCATTTTTTACAGTGTACGCACAGAAACAGCAGTTATGTGCCAGCATATTTTATTTCTAGAATCCATCCATTCCACTACAACCTACAACCTGTAACTTGTTACACCTACAACCAAAATAATGGTTATTATTATTGAAAATCAAATTGCAGTCCTGCAGGAGGTAAAAGAGGCGTAGTGTATAAAGAAGTTTCTTGACAACTTCCTAACTTTCTTGCTACAGGTCTTTGTATGTCTCATCTAGGACAATTGGCCGAGGGCTTTAAGAGTATATTGCTGCTGTACACTGGACATCACACACAGTGCTAACATCAAAAAATGTCTGTGTGTGTGTGTGCAGAATCAAAGCAGTGTCAGCAGCCCATAGCACAGACAACCACCTCCACAACACACACACAGTAGGGGCCAACTTGTTCGTTAGTGCAGGAACCTTTAACCACCCACATATCAGAATATTCCTATCCATTCCTTCTGGGGAACATATGTGTGTGTGTGTGTGTGTGTGTGTGTGTGTGTGTGTGTGTGTGTGTGTGTGTGTGTGTGTGTGTGTGTGTGTGTGTGTGTGTGTGTGTGTGTGTGAAAGAGAGTGTGTGTGAGAGAGAGACAGTACTTCATATTGCTGGACATTGCATACTGTCTAAACAGTGAGGGTCAGCTAGTTTCACACACCCACATATCAGAATACTGTCCATACCCTCTGGTGCTCTTTGTGTGTGTGTGTGTGTGTGTGTGTGTGTGTGTGTGTGTGTGTGTGTGTGTGTGTGTGTGTGTGTGTATTGGTATGAAGAGGCATTAGAGAGTGGGTGAGCACTACACAAGGTTGTTCTTCTTGTGTTGGGTGTTCTCAGACAGATGCAGCCATGCTTGACCGTTTGTGAACCCTACAGAGGCTGATCATTATTTCATATATAGGATTATATACAGTATTTCGTATAGAGGAATTAACCAATAGCAGGTCTACCTCACTGAAGAGGAACAGACCTGCAGGAAAGCATTGCAAATTCAATAAGAAGCACTATTGTTGCACTGTGAAAAGCTCACAGCCTGAGAAGCTTGGCCTTCAGCTACGACAAGAAGTCAAGCCTTCAGCTACGACAAGAAGTCAAGCCTTCAGCTACGACAAGAAGTCAAGCCTTCAGCTACGACAAGAAGTCAAGACAGAGGGACGCCTTCTGAAGAAGAAAGCATGATGAGAGATGATGAGAGAGAGATCCACCAGGTTAGTTTCCATGTGAATGAACTGGTACTAGTTTACCTCACGTTTCTGCGATATAAGAATTCCAGTTGGACGATTTCTTCAATTGTGACGTTAACAGCTCAGTTGTTCAGCGGGTAAAACAAAAGGTAGCAGTTTAATATTGGGTAAGAGTGTAAATCTCCTGGAATGAAGTCAACCTGAACTGGCAACCCTATCTAGACGCAAGCTCATAATGTGCGTAGACCATTTATCGAAATCGCAGTGTCCAGTAAAATTGGTAAGACGAATCGGTAAGAAGACGTTGATGACGATTTCTGTAAAAAGAACTTGTGTATACTATATAAGTCTTTGGTCACATAAACCTGAAATTGAAACGTGTCACCAAATGGTCAGCTCATTGAAAAGAGGCATCTGTTAGTCTCTCAGCACCTCCAGAAAGGCAAGTACACATTTATCACTTGTTTGTTATACCTTCCCATATTGTCTAGTGGGTGTGTGTATTCGTCTTACCAGTACTGTGTGTAGAGTGGTGATGAGGGTTTCTGTATGTGCCTTTGTATATATTTAATATATTATATTCCCTGGTAACAAGGACTGGAGCATATACGCAGTGTCCTTGGATACCAGAACCAATCACATTCAGATGAAGTAAGTGTTGCGTGTTCTCAGAGAGATGCAGTCATGCTTGACCAGAGCTGATCATTATTTCATGTATTGTAGAGGAATAACTGGTAATACTTTATAATAAGGGTACACAAATAAGCATGAATTAATGTATTAACTAATGTATGGATCAACAGATGAATGAATGAATGAACTATCAGGATTTCACGAAGCTGACAACAAATGAATGAGTCACACCTTGGTCACCATTTGTTAATGGTAGTGAATTAATACCTTAATACAAAATGTTATGATAAGGCACAAAAAAGGTTGACCAATCAAGGGGTGGGTTTTCCGATAGCGATTGATCTTGAAAAATTCACGACACACTTCATGCAGTTTCACGGCGATATTTCATCAAGGATACCGTGAAGCGAACATTTCAAGAGATACTTGAAGAGATACTGAGTGAAGCCTGCCCACCGTCACTTTGACATCCATGCATGGAGTATATAGATGTGATATGATAGAGGAATCTACATGAATGTGCTGCTTGTGTGAGCCCATACTGAAGGCCGACCACCTGCGAGACTCAAGAACCCTTTAACACAATACAGGTTGAATATAATCTTGTCGATGTTTAGAAACTAGCCCCGCCGCCCCCTCCTGTCTTTCCCTCTTTATCATCACTGTTCAGATAGTTCTCTGGCAGAGATCTGTAGACCCTACCCCGTGTGTGTTTATCTCTCCTGAGCTCAACTTCAATAAATATACTCAAGTGGTTCATGACTCGAGGACTCTTTGTCAACCTCTGAATTTATTCAACCATCGTCGTGTCTACGCAACAATCTACTTCCTGTTGTTGCACGTACAGTTCGAATGTAGACGTATGTTTAAATAGCACAAGTAAGATGTTTGATTTGATCATTTCAGGCCCTTTAAATTATAGAAACACACTACTTTGATTTTTTTTGATACACATTATACAATGAGAGCCTAAAGCATGAAAAAATGACTGACCACTCATGACCAAACTCTTGGATTAGGTCATTACAATTCAACCGGCGTAGCAAGTCGTGCTCAATGGAGAGTCAGATTGTTCAGTCTGTTTTTCATGCATTGAAGTCCTCAGTACATGTTTGATAACCCCCAACTTCAAAAAATGATCTGGCATTTGAAACAGGGAGAGTTTGATAAATCCTGAGTGCAATGTCAACATTAGGAAAGGCACTTTGCAGCTGTTTCTCTTCCAAAAAAACATTAGAAGGTTCTTCGGCAATAGATCACAGAGAAAATCACAAATTGAATAATCCTCAACAACATCCTGAAGATCTTGTTGATAATGTGGCCAGGTACTCATCTGACCGTTGTTTTCACCTGGCGAGTTGTTCCAGTCCTGTATTCCCCCGAGTCTCTGGCATACACACAATTTCTGAAACTATGCCTCATTTTCTCAAAACTCTAAAAGACACAAAATTCAACAGCAAAAAAACATCATGAAACCTTTACTACGCCTACTATATTACACATATTATATATTATTAAATAGGAGATCAATGAGAAATGGACACACAGGGTTATCACATTTTTGTACATTCCTCATGGTCAGATAAATTGCTTCCACTTTCAGCAGTGTTGCGTTCTGCCATAAGCTGCTTCCTGACAGCAGATCTCACTATTTAAAGGGATCCTTTGTTGGATTTATTCTCAGGAGATCAAATGAGCTGTTATACTGAGGTCGTTGTACGGCCAACCAGTTTGTCTGACCAGAAATATCTTTATATTATAATCACGTTTTTTTTGTTTTTTGTTTACAATTTGTGTGGCATTCATTTGTGTGAAACCACAATAAGGAAGGTCATGTTGTTCATCTGTTCTGCAGCATCCAGCAGGAAAATAATTGGAGAATTCTCTTAATAAATAGATAAAATATAAAGTAATAAAATATTTAATTCATACATCATCATTTTTCTGTTCTCTATTTTTGCTGTACATCATACTGGAGGCCCTCAGCTCTGTTAACACATCAGAATTGTGCACTGGGTGACGTTAGTAGCTTGTACTAGAAACAGTGTTCCTTTTGATTGCACTGTAGTTGTGGATATAATTGTTTGTGTGTGTTTGAAGAGCCACCCCAGAGCCATATGAGTGGACAAATAACACGTCAACTCAAAACACTTATTAACACTGAAAAATCTCAACCTGCTCTCTGTCCACTGAGTGCAAGTTGAGGTACAACTCACCCACGTCCATGCTGTCTGGCCAAACAAAAGACATCTGTATTATACGGATAACATTTTTTTTCTGCATGCAACTGATAATGTTGGTGGCAATTTCTTTTCTTTTTTATTTCTCATGCCTTTGTTATAGCTGTTGTTTGGATCAACTTTGGTTGTTTTAATGTTATTATGGATGTCTCTTTTTGCTCGGTGATGGATTGGTAGTCCACACCAACCAGTTTGTCTGGATGTATTTTTAATTCTACATATTACATTCGTTATGTTTTGTGTGCTATTGATGTGGTTTGGTTCAAAAGAAAAAAGTTTGTGTTTTGCAATATTTTTTTTATTATTTGTCTGTCTCTTATTGATGTTTTTCAGTCAAACACAAATGCCAGTTGGCCGTTTTCATATTTTACAGCGTTTGTAGTCTGGCTCTGGCTGAGAGTGATGAACAGTCTTTTACACAGTTTTTATGCTGTCATGGACAGGCACAGATACAAGAACTACTATGAACAAGAACTATTTAACAACATAACAGGCAATTATAGCAAACCCCTGTTGGCCACATCACACACACACACACACACACACACACACACACACACACACACACACACAGTCCCCACAAAAAAAAACAAGCCTTGATACTACAAAATGTTTGATGTTGACATATTTTAACATGTATTAATCTCAAGGCAGGCTGGATTTAGTAAGAACATCTCTTTACCAGTGTTGGATGCTAATAGTCATTATTACTTTTCCTCGTAATGGGTAGTGTGATGAATTGCATTACAGTAACAAATAAAAACAAAGGTAAGTGCTTTTATTATCACCTGCTCTAAATACCAGACTGAAGTTGAATTACTGAAAAACTAATTGCATCCCACCTCCATTCCTGATTCATTGTCCTCATAGTTAGTCATTGTGCTCTCACACTGAGCTGCTTTGATGAGAAATGGTAGTAAAACTATGGCAGGCCGTTTTATCATGTGTTTCTTAAAAAGCACTCGTCAATAGAAAAATAACCACTATCACTATTTTGTCAGTTGTCATTGTATCTTGTTTTCTTGCTATATATGATATACTAAATCTAATTGGGTACGAGTGACTAGTTTTGTTTTTACTAGTCACTTTGCACTAGTCACTAGTCATTGTTACTACTGACTGATTTAATTTTTGCGAGTCACTTTTATGTTCTTAATCATAAAACATTAAGCAGCTTTTCAACTGAACCCTATGGCACTACACATTTTAGATATAAATGTTTTATGATGCACTGGTCTCTGATCCAGTTCTACTAGTTATTATGAGTTATTAGTTGATAGTAACTATTTATTAATCACTACCTTTGCATTCAAATTTTTACTTGTCTCTGCTAAGTCAAGTTTATCTATATAGCCCTGTATCACAAACAAGCCTCAAAGGACTTTACGGGCCTAACTAGGTCAGGCTGATAGACAGTTGAATTTATGACACAATCAGTTACGACAAGTACGATGCTACAATCAGCACAAAAGCACATAAAAGAGTAAGCCTACATAATCTGCCTAAGGTACCCTAACCTACCTTGCTCTATGAAGACAAGGAAAAACTCACAGAAACCACATTCTGCAACTGCTGTTATTGGTAGCTAGTAAATAGTGACTATTAGTATTTTTTTTTTCATATTTTTTTATTCCAAATGAAGATATTATCATTTGAAGTTTAGTAATAACAAAATGTTGATGACTCGGGAACCTGGAAATGTCGATATGATCAAATATAATAAAACGAGTAATTGCTGAAAAACTAATTTTAGTACAGTGGTGACTAGAAATTGGCAAAACTAGTGACTAAAAAATAAGTAAACGTGGGTACTTTTTAGTGACTAGTTCTTTTTAAGGAATAAATGACACAGAAAAGCTGACTTTCTCACTGCTTTGAATTTATCCACAAACAGGATGATCACTCACAGGAAAGGAAGCTGATTTATGGCATGTTGTGGAATCATACTATTCTGCTTTTTTCAAACTGCTAAGGCCTTTACCACAGGAAGGTTAGTGATCAATTGGTATCAGATGGTAGGTTAGTCCATTTAGCCAGAAAAGTCTCAGCACTGTAACCTCGCAATGCTATTCAGAGTTGTGGTTCTACAATGATCCCAATGGACCGTTAGAAATCTAAGTGCTAGGGTCTAAATTTCACCAAAATGGAAAGGCAGGAAATGAACACTCTTCAACAGCTAAATGGCCACTCCATCAAGTGTCGAGTGTCCACGTATTTGGATTGAGAGTGACCCTGTGAAACCCATCTAATCAATATGTGGACACAATGCTGGATAAAATGTACTAAAAGGATCTTAAAGCTGCAATAAATACGACCTTTCCAATGATTTCAATCAACATTGATGTTGTTGATTGAAATCATTGACTTCTCAGTGCCTCTTTAAACATATGGACAGAAGCTTTTACACTCGTTTATTACATGTAAGGTTGGAAAGCAAAACTTTTCCTTCAGGGAAGCATGTGGTAATAAGCAGAATTCATTCTGAAAACATGACTAGGCCTTCATAATGTGACAGGGGGCACCTCAGGTAGATGGCAGGGTTAGGGTTAGCAGGCAGCTTGTCAGGTGACGTGTAGGTCACTCCCCTTTATAAGGATGGGTGTGGTAATCATTCCCTGCATGAATGAACCTGGAAAACCTAAACCATTTTGTAAATTTTGATTTTAGTGTGGCAGTTTCCAGACCAACATAGCGTTTGCAAAGCACACTCTCGTTTTGGAAATCCAGACTTGGTCTATGACAATCGTTGCTCAGAAGTAACAATTGGGTTTTTAATGTCTTGTCTAATGTGGTGTGTGTACTCTTTGGCAGGCAGTGCGGCAAACGGTGTTGGTCCTTTAAAAAGTTAAAAAATAAAATAAAATAATTAAAATGTAACACCTTGAAAAGTACTAAAATGATTTAATAACAATAATTAGAGATCTTATTGTTTTAACCACCTAATGTAGGTTATTTTTTAATAAAGTTTAATTTTGGGGCAATTTAAAAATTGGACATATTGATATTTTCTTTACATTTAATAAATACATTGCATTTATATAGCACTTCTCACAGTACCCAAAGACGCTTAGAGGCAGAGTTGGAAACATTTAATTGGTGTTTAAAAATTGATTTTTTTTGTAATATTGCTGTTTCTGAACTTTCATTAGCTATGTTCAAACAGAAATAATCTCTTTTTGGCAGCTTATTTTCCTTGTTTTGGTTGTTACATTGGTCTTAAGTCCAATTCCAAGAGCAATAAAAAGTGGTTAAGAAGTCTTAAATTTGGTTTTCTGAAACCTGCAGTTTCCCTGTTTGAGGAAACTCAAAGGCTGCAGAGGCTGCTGGTGCCACGAAGCTGAATCACTGACTGGCCTGACAATCAGCAGCAGGATAACAATCAGGGTCCTCAGCTCATCTAAATGCACAGAAAATACAGAGAAAGTGGCATTTAAGGTGGTCTGGCTCAACCTCAGCGATCGATTCAACTCCCCCACTCTTTGCTACTCCAAGGCGCTACGTGTCCACTGTGGTGAAAGGAGACATTAGTGGGACTGGCCTGAGGACACAAGGCCAAGCCAGAGAGCACCTGAAGCTGTAAGGGGAGCTCAGCCAGAAGCGATCCAGGCTGGAATCGTGATCCCAAAGCCACAGGGGACGCAGACTCTCCTCAAACAAGCTGAAGGAGATAACTTCAATAACGTCCAGTCCTGTTCAACATTAACTTGCTGTTTGACATTGTTAGAAATATACCTGAAATCGTTTTTGTTAAAGTGGTAATCTGTGAGATATGTTTTTTATTTATTTTGTCTCCATTTGGTAGTAAGCGCTCATACTTCCCAGAGGTCACTTGTCAGTCAACAGTATGATCATCAATGATCATATGAGGAAACAGTACAATGTACAGTGATAGGTAGATGAAGTGGTCTACGAGATGCTCTGGGAGTAAATGACCCACTTATATTCTCTAGGTCATTAAATAATTTAAAACCTGATTAAACACAAACTAGATCCACCACAATTCCAGTATATGTATATTGACATAATTCATAATTAATAAATAATTACTATTATTAGTACTATTAAAAACAACCAGTACAATCATAACAACAATAAGCATATTAAATGTATTCTTCTACTCATAATAATAATAATAACAACAACAATAATAATAATAACAATGATACCAATAATAATAACAATAATACAAATAATAATAATAATATGTATAATAGTAGTTTTCAATTCCTTTTCTCTGGGAATTTCCATTTTCAAACCACTTTTTTCTCACAACGCAAATGATAGTTTTGCAAGCTACTTTACTTTGTTGGCTTATCTAACAAGCACAGTGTCTATAGGGTTTTAATCAACTTTACTATGATGGCAGCAAGTTGGGAAGGTTTGGCAGCATATCACAGCCAGCAGCTTTGGATCAAAAACATTTTGGGGAGCTCATTGTAATCTCCTTGTGACTCTGGCTGCAGTTATTAGCTCTGGCTTGTGAACCCACAGTAACAGCTGTGGTGACTGGGGTGTGTGTGAGGTGGGAGTGGGCGGTTCATTTGTTATATAAACTGCTAACAAATTGACACATCCATCCCCCTGCAACCGGGACATTATGAACATAGCGTGTTATTAGCGTTATCTGTCTTCACTCCAGAATAACCCAGTCACTAGATCTCATGACTGGCCTGGCCTGAGCTTGGCTCTGATTGGCCAGCAGCTAAATTCCCCAAACTGTCTCTCGTAATCACCCTCCAGCACCTGTCAGCAAATCACTAACTAGGGTTAGCTATATCACTTGGGGTGATATTGGCCCTGTATTAATTACAGGCTTGTCAATGTCATCCACCTCCGATATAAAGGAGCTTCCTGCCTGATCACAGCTACATAATATGCCTGATTTCTTTTATTTGCACATTGTATTAATTAATTTAATTGTTCTTTTTTGTAAATTAATTCTTCATTTAAAAGGTAGTAATGTGTCCAAGAGTATCCCTACCATTGAATAAGTGTGGTGGGTCACCCTGCCAGCCGCATATGTTTTGTTTTGTACAGAACTGGGAAACTAAAAAAGTGCTGCTTTAATGGGAGAGGATGTGATTTTATTTATTTATTTTTGTTTGTTTTAAAGGTGCAATAATAATAGAATGACCATAATACATCTGCGGGGTGTTGATAGGGTTGCTGATCAATATCAATGACTCAACCATAACTTGGCCAGCTCTCTTTCCGGCATGTACTGTCGGTTTTGGAACAAAGCTCCCCACCCACTGCAGTTTTAAGACAATGCCCCATTAAAGGAAACTTACAATTACTGTGTATGTTATCTTTTATACATCACCAATCATGCTCCATGCATTACAGGAGTTATTTTGCGATCTTTTTTGTGCAATTTACCTTTTTATTGCTGACCTCAGCTACTTGAAGTTCATTGTGTAATGTTCAGCTAGCCCTCCATCAGCTAGTTGATGATGCTGACTCTCCATCGGTCGCTCCCAATCAACACATTAGGTTGCGGTTTGAAATATCCCTTTTGGAAATATATTTATTAAACACTTAAATCAACTTCTTCCTTTGTTTTCTGCTTTTCTGCTCTTCAGCCAATCATGGGGTTCTCTTTATATCACATGAATGAACCACATTTATTCAATTGGAGCCGGAGCCAATGGTCTATTTTCATTGTCTAATAAAAGCTTGATTTAAAGAAAACAACTTGTCTCTTCTGATTGAACTTCTTTGTGTTGATCTTTGTAAGTGGAGGGTAATAAGCACATGTCTGATTGATCAATTTATTCTTTTTCCCCCTTTAAAGCTCCATTATGTTCCATTATGTTATCAGTCTAGTTCATGAAATGAGACAGTGAAGTTTTGGAGTTGGTAGGTACAAATCGAAACTTAACAGCCAAACACACACAACCCCCGAAACAGCAGTGAGCTAGCTAGCGCCTCGGCTATTGCTACAGAAAGCTAATGGTATGGAAGTCTTCTAAAATACAAACAATTACCTCTCGCTGCCACTTGGGGCCGCCAACGACTAAATTACAGAAAGTTACAGGTTTAAAAAGACCCTATACTCATATAACTAGCATCAGTTTATCACTACTTACTATAATGTATACCATTCACTTACATTATAAAGGTTTATGTCACCCTAAAAACTTGTAAACTGTGTTTGGGTGGGTTTACCTCCCTTAAGACTACACTATAGCACTAAAAACTAGAGAACAAGAAAATAAAAGCATTTTTCCTTTCCTCCCATTCTCATGCTGTTCTCCTTGCCGAGTAGTTGACTCCTCTTTGTCTCTGATCAGCCACAATTCCAAATCAATTAACAGATCAGATACACAAATACACACGCAGACACACACACACAATAGATGCACCCCCATGCACTCCCACGCAGCGTCTCTCTGCCATACACATATTAACTGATGAATATTTTTCCACTCTATTCACCTGGGTGGAAAGTGCGACAGAATGAGACAGGGAGAAAGGAAGGAAGGAAGAAAGACAAAGGCACACACACACACACACACACACACACACACACACACAAACAACATGTATGTAAGATCTGGTCATGACTATATTGACAGTTCCTAGCTAATCTAGTGTGTGTGGGTGTATACTCGTCCTGGCACGACTGAGGGTCATTTTACAAACACAGTGAGTCACTGGTTGATTGACTTTCTCTTGCAAAATGTGATGAGGCACCGCAGGTGAAAATGGGTCTGGACTTGTTTTGAGATTTTAATATTTTGCTTCAATAACTAGTGTAGCTTCATAAAATATACAAAACATTCAGAATGAGTAATTAAATAATGAGTAATTAATTTCTATGATTTCATACCAGCGGAGTAAAACAAAACAAAATAGAAAAATTAGCTAATGCAAAAAATAGCAGCTGTTTTCTCAAAATGACATTCTCTGTATGCAACACCACCCCCATCCCTACCTAAGGGGGTATTTTAACAAAGCAACATAGCATTTTGTAAATATTTCATGAAAAAAGAAATGTAAATTAACAGTTATTCATCAGAATGAATCAGGAAAATGTTATCAATGTTAAGTGACATGCATTTTTTGTTGCATTTATATGAAATCTTAAGTAAGTTGAATTGATGACAAAATAGTCACAATGTGAAAGTGTTCGTATTTGTGTTTGAGTGCTTGTGCAGTACATGTTCCTGGCCCTTCTTGCCCTTGGCCTTCTTTTCCAGAGCCTCTCATAAGGTGAAGATTCATGGACAGCAGCCAATTCAGCCTTCCTCTTTTCTGGGTCTTGCCTGTTGTATTTCTGGCTGTGGTGAGAGTGCCTGGGTGAGACTGGAAGTTAATGGTTCAGCGATCTTTGTGCAGGATAGATAAAAATAATATGAAATCAGTGTTACATTTTCTTGCTTCATGAAAAATAAAGAGTAAAAAACAATATAGGCCAACTAACAATGTTGCTAAGATATGTAGGCTGTGAAGCATTTGGGGTAGGCTGTGCAGCAGGTTCTAGCTACTCTCTGACCTCAGCAGCCCTAAAGTCCTCTTCTCTAAACACTTCCCTGTTGCAAGGCCACATGCCACCCCTCCACCCCCTTAATCACACTGGCAGCCTGACTGTAGACTTCCCGAAAAAGTCGAGCAAGGTCGTATATGCTTATCCTAGAGGTTTTTGGTCATCCATCTGTCAGCTGCTCTTTGTAGCTCACCTTCAGACTTCTGAAAAAGGTCCTGTCGACGGGTCGCATTTATCACTGCAGGAAAAATCATCATTATGCCCAGATCCCTTGCCAGGTTGATAGCCAGTGGTGGTTCTACAGAGGGGCCAGGAGGAGACCAGTGCCCCTTTGATATCAAACTTGGAACCCACTGTGGAAGTTAGAAGTTAGATCCAGCCTTGATTGGGAGCCAGTAAAGGGAGGCCAAAATAGGAATAGGTGTCATGTGATGACATTTTCTAGTTTTGGTCAATACTCTAGCAGCAGCATTTTGAACAAGTTGGAGGTTTGTAACACTGGAGATTGGCAGCTTCCAGGATACAGGTTACAGCTGTAACTAAAGAGGCAGACATTAATGCTGAAGAGATGGCTGATAGCTAAGGACGTAAAAGACTGACAGGCAGAATGCTTGAAGGAAATGGCCTAGGGCTGGTGGAAAACAAATCCAAAACACTGATGGTCTGCACTAATGAATTCACAAGCTGGCCTGACTATTTCTCTGATCCCAGTTATAGTTGGCGAAGGCCTCGCTGATTAGAGCCTTTTCGTTCTAGAGACATGTTTAGACTGCGGGTGGGGGGCACATACAATACATATTTCTGCTTCAGGAAGGATCAGAAAACTTTTTATTAGAGAGGTCGAAATATCATATGCTTACTGTACCTCAAATGACAAAAAGGCTCCCAAAAAAAATTGGATGTCGCGTGTATGAATGGAATTTATGTTACAAGTCAGTCTGGTTTGTGTAGTTTTCATCTTGGAGGTGAATTTTCAGGCTTGATCGTGCTGGTGAAAGTACGGGGTTGGCAGCAGGGAGATAAAAGCCAATGCTCTCTCTTTAGCTTATGCATTATTTTGGGAATGAGCCTGTGCATGGAAATCCGATGCGGTCAAAGGCTGTCTCAAACAAGTAATTCTTCTTTTACCTACCGTCAAACAAGGTTTCCTATGAAGAGGGTTCCCAGTGAGATACCAAGGCAAAAGGAAATTAATCTTCTCAAAGAGATAACGTATACTTCCCAATGCTTCTTGATACAAAGTTCAATAAGCCGGTGTTGCCAGGCAAAACCCCCCCAAGGCCAGATTGCACACTGTGCACACTGACTAATTACAGCAAACATATTAAAACTTAAACATGACTCTCATTCCAGGTTTCTTTGTGGTTGAAAATTGAAAATTGGGGTTTGTGATATTTTAAATAAACCAAATGACCAAAAACTTGGATTGCTCTTTGTGGTTTTATAATCAATTGAGAATTGGCTGAAATTCTTGACATTTACAGCAAGAATTACATAAATACAGAAATATTATTAGTTGCATTTTTTGTCCCACTTTTCCTAGTCCCAGAAAACGCAACCATACTCTTTCTCACTATGCAAGTGTAACCGGTGTGTTGTGATTGCAAGCTAGTTACTTTTGTGAAGGTAATGATTTCTGCCAAAATAACTAATCAAACATTTCCCTAGGGACTGCATTCTGAATGTTTGCTAGGTTGACACCTGATCCCATTCCTTCCATCAACTCAAATAAGCAACTATCCGCAAGAAGCCACCGCTTTTTATTCACAGGTAATGCTAGCTTTCATTCTGATATGGCCTCTCATGTGCTAGTGCCTCTCCAACACGTCCAACACTGTTTACAATTTATACGCATGGTCACCTCCAGTGTGCAATTGGCCGTCAACTTGTCACTCAAAGCTCTGTTGTGGATGGAAAGAATACACCCACAGTTATCAAGACTGGCAGTAGATGTAGTAAAAATGCAGGTGTATATAAATAATATTTATAATAATATATAATAAAAATATATCATATGTTTGGGCAAATATAGTCAAAGTGATTTTTTTTGCATTGCCAACAGTACAATCTGAATTTAAAGTCACCAACATGAGTGTTTAAAGTATTATAAATCTCCATCAGGCATCACAGATTTTGGGACAGGATGAAAATGACCTATTCAACCCAACAACCACTGCTATGCTTTCTGATGTCAGTGCATCGCCTTCACAGTGAGGTGGAGCAACACAGTTCTCATTAATCTCTATAGCTCTAGTTCCCAAAAGACTGAGACTATCTTTTCACCTTTAAAGATGTCACTGGATATCACTGCTGTGTCGATCTGCGTGTATGTGTGTGTTTTATGAGTGAGTTTTTTATGAAGTCTTGTAGGTGTTTTATAGGGACCTTTAAAACAGATCCATCCATCTCTCTCCTTCTGTCTTCATCTTTTCCTCACCCTTCATTTCTCAATCTGTCTGTCTAGCTAAATGCCAAATGACTCACAGGTTGACTCATCCGACTATCTGTCCATCTCACTGTTTGTCCATCCTCAATCCATGCATACTAGCACAAACACACATTCATCTCTCCCTGCTAATACAGTAATTAGGCAGCATAGCATCTCCTTTCACTGTTACGCTGATGACACCCAACTGTACCTCTCAGTCACACCGAGTGAACAAATTAAGTTGGCCTCTCTGCAGAGATGTCAAGGCCCTGAGAGTGCATTCACTCCAGGGGATGAACAACAGCACACAGCAAGGCCTGATAGGCTGGTAAACACCGACAGAGCTGAACTGATGAGTTGGTTGCAAGGGTCACTCAAAGCATAAGCCGACCCTCACTGGAGTTTGCAATCAGTTCAGTAAATAAGAGTTACCTTGCAAGCATGGGATACAGTGCATTGTGTTTTGTTGTGCTTGCCAAGTAGGCATGGGTGGAGTGGGAACATGTAAAATTACAGCAGCAAAGTCCTCATAAGATATGGATAAAACATTACCTTTGGCGCAATGCAATTGACATTTATACTATTAACAGCAACTCATGTAATTTCCTGGGCATTTTGCCACTAAATACAGTAGAATACTGTATTTATAAAGGTTTATTTATATAGCAGCTTTTAAACAAACAACAAACAAATGAGAGTGTCAAAACAAAATAGACTAGACAAACTTGTAAAACACGATATATGAAAACATAAAACAATTTGCTTTTATTGGAGCACTTGGTAATCGTGCCATGGGACGAGAACGCATCCTCTGGGACCGCGACATGTTTGCAGAGAGCGATGAATGGCTGATGATGTGTTTCCGACTACCGAGGCCAGTTACCAGCCTGTACCGCCACATGTCCAGGTGCTATCTGCTCTTGGTTTCCTAGCTACAGGGACATTCCAGAGGGAGATAGGTGACCGGGCGGGCATATCAGCCGCACGCTCCCAAAGGTGTTGGATGGTATAATCAATTTAGCACCACAGTATATAAAATTCCCATATTCGGTAGTTGAACAAACTCCAGGATCTCATCGCTGACTAATTTCTCTCTATCTGTAGATGATAGAGGTTATGCACTGAGCAGACCCCGGTCATAGTGCACTCGCTCCATCATAGAGCGCACCATAGACGTGCTGAAAGGCCACTGGATGTGCTTGGACACGGCAGGTGGACAACTCCTGCATACACCAGACAAATATATACACATTCCCATTCAGGCCGAGACCTGAAAGCAGTACGCTATAATATTACCCACGTTTCTTTCAGTCTGAGATGAAGCTATTCATTTCCATCTACTATAACAGGTGTGTAGGATCACTATGGCCTGCATAACATCGGCAGTGTACCTCTGCCAGTTCTGCCACCTCCACTGGAAATGCCGCAGGATCCGCCTATTGGAGCCAACGACTAATTGCTGGTTTTTGAGGTGAGGATGTATAACTGACAAATTCAAAACTTTTTTTTTTATTCACTTTTTACTCTGAGCATTCAGAGCTGAACTGATGTCTTTTAGTGTGTCGGACATTTCTGCCAGTGTGGCCGCAATTTGGCCAAGTGTTTGAAGGATCCTTTGTTGATTTTAGGACAGTGGCTGACACCACCTCCGCCTGTGATGGTGCAGTGGTGGCCCTCCGGCTAGCAGTGGCAGAATCCTGGGCAGAGTCCAGTGGAGCCTGTGGCAGAGGCACAGCCACGGTGGCCGACCACGATTGTGCCTGACCTAATAAATTACCTTACGAATTATTTCAGAATTGTATGTGTTGTATGTTTATAACAATACAAGATTATCAAACTTGTAATGGGTTGATCACATGGACTGAACTAAAAATGTTATATAGTCTTACCATATGATGGAGATGCAGCCTGGATTTGATCGGTGTCCAACTCCAATACCGACTGGACACCAACAGTGAGCGTCTCCAATTATGGCACTGATCCTCTGATCCATGTTGGATAGCTCCACAGTACCCTGCCCTCCTCCTGTGGCTGATTTTTTGTGATTCTTTTTTTGCAGTCTAGTTTCATTTCATTTTTTACCTCAGTAACTGTACACTGTTCTGCTGGAACAGCATTGACGGCGTCAGTTTTTTCCCGCCATGCTTCACTTTTATCAGTACTTTTATCAAAATAAAATGTTACTGTTCTCATCTACGGATGAGAGCACAACTTCAATTTCTATCTGGGCAAAGTTCCAATTCACATACACGTGCATCCAATTCACAAATGATTGGCATTCATCATTTGATACACCTGTTTCATGAATCTCACTTTGGTATTTTCTTACGCATATAAATTTAAGAAAGGTTTTGTGAATGAGGCCTATTGTCTCCATCAAAATCACTTCTTTAAAATAATTGTCATGTGTCACTTTCCATTAATTGCAGTGATTACTTGATTACTATAATTTGTATAGGAACTTAGATATATGAAAAAAAATCAGGGTTTAAGAGTTCTACAGTCCATGAAGGGCCAAGAGAGCCACTACAGCAGCTCATTTCACTGATTAAAACCTCCACGCAGAGAGGAAGAAGTAATCAGTGAAATGAGCTGCTGTAGTGGTTGGTTGGAATGAAAACCTGTAGAAACATGGGCCTGCGTAGCACAGAGGTGGATTTTCAGTTGGATTTTCTTAAAGGGTAATTCCAGGATTTTTCAACCTGGCCTCTATGTCCACGAAATCGCTTTTCATACCTTTAAGTAGATCCCAAATGTTTCTGAGTTTCTCCGGTCCATCGGCTCGAACCGGCAGTCGCGTAACAGCGGCTCTATGGCGGCAACGTAATCCGTAAAGGCATACTCGGCCGGTCAAAGTCCGTCCACTAAAAGTGTTTGTTTTTGTCACGGACGGGCTCAGATTGTTATTCGTGTTATTATCCAAATGTCTGATATGTCAATTACGGTTGATACGTGACTCGGAGAGACGAGTTTTGAGTTTACGTAGAGGAACTGCTAGAACTTGCAGCAGCTGGTTCACCCTCTCGCTTCCATAAACTATCTTCGTATCCTTTTCGCCGTCGTTTTCCGAGCTGTTTCTGTAGCGACCCTTTCCATAATGTTGTCAGACATTTGGATAATAACACGAATAACAATCTGAGCCCGTCCGTGACAAAAACAAGCACTTTTAGTGGACGTACTTTGACCGGCCGAGTTTGCCTTTACGGATTACGTTGCCGCCATAGAGCCGCTGTTACGCGACTGCCGGTTGAGCCGATGGACCGGAGAAACTCAGAAACTTTTGGGATCTACTTAAAGGTATGAAAAGCGATTTTGTGGACATAGAGGTCAGGTTGAAAAATCCCGGAATTACCCTTTAATGACTAATTGACTAATTCTGGTCCTCATACGCTTTATGGTTTGGTCAACTGGCCGTCACTAAACCTACGCAGAAAATTTCATTTGTATATTTTTGTGTACAAGGCCATGCTGGGCAAACTCCCCTCATATTTATGTAATCTTCTGACACAGACCTCCAGTACTATTCAGCTTCGTTCCACCAGGTGGCTTTCTTACCGGGTTCCAAGGGTCCTTACTGAGTGGGGGGAAAATGCCTTCTCCTACTGTGCTCCCTGGACTTGGAATAATCTGCAGAGTTTAGTACATCTGACTAATTTAGTCCCATTGGAAAAATTCAAAGCCATGTTAAAGGCCCATGTAACTGAGACTTGCACCTGCTTTAATTGAGCTGGATTTAGTCTCTTCCTTGTGTGTTTGATGTGTGTATTCATTGTTCATTGTTCATTGTTGTGTTTTTATTTTTGTATTTTGCTGTTTGTATTCCCTGTTTTTATTTATGACAAACTGTCTTGGCCAGGTCTCCCTCGGAAAAGAGATTTCAATCTCAAGGGACTTCCTGGTTAAATAAAGGTATAAAGTCATATAATAAAGTCAATCAATAATAAAGTCAGCGTAGTTTCACTCACTCCAATCATTCATACAGTACCACCCCATCCCTCCTCCCAGGCACCTAGAAAGTGCTGGCGCATTGCATTGTGATTTTTGTTTGCACTGAGAGAGTCAGCGTGGATGCATAGGTGAATGTTGATGAATTCAACATCGTCCACTCAGGGTAGAACTGATGTGAAGGCACCAACAGCCTTGGAGGCACATTAGATATGTTACAATTTTTATACTTGACTGGAAAAGTAGTCTGACAAATTACTGCTCCCAAGGAGTAACATAACGAGTACTGTAATATGTGTGTGTGTGTGTGTGTGTGTGTGTGTGTGTGTGTGTGTGTGTGTGTGTGTGCGTGCATGTCGGAAGATGCAATACAGCGACTATTGTCTTGTCAACAAAAGCAGAAATATAAGCATTCAGTCAGAACTCCCAGCAGAGATTTTACAGCTTCAAAATCCATTTCAAAGTCCTGCTGTCAAACCTCTGTTCAAGAGAAAGCAGCGCATTCGGGAGGGAATTGAACCCTCAACCTGTGAGGGATGTCAGATGTTACCTGGAGGAGAGACTGTGACTGGCAGATGATGAGTTGTATTTTCTGTGTGTGTGTGTGTGTGTGTGCGTGCGCACGCGCGTGTGTGTGTGGTCTAGACAGTTGAAACGTGTGCAGTTGATCTCTGTTTTCCAAAAGCTACTGAGCTAACGAGAGAGCGCAGGCAGTCGAGGGAAATGCGTATCGCGAAGACAGACTAAATGTGTGCTGTCAAGAGGTGTGTGTGTGTGTGTGCGTGTGTGCGTGTGTGTGTGTGTGTGTGTGTGTGTGTGTGTGTGAGTTTATGTGGTCTTTCTGCAGCGTCACTGACAGCATCAGTTAGCTCTACTGACAGAAGGTGGCACACAAACAACAGCGCACACACTCTACATGTCATTCAGTCGTCTGCTTACACACACACATTAGTGACACATTATTAACACTATCAGATTATTAACACACTCAGACTAACACACACTTCCTCCCGTAGCTACTGGCCATTTTGTCGTTTTGGTGTCGATGAAGTGGAACTGCTGTTGAAGGTGGCAAATGACTGTCAGGTCGCAAAAAGCCACGGAGACTACAGACCGGGAGTCTCGCCAAAATAAACATGGTGAAAGCGTTTCAAGGAGCGGTACCCATCAGCTGAGGACGCGGTTACATTAGGTAAGATCACCAAAGCAATTATCACGACCAAACTTAAATCAATCCCAATTAAACATAGGCGAGCGGTGGACTCGTGGTCACGGTAGAGTGGTTCTCCTCCGCTTTGAGTTGTGCGCCACGACCGCCATTCCTAGTGGACATCGAAACAGTCGATATGGACGACGACGCCATGTCTCCAAACACAGACCGACGTGGACATTCTTCTTGCGACCCTTCCCCTCCTCGGGACAGTTTTGAGAGAATGTCAGAAGAAGAAGAAGAAGAAGAAGAAGAAGGCAATAAGTTATCTGGCTACAAGAAAGAAAGATTGAAATGGAAACTATCAGCTGATGGAGAGTTTGTACTCATTGCCCAGGAGGAACTCAAAAATCAAGAGACAATTATTGGAAAGAATGGAGGTCAGAGACAAATACCTTTAGTAATAGGGATGATAGGGGTGATTTCTAGAGAGAGCCCCAGAGTGATGATAAGATCAAGGGTGTGTCCATGTTTTTGCGTGGGCTTTTTAACATGTTTAAAATCCAAAATGTTTAGAAGTTTAATAAAAAAATGATGCTTTGGAGTCTGCAGCATCATCCAGTGCAGGTTAAAATGTTGTAGATTTCTCTCATTTTGAATACAATTGCAGCTAATGGCAAGGTCAGTGAGGTTGAAAGGAGGAGGAGCTAATGGAGTGAGGAAATGTAACCGCCCACCTTTTTTTAGCGGCTCTGGTTCTGGATGTAAATTTCCCATTCATTTTCTTCATAGACATTTCAGAAAACCTCTATATAAAAGGATTTTAAGTCATGAACCGAACCAAGCAGCAACGAGATGAATCACAAGCTCTTTTTGGCAAAGGTGCAAGATTGTGTACATAATGTCTTTTAAGAGGGAATGGACTACGTATTTCATCAAATCCCTTTTCTTTCACTTTCAACCGATTTCTCAACAATTTGTTGTGATTTTCGCCCCTGCGTATACTGCATATATACAGTATAGGGTGAAATTTATGCCATAGGTTGACATTCTTGCTTGTGCTTGACCTGGGTGTATTTGTTGTATTTTTGAAAAGCAACAATGAGCAGTGTATGCAGGCTGTCAGTCCTTCCATCAGCAAACTGCAGGATAGATATGTCGCAAATTGCATATTACAGTGGAAGGGAGGCATCGGAGAGTTAAATGCAAATATGCCACGAGCAAATCAATGTGCCGTCTGCATGTCACTCACCGCTAATAAAAGGTGACTATTAGTCTATTACGAAGATCATTGAAACGGGCATATCGATGTGTTATGTTGTTAACGTCTTGCGTTCAACATTAGGGTGCAGATGCTGCCCTGTCGACGGAGGAACTTGCCCACAATCTGCCAGTGCAGAGACACATTCAGATTCAAATTCAGCACCCGATGACTCAACACAGGAAAAAACAGAGTGTGAGCTCCAGCACAGATGAATGCATCTATTAACCAAGACACTTTTAACATGCCGTGTTTGTATTTGACATAAGACATGATGACTGAGGCCAGATGATGCCGGGTGGTCCTTAACCACTTGCTATGGTACGTGAGAAACATAGACCTTTTTTGCACTTCTGTACAGGATCCACTGTGACGTGCAAAGACAATATTGAAGTAACTTGTAATGGTTGGTGTGGTCTTCATCGTAGGTCTGAGGCACATACATGCGGAGCAGTTCTAATCCGACAAATCATACCCAGAGAGTTTGACAGTTTCATCCCTGGTGATTGCTTTAATGGATATTATGTAGTTAAGATGGGAAGATGGGATAAGATACAAAATGCTGTCTTCTTATAGTTACTCATAAAAAACGTATTATATATGACACTTATTATAATCAGCGAAATGTTTCTGCCTAAACTGCACAAGGTGACAATTTCAACGGCTCAAGCAGATGAAGATGCTGTAGCTGTTGGTTGGCTGGTTCGGTTTGACTCGGTCTGTGGTGGAGTTAAACAAGTCTCCGCTCTTGTTTCAGACATTTTCTTTTTTTCTTTTTGTCATAATTATGTGTTAACAAGATGCCCAACTGTTGCAGGGGACCATTAACAACCACTCTCTCAGTCTATAATTACTCTAAGTAGTTATCATCATGTATCATGATGTAGCTTTGAGCAAAAGGGTTATAGATATAAAGATTGTTAACAAAGACTGTGGACACTTAAAAGATCAGCTCGCATTACAAATCCAGTTAAACGTGAATTCTCTCTACCACTCTCTTCAGAGTCCCAAGATACAGCCGTCACCTTTTTGAATTGGATGGACATCTTAACATCTTAATACCTGAAGGTATTCTTCGCAGCCTTTTCCTCCTGACCATAACAGACATTGATGTTTCTTCACCACAATTTGATCAGAGACATTCTGTTTCTTGTGATACTGTTATGCTGCTGCAACCCCAGAATGTCCTCCCGGGGATCAATAAAGTATCTATCTATCTATCTATCTATCTATCTATCTATCTATCTATCTATCTATCTATCTATCTATCTATCTATCTATCTATCTATCTATCAATCACACATAGAGTGTGAATGCTGTTGACACTCATACAAAGACACTATTTCAGAGATTGATATTAGATATTATTGGGGAACTGCAGCCTGTATTCATTTTGTGAAGTAGGAAAAAAGAAAGTGGTAATTTCTAGTACACTGATTTTTTTTTAAGCTGAAGTTATTCATCAGAGCTCAAGTAGTAATAGTAGCAATAGTGGTACACATACTTTGCCATATCTGGAGACATCTTCAGACAGACAAGATGTCTTCACAGTAATGAGATGCCTTCAGGGATGTCTCAAGACATGGTGACAGCTAGGTATGTTATGAGGGGAGTACCAACAAAATGATCTTGTGTCTCAGGTAGGTATCTCTGTCCTGTGTACATGCTAACACATTAGCACACAGTACATTAAGTCACTGTAGGCAACTAGCATTGTCTAACCTAAGAAGACAGACCTTTGAGTCATCCAGAGTTGGTGGTGCTTTTTTTCTGCCAGTCTTCTCATCACATCTTGGTTGACCAATGGGAGAATTTCATAAAAATTAATGTATGTTTTTAGTTTGTACAAAATCCATGTTATCCATTTGAAATTGATCGGCAGCTCAAAGTGTGTGGATTTAAAATGGATTTTGAAACTGCGCTTCAAAATATCTGTGAATGGGGCTTGCCATTCTTGTTGACAAGACAAATGTCATGTTTCATTTTGCAAACTTTCTTTCTAACTTCCCTCATATATGGCATCTCTCTCTCTCTCACACACACACACACACACACACAGAGACACACACACACACACACACACACACACACACACACACACACACACACACACGGAGCTAGTTTAACCAGACATCATCAATCCATGACCAATTAGTCTGAAGTTCAGTGCTTCTCATCTAGCTATGCCTGTCTGCCTCACTCCTGCTAGCTGCCACTCACCTTTAAGGCCTGACACTTCCCTTTAAGAGGTGTTATTTCTGGCCTATACCATAAACCTGGCTTTAAAGAGGTTGTGTAGTCCTTGGAAAAAATGGCATATGTAAAAAGATTAGTTTAAATGTCACAGAGTGTATTGCTTTTAGCTTTAATACCCGTTTTAGGTGTGATGCCTGCCTTTAAGTTGTCATTTCCAGCTCTTTTACCTTCATCGGCATCAATTCGTTGTTCGCGAAGCATCTCCAGACTCAGATTAGAGCCTTTGTCCTCTTGTTTCTAGATGTGGAAGGGAGTTGCTGTCCCCAATATTAATTTAACTGTCTAAGTTATAGGAATACTTTTGAGTGTGGATTTTGCCTTTAAGACCTGACACATGCAGCGGCGGCCATTGTAGAAGTCCTCTTTCATGTATTTAAAGTGCCGACCTAGAAATAAAGAACACGCTTTGAACTGCCGAAGTGAGGAAGCTCCTTGAGTTCCTAAGTTATTAGCTGACGTCCGGTAGCTTTCAGGCTGTAGCCAAACAAATCCATGACAACAGAGCCTCTAACGCAAAGGAAGGCCAATCAATTTAGGGGGTTTTAAAGGAAATAAGGCATCAGTTGAAAGGGGTAAATATCCGTGTGGATAAAGTACATGTGGAAGTGGAGACACGCTTTAGTAACCAAGATATTTCAAATCTAAAATTAAAAAACTGCAGTAATTTGACAGCGCCTGGCCTGTCTAGTGCTACAGAAACCACACAGGAGAAAAGGTCCAGCAATAAACCAGCTAATCACCTTGCCATTCATTCTCCACACTGGAGCCAGCAAATGCCTGGGAGCAAGTCCAAGGCAAGCACATATCATTAAACTTGCAATAAAGACCCGGGTCTCAAACAGCGAACGGATCCCTAAAAATAGCCAGGAAGTGTTGTGCGTATGTGTTACGGCAAATGCGGTATGGTAAATGTGCACATTTCCCGGTTGATGTGAGCGGAAGACGCTAGTCACAGCAGCGCGAGGCTCTCTCAGTCCTGTCACTGCGTTTTGTTGCGGGTACGTTTGGTAGGCAGATAAGATGTTGCTGTGTTGACAACCTGTGTATTCAAGGTAGATGTAGTTTGGCCAATATATAGATGCCTGATTTTACATTTTTGTCCAGTAGTGGGTGCAGTAGCCTACACAACCATCCATGTGTAAAAAGATGTGGATGCCAAAACATGCTCTCCTCCTTTTAAAGAATCATAACTCCATAACATGAGGTCAATAATCTGTCAATAAGGCGCTACTACAATAAATGCCAGCCAGTTAGCTTAACCGGGAAATGTACACATGGACCAGATTCACCTGGAAGTGTACACATTTACCAACTCTGTGGGAAATGTGCACATTTACCAGTAAATGCAAACACTTACCACAAAGTAAATGTAAAATATTAACAAAATATATAAAAAATATATTTAAAAAATCACAAAATTGATTATATTCTAAATATATACAATTCATTACAGAATACCAGTAACTGCGATGACTTTTAGGCATGCTGGGTACTGTGGGCCTGCCAAAAGAAATAATGAAGCCTGTCTCAAATAATAGCCTCTTACCTCTTCTTACCTTTTTTGTGGAAAATGAGCACCTGGCTCCCTTTATCCAGCTGAAATGACAACCTTCACTCTGGGAAGCTCGAGTTCGTAACACTTAAAGTGGTTGGAGAAAAAAAAAAAAGGTTTTTGGGGGGATTTTCTGTTCAGAGGAAGGTTAGTGACGATCAGCCATGGGGCTCAGTCACGATGAGCTTGTCAGAGAATAAAGAGAGGACCGAGCCTTTGGAGAGGTCATCCAGCTCAAGGAGACCATCAAGGTACTTTGAGCAGAGTGAGGACAAGAGCGAACGCAGCTGCAGCTCTGGCCAAGATGACTGCCACGCTTGCACGCAGATGACGAACATATCTTCTGAAACATTTGGAAATTTAACACGTGAATCTGTTTTATTTAAAGGCAGATGATCAATCAAATATTTACTTTTACGGCTTCAAAATTGAAAAGATTGTTGTTGCACCCTTTTCTAATACTTAGCTGCACTGCCTTTGACAATGAAGACAGCTTCCCAAGCGCCTCTTGTAACCGCCAATAAGCTTCCTTTCTGTTCGATATTTAGCGTCTCTCGTCCCCTTCGGGTATCTTCTATAAATAAACCCGACCGGCCAGGGTGGGAGACATGAGCGCTGTGTGTGCAGTTCACTATAGCAGTGTGTGATAAAGGGCTATATAAACAAACTTGACGTGACACATTGCTGGATGGATACATGGATGAAGCGCTCCTCAAGAACGATGTGGAGTAGGACAGTATTTAGCCCTGGGTTGAGGCTAGATTCGTTTCCGAGCCAAGTATTTCTTTCCATCTGCCTTCTCCCTCTCTACCTTCCCTCGCACATCATCGCAGTCACTCACTCTAACCTAAATCTGTCTTACCATAACACACAGATACTGTACATACACACTTTTCCCAGGTGGCGTTTGACGTTGATTATTTTGCACCTCTGCTTTATCCTCTACACACTCTTGTTATGTATTCTGACGTTAACAGACTGTCTGTGTTTCTGTTTTGTTTTTTTTTCTCCCCGAGCCGTCACAGCTGAACATCTCACCAGTTCTCTGCTGGTACACAACATATTCCAGCCAATTAGCAGCAACACATCTTCCTGGAGCTTTATGCTATGGGAAAAGGAAAGCTGTGTTCAAATCTCTCTGGCTTTCCATCTCACTGTTTCTCTCCCTTTGTGTTTTTTTCTCTCTCCTTAAGAAAACATGTTATTGTAAACTGATCATTTCTTTAGAAGGATACTATACAATTCTATAGGTCCCTATAGTAATGTTAAAACCACATGACATAAAATTGCAATAAAGGCTGAGTACCAGAAAGACACTAACTCCCTATAGTAATATATTCTCTTTGAGTTTTTCTCTTAGCTGGCTGCTAACTGGTATAACTGCTAACTGATAAACGTTCCTATAGTCTGCTCCTTCCTCCTTTGGAATTTATCACCGGTCCAGTGTGTCTTGAACGCTGTCTGACCTTTAAACTCATGTCAAGCATCAAGTTACAGGCAGGATTAACTGTTAATATGTAATGAAAGAGGACAGACTGAAAACCTGAGATGGGCTTTTCTCAATTTCTCTGTTAAACTTTCACAATTTTCTATAGATTCCTTAAAGGTAACAAGACAATTCTAATGAAATGATGGATTTCATTTTTGGCCTCAGAATTTCTGTCAAGAAGGTCTCCCTGCATGCAGAAATAGTGCTATCTTTCATCTGGAAGCTGTAGGCAGCAGTTTGGCATTTTAAAATGACATATACTATTTTATTAATATTACTTTAATTTCACTTTGATAAGTATTTTTTTCAAGGGACCCCATGTTAATATAATGAGAGCCTAAATGGGGTCCTGACAACTTTTGTTTAGGCTACTTTAATTGGATAGCAGCACTAATCAGTCCTACGAACTTTTCACAATAAAGGTCCCTACACCTGCCGATACAGAGAGAGACACACAGGGCTGGAGGAGAGACAGTGTGCTTTATTTGTATGTAATTTTAGAAATGACTTCAAAACACACGCAAGTACTGTGATCACACACACACACACACACACACACACACACACACACACACACACACACTCTCTCTCTTCACTGTAGTGGGTTGTGTAAGAAGATAATGGCTGGGCCCAAATCAGCCCACTTCACTCCATAATGACTGTGTGTGTGTGTGTGTGTGTGTGTGTGTGTGTGTGTGTGTGTGTGTGTGTGTGTGTGTGTGTGTGTGTGTGTGTGTGTGTGTGTGTGTGTGTGCGCGCACCTGCACCAGAGGTGAGGTAGGCATTCTTATGTAAGCATGTCAGCTCTCACACACACACCCTCTCTCTCTCTCTCTCACACACACACACACACACACACACACACACACACACACACACACATTATTACCCCTCCTACTCAAAACATAGGTCAATGCTCCAGCAGAGAGAGAGAAAGAAAGAAAGCGAGTCAGAGATGTTTCTCGACCTCCACTCCATCCTCTCTCTGGATGAACGAGTGTCTAACTGAATTACCTCTCTCTCTTTCTCACTTCTTAATTCTCTTTCAGGGTTTGACAATGTAACACATTACAGATTACCTGCTTAAAACTGAAATGTGTAGCATAATCCACTGGACTAATCCAAGGATTGAAACCTGATTGTACTTAAATTCAACAAATGACTAGTTCTGATTTGGTCTGAACAGCATTTAATAATCACCTATTAACAAATAATCACTTATTATCTGAGGAAAAATCTGTAGTCTGATCTCTGTAAATGTAATAGACCTCTGTAATCAGATTACTGCAATCCTTATTTGGCTTTTTCCTCTCTCTCATTACTGCTTTCTTCCTCATTTGCCCTCTCTCTCTCTCTCCGCTGCACTGTAATATCTCTGTTCACACACACACACACACACACACACACACACCGGTCCCTTGTGTACCATTACTGTTACTTCAAAGCTAACCTGTTAATTAAACCATTTAGGAGGGGAGGGGGGGAGGAGGGGAAGGAATGAAAGCAAGAGGATGAGTGGAAAAGGAGGAGATGAGAGGAGAGCCTTTCACATCAACACCACGTGAACATGTAGAGACTCCAATCATGAGACAGCCAGACCTCAGACATACCCTGCTCCCGTTAGCCTATTAATGTGCTCGCTTTTATTTTGGTGCTCTTCCACATTTGCTTCTTCTTCTTCTTCCTCTTATTGTTCTTCTTCTTCTTCAAATTGTGTCCTCTAACTACTTCTGCATGCTTTAAGATAGAAACTCCATTCAGACTGAGCAGAATCTCCGGCGACCACTTTTCGGCAATACGGACTCGAGATATTCAACTTTAATTGTGAATTATTTTGCAATACACACTAATGGCAGACTGTTCAGAGCAGAGCAGACGGTGCCATTTCTCACAGCCAGACATACAGATACACTAGACATTAGTCGCTGTTGCAGTTTTACTTGTTGCTTGCAATAGATACTAGTTTTAATAGGTACAATTGGACTAGTGCTAATTAAGAGTTACTAGTATGTAATGAAAACAATAGTAACAAATATATATCTTAAAAACATGTTCATATCTAAAAGAGAATAGTGAATTTAGTGCTAGTAGCAGTAATACTACTACTACTACAACTTCTACTACTACTACTTCTACCAGAAATACTACCACTACTACTTCTCCTACTACTACTACTAATATAGAACAACTAATACTATTGCTACTTTTACTATTACTACAACAACAACAACTACTACTACTACTGCTACCAGTAGTACTACAACTACTATTTGTACTAGTACTACTACTACTGCTACTACTACAACTACTACTACTTTACAACTAATTCTACTACTGCTTCTGTTCTACAGCCACTAGTACTACTAGTAACAACCTAGCAACCATTAGGAATCACCTAGCAACCACCTAGTAACACCTCAGCAACCACATAGCAATACCCTAGCAACCATTAGTAATCACCTAGCAACCACCTCAGTTCTCCTCTCTTTTTCAGTCCAGGTTGTGCAAAATAAATATCTAAACTTTCAATGCTTTATATGATATACAATATGTGCTCATCTGTCTCACACCTTTTCTCCTGCTGTGGCTTGTCCTCCCCTTTTGCTGTCTCTCTTCTCCTGTCCTTATTGCTCTTTCCTCTTATCTCCTCTTGTGTCTCTCATTCCTGGTGCTACACAAGGTTAATATATGTCAACAAACACAGACACATGTCCAGAGAGGCAGCGCTTAAGGCCGTCATCACCCTCCCTGGCCTAGGATCAGTTCCACCAGAGTTTCCCCTATGCATTATTGTTTTCAACTTTCCAGCTATATCAATGAAAAGAAGAAATTAGTAAAATATATGTCTAATGTTGTGATACAAATGAAGTGAACTCTCCTCATCCTGTGTCTTGGGGGCAGCGACTGTAACAGGAGTAGCGACTGTAGCGAAACAGAATGCCAGTGTAGGAATCTGATTCTAGGACGGCATAAAAACGATGCATCAACAATTTTTTTTAACATTTCTTTTTAGAAAAAGCGACACAGGGCATCCGTTGAACAGTTAATTAAATTTGCATGACCTTATTTTGAAATACATAGCTCAAAAATAGCTCCTTTTCATTTTTGCAGCAGGTCCAGTGAAAATGTTGCTGAGGCAAGTGAAAATCTGAACCAAAAATCCTTATTGTTGAGCCCTGCAGTGGAAACGAACGGGTTCAATCTCGCCAGTATTTACCAAACCTGACACACCCCCTACTGTGCCCCTCCTCCCACTTCGGTGCAGTTAAGATCACAGCAAGTCACAATAATACCAAATGGGCGCAGGCAAGAAAAAAACCTGTGTGCCTGATGAAAATGTCTCTTCGCCATAGAGAAAATGTCTCTCCGCCATCTGCATCACAAAAATAGAGCCCTAGTTGTGTTATTCGCCACATTACTGATAACTATTTATTTGCCATGCACCATCTGGGTAATTCCATATATCTGCTGTTTAATTCCCGGTACATGTCGCAAAGCTTGCAAAGCTAGTTCAGGCAGACGACTCAAGCTCAATCAGCGGATGTGTCAGCTGATCTCATGCATTGTCAATGCAAATTGGGCTTGGTCTATTTAAGCTGTCAAACTCATTCTCAAACTCATTCTCTACTGTTGCTTACCCTGCTGCACTGTGCTCTGTTGTTGCTGCTACTACTGTTGCACATGAATCTCACATCCCACCAGCATCCCAGCATCCACCTGTGGGCTGTGTTTCATCGTCACCCTAGAGGGGGCGGGGGTGCGCCATTGATCGCTCCCTGCCTCACTTGGCTGGCTTAATGACGAGTGGGATGCAACAGCGCCTTGACGCCAAAACAAAATATGTATTTACATTAATCTCAATAAAAAATGACAATAAATATATGAGTTGTTTGACTGAACTACTGTTAATTCCATGGCGCTCAGCAGCATGCAGTTACTTTGCCATAGAAACAGGGCACAATTTACAGCAGTTAACACAGTAGTAAATTACAGTAGTGTTATGTCACCCCTATGAGTCCATCATAGGGGTGACATAACATAGCAATGACCATGAATCATTTCCATGATTAGAATTTTAGATGGCAAAATCTTGAGAAAATGTGGGTGAGGAATGAGGATGGTATTTGTTAAGTGATGATGAAGCCCAACTGTCCCAATGGAAGTTATTAATAGTGAACACCTACGATTAGTGAATTCAGCAGCAAGGCATGTGATCATAACGTGCACAGTGTGACTGAGACAGACAGACAAGCGCTTTTTTAACCCCTAAGAAAATACAGTTGGCACAGCAGCAGCAAACTTGTGACACACTGAACAACAACAAACGCAACAATCACCTGACCTACTGACATAAACATTACTGTTACATGACTGTTACATCCAGCAGCTCTCAACATCTTTTAAGCCTCAACTGAAATAAAGCAATAAGCCAGGGACACGTCATACATCACCCACAGTACAGCAAGACAGTGAGTGGCTCCACGTCATTGTAAAGCTCCGCTGGTTCTAGGGCCCTCGTGAGCCAGATGCCAGGTGAGCCATCTGTACGGGATGGAAATTAGGTCACTCAAAATACTGCTGGTAATTTTAGCTCCGATTTTTAAGGGTAGCCAGAGAAAAACGCTGATTATTCCAGATAGGATAAAATTCCTGGGCTCTTGAGGTAATAAGTACCAATCACCTTTGAGACAATTTTTCCCCCAATTATGAGAATGAGTTGAGACACTGCCGAACCAATGGTACGCCATGACCAATTAAGGGTGTATTCACACGACACACTACTATTTTTTTCTCTGCTTCAACCAGACTTGATGCTAATATTACCACAAAATTTTAAAATTGGGTCGCCGCGTCAAACGTTTCCATGACAACGTCAGATGCTGTATTCAGCTGCTGATGACAGGGAGCAATTTATTTCCATGGTAACACAGAAGTCAGTTTCACAAACAGTAGATACATGTATGTAGCATGTACCGACTGACTTGTACGTCTGTTTCCATGGTAACACGTAGACATCCATTTAATTGGGTACACTTGCCCGTTTAGGTATAGCTGCTCCTCCAGACAGTGACTCAGGGACAAATTAAGCACAAGTAGGCCTATAAAGCATGTGGACATGGTGGGGAGGTTCAATTACTGTCCCACTAAGCTACTTTAACGGAGTGGATGGAGGAGAGTAGCAAGACTGGTTCAAGCTAACAGCAAATAGCAACCCAATAGTGGTGTGCGGAAGGCTGACTCTGAACTACAACTGGTCCAACCTTGGAAGTGGATGGGCTACAGCAGCTAAAAGAGCATGCCGGCTTCCACTGCAGTCAGCTAACAAGAAGATGGAGCCACAGTGGACACATGATCACCAACACTGGACGGCTGAGTGGGAAAACATGTCACTTGAGCCAGTGAAGCCCAGTTTCTGCTGTGATATGCTGATGGCAAGTTAACATGAATCCATTGATCTGTCCTGCCTAGGTAACAGTAACATGCTGCTGCTGGTGTGATGGTGTGGGGGATGCTGCAAATTGTTTTACAGCTGTGGTCAGCAAATCCAATTTTTAAAGGGCTTGTTCAGTTTTTTTTTGTGTCTTATCGTTACTATGGCAGCTTGTTCACTTGTCTCTGACGAAATGCTGAATCACATCAGTTGCTTTCATGCTGTTTTAGCTTATTACTTGCAGTGGATTCACTGGTCCTGAAAAATTAACGCTTAATCCATAAACTGATTTAGCAGAGAGAGGCTAACTTCTCTGTGTGTGTGTGTGCGTGCGTGTGTGTGTGTGTGTGTGTGAGAGAGAGAATGCAAGTGAGAGTTAGTATATCTTTGTGTTTCAGTGCGCATGCTTCCTCTAATGTGTGTAGTTGTTTGTGTGTATATGTGTGCGAGAGTGTGTGTGTGAGAGGATTAGCAGGCCTCGGCCTTCTGAGCGCCTTCCCAATCTTGTTAAACCAGGATGCTGCTACAGAAATCACACACACATACACACACACACACACACACACACACACACAGGCAGAAAACACCAGTCACACACTGAATCTCCTACCAGTGTATGTCTGGGTGTGTGAATGTGTTGTACCTGTGTGTGTGTGTGTGTGTGCGTCAGTGTAGTGTCACGTAATCCCTGCTGTAACGACTTTCTCCTGAGTAGAGAAAAAATTACGCCACAATTTTCAGCAATTATAAAACACACACACACACGCACACACACACACACGCTACCTGCAATGTTTTTCTGCTTTTTTTTTTAATTGTCTTCCAGCATATTAAAATGAATTATGCTGTTGGAACTTGCGTAGTGAAGAATAGTGTGTGTTTGTGTGTGTGTGTGTGTGTGTGTGTGTGTGTGTGTGTGTGACGGAGACGCAGCGGGGGAAATCAACAGAAATCCATTACACATTACATTAATTTTAAATTACTTTTCCCAGTAATGAGTAGCGTTGCAAATTAAAATTTAGCGTGTTTGACCGAAAACAAATATACTTTCCATTATTGTCATTATTGTCAACATTTGTATTTCTGAGTGCAGAATATGGAATTTTAGTGGCACTGACCATTTAGCTGAGAGTCATAAAAAATAGAGGTGCAGCACATAATGTATCTCTAATAGAAAATGGCTTCACTTTTTTTCCCTCCTGGACGTATGAGTAATACCACTCCCTTCTATAGTGTATATATGTCTTTGCTTTAGAAGGCAGCCATCCAACATTAGCTTTAGTGTTTTACGTTCATTTGGATGTTGTGCAAAGATTTTCCCTTTGTCATTATGTGGTATTGTGTGTAGATTGTTAAAAAAAAATGTATTTAAGAAATTTTAAATTAAGTCTGTAACACAAAGTGGAAAAAGTGAAGCTGCCTGAATACTTAACAAAGCCACTGTATGTAATAGTACCTACACAGAGGCATATATACAGTATATATATATATATATATACAGTATGAAAACAGCATTTTAGCATTTTATCCACTTGAATGTTAATGTGCCTTCATTTTCTATTTTCACAACCTCAGAGCTCATTGGAACAGAACAATAACAACTCTTTCTTCCCTCTGCTTCTTCCCTCTCTTTCTTCTCTCTCCTTATTCCCTCTCTTTCTTCCCTCTCCTCCCATGTGTGCTTATCAGTGTTGCCCATCAAACCAAGCTGTGAATAAATTAGAAACTAAATTAGGCAGGAAAGTTTGTATTCTGACAAAGTTTAACTAGATTGTGGTGACTCAACAAAGTCAAGTGTGCGTGTGTTTTCACAAAACAATACAAAACATCATGACTTCAATGACAATCAAGGGCAAACACATTTTTCCTGTTTTTGCTTCCTAAAAACATTGTACACTGATAACAAGGACAAGCCCATTTTTTTCTGCTACTGTTATTGAGCTGAATAGACAGCATGATTGTTTTGGGGGAAAGAGTAACTACTGAATTTTTCTTCAATATAAGGGACAAACTTGTAGTAATACTTCAGCGTGATTTTCCTTAATCACGCTGAAGTCTTGTCACAACAGCGATAATGTCTATGAATCAACTTCAGACTGTCAAGTTGTCTAAATTGTTTCTTCCCATATTTGCTCTTTTGGAAGAATAATACATTTCATCAGAGAGGACAAAATACTGAACCAGAATAGCTGGAGAATTCATGATCATCTCTTTCAGTACACAAAAAGATGAAGCTGTTGCCATGGAAATGATCCTGATGGCCAGACTGCTGGATTTCATTCCAGTCAAAATGAATATATTCTATTTCAGTCAAGTGCCATGAATATATTATATATATATATAGTTCTGTTTACAAGGTCAAGATTAGTCAATTTGACACGATGCAACTAAAACACTGGAAGTTTCACCTCTGTGTCCTGTATTTCATGAGATGCATATCAACTGATTTTTATCAAATGAACACCCACCGTGTTGGAAAGAGTAAGTACACTGTCATGATTGAAAGTTTGTGAGCTACTTAGGTTTTTACCATTCAATCCTTATTTAATCATCATCAAATGAGAAAATCTCATAACTAAAATAAAGGATAAAAACATCTTATAGAATAAAACATCTGGTTTCCATCAGCAACACAGCACTGACACTGACTTGAAGGATGTAAATGCTGTTGGATGCTGTTGCAGGCAAGTTCTGACTGTTGGTGCTGCTAGACCGAAGTGCTGCATCCTTATAAATACATTTAGTCAGTATTTCAGGGTATTTCAGACTAATAGGGAATTCCTTGTATCCATTGATGGCCATTTCTCCTCCTCATTTCTCAGTCCTTGCTCAAAGTGTGGTCAATTCTTGGACCAATTGTATTCTCCCTATATATCCTTTCCCTATATGTCACTTAATTAGACGGCATAGTTTCTCTTTTCATTGTTATGCTGACGATACACAATTCTACTTCTCAGGCAATCCAGGTAAATTAAATAGTGAATTAAAGATGGCCTCTCTGCATAACTGTTTAGCAGATGTCAAAGATTGGATGTCAGATTTTTTTACAATTAAAGTTGGACAAAACTGAAGTCCTTGTCATAGGACCTGGGTGCACATCCAGCCAAGTTCAACTAGCCCTCGGTCTGCTAAATCATCACATTAAACCTGCCTCTAAGAACGTTGGAGTCCTACTTGACCCAGGCCTTAATTCTGAGCATACTAAAAGCCTTGTTTCAGTCAGGTTCAGTCAAAAGCTCAGATTTGTCTTGAATTACTTGAAATACAGAGATAATTACCTTTATTTCATGTCGCCCTGACTACTGCATTGCCTTGTTTACCTGCCTTAACCAAAAAGGAGATAGAATGGCTCCAATGTGTTCTGGGTGTAATCTGGGTCATCAGGAGTTGAAGTATATCTGCTCATCTACCCCCCAGAAATCTGTACATTTCACGTATGCAACTGCATTAACACCACCTCAGATGCTTAGTAAATATGGCCCTGTATTTGATCCCAAACACTGTAGATCTGAGGCTCTTGACAGTTGAAATAGTTTTGTTGTTGTTGCTGAGAAATAAGAAATACATCAATCTATATTCAATCTACAATCTACATTCATATTTAATATTTTGCATTTCACTATCTAGGTGAAATTTGGTACCGGAGACATGATATATTGAATATGAAAATGCACATTGTCCAGTCACTTTGGTGCAGTCTTGTCTGGGGTGGAAGGAAACATCTTAAAGAGTAAGTTAGGGTTTTAGCTGAACATTAGAAATATGAAATACTGTACGGAGAAGGATTAGCAAATCCACAGAAAAGTAGAATCACACACACACACACACACACACACACACTTACACACACACACACACACACTTACATTATAAGTACAATGACAGTATCAGATGCTTATTATGACTAGCTCTGGCAACTGATACATGCACCCTAAACCCACACACACATACAAATAGACACACACACATTCAGAATATACACATTGCCACATACACATATACACACACACACACACACACACACACACACATACACACAGAAACAAATACATCTCAGCTTGCATAAAGTCTGGCTGTCTACTACAGATATGAGTTTAGCTCTTGGAGATTTTTTAGAAAAGCAAACATTCCACTAAGTCATTTTATGACTATCTGCACCATATGAGTAAGGACTATTGCTATCTGTGTGAGTTAGAATATGAGTTCTAAAGGCAAGAAATATAACTTATAAGAATATAAGTTCCAGTACTGGTATGAGCATCTTAAGAAACAGAGAAATAAGGGACAGGACAAAGGGGGGAAAAAAAAGGAGGAATGATAAACTGCAGGGGCAGAGAAGGAAATCATGAAAAACATGAAAAAGATATTATATAAAACAAGAAACAAAGAGAGAGACCCAGAAAGAGAAATTGATCAAGCTTGAGAAAAAAATATTATGATTGCCATTATTATTATTAGTGGTGGTAGTAGTACACAAACACACAGATAGTGTCACACGTGAACATACACTGATGAAGACATGATTTAAAGTAGAATCTCAAATGCAAGCATGTATGGACACTATGGCACAAACACTGCTAGGGTTTATGGTTCAAAGATTCAAAGGTATATTTGTCACATATACAGTTATAAGTGGCATGGTGGCATGCTCTGAACACTAGAGATGGAAAAGGAAACGGGACTAAACTAGGAAATATTACTATATATTACAATGTAAGAACAAATAAAATACACAGTATAATCAATATAAAAAATAAACAATTTGAAAGTCAGTATATACATGTGCAATATGAATGTGCAATGTGCAACGTGCAAAGAGCAATGGCAGCAGTCATCTGATACCTGGGTTTAATGGGTATGGGTTTAATTCCCACCTACACTCAAAATGTTTGCACTCATGCTACTGGGGTGAAATTCTTCAACAATGTCTTCAACATGTTGAAGAGTTGAAGAGAACTAGCATAAAATGTGTCGTCCCAAACTGCCCTGTTGAAAATGATAAATTTTTCAAGAGTGAACAACCACATTCTTCAACTCTAATATCTAGCTCTGACCTAACGGACCAAAACTACTTTCAAAGTCAGATTGTATCAAGTCAGAGCCAGACTTTTGCAAAAAGATCAAAACTAATTTGGCTGATTCTAATCTCATATTAGCTGCTAAATTAATTTGACTTGCCAATTTGGAAATTAAATCTCATCGTGGCCCATCAATCTAATTCAGTAAGGTTCATTTCAACACGGAATTGTGGCTCAGTGTTAGCAGGTAAATCGAAGACTGTAAATCCGGTGACTGTTTGTCCACCCCGAAGCTTTTTCACTCCTCCTTTCCTCCCCTCTCTCACTACCACTCCTCTCACCAGCAATTAATTGGAGGAGATGGGATCAGGAAGCGAAGGAAAGTGGAGGCCATTTGGGGCAGTTTATTTGCTACTCCATCATCAAGAAAGGGACGTCTGCTATTGATGAAGTGGCCCTATCACAACTGGCGTAGCCCAAAACCACAATGCGCCTCATAGCCTCATAGTTTTTATGCACACGCAGTGCAGAATATGAATGTCAATGTCATGAATTTTGCCTGCGCTGCCATTCTGTTCATTTGATAATTAAAGAGAGGTCTGAGAGAGGCTGGCATGTCATGGCCACAAGACTGTTACTGTGAAGGTCTGGCAGTAATCAGATGTGTGAAAATAGCTTGGATGGACTTTGACACCCTTATTAATCAATGAAAAGAAATTTCCTGCGGTAGACACCCCCCATTCGGATTGAAGTACATATGACCAGACCACACTATGAAACAACAGATGAAAATCAGAATTAGTCTACTGCTGACCAGTAATAGAATATTATAAATGATGTATAATTCTCTAAGCCTTAGTTGTGTTGGTTACATCTAACAGCCTCCATCATGTCCTAATTTAATTAACATGGTGATAATTTACTCTTTAAGATAACATACAGCACTGTGCAGAAGTCTTAGGCACATGTAAAAACTTCCCATAAAGATGCTTTAATAAAATAATGACATGAAAAGTTTGTAAATATCAAAATATGTACTATAAAGATCAGTAATGTAAAACACTAATGCAGTAAACAAAAAAATAAACAGCTAAGACCAAATTTATATTAAAACAAATCTAGGGTGCCTTTTTTTCCCCCACAATACCGTATAAAGAATATACAAAAATATATTATTATATCGGGTTAACCAATAAGTAACACCTAATTTAGCTACCTCTTGGAATAATATCTTTGTTTGCTATCCACAGCATAGTAGAACATGTTGAATATTAACTTAACAATGTTCTTCCTGACACAGCTGATGCAAAAGCTCTTAATTTTAATATATTAAATGGAAAAGTAGTGCCTCCCTCTTTATTCCACTCTCTGCCTAGAGTTTCTTTTCAATGCTGCCATATCATTTGTCTCTGTCAAATAGCAAACTACCACCTTTTCTCTTGTGGAGTTGGCAGCTTTATCCACTCTATCCACCAATATGACCCATAGTAATCCTACTCTACGGCCCACCATCTCAATTCTATATTAGCGCAGGTAGATCTCTTTAATTAAATCTGGATGAGATTTTGATTTTCAACCCTTTAAAGCCAGCAAGGCGGCAACTGAATCACTCCTCAACATCCAAAGCATTAGCTTCCTTTTTACTCTGGCCCTTATTGTGAAATGAATAAATAATGCTCGCTCTCTCTCTCTCTACACCAAATACGAGCCTATGTTGGAACCTACATTAATATAGTCCTCATTCAGTAATTTGGCACATATCCCAGGCAAAAAGTGTTGATTACAGCATGACAACGTGATTAAATTAAGATTACATTTGTTGACAATGAATTAAGTGATAATCATCAATTTTATTTCCATGTTTTAAATCAAAGCAGTCCATTGAATAATCATTTGCCTCATGCTGCACCACACTGCAGTAGCCTATAATGTCGTTAGGAGTGGGCCAGGGGCGTCCAATCATATGCCATCGAGGGCCGAGTGTAGGTCGGCCCTCCATGGTGCATGATTGGACACCCCAGGAGTTGAATAAAGCTGCGAGTATTTTCTGCCCTAGAGGTTAAAAATGATCAGTGGAATAAAATTGCAATATTTTTTATGTGTAGCCTAGCCTACATGCGACAAGATGAAGTTCATAGTTGTTATAACCTGTCTAATTCAAATGTGTCTCGCAAATTGATGAGTTTTCAATGTGCTTGTCATGCATCAGTGATTCCTTTCATCAGCCTGTGATGCCTTATAGTTTTCCGTCACAACATCCACCCCTGATCAATAGAAACAGCACGGTTGCAGAATTGGTTGGACAATTTTTTTCATGTTATGTATGTCACAAATCAGCATGTTAGTGGACTTGTTAAATGAAGGTTGACTCATATTGCAGAGAAATGCCAAACTGGGCGGTTTTTCAAAGGCCAGGTTGAGACTCAAAAGTGGGTCACATGGAGATTAAATTGATGCCCAAAGAAATTTGCAGCAAAAGGTATTGTTGTTCCAAAGTCCCTGCAATATGAGGTTGTCTATACTTTAATTTCAGTTTAATACGCCTCAAATTTAGTTTTAATAGCTTCCAACATCAGTTTTGGGTTGTGTGGGTTATTTTGGAAATGTGGGTCATTGTGATAAAGGGTTTTAAAAAGCCAATTTAGATGAAGTCCAGTAGTTTGCGGTCATCAAACAGCTGGGCTCTGTCCCAGTCCTGTCATAGTGTTTTATCTAGCTTGACTGAGTCTGGCCACAGCTGGACAACATGATATAACCGACTCTCTCACTGAATATCTGACTGACTGGTTTACTGACCGGCTGGGTTTTGTCCCATCTGGAACAAAAGATGACCGCTGACCACTCTCGACCCCCAGCAGCCTCATTTATGGCTGACTGACCGGACTGTAGCGTTCACAGGGTCAAACAGGAGCTGGACTACAAGTGACCGTTAGCTAAAGAGACTGCAATGAAAGTGACTGGCCTTTCCCAGTTTGACCACATATGTAGTTGCTTTATAGAGATGAGCAACACTGAAGAAACCATAAATATTGTCATCCACTGAATAACAGGCTAACTGATTGAATTTCAGCGTAGGGCTGGAAAAGAGGGGAAAAGGGTTCCCAGGGTCCCAGGGTCCCATGTTCCCATGTTCCCAGGGTCCTATGTTCCCAGGGTCCTATGTTCTCAGGGTCCTATGTTCCCAGAGTCCTATGTTCTCAGGGTTCTATGTTCCCAGGGTCCTATGTTCCCAGGGTCCTATGTTTCCAGGGCGGGTCCTATGTTCTCAGGGTCCCATGTTCCCAGGGTCCCATGTTCCCAGGGTCCTATGTTCCCAGGGTCCCATGTTCCCAGGGTCCTATGTTCCCAGGGTCCCATGTTCCCAGGGTTCTATGTTCCCAGGGTCCTATGTTCCCAGGGCCCTATGTTCCCAGGGTTCTATGTTCCCAGGGTCCTATGTTCCCAGGGCCCTATGTTCCCTGCATCCTATGTTCCCAGGGTCCTTTGTTTCCGGGGAGGGGGGGGGGGGTCCTATGTTCTCAGGTTTCTATGTTCCCAGGGTCTTATGTTCCCAGGGTCCTATGTTCTCAGGGTCCTATGTTCCCAGGGTCCTATGTTCCCAGGGTCCTATGTTCCCAGGGTCCTATGTTCTCAGGGTTCTATGTTCCCTGGGTCCTATGTTCCCAGGGTCCTATGTTTCCAGGGTCCCATGTTCCCAGGGTCCTATGTTCTCATGGTTCTATGTTCTCAGGGTTCTATGTTCCCTGGGTCCTATGTTCCCAGGGTCCTATGTTCTCAGGGTTCTATGTTCCCAGGGTCCTATGTTCCCAGGGTCCTATGCTGCCAGGGTCCTATTTTCCCTAGGGTCCTATGTTTCCAGGGGGGGGGGTCCTATGTTCTCAGGGTTCTATGTTCCCAGGGTCCTATGCTCCCAGGGTCCTATTTTCCCAGGGTCCCATGTTCCCAGGGTCCTATGTTCCCAGGGTCCTATGTTCTCAGGGTTCTATGTTCCCTGGGTCCTATGTTCCCAGGGTCCTATGTTTCCAGGGGGGGGGTCCTATGTTCTCAGGGTTCTATGTTCCCAGGGTCCTATGTTCCCAGGGTCCTATGTTCCCAGGGTCCTATTTTCCCAGGGTCCTATGTTCTCAGGGTCCTATGTTCCCAGGGTCCTATGTTCCCAGGGTCCTAAGTTCCCTCAATGTAATTGTATGTACCCAAGGCCCTTCTATGTTCAGTGGTCAAAGGCACATACCACATGACAGCAACGTCCTGGGTTTGAATCCAACCTATGTCATCCCTCCTCTCTCACCGGATGTTTCTTGTCTCTCTCTACTGCTAACTATCAAATAAAGGCCAAACAGAAATCCTGAGAAATATAAAAAACGAATGCTGTCTCTCTCTCTCTGTTGTCTCCTCCTAAGGGGTTTTTTAGGAGAAACATTTCAGATGAAGGTGATCGCAGAATGAGACAAAATTGAGATATTGCCTATTTCTCAGGAGATGAAGAAAAGACGACTGAGCAAAAGATTTTTCCTTTGGGCAACCCACACATTTTCTCCAGGAAATGTGGCTTTCTGGCGTTTACTCTGCTGTCATACAGTACGTCTTGTCTTGTAGTGTATTAAAGGGAAAGTAAGTAATATCTTTACTGCACTGAGATTTCTGGATTTCAAAACTCACTTTCCGGCCTGAGCTCTGTTTGTAGACCCTCCCTATCTCCCCTCACCCCCCTTTGTGTTCATTGTGTCAAGTAAAAGATATTAAAGTTAGAATTATACAGTTTTACACTTAAAATTATCTTTTTTAATGAATAACTGCTTTTTTTGTATTGGCGAGAAGTTGCCTTAGTGTGTATTAGAGAACTTTCACTACAGTCTTCTACATCTACTGTACATATATGAACTGGAAGAGAGTGAAAAACAGTGCCCGGGATCATTTTCCTGAGGTAAAGGTATATTAAGGGGCGTTATTTCAAAATAAAGTGTTCAATTATTGGCAGCAGATATTATTTGGACTATTGGAAGTGAAAATGTTATTTACCACATAATACATTTTGTCATGTCAAATGATGAAAAAAATTATAAAGGTTGCTGCACTTACACTACATTAAGAAAAATGGAGGGAAATATGAAAGATAAGCTCTATGAGCCTGAGGAAAACATTGAGATGGACATCTTCTCTAGGGAAGGTTGGACAAACTTTAATATGTGTGCCTCTGGGTATAGGTGTCTATCCTGAGGAGATACCTGGGAAACTTTTAGATTCAGGTCTGCTCGGCAATGCCACTTGACCTGTGTGTGTGTGTGTGTGTGTGTGTGTGTGTGTGTGTGTGTGTGTGTGTGTGTGTGTGTGTGTGTGTGTGTGTGTGTGTCCATCTGACAGTGTGTATATCTGTGTGCTTCTGTCTATTTCCCAAGTCTGTGGTTTTTGGGAATTGGTTGTCTGACAACCAGCTTGTCAGTGCGGCGAAACCGTGACAACTGCCGTCACCCCCGGAGACCGCTCAACTTGACACACACACACACACAAACACACACAGAAAAACAATGACCCGTGCATACTTCTGACACGTACAGTATACGAACCTACAGAGACGGACATGGAGACGCAAGACAGCGGACACACAATTCCATTTTTAGCACAGCTTAATATCCTACATCACACACACACACACACACACACACACACACACACACACACACACACACACACACACTGCTGAAGTGGTCAAATAAGTGAGCAGTTGTAATTGGATTATACCAATAAATACGTCAAATAGAAGTCCACACACACACACACACACACACACACACACACACACACACATATCCAGTGGACAGGTCAAGCAGAGCTCATTACATCTGCAAACACTACTGCTATGTCAACGCCTCCTCTCTCTCTCTCCCACACAGTCTCTCACAGTGTCTCTCTCTCTCTCTCTGGATTTTCACCCAAGTGACCAAATGAACAAACAGAACAGACTAAAATACTTGTTACAGTGAATAGAGGATCTGGCTGGCTGTCACTCAGTGAGACTATCAGGAAACTTCTGATTTGGGCTGTTGGGCTTCAACATTCCTTCATTACTCATTTAAAAATAATATTACTTATTAGTTTACTTAAGAGAAGTGATTTGTTACACTACTTATTGTATTATTTTTAAGCTTAGCGTGTAGTACCTGCAGATAGTTTACAATTGATTGATTTTGTAAAGAAGAAAGACGACAAAAATATCAAAGTAATGGGAAAACTGGGAATACCGCTCTTTAGTGGAAGTTTGTGTGCTTTAGTTATAACAAATGAATCCAGGGATGGAGATTGGTTTATTACACTCATCTGAAGGGGTGATAACAAAAACAATGAAATGAAAATAGTAATTTGTTACACTACTTCTTACTGAGGAAAGTAATAATATTACTGAAATGCCCCATTACTGGATTTGGGTTTTTATCCCTCAAACGGAAGTGGATCAACAAGTGGCCAACTTGACAATAAACATTGCACTGGTTGACATGACATTTTCAAAACTATATGCACATGTTCCATTTCCAATTACCTTTCCAGGCCTGGAAAACACAATGTTTTGAATTTCCATGACTTTTCCAAGTTTTCCATGATTTAACTAGCCTACGCCCCTCGGCCGGGCTGTTCCACAGTATGGGGAGTGAGAGGTCTGGCTGTTGGCTTGCTTTGTCTTCATCTCTCTTTATCTCATCTGTCTATTAAAAAAATAGTCCACCACAGAAATGAAATCCTTCCTGCCCCAAGTATTCAATATATAAAACTTACATACTGAAGCAAATGTAACTGTTGCTCGAAGGATTCAAGGCTCGAGATGCCTTTTGCGGCATCAAAATCATATCTTTACCTCACAGAGCAGAACATCAAGATCAGGGGATGATTATGAAAATAGTCTTTATCCATCTGTGATCTGATGTCCGTCCAGTCTGGAGATCACTCTGACTTGACCCTTGGGAGCAGCATGACACGTCTAACCATTAGACATGTACATCTAACTGTTTTACAGGCTAGATGTCTGCGTACCCGATGCAACTCTCCAGGGTCCCCCATCGTGCATCTCTTTCTGCACATCCAACCATTTTTGATGTCCATGCGAGTAAGCAGTGTGCATTGCGGTGCACGTAAAAAAAAAAACGCCGGTGGTGCTTCCTCTTTTAATTGGCGCCTGGACCACAGTCCTTCCTGCTCATTACTGAGGCGCCGTCGTATGCTCGCCCTGCAATATTGCTTATTGCTATCAAGGCCATCAGTTTGGAGCGCTCTAATTATTTCCTCAGAAAAGGGGCTGCTGCATCTAAAGCTCTCTGTTGCCTCAAAATGTAAGACACTTTCACACACTGCACCGCTGTAATAATATCTTTCATTTCGTTTTTTACTGACGCACGGACCATTTCCGTTAGACAGTTGACACGTTCTAATATGGCAAGCAAGTTACCTTTACTATGAGTATCTATGTACTCTTTCTTTAATCTATGTTTGAGTAGAGTATTTTTATGTACTCACGATGCACAAAAAACAGTCCACCAGTCCACCACTTGGGGGCGCCACTGCTCTGACAGTGATGACCCAGTCTGATCCCCATAGTAGCGTAGAGTTTGGTCCTGTGGGTACAGAGCAGGAAGTCACTTGACCTTTGGGGGGCAGGGGGGGGGCAGGAGTTCTCTGCAAGTGCATGTATATGGATGCATTGATTGGTTAGGTTAGGAGAAGGGTTTTAAAGTCCATCCTGAAGCCTCCATGTCATCACTCAGCGAGACATGCAGTGGATCAGTGAGCTAAGTCGAGATGCCATCGAAAAATCAATTCAGATGTTTCAATTTGTATGATGTTTTTTCGTATGAAAGCGATTTCAGCTGAACATGGATGGTTTGGATGGAAAAGAAATGAAACGATTCTGTTCTGTGGCTGAGTAAACACTGGAGGACAACAGAGTTCACACACACACACACACACACACACACACACACACACACACACACACACACACACACACACACTTTACCGACCCACTCACATGCTCTTCTCGAGCATCCACCCACAGAGTTAGTAAAGTGCTCAACCTGTGTGTGTGTGTGTGTGTGTGTGTGTGTCTGTGTAGACGTGAATGCGATGGGTTTAAAGTAGGAGTGAGATTAGCACCGGTATGCAACTGACATTTAACACACACACACACACACACACTGCCTTTTCAAAAAACACGTGGTAATCAATTTCTTTTCATCCTGTTACTGAGAAAGAAATACTTAATCTCCTTTTCTGTAGATAGGATACAGGAGTTTTGATCCTTATGTCCCTGCTATACGAGAAACACGACATCAATTCTTCTTCAACAATAAACATCAGCAATGTCCTTGAATCAACGCTACACATAAATAAAACAACTTCCACATGACCGGTCCAGGTTTTTGAAGGCAAGCTTTAAGCCACGTACCACAGCATACTGTAAGAAACAACTCAATCATTTCAGATGAGCAAGTCAATCAGGTAGACATCACTCTTTTCCCCCAGATTGCCTCATTTACTGCAAATCTTCACTTCCCAATTATTGTGTACTCAATTACTCAACCCCTACCACGGCACAACTCAGGAGAAGTAATATACGACCTAATCCATCACATAGCTGCTGTAACTAACTGGTACTGCGTATTGGATAGGTATTTGATTCAATGAAACATGGCGGTAGCTCGTCTTACCCACTGGCTCAACTTACCCTGTTCTCCCCTATGAACCATTTTCTTACAGTAAAGCATTGTATACACATTCACGAGGGACTGGTACCGTCAATGTAATATGAGTGTTACGTAGGCTATATCACCGTCAATACATCAATTTTGTCATTTTGCGCTGGAACTTACATACAATGAAACAAGAAAAGGTACAAAATAAAAAACAGAGCAATGTAATACAATACACTATTAGACATTATTGTAAAAAATAAATAAAAAGGCGACAACAAGGTTTCTTCCATTTGAGTTTGTTTTGAGTTTTGAGTTTTTCCTGTGGGTCCAAGGCTAGCCAGCTACATTCATTTACAATAGGGTGACTAATGCAGTCGGCTGAATGGGGGGAGCATACTAGATTTAGCGGATGTGAGCGGGTGTTGATATTACAGCACAATTTTATTTCAATTCTAGTGCCATCTTACTGCCAGACAGAATACCACATAGTATTTTTTGATGGGGACAGTTCATGAACGCAGTATTGGGGAAAGTATTTGGCCCATTCATTCACGGGAAAGTGATGTTACGTCTCATGCGCGCGCACACACACAGACGCACACTGGTTGCTTTGCTAACCGGCTAGCCTAAATAACAATCAAAATCAACGATTTTGAAAATTTGCCAATTCGCGATTACGATTACAAACACGATAATCGCCCACCCCTAGTAGGTAGGTACTTTATTAATCCCCGAGGGGAAATTTCTTAGTCACAGAAAAAAAAAAGCGATGTACTGACGCTGATGTGACTGACGTGCCAACATTAATGTTCTCTCTGGGTTCTTTAATTAAACAATCTGAATTAGAATGATATTTATTTGTTTTTGTAAATGGGATTTGTTAATTTAAGTGTTTACGTTTTTGGGTTTTTTTAAGTTAAAAGGATTTCACAAGGCACACCTGACCTTGCCTGACGGCACACTAATGTGCCGCGGCACACCGGTTGGGAAACGCTGGTTTACACGATCCTCTTCTTGCAACGAGTGAATCCTCTTGCTTTCATACAACAGCTTTGTCAGAGTTCAGAGTTCAGAGTTGTTGTTAAAAACGGTCTATTTCTGTAGCGATCCTTTCGGTAATGTTGTCAGACACTTGTCAGACACACGAATAACAATCTGAGCCTGTCAGTGGCAAAATCAAGCACTTTGTACTTTGACGCCTGGACATGCCCGGACATGCCCGCTGGATTACATTGGAGCCTTGAGCCTGTTACGCAACTGTTGGTTGAGCCGATCAACCGGAGCAACTCAGAAACTTTTGGGATCTACTTAAAGGTATGAAAAGCGATTTTGTGGACATAGAGGCCAGGTTGAAAAATCCCGGAATTACCCTTTAACTATCTCTAGGGATAAAAAGTGTTTTCCTATAGATTGGCAATAACCACAATCACTGAAATAAAGATAACGCAATCAATGAGACATAAGAATATCGTTGGTAAAGTCAGTCGTCATCTCCAAGGCAAGTAAACTGTTTATGAAAAAGAAGGTCTTTATATAAACAGCAGGCTATGTCTTCCAGACATTTTCACCCTCATGTCTCCTTCCCCAATTTCTCCTCCCTCCTCCTCAACAGATGTTGCATCCCATAAGTTAACTATGAAGAGAGAGAGACAGAGAAAGAAATGCGCTGGAGGCATAAACTCCTCAGTATATGGGTACACACAGAGTTACAGTATGCAACACACGGCTTGTATCCTCTGCAAATCTCTCTAACTATTCTATAGCCTACCTATTCACTGGCATGTGATTGTACATAGGTGTGATGTCCTTTCTGTATGAATTCATGACTTGTGTATTTGTGTACTTGTACTCTGTCTGTGGCTGTCTGTACTGGGGAGAAGAGATAAAAGCCCTGTTTGCTCTGGATTAGTTTTATGTTGGGACCTCTTTTAATTAATGAATTACCCCCCAAACTCTCTGGTACATGAAACACAATTTGCACGGCATGATGAAATTCGTTGAAATCACTGGTTGCCCCGGATACAATTGTAAAAGGTAAAAAAATATTTTACATTTTGTCACTTCCTGATTCAGCAAAGCAAAACTTTCAAGTTTGTGTGGGAATGCATTCAAAAACCCTTCCTCTGTCGATTCCACTACGGCCTCCGTCATGACAGGAAGAAGATAGAAATGGCAAAAACAAACTACAGCTGAAGTTTTCCAAGAGTTTTATTTGCACAGGATTAGTATTTTCAGGGGACGTTTGACGTCACCAAAATACAGTAGGTCATTTGAGCTGGAATTTTTTACTTTCGCCGACGATCTCCTCACTTATTACACTGTATGTCTCTAGGTAATCTTAGTCCAAACAGGCCTGGAGTCAGATGGAGAGATTAAGAATGAGACAATCTACAATTTCATCTCATATTTTTTCTAATTCTTGTTTTCTACGTATGGATACAAATAAATGGGTTGACTTTTACTTGGGTTACTTGGGTGTGCCTAGTATTGTTCAGTGCAGAGGACAGTTTTCCCTGTACAGTCCTGTACTGTGGAAGAACTGATGTCTACATCTCGTGTCTTATGTCTTAATCATGATATCCCAACCTTTCTGAGTAATATGATTGTGTTGTACCCATCTCTAGTACTAGTATGATCCTAACTGCTGCATTACTGTAAACCCATACTGAAGGCCGGCCCCATGAGAGACTCAAGAAACCTTCAGTACAGTACATATTGTTTGGTCTAGGTTGTAAATAACCTTGTAGATGTTTTAGAAACGTTCTGCCCCTTTATAATCACTGTTCAGATAGTTCTCTGGTAGCGATCTGAATACCCTACCTTGTGTGTGTGTGTACCTCTCTCCTGAGCGCTCAGTTTTTGTGTTAATAAATATACTAAAGTCAATCACGACTTGACTTAACTCTGAATCTTTAGTTAATCATTTTATTCAACATGTACCCAGTGACCAATAATTTCTTTGTTATAAAACTGAAAACGCTCAAAAAGCATTTTGATGATTTGATATCTTGTTTTGTTCTGTGGATAAATGGATGAGTCAAAGTCCCCAGGTACAGTCCTTGGGATTTTTTGATATTTGAGTAACGTCAAACGTCATCACCACTCTTGTCACGCTGTTTTCCTTTTCGTCTGTGAACTGGAAATGAGTGGTGCTCAGGGGGCCGAGGCTAACCGGAGGTGCTTGTTTTACTGACACTGTCCTCTGCTTTTGTGGTCTGTGCTGCAGTTAAGTTTAGTAAAGTTTGCCTGCAGTTAATGTTGGATTGGACAAACAGTGTTGAAATGGTACTGTGGGTTGCTGGAGACAGTTTTATTACAATTTGTATGTAAAAATCCAACTGCTGTAGTTGCATTTGCTATAGTATTTATAGAAAGCTAACAAGCTAACATCTGCTAGCTATGCTTTCAAACTATTATTAAAACAACTCCGGCTCTGTTGAGTGCAGTAATGCTACAGTGGCTAGTCAATAGCTGCGGGTTAGGGTTAGGGCGTCCGGTACCTCCACAGATTCCACAGTTTTTCTTGCACTCACCGATTTATTCCATCACCTCTTGAATATACTCATTTTTTACATTATGGGTAGTATAACATGTGCTATGAACATCGTCCTCTCACTTGGGCAGAGTGTTGTGGAGCTCCTTACCACCTACATCCACCACCAAAAGCAGGCAAACCTTTGCAGCAATTTTCTGAGTGTGCATACTGTCCAAAACATACTTTACCAGGCAGGAAATACAATCCTAGCCAGTAAGCAACAGGGTTTTTGACTTTCTCAGCATCAAAATAAAGTAAAAACTGAATCATTGGGGGGCTTATAAAGTTTCAGACTTCAATGCCACAACTATTTTTTTCGATAGAGCTTTGCATAATAGGAGATATAAATAGTCATTTAGTACAAAACTTTATGAAACTTGACCGTGGGACATGAGAAGAATTCTTTATGTTGAGCTCAGCTAAAAAACCTACTAGTGCAGTGTGTGTGTGTGTGTGTGTGTGTGTGTGTGTGTGTGTGTGTACATGCATTCATGTGTGTGCCTGGGTGTGTATGTGTAAGAGCGTACATGTGTGCCTGGGTGTGTGCGTGTCCTTAGGGGTATCACACGCACACACACCATGATTGGTGTGTGTGCATATTGACTTAAATGCTGGGACACGCACACAAACTGCATGCTGGGAAGCCAGCGTCCCTGTGTCAACCAGGGACTAATCTGCTGGATTACACTAGAGAGTTGAATTTAAAAAAAAAAACAGCGCTGGGGAAGATACTTTTACAGGCTCGTTCTGCAAGCTACCAGTTACCTTCAAGACAGATATAGTTTTGTTACAGGACCCAGATACTCTTACACTGTTATATATCATCAATCTGTGATCAATGCATTCCAGGAGTTATTTTGTGATGAAGTGTTGTAATTTACCACACCCCTGAAATCTGCTTCTCCAGGCTTTAGGCATCCACCACCTTAGAAATGGAAAAAGAAAGAACATGCACAAATAAACACTCCTTCAACTCCTTCAATCGACTTGTGGCACCTCCTTTATCGGTGACGACTTGGAGCAAACGTCTCCGAGAGCCACTGATCAATCTCTTCATCTTCCTGGAGGGATTTTCCTCCCGCTCCTCCTCGCGGAACTCGGCCAACTCGGCTTGAGGTCGTCTCGCATGAACGGGCGCTTCGGGGTCCTCGTGCGGCATCTCAATTGGATTTAGGCGGTCCGACTTTGACGTGGCCAATACAAAATGCTGAAGTACTTCTTCCTGAGTCATTCTTTGGACGACTGGGCGGCGCACGTCATCGGAAAGGACTCTTCTACGTGCAGATAGACATGCCGGTCGAGGATATATGGCGTTAAATTAAAACTCAAATTCGGGTGTAAGCGCTAACGCAGGTCCAAAGACTGTCAAAAACATGTCAAGGCTGCTACGTTTAGCTATCCAGGCTAGGTGTGTCAATAAGATAGGCCTATATGTCTGTCCAGTTAGTTGGATCACACACCCACTGACGGGAGGGATGGGAGAAGGGATCTGGCAGGTTAGTTCCCTCGCCAGTTAGCTAGCTACGATGCGAGATGCGGTACAACTCGGTACAGCACCTCAGTTGGTTTTTTTGCCACCACTTAGTGTGCATGCAAATGTTAAAGGTTTTTACTTTTGTTGCTTTGGCAATATTGTTCAACTTTCATACCAATAAAGCGTGTTGAATTCAAGTTGAACTGAGGTGGAGGAGGAGAGTATTGGATGAGTGTGTGTCTCAGCGAAGCGACATCGGCAGGCTTTTATCTGTCGCTCGCTCTCTCTATCTTTTATCTATCACTCTCTCTCTCTCTCTATCTAGCTATCTCTCTCTACCCCTCCAGGTTTTTTATTGCTTTGATAGGTGGATGGCATATGTGACATGCCCTCACTTTTGTGTGTGTGTGTGTGCCGGTCCCCTCTTCCTTTTTGTCCTACTCTCAACAAAATAAAAGCCTTAAAAATAAAAGCCTATCTGTCAATCACATGTATCCAATCTAACAGCCTGTGACACGTTGAACGAAAGACACAGCTTTCAGCCATAGGACACAGCTCGCAGTTTCCCTCCATTGTTTGGTGGAAAATCTCATATTATTACTGGAATTAATTAGTGTGATCTCCCCACCAGAAAGACAGATGTTGTAGTTTCCCTTCATAGTTCAGTGGGTCTCATTTAGCAATCTGTTTCTTGTATATTTGGGAGAATTCAGTTGCATTAAAAACTCATCCAGGGATTCAGGATCGCTTCGGATATCAGTGTGATTTGTCCGCAACATGCATCCCCGTCAATCATTATCAACTTGCATTGGCATGCATTTAAACTTGAACACGACAAAGCGGCGGGAGCGTCTCGGGTGCCTATTGAATCCAGGAGGAACAAAGGCATGGTGTGGAGTTGACGTCTGCTGTAAATGATGTTTCAGCAGTTTCACACTAAAAAAAAAAAATGGTTCCATATATAAAAGAAATGCATCGCCGCCACGGCTACAGCGGGCTCCCGCGAGGCTCTTTAAGCCTGCATCCAGCTGCCTAACTGATATTACCAACTCCACGATGCCATCATAGTCAGGAATGAGGTATATGGTTGTGTTGGTATATTATTGGTGTTGATGAAGTCGTTGATGTGTGCTGAATTCATTGATTCTCTCAACTTCTACTCAGACTGGATGAGACTTAAGAAAGCAGCAGCATGGCTTCTCAGACTTGAGGAAACTCAGTGACATCTGTTTCAAGCCTCTACCAGCCAGTCTGAGAGTAACGCTGGGAACAGGAAGCACTAATTAAGCATTACATGCAGCGCTAGAATGGAAAATGGAAACTGCTCTCTGTGAGACAGAGTTGAGACAGAGTTGAGACAGAGTTGAGACAGAGTTGAGACAGACTTGAGACAGAGCCGAGACAGACTTGAGACAGAGCCGAGACAGAGTTGAGACAGAGCCGAGACAGACTTGAGACAGAGCCGAGACAGACTTGAGACAGAGCCGAGACAGAGCCGAGACAGACTTGAGACAGAGCCGAGACAGACTTGAGACAGAGCCGAGACAGACTTGAGATAGAGCTGAGACAGACTTGAGACAGACTTGAGACAGAGCTGAGACAGAGTTGAGACAGAGCCGAGACAGACTTGAGACAGAGTTGAGACAGAGCCGAGACAGAGCCGAGACAGAGTTGAGACAGAGCCGAGACAGAGCTCCTCTGCTACAGCCAGAGACAGAAGTAAGTGCAGAAAGTAAAGCTTTGCAGAAAGCGGTTCCAGTCGACAGGCAGCTCATTCCACAAGCTGGACCCTCTCCTGCAAGATGGAGGCGAAACACACACAGCGATGCTCTCCAAAGAAATGAAAGTTGCCACTCTCATTCTCCGGCACATCCATCAAGAGATTGGACACTGTGGACGCAATTATATGCTCGCAAAGCTGAGGCAAAAATACTGGATCCCCCAGGCAAATTGAGCTGTCAGAAGACTGATCTCAAAATTCACAGTGTGCAGAAGAAAAACCAGAGAGCAGAAAATGGCCATCTTCAAATATAGACCCGTCACTGAGGTATCAGATGATCCAAAACATCTTGAATCATCTGTTGCTCATGAAGATGCAAGTCAATATGGATGATGTTAGATGAAGATGGGAACAAACTTAAGAGCCAACTTAAAACTGAACCAATTAGAGGTTTTCATGATACTTTGATTGGTTCAGGTGTGCCTGAGTCAGGCTGGAGCTAAAACCTCCAGGACAGGGGGTCCTTGAGGACTGGATTGAGAACCACTGGTACCTAGACTTGTTAAAGGACTTGGCTAAAGGTGTGGTGCTCTGGGTGTCGTCGACATCCCAACCAGGTCTAATTCTTATGTAACGTGATTTAGTCTTCTCCAGTTCTGCTCATCATCTCCACAGTATCCAAGGATGGATGCGGATGACGTAAATTAAATATGGCCGCCGTGTGAAGGAAGTGAATGGAGGCCTCGGCTGACTGCAGTAACACGATTGGTCAACAGCTCAGTGCCCTGGCAGCTGTTAGCCGACACGGCCAATTACCCACATCTCAAATGAAAAGTCCTGAAAAAATAATTAACACCGTTTTTTTAATTCTTCTTATTGGGTCTAGACAGTGTGAGGATCTGAGAAAACACACACACACACACACACACTAACTCAACCTTGTCAATCAACGCCAATAAAACAGAACTGACAATCATGCTATTAGAAAGTCTATTAGATTGGTCACAACATGAGGGGCTAAAAGACTCAAAATCAATACAGATTAAACAACTAACTCTCTCTCTCTCTCTCTCTCTCTCTCTCTCTCTCTCTCTCTCTCTCTCTCACATACACACAAGTGGAAGATTACCAACCCTCACACGGCACTGCATCCAACAGTGTGGGTGGAAAATCACCCTCTCTCTGCTGCTGCTGCTGCTGTGTGTGTGTGTGTGTGTGTGAGAGAGAGAGAGAGAGAGAGAATGATCCAGTTCATCCAGACCAAACCAGTTTGAGGGTTCACTCCTTTAGGGTTAGGGTTCCTTCCTCTCTAGTCTCAGCCGTCCTCAGTGAATCTCATTTTTACTTCCCACTCTTTCCCATTTTTCATGCGACGTGTTTGCTACCGATCCAACGAACTCCAGTGGCTTGTGACTGGAAGGTCACGGGTTTGATGGGCTGTGTGACATCATCATTACATTGGGCATCATTACATCGGTTTCTCTGTCGTTTCTACTGTATCACAGCAGGTTGCAGCACTGGTTAGACTGGTTTCTATACTGCTCCTATTGTGTGGCAGAGCAGGTCAGACTGGTTTTGTAGTGGGTCAGACCAGCGTGATCCAGAACTGGTCAGACTGGTTTTATAGTGGGTCAGACCAGCGTGATCCAGAACTGGTCAGACTGGTTTCTTCACCGTTCAGCAGTGAATTTGGAGTAAGTTTCTTTTTGTGGCTGACAGCTCTAATCGAGTCAGAGAACCGACTAGTGGAGGGTTAGGACACACACACACACACACACACACACACACACACACTTTTAAAATCTTCCCAGCATACATATATGTGTGTCTATGTGGTTCGGTGTGTGTCTGTCTGTGTGGTATGGGTGCACAGAGAGATGCTGAAGTGTCCTCATCCAGGAATTCATTATCTCTCTCTCTCTCTCTCTCTCTCTCTCTCTCTCTCTCTCTCTCTCTCTCTCTCTCTCTCTCTCTCTCTCTCTCTCTCTCTCTCTCTCTCTCTCTCTGTTTGGTTGGTTCTGGCATTGTTATTGGCATTCGTGTCCATTAAACACAGAATGATGAGGTTCTGGGATGATTTCACGGCGGTCTATTGGTTTGTGATTCTGAAAGTAACACATAAAGAAATATATATATAACCCACCAGCTACAATATTACATATAGCGGATGTGAATAAACGTATATACCATATCCTATATTGAAAGTAACCACTGAGGTAATTCCCCAGAGGAATCTGACCTCCATTACCTCAGTGCAACCACTGTGCAATTAGCAGTCTTAGATGGCCCCCTAGTGGCTGAAGATATTAACATCCATACAGTCTCCTACAAGCTGCCAAGTCCCTTTGCACCCAATAGTATCACTAGTCACACTTTTACGCATTTTGTGTTGATGGCGAAATTGTGACGAATAGTGTTGGAATTCTTGAAAGACTCTTTCCATGTTTCTGGTAGATGCTTTTGGAGGTTCAGGAAGTTTATTCGCCTCAACCCAGCCAATGGAAACAAACCGAATTCACATTTGTGACATTTCAAAGGTTTTCCTAAAATTTGCTTGATAACTGGATGGAAACATAGTTATTATTACTGGTTATTCCTGAACATGCAAACTCCACACAGAAAGGCCCAGGAGATGACCTACCTGGGCACCCAAGAGTCAACAGCGCCCCAGGCGGGAATCGAACCCAGGACCTTCTTGCTGTGAGGCAGCAGTGCAAGCATTGCCACGGCCAAAGGAAGCTCCTTCGATCCGGATGGAGAGTCCAGAGGAGGAGGAGTCATCTGAGTCTTGACAGAGATTTGTCCTTTGTAGTTGTTATAGTGGCTTCCAGCAACTTTCATTTAGTAAGCCACTGTTTTGAGCGGCGTTGACGACGCGCAATCCAAACAATAGACAACCGCCGATCCAATGTCCAAAAAAAGGGTATTTTATTGACAAAATGTTTTAACAAAGGTATTCTTAATCGAGTTTTAAAAATAACAAAAATTAATCAATAATTCAGCGGTTTGTTTTCAATAATACTTTTGCGGTCGAAAAACTGGTGCGTAAACCCTCAATAAACAAACAATACTCATGCAGTAGCAGAGCTGACCCTAGGGGGGAGCAAGGCCTAAACACACAGAAAACGTTCATATTTAACATAACATGTTTATACCGCTTTATATAAATTACCATCACCATAGATCATTATGGCTCCAACAGTAGTTTTTCTGCACCTCATTTTGTTATTTTGCCAGGGCCCCGTCAGACGGCTTAGTGGAAGTTTAATATCAAGCTCCTGCAGGATGTGCCTGGTGCCGCCCCTAAAAACCATTCACCTTGTTCTTCACCAAGTTCACCTATGAAATTAGCAGGTTTGCGTAACAGTTCATGTGGTAACGACACACAACATTCACATGCTGCTTTCGTTATGATGGCGTCTCGCCTGCAGTGACTCCTCAAAGAAACTGAGTCCTGAATCCTCAGAGAGACAGACAGACAGAAAGAGAGAGACATGTAGAAGAGCTATAGACACCATGTGGGTGGTTGAAAATAGTGGCAGAATATAACCAGACATGACTTCATTTGGTTCCTCCATCTGCTGGCTTCTCTTCAGGGTTTGGTGCCCCTGGTGCCCCTGGTGTCGCCCCTGGTGTCGCCTCTGGTGCATCAGTTTTTAGTGGTTCCCTCTCTGATAGCACACCTGTAAAACACACATGCACAATATGGTAAATCAATCAAAATTTAAAATAAACTCCTTCTGGTTGGTGCTCTGCAAAAACTGCAAACTGGCTTTATTTTTGGTATATTCCTATAGATTCTTTAAGATTTACAGTTTCATAATGCATTTTGACTCAAAATACAGTAAACCAACCTGCAATATGTTCAGCTGTCAAGGCTTTAAGAAGTACCATTTGAGGATACATAATATACTCATATGGTTTATAGGTTTCATAGAAAAATATGATTCTTGTATTTTATGTAAGATATAGGTATATGTTTGGAAATTACGCCAAGTCAAATAAAAATAACTTTAAACTGAGTTCAGGAGCATAAATGATAGATATTAAAAGGCATATAAACAAACCGTTCTTCAGGTTTAACTGCAGAACAGCTGTTGAACATCCTGACCTTTGCTGCCTAAATGGACAGATGATAAACCAGCTACGCCGTCCGGGTGGCCTGAGGTGATATTCCATGTAATACCAATGGAGTATTTAACACACAGGTCGAACAGGAGAATGAACGATTTGTACTGAGGATTCAAAACCATGCAGGGAGATAATCTGTCGTAGAAGAGGCAGCGATACCGATTTAGCCTCAATAGACCAGAATGCAATGCAGCCATAAGACATGTTGCGTTTTGAGTAAGGGGCACAGACGCCATCATAGATTTGCCCCAATGTTCACGTAATCGTCGGCTAGCTAGCAAGGTGACACCCGCAACAAGGCATTCTGGGAAACGTGGGAAACACAAGGTGAAGTAGACGAGGCAGGTTGAGGGGAAGTGGGTGCACCAAAAAGTAGATTACAACTCTCAATCACAGAACTTAATGCAGTGGTTTATATTCCTTTTTCATTCCTGGTGTTTTTTTGATTTGTTTTTATTGTTTTTCTTCCTTTTTTTTGATTGTTTTGTTTGTTACATGCTATTTTTCTCCTGATGTATCCTATTACTATTTGCAACCCAATTTCCCCTCTCTCCCTCTGAGTTCCTACCTGTGTGTGTTTGTGTGTTTGTGTGTTTGTGTGTGTGTGTGTGTGTGTGTGTGTGTGTGTGTGTGTGTGTGTGTGTGTGTGTGTGTGTGTGTGCTGTGCTTGCCCAGTTACTGAGACGCCAATCTCGCTAGTTTCATTTCTCCAAGGTGTCAACCCATGCCCTCAGTTTGAGTTCAACTCCTGACCAAGTAACAAAACCTCGTAACATGGCTGTCTCAAATGGTTTTGAATGATTTGCTCACCTCCATTTTCAACATCAGTTTTACGACGTGAGCCGATCCATCCCCTTATGTACTCTGAAATAAAACACACATGGTGGCAACATTTCATCAATGTGAAGTTTCATGTTTAGTTTTCTCTGCTTGCAGGCACGTGCAACGTTCCCAGTAACAATTCAATTTCAGTTTCAGTAAAAACCATTACAGTTACCAAGGAAGAAGGAAGAAGTCTCTTCTGCTTTCACAAAACAATATAAATGTGCATCTGAAGTTTGCCAGTCAACATCATGGGTGATGAACAAGACTACTGGGGAGAGTCAAAGGTCAAGTTATTATTATTATTAAACCTTTATTTTAACTCGTTGGTCACTGAGGTTTCCCTCATTTACAGGGACGACGAGTTTACAAGCAACAACAGAGCATGAAAAACAATTAAAAAACAATAATACATGAATACAATTACATTAAAAACAATCACAGGGCGATTTGCAAAAGTCTGACACCATACATTTAAAAACAGCAAGAGGGGGGATGTTCTCCAGCCTCAACGCGTATTGGAGTGTGTTCCATGAGTTTGGAGCATCAAAAGAAAAGGCTGATTTACCGTGCTCTGAATGTACAAATGGGACCTTAAGAACCATCAGACCACTGGTTCGAGATGAGTAACATCCGGTGCGCTCTTCAAGTAGGGATGAAATGTATGGGGGCTGCTTACCAGTAAGGGCCTTGAAAATAAACATAAACCAGTGCTTCATGCGTCTGTCAGAAAGGGAGGACCAACCAACTTTTTCATAAAGAATGCAATGATGAGTGTCATACCTATCTCCGGTAATAAATCTAAGAGCAGAGTGATAAATGGAGTCCAGAGGTTTGAGGGTTGATGTTGCTGCATGTCTATAAATGATGTCACCATAATCCAAAACTGATAAAAAGACTGACTCGACAATTCTCTTCCTGCTGATCAATGGGAAGAATGATCTGTTGCGGTACAGGAAGCCAACCTTCTGTCGCAGGGTGGAGGCGAGAACATTAATATGAAATTTAAAAGTAAGTTTTTCATCAAGCCAGAGGCCAAGATACTTATATTCAGTGACTCGTTCTACGAGTGAGCCATCAATGGTTGATAAAAGTGTGTTGTTGTATTCCAGGTTTCGAGATCTGGAGAACAGCATGGATTTGGTCTTTTTTACATTTAAGACTAATTTTAAACCAATAAAAGCCTCCTGAAGAATATGAAAAGAAAGCTGCAGTTTCTCGGTGGCCAACTGTACAGAGTCAGCAATGCAATACAGAATTGTGTCGTCTGCATACAAATGGGCATGACAGTCATTCAGAGAAGAAAGAATATCATTAATGTAAATGGTAAAAAGGACAGGACCCAAGACAGAGCCTTGCGGCACACCTTTGGTTACAGGCAAGAATTCCGATTGAAAATTACCAGACTTAACACACTGGTGCCTAGAGGATAAATAATCAGCAAACCAGGCACAGGCACTCGCATGTAAACCTATGTTGTGTATTTTGTTCAGCAATATTTGGTGATCGACTGTATCAAATGCTTTTGACAAGTCAACAAATAAAGCAGCACAGTGTTTTTTCTTGTCCAATGCTGTGATTATGTCATTGGTAACCAATGTGATGGCTGAAATTGTACTGTGATTAGCTCTAAATCCTGATTGATGGGGACTAAGTACTGAATAGGTAGAAAGAAACCCCCTAAGTTGATTGTTTAGAGACTGTTAAAGGTAGAGACTGCAATGTTGACACAAGGTTTCTAGCCGACAGCAGTTTATTGAGTTATCCTGAAGCCCAGACTCATAATTCAACAAAAAGGATCTTCAATTGTTCAGAAATAACAAAACAACACAAAACAATAATTGTCAGGCTTGTCTAGTTTCTGCAAATTGTGGACAGTGTGGCATTATTTTTTTCTAATTATACTATTTCTAACAAAATTTTAAAAAATAAAAACTTTATATCACACGTTTGTTGAAGCGCTTGACAAACTGCTTTAATAAATCAATCAAAAGCAAACTGCAAAGTCATACAATAAAACAAGTCAAACCATGAAACCATCGCTATATAAAAGGGTAAATACTGACACAAGAACATATGTGACAAATGTGTTGGAGATGTGAAAGAGACTTTTGATTGATGCCAGAATCAAGAGTTGGAGTCGTCTACACATGAGATGAAAGTTCTCCTTCCTCTCTTTCATACTCCGGCTCGCTTCACAGTGTGTCTAGTTCTTTATGATACAATCCAAAGATAAAAAAAATGACTGATCAATAGTGATGAGTTGTATCTCATCTATGGTGCCTCACCACTCTGACCCTCCAACAGCCGCAGAGATGAGGACTACAAATTATCATCACACAGACATTACATTATAAAAACACTTTTAAGGCTCTGCAAGACTTTTAAGGCAATAAAAAATAAATTAAGGGATCACTTATGGCAGCAATAATGAAATAAAATATGATTCTCCTAGTGGGTCAAATAGTCCAAATACAACTGAAGGGAATGTGAAAAAGAAATGTGATCACCAGACTACTACATCTGGAAGATAGTCCTTTTGGCTCTAGTGCTCTAATCTTCTACCCTGTTTCCAAAAGACAGAAGCATGATAGAAAATTAGCTCTGTGTTTCAAATTGATGTTGCTTTGAAATATTTCATCTTCAATGTGTTGAGTTTGTCTTTCCTAAAAAAATAAAATAAAAGCATTGAGATTTGATGGTAAATTGATTGATGGAATACCATCTTAAAAGAACGTGCCCTACCTGTTAAAGCTAAATGTAAAAACCATTCACCTTGTTCTTCACCATGTTTACTTCCTCAAAGAAACTGAGTCTGAGTCCTGAATCTGCTCGCTTCAATTCAGAGTTTGGTGCTGCTCCCTCCATCTGCTGGCTTCTCTTCAGGGTTTGGTGGTGCCCCTGGTGGTGCCCCTCCATCTGCTGGCTTCTCTTCAGGGTTTGGTGGTGCCCCTGGTGGTGCCCCTGGTGGTGCCCCTGGTGGTGCCCCTCCATCTGCTGGCTTCTCTTCAGGGTTTGGTGGTGCCCCTGGTGGTGCCCCTGGTGGTGCCCCTCCATCTGCTGGCTTCTCTTCAGGGTTTGGTGGTGCCCCTGGTGGTGCCCCTCCATCTGCTGGCTTCTCTTCAGGGTTTGGTGGTGCCCCTGGTGGTGCCCCTCCATCTGCTGGCTTCTCTTCAGGGTTTGGTGTTGCCCCTGGTGGTGCCCCTCCATCTGCTGGCTTCTCTTCAGGGTTTGGTGTTGCCCCTGGTGGTGCCCCTCCATCTGCTGGCTTCTCTTCAGGGTTTGGTGGTGCCCCTCCATCTGCTGGCTTCTCTTCAGGGTTTGGTGCCGCCCCTGGTGCCACCCCTGGTGTTGCCCCTGGTGGTGCCCCTCCCTGTTCTGTCTTCTCATCAGATTTTAGTGGTACCTCCTCTGAAAAACACATGCACAATATGGTAAATCAATCAAAATAAAATAACCTCCTTCTGGTTGGTGCTCCAACTGGCTTCCAACAGCTGAACTGTTAAAAACCCGGGAACATTAGAACTTACCATATAGCTTTACCATGTTTTTGTCGTTGGCCATTAATACAAATACTGTACATTTGAGAGTGAATCTTAAATGAAGTAAAGTAGCAACCACTAAAACTTCATCTATCTATTCTTCATCGATCTCTCCATTTTAAGTCAGCTGCACTGTACAATTTATTTGGCTAGAATTTATTTTTTATTTATATGATTCTTTAAGATTTACAGTTTCATAATGCATTTTGACTCAAAATGAGTATACATTTGAGTATACATAATATACTATGGTATAGAAAAATATGATTCTTGTACATAGGTATATACATATATATATATACTTCTATAATTTTGTATACTTCTGTATACTTCTATATATAAAAACAGAAGTATCAGAAATGATTTCCTCCCAGTCAAAAACAGCACAGAACATATAGACATATAGGTATATGTTTGGAAATTACGCCAAGTCAAATAAAAATAGCTTTAAACTGAGTTCAGGAGCATAAATGATAGACATCAAAAGGCATATAAACAAACCGTTCTTCAGGTTTAACTGCAGAAAAGCTGTTTAACATCCTGACCTTTGCGGCAGGTTGAGGGGAAGTGGGTGCACCAAAAAGTAGATTACAACTCTCAATCACAGAACTCCTGGAATGCACTGAGAATAAATTGATGATATCTAACAGTGGAAGAGTATCCCAGGATGCATTTCTTTCTTTAACCTGTGTTGAAATTGTTGGTTGCAGTGGTTTATATTCCTTTTTCATTCCTGGTGTTTTTTTAATTTGTTTTTATTGTTTATTGTGTGTGTGTGTGTGTGTGTGTGTGTGTGTGTGTGTGTGTGTGCTCTGTGCTTGTTGCCCAGTTACTGAGACGCCAGTCTCGCTAGTTTCATTTCTCCAAGGTGTCAACCCATGCCCTCAGTTTGAGTTCAACTCCTGACCAAGTAACAAAACCTCGTAACATGGCTGTCTCAAATGGTTTTGAATGATTTGCTCACCTCCTTTTTCAACATCAGTTTTACGACGTGAGCCGATCAATCCCTTTATGTACTCTGAAATAAAACACACACACGGTGGCAACATTTCATCAATGTGAAGTTTCATGTTTAGTTTTCTCTGCGTGCAAGCACGTGCACACATGTGCACGCTCACACACACAGCACAAATATTAAAAAGTATAGCTACAGAGCTGAATGTGTAACTTTATTTAACGTATAGCTGCTGACCAACATATGTGAATACTTACAACAAAAAATACTTACTGTATTTCCACTCTGCAATCCCAATCCCAATGATCCCAATGAACCCAATGATCCCAAAGATCACTCCAGCAATCCACCCAGTCCCTCCTTCAGGTTCATCTGGTTAAAAACAAGGCTTCGTCATTTCTTGGTTTAATTCATTCAAAGTAAATAAAAATCCACTAAATGGGTTTTCTTCTTCCTTCAAGGTCAACCCAGTATTCGCAAACCAGATTCACCACTGCAATACACAATACATATATTACTTACTTGGAGCAGTAAGTAAGTAATACATTACTTTTCCCAGTCGCAATTCAATTTCAGTTTCAGTAAAAACCATTACAGTTACCAATCACAAAATAAATTGTTACGTTACTTTGGTTCTCTCTACTTGAAGTGTCACAACTCTGTTACTGGACTTATTGAAAAAAAACCAACAAACATCAGTACGCTCTGAAAATATGTCAGCTGCTTGTGAATGATTATGGTTCCAGTATTTTGTCATTAACCGGTGGGAGTCATGCTCTAGCCAAGGGGTTTGATGAGAAGGCGAACACAGGAGCTGTCATTGTGACCTGTAAGACTATTGCCTTGTTGTATAAGTTTGAACAGAGAAAGAAAATGTCTGTCAAAACAAATCAATTTCATTCAATCAGAAGCATTGTATGAATAGAACTGATATTAGCCTTTTACAGATATATTGTTGTCAGCAAAAGTGCCACTGATGGATCACTGATTGGGTAAAGTAACTACATTTGTCCAGCAGAGGGCGGTGTTCACTCAGTAAACCCCAAGCCAGAGTCACACCCAGCCTCACCATGCCCGGTGCTGAGTCGGCAGATTTGAACAGAAGTAGCTTCGTTCAACAAATGGGTCGACAACGCTGACTGACCTCGTCATTCAAGTCTCACTGTCAAACAGCAAATGCCCCATTGGACTCACGAATGAAAAATGGCAGTGTTGTCCTTTAAAGCTGTTTTTATACTGAAACATTAAGAAATGATGGTTCAGCACAATGCTAAAGCGGCTCTCCATATCGCACACTCAAATGACTACCATGTCATTTCTAGTGTGTAGAGTGTGAAAGCTAGTGGATGCCTCCAGCCATGACAGTATTGTTACGGCAGGATTTATATTGCTAATGAATCTTTCTTCAGTGCTTCCGGAGTTGAAAAATCTAATTTAAGAAATGTCCAAAACTAGGTGTTAGATGAATGACAGTGAAGTCAAATCCCCAATGCATGTCAAAGTCTTGATTTGAAGGTTTGATTTGATGGCCTGAACCATTTTTCTAAACAATAATCCTGCAAAGGTTTGTGTGGTGATGAAACTTATATTCATGTTATTGTGCAGAGGACACGTACCTGGACCTGGGGTGTAGAAAGGATTATCTAACAGGTTCACTCTCTTCCACACTAACTGGGTTCTTCAGTTGGCAGGAGAATGTTTTAACATGCTTCATGTTGGTGATGCTCAACAGCTCTGTAGACTCTTCCCAGTCTCCTTCGTCCTTCTTCCAGCTGTAGGTAACTGGTCCAGCCTCTGTGGTGTCTCCATCACAGCTCAGAGAACAGGGGGATGAGGCAGAGCAAACCAGCGGCCTGAACAAGATTGAAGGCTTTGGGACTTTCTCTGTTTGTGGAGAAACAAATAGGATACTTGAACTCTGACATAAAATATATATATTTCTTGGTCTCTCTCTCACATGTACAGTGCTGTGGAAAAGTAAGTAAATCCCCTGAAAAGGTTTGTCAGATTTGGAAAAGTTTGCGATTGATCTTCATTTCAACAATGTTGATAAACGGCCCTTAATTCACCATATAACAGCAGAAAATAAAACTTTAAACAAACAGAAATGCATTTTCCTTGTGCAGAAAAGGTTGTTACCCCTACTGTTATCACCCCATCACATGGCTAAAGATAGAAGAGGTGCAAATGACTAGAACATTTTCAGAGAGTAACTTGGAGGGTGCAGCCTTTAAGAGACAAACTGCACAAATTTGATCTACATGGGAGGTCAGGAAGGAAAAAAGTCTCTTCTGTGTCTTGAGTCAAAGGTTGAGTTAAAGGTAGAGACTTCACAGGACAGCATGTATACTTACCGATCACATTAATCCTATAGGTCTTGCTCTGCACTATGTTGTTGAACTCCACAGAATACACTCCACTGTCACCTCCAGTCAAATTACTGATAGTCAAATGTCCAATTTCTTTATCCAGGATTGTGCGGTCCTTAAATGGTCCATAGTCTTCCAGATCTTGATTTTTCAGGACCCATTCCACCACAAAATTATTTCCATGTTTCCACAGGATGTTGGTGAAGGGTTTGGAAATACCAGAAGTGTCTGGACTCAAGAGAAGCTTTCCACCAACTGGTAAGTATAATGATTCCTGTTGGGCTGCAAGGAGAAAATAATTTGTCAGTCAAACTGAAGATGAGGAAGTGATATGTCTCCAATTAATTCAGTTTTGTCTGGTGGGTTAAACTTTCATTCCTCAGGTTGAACAAAAGGCTTGGTACTGCACATAGAGGGCAGCAGCACGCCCAGCTAATTTAACCAACATTATTTTATTGTTGCCATTATAAGTTCAACGTCAGTATATCTGAGTATGTGAGTAATAATCTTACATGAGTCTTATATAAATATCTACTTTCACTGCATCACTTTATGATGTCTATATTTACATTAGCCAAGCATAACCTACATGCCGTGGATATAGGAAACAATGATCTAAGTGCGTGTTTACCTTCCATTTTAAGCAGAATATAGAGGATATCGTTATTGGTAAATGTAAAAAAAAAATGACGTACGTGATATACTAATGTTAAACTTAAAATGGCAACCATGAAAGCCTGAGATTGTTACATCATGTCCTGGGTATTAATAAACACATTCTGGTGTTAGAAATCTGTCATGCTTTCCACAACTATTGGCTCTCTTGATAAGAAAAATTATGTTAGATGAGGCTTTAAATTCAATAAAATAAATATAAATCACTAAACAATCCAGTCTTAGTCCGGGTATCCACAGTATCCACACTAGGCCTCGTTGAACAGTTACTGTTAAAGACGCGTACCATACTTAAACCAATCATTTTAAAAACTGAGACTGTAGCAGCAACACATCCACATAACATACCAGCCTAGTTTTCATGATTATTATAAAAAGTAAAGTCGAAAAATGAACAGGGCGTTTCCACACTGAACCTACCTAGTACCGAGTGCAGCAGCAGGAAAGCTGGTAGATATAAACTCATATATCTATACATGTCCGCAGGTTGATATAAAACTGTGAAAAATCAATACTACTATCAGAAAGCTGTTAATTCAGATGTTAGTTTATCTTAGCATGTAACTTAGCACGTTGCTGCTTCGTCGTCTCCACGACTTTCTTCCCCTTTCCGAAATCGAAATCGAAAGTAAAAAAGGCTGCCGATACTTGAAGGGCAGAGGGGTAAATACTGAGAAATAGAAAAACCTTTAAGCAACTCAGTTATTTATTCATGTTTCTGGTAGATGCTTTTTGACGTTCAGGAAGTTTACTCGCCTCAACCCAGCCGATGGAAATAAACCGATATCACATTTGTGACATTTCAAAGGTTTTCCTAAAGTTTGCTTGATAGCTGGATGGAAACATAGTTATTATTACTGGTTATTCCTGAATGGTAGAGGCACTTAGACAAGCATGCAAAAGCACAACCATGAGATACTAAAATTGATGCTGGAATATGCCTGAAGAGGTAGATTAGCTCGCAGAAACTCTATCCAACAGTAATTTAAAGTCATGATTGAAGGTTTGTGAACCCCATGTGCAGTTTTAGACATTTTGAGTTTTGCCCATTCCACTATTGCCTGTCTACATTCAAGACTAGGCTAGTGGGGTTGAAGGAGGGCAGCAGGAAGGAGAAATGAGGGAAGATGGGAAGGGAGGAGGATCAGGGATCGGGGGGGGGGCAAGAGGAGCTGGTAGATGATGGGAACGATGGAGGAGCAAGTGGGAGTGAGGGGGCTGTGGAGGTAGGAGGAGAACCAGGGCCAGCGATAGCAGTGGAAGGAGGAGAGGAGAGAGACCCAGACTGAGGATGAGGTAAGTGGATATAAGGGTGGGTCCACTCGTCATGGGGGGGGCAGGTAGGAAGGAGTGGGAGTAGCGAGACATGGAAGAGAAAGAAAGGGAAGATTGAGGGAGGTGTAATGCAGGAGGGAGGTCAGCAAGCAAGGAGAAGAAGATACATTTATTTGGGTGCACTAACACACGCACGGGGAGGTGACCGCCAAACACAACACACGTAGGTAGGGTGTCCGAAAGGCATTTTTCTTCTGCATTTATCCCATCCTTCCTCCAGGGGGAGCCCTTTTTTCTTTCAGTGCCTTTCTTTCCAGTTCCTCAGGGACAGGACAGGATGTTGCATGTTTTTAGATGGGGTTCTTTACGGGAGGAGACCCATGTGAACATGCAAACTCCACACAGAAAGGCCCAGGAGATAACCTACCTGGGCACCCAAGAGTCAACAGCGCCCCAGGCGGGAATCGAACCCAGGACCTTCTTGCTGTGAGGCAGCAGTGCAAGCATTGCCACGGCCAAAGGAAGCTCCTTCGATCCGGATGGAGAGTCCAGAGGAGGAGGAGTCATCTGAGTCTTGACAGAGATTTGTCCTTTGTAGTTGTTATAGTGGCTTCCAGCAACTTTTAGTAAGCCACTGTTTTGAGCGGCGTTGACGACGCGCAATCCAAACAATAGACAACCGCCGATCCAATGTCCAAAAAAGGGTATTTTATTGACAAAATGTTTTAACAAAGGTATTCTTAATCGAGTTTTAAAAATAACAAAAATTAATCAATAATTCAGCGGTTTGCTTTCAATAATACTTTTGCGGTCGAAAAACTGGTGCGTAAACCCTCAATAAACAAACAATACTCATGCAGTAGCAGAGCTGACCCTAGGGGGGAGCAAGGCCTAAACACACAGAAAACGTTCATATTTAACATAACATGTTTATACCGCTTTATATAAATTACCATCACCATCGATCATTATGGCTCCAACAGTAGTTTTTCTGCAACTCATTTTGTTATTTTGCCAGGGCCCCGTCAGACGGCTTAGTGGAAGTTTAATATCAAGCTCCTGCAGGATGTGTCTGGTGCCGCCCCTAAAAACCATTCACCTTGTTCTTCACCACGTTCACCTTTGAAATTAGCAGGTTTGCGTAACAGTTCATGTGGTAACAACACACAACATTCACATGCTGCTTTCGTTATGAGTGTGACTCCTCAAAGAAACTGAGTCCTGAATCCTCAGAGAGACAGACAGACAGAAAGAGAGAGACATGTAGAAGAGCTATAGACACCATGTGGGTGGTTGAAAATAGTGGCAAAATATAACCAGACATGACTTCATTTGGTTCCTCCATCTGCTGGCTTCTCTTCAGGGTTTGGTGCCCCTGGTGCCCCTGGTGCCCCTGGTGCCCCTGGTGCCCCTGGTGTCGCCCCTGGTGTCGCCTCTGGTGCATCAGTTTTTAGTGGTTCCGTCTCTGATCGCACACCTGTAAAACACACATGCACAATATGGTAAATCAATCAAAATAAAAAAACCTCCTTCTGGTTGGTGCTCTACAAAAACTGCAAATTGGCTTTATTTTTGGTATATTCCTATAGATTCTTTAAGATTTACAGTTTCATAATGCATTTTGACTCAAAATACAGTAAACCAACCTGCAATATGTTCAGCTGTCAAGGCTTTAAGAAGTACCATTTGAGGATACATAATATACTCATATGGTTAATAGGTTTCATAGAAAAATATGATTCTTGTATTTTATGTAAGATATAGGTATATGTTTGGAAATGACGCCAAGTCAAATAAAAATAGCTTTAAACTGAGTTCAGGAGCATAAATGATAGATATTAAAAGGCATATAAACAAACCGTTCTTCAGGTTTAACTGCAGAACAGCTGTTGAACATCCTGACCTTTGCTGCCTAAATGGACAGATGATGAACCAGCTACGCCGTCCGGGTGGCCTGAGGTGATATTCCATGTAATACCAATGGAGTATTTAACACACAGGTCGAACAGGAGAATGAACGATTTGTACTGAGGATTCAAAACCATGCAGGGAGATAATCTGTCGTAGAAGAGGCAGCGATACCGATTTAGCCTCAATAGACCAGAATGCAATGCAGCCATAAGACATGTTGCGTTTTGAGTAAGGGGCACAGACGCCATCATAGATTCGCCCCAATGTTCACGTAATCGTCGGCTAGCTAGCAAGGTGACACCCGCAACAAGGCATTCTGGGAAACGTGGGAAACACAAGGTGAAGTAGACGAGGCAGGTTGAGGGGAAGTGGGTGCACCAAAAAGTAGATTATAACTCTCAGTCACAGAACTTAATGCAGTGGTTTATATTCCTTTTTCATTCCTGGTGTTTTTTTGATTTGTTTTTATTGTTTTTCTTCCTTTTTTTTGATTGTTTTGTTTGTTACATGCTATTTTTCTCCTGATGTGTCCTATTACTATTTGCTACCCAATTTCCCCTCACTCCCTCTGAGTTCCTACTCTGTGTGTGTGTGTGTGTGTGTGTGTGTGTGTGTGTGTGTGTGTGTGTGTGTGTGTGTGTGTGTGTGTGTGTGTGTGTGTGTGTGTGTGTGTGCTGTGCTTGCCCAGTTACTGAGACGCCAGTCTCGCTAGTTTCATTTCTCCAAGGTGTCAACCCATGCCCTCAGTTTGAGTTCAACTCCTGACCAAGTAACAAAACCTCGTAACATGGCTGTCTCAAATGGTTTTGAATGATTTGCTCACCTCCATTTTCAACATCAGTTTAACGACGTGAGCCGATCCATCCCCTTATGTACTCTGAAATAAAACACACACGGTGGCAACATTTCATCAATGTGAAGTTTCATGTTTAGTTTTTCTGCGTGCAGGCACGTGCACGCATGTGCACGCTCACACATACAGCACAAATATTAAAAAGTATAGCTACAGAGCTGAATGTGTAACTTTATTTAACGTATAGCTGCTGACCAACATATGTGAATATTTACAACAAAAAATACTTACTGTATTTCCACTCTGCAATCCCAATCCCAATGATCCCAATGAACCCAATGATCCCAAAGATCACTCCAGCAATCCACCCAGTCCCTCCTTCAGGTTCATCTGGTTAAAAACAAGGCTTCGTCATTTCTTAGTTTAATTCATTCAAAGTAAATAAAAATCCACTAAATGGGTTTTCTTCTTCCTTCAAGGTCAACCCAGTATTTGCAAACCAGATTCACCACTGCAATACACAATATATATGTTACTTACTTATTGGAGCAGTCAGTAAGTAATACATTACTTTTCCCAGTAACAATTCAATTTCAGTTTCAGTAAAAACCATTACAGTTACCAAGGAAGAAGGAAGAAGTCTCTTCTGCTTTCACAAAACAATATAAATGTGCATCTGAAGTTTGCCAGTCAACATCATGGGTGGTGAACAAGACTACTGGGGAGAGGTGCTTTGGACACGCGAGTCAAAGGTCGAGTTAAAGGTAGAGACTTGACAGGACAGCATGTATACTTACTGATCACTTTAATCGTATAGGTCTTTTTCTGCACTAGGTTGTTGAACTCCACAGAATACACTCCACTGTCATGTGTAGTCAAATCAATGATAATCAAATGTCCAGTGTCTTTATCCAGGATTGTGCGGCCCTTAAATGGTCCATAGTCTTCCAGATCTCGATTTTTCAGGACCCATTCCACCACAAAATTCTTTCCATGTTTCCACAGGATGTTGGTGAAGGGTTTGGAAATACCAGAAGTGTCTGGACTCAAGAGAAGCTTTCCTCCAACCAAGTATGATGATTCCTGTTGGGCTGCAAGGAGAAAATAATTTGTCAGTCAAACTGAAAATGAGGAAGTGATATGTCTCCAATTAATTCAGTTTTGTCTGGTGGGTTAAACTTTCATTCCTCAGGTTGAACAAAAGGCTTGGTAACAATCTAATTGATCGTACTGTCAGCAGTTGCTACATATCTCTACATCTCTACATATGTCTGGCCTGGACAACTCAGTCGGTAGAGCATGAGACTCTCAGTCTCAGGGTCGTGGGTTCGATAGTGTCAACTGTAACTTGTAAGTCGCTTTGGATCAAAGCGTCTGCTAAATGACTGTAATGTATCTCCATTTTTAGTGTTCATGGCTGAGAAATTCCCGCAAAATCAATATTTCATTGTATTCATTCAATCAGTTCATTCGGGACCAAACTGTCAACTGAGTTCCAGAGTGAATACAGCGGTTATCAGCGACATCTGCAGGCCAAAAAGTATCACTGCAAGTAGAGGGCAGCAGCACGCCCAGCTAACTTTGCCATTATAAGTTCAACGTCAGTATATCTGAGTATGTGAGTAATAATCTTACATGAGTCTTATATAAATATCTACTTTCACTGCATCACTTTATGATGTCTATATTTACATTAGCCAAGCATAACCTAGAGAGGATATCGTTATTGGTAAATTTAAAAAAAATGACGTACGTGATATACTAACGTTAAACTTAAAATGGCAACCATGAAAGTCTGAGATTGTTACATCATGTCCTGGGTATTGATAAACACATTCTGGTGTTAGAAATCTGTCATGCTTTCCACAACTATTGGCTCTCTTGATGAGAAAAATGACGATGTCAGTTGTTACGCACAAGCAATGTGTTAGACGAGGGTATAGTTGATGACCATTAAAAAGAAATATAGCACAAATAACCTTAATACTCTATATTCTATTATTTCCACCCATGTCGACTTGTATGGTAATTATGCCCGCATGTTAGATGGGGCTTTAAATTCAATAAAATAAATATAAGTCACTAAACAATCCAGTCTTAGTCCGGGTATCCACAGTATCCACACTAGGCCTCGTTGAACAGTTACTGTTAAAGACGCGTACCATACTTAAACCAATCATTTTAAAAACTGAGACTGTAGCAGCAACACATCCACATAACATACCAGCCTAGTTTTCATGATTATTATAAGAAGTAAAGTCGAAAAATGAACAGGGCGTTTCCAAACTGAACCTACCTAGTACCGAGTGCAGCAGCAGGAAAGCCGGTAGACATAAACTCATATATCTATACATGTCCGCAGGTTGATATAAAACTGTGAAAAATCAATACTACTATCAGAAAGCTGTTAATTCAGATGTTAGTTCATCTTAGCATGTAACTTAGCACGTTGCTGCTTCGTCGTCTCCACACTTTTTCTTTCCCTTTCCGAAATCGAAAGTAAAAAAGGCTGCTGATACTTGAAGGGCAGAGGGGTAAATACTGAGAAATAGACAAATCTGCCGTTTGATAAAACCGTTTCGTCTTTAAGCAACTCAGTTATTTATTCATGTTTCTGGTAGATGCTTTTTGACGTTCAGGAAGTTTACTCGCCTCAACCCAGCCGATGGAAATTCACATTTGTGACATTTCAAAGGTTTTCCTAAAGTTTGCTTGATAGATGGATGGAAACATAGTTGTTATTATTACTGGTTATTCCTGAATGGTAGAGGCACTTAGACAAGCATGCAAAAGCACAACCATGAGATACTAAAATTGATGCTGGAATATGCCTGAAGAGGTAGATTAGGTCACAGAATCTCTATCCAACAGTAATTTAAAGTCATGATTGAAGGTTTGTGAACCCCATGTGCAGTTATAGACATTTTGAGTTTTGCCCATTCCACTATTGCCTGTCTACATTCAAGACTAGGCTAGTGGGGCTGAAGGAGGGCAGCAGGAAGGAGAAATGAGGGAAGATGGGAAGGGAGGAGGATCAGGGATCGGGGGGGGGGCAAGAGGAGCTGGTAGATGATGGGAACGATGGAGGAGCAAGTGGGAGTGAGGGGGCTGTGGAGGTAGGAGGAGAATCCTCAGGACTGAGGATGAGGTAAGTGGATATAAGGGTGGGTCCACTCGTCATGGGGGGGGGGGCAGGTAGGAAGGAGTGGGAGTAGCGAGACATGGAAGAGAAAGAAAGGGAAGATTGAGGAACCTGGTGCTGAGGGAGGCGTAGCAGCAAGCAAGAAGAAGAAGACACACTTATTTGGGTGCACTAACACACGCACGGGGAGGTGGCCGCCAAACACAACACACGCAGGTAGGTAGGGTGTCCGAAATGAATTTTTCTTGTGCATTTATGCCATCCTTGCCATCCTTCCTCTAGGGGCAGCCCTTTTTTCTTTCAGTGCCCAATTCCAGTTTGTAGGACCTCATCAGGGACAGGATATTGCATGTTTTTAGATGGGGTTGTTTATAGGAGGAGACCCATGCAAACTCCACACAGAAAGGCCCAGGAGATAACCTACCTGGGCACCCAAGAGTCAACAGCGCCCCAGGCGGGAATCAAACCCAGGACCTTCTTGCTGTGAGGCAGCAGTGCAAGCATTGCCATGGCCAAAGGAAGCTCCTTCGATCCGGATGGAGAGTCTAGAGGAGGAGGAGTCATCTGAGTCTTGACAGAGATTTGTCCTTTGTAGTTTTTCTGCAACTCATTTTGTTATTTCGCCAGGGCCCCGTCAGACGGCTTACTGGAAGTTTAATATCAAGCTCCTGCAGGATGTCACCTTTTTGTTTTGGGAGAGGTGGAGACAGAGGAATGGAATATTGTTTCAGTATAGTTTCTTGTTTTTATAGTAGTGTGTATCAGGAAATCAGGATGATGAGAAAAGTAGGATTATGATGTCAGTGCGTGGTACTTTGTATTACTCAAAAATCGTTGCAATATATTGTACATGAAAATCTACAAACAACGAAAAAACTAAAAATGTTCGCCAATGAGACTTTTATTTTGAAGGTTCCGAGCGGAAGTATTGCTAATCAACGCAGACGTGTCTCTCCGTAGCTTCTTAGGTAGCTAGCAAACCAAACAGACCTACAATGTAATATTCGTTTAATTCAAGTGTACATTTTCAGAGTAGCCATGGATGTCGCGCTGTATTTGATAGCTGCAGCAATCCTTATTGTGCTGATTGTGTTTGCGGTGAAGGTGCGGAGTAAAACAGAGGAAGGTGAGTAGCTTCATAATTTTGAGTTACTGCTGACGTAACGTGATTAGCCAGTTATCTTAGCCACCTGCTCGTTTCACATTTTTTACTTTTTCTTGTGTCACTAACTTTTACTCTTTGAGTCATATTGTTATTTGTTTGATTCTCTCTAAATCGTTCCCCTATTCTTTTGTCCTCAATTGAATTGGCTTGTAAGTAAGTTACAGTTGTTGTTGCAGTAACGAGGGAACACTCAGCATGTATAGCATCCTAGCATTAGCCTAACTGTTGACATCTGCTGTACTGAAGTTGGGACTTGCCCTGTGTTAAATGTTCAACATTAGGCATAATGGTTTAGCCCTTCCAATGGTAGGGGTAACAGTTGTAAATGTCAATTCTGATATAGAAAATAAGAGCATAGTAGTACTGAAGATAATAATAGATAAACGTAATTACGTCAAAATAACACATTGGGGATATTACACCAAGCAAATATGGATACGTTACAGATTAGCAGTTTACAGATGTACCATTTACAGCATATATGCAGGGTGCATAACTGCATCATTTGCTCTCCACATTATTAGATTTACAGAGCAGATGTGCATTGTTAGCTGTAAAAATGATCAGATACAGATGGACGTGCAGTTCTGGATAAGATTATTGGCACTCTTGCATTTTGTGCAGATAATGTACAGCATCTTCAAGAACAGTATATAGGGGCTGCAGTACTGCCGGTTTTCTATTCTGCCAGGTAGTTTCCATTGTAGCTGTCTAATCAGTCCAGGTGAATGCAACTACCTGGTAGGGTAGAAAACCAGCAGTACTGCAGGCCCCTGAGGACCGGATTTGGGGACCACTGCTCTACAACATACAGTTCAAACATTATGAAGGATCAAATTGGGACAACGGGCGGGGCCTCAGGGTATCGTCCATTGACAGCTGGCCCTATCCTGAGTCTAATGAACCATCCCCCAACCCAATCTTCTGATTTCATGATGCCCTTAATACAACCAAGACGTCCAGTACCCAAGGCAGCAAAGCAGCCCCACAGCATTATGGGACCTCCACCGTATTTGACTTGTTGATCATGTGCTGTGGCAAGTGGATGTGTGAGGACAGAAAGTTGTCTGAGTTTCCAATTATTTCAGGAGATATTGCAAGGGTGCCAAAAGTCTTGGCCAGGACGTAGGTATAGTTACTCACACTGTCAGATTTACAGATGGAGGTAAGATATGTACAGAAATGTGAAACATATTAGATGTGTAGTGCATTGAAAGTTACGCCGATGTGCACCTCTACCCTCCACATGGTCAGCTGATGTGGAGCAGCGGCAGGATGTTGGCCGGGCGGCGGGGCGACCTCAGCAGGTGGCAGGGGAGAGAGGCGTTGGCATGCCTCGCCGGAGGAGGAACCTCAACGCCAGGGTGATGGCTCAGCGACGAACCCAGATAGATGCTTCTGACCACGGTAAACACTGGGGATGGGTCATGAAAACCAAACTTGAATATTCTTTTGCGGGGATCAATGTTGACTTTTGTATTGTGGCTGTTAATATATATATTTTTAATATTGAGTTAATATGACTTTAACAATGACACTACAAAAGCACTTCCAAAGACAGCTTCAGCCTCCAAGCTTCAAAGATTCATATATGATACGGATCATAGATTAGCACATTTAAGTGACACCCGAAGCCCTGGCTGGTCTACACCATAGCTCAGACTCAGTTGTTTGAGATCTGCATGGTGAGTTCACTCTGTCTGTAGATCTGGATGTTCCACTTTCCACTTGTTTAGTGTTTTTCATATTGTGGACTCAGATGTTCGACAGTTCAAGAGATGCCTGCAGATGTTGCAGCTGTTACCTTCAGGTTCTTTGTCACCTCCTTGACCGTTATGAGTCGTGCTCCTGCTGTGATCTTTGCTGGACGTCCACTCCTAGGGAGAGCAGCATGATACTGAATTTCTTCCATTTGTATCCAATCTGTCTGACTGTAGACTGATGGAGGCCCAAGGTGTAGCCTTATGAGCCTCAAGAACATTTCTCTGGTGGTCCTCTGAAATTTATTTGAACCACTTCAACACTTTTTTGAGCAGACTGTTGGTAACTGAACTTTGTGGGGGATTTATATGACAGAACACTTCTAACCCACACCTGAATGTCACCTCATTGATTGGATCGTCTGACTTCAATTACCCCCTTTCATAGAAGTCACTATCCTGTAGGTTCACATACCACATACCTGAGGCGGCTGTGGCTCAGGAGGTAGAGCAGGTCGGCCTCCATCAGAAGATCGTAGGTTCGATCCCCGGCTCCTCCAGTCCACATGTCGAAGTGTCCTTGGGCAAGACACTGAACCCCAAATTGCTCCCGATGGTCAGGAAGCACCTTGCATGGTAGCTCACTGCCATCGGTGTGTGAGTGGCATACATTGTAAAGCGCTTTGGATAAAAGTGCTATATAAATGTAGTCCATTTACCTTTTCCAGCATAATGTTCAATACAACACTTCTGCTGTAAAAGGCTCATATTGGCTATATCAGCTGACTAATACATCTGTTGTGCCCAAGTTTGTGAATCACTCCATCAGTAAAATAATGTGTAGCTCTATCCAGACTATATAATGAAATTGTTCTTTTTTTCCAGAGGAAAGCCCTGTGGAGGAGGAAGAGGAAGAGGAGGAGGAGCAGCAGAGCTTCCAGCCTACAGGCAAAGTAGGAGCCAAGAAGCAGAGGAAGCTGGAGGAGAAACAAGCCAAGAAAGCCCAGAGAGAGGTGAAAAAGATACTCCGACACGCAATATACTGATACTGGTATCAGTACCAAACGTTTCCACATGATACCAGCCCTGAACAAGCTTTCTCACAAAATAATTGCTAAGCATGGCTATAGAAATAGAGCCTGGTGTCCATTTTTTTTGTAAATGTTCAAACCCATTCATTAAATAAGGGCACACTGTAGAGTATTTGAAGCCAGTTCAGTCTCTTTAATGTGCCACAACGTTCTAGTAGATTGTGTTGATGTGTAGTGTATTGGCGATAGCAGTTTTCATGATTTTGTTCAAATTTGCTACAGCTCAGGATAAAACATTTTTTCTTTATGACGGAAATAACTGTGTCTAATTAATCGTACTGAATGAATTTGAAGACCAAGTCTTCACAGCCAGAACAGTCACAACGCTGGAGCCTGACTGGCTGACAATACCAGCATATAATTCAATTGAATGGAGGCTTTTTGATTAGAAGGATTTCAGGAGTTGTTTTGTGCAGGGAGCCAATCAAGACCCGAGTCTAGTTGTGATGCGTTGACTGGAGTTGGTCTGAAACTGCCTATAAAAATGTAACCACTCAAACAAAATCCAACTTTGACTACCTTCATTAAACTACGCAGTTTAAATGTACAGTATATAAATAGAGCAACATTTAAATGGCTCCCCTTTTTTAAATTGGGGTAAAATCAGCAAGATAATTTCCACTGGTGGTGAATTCAGTTTGATGCGTTTGTCCAATCTTGTTGCGTTATCGTTGGTGGTCAGGCGGAGCTGGAGGAGAGGGAGGAGAGGAAGAGGATGCAGGAGCTCAGAGAGCAGGAGAGACGCCAGGACGACGAGAGGGAACGACTGCTGGAACAGAAACAGGTCTGACACACACACTGTTATCTTCCTACCCTAAACTAACTAGAACCCTCATTCTGACTTTAACCTCTTTTTAGTCCGTTATCAATCCCATCCCATGCACCAGAGATACATCCTAAACACAAAGCTCTGGTCCTAATCTCTGGATGCCTCTGTTCCGACAACGTACCCTTAAGCCTCGTCTGTCTACTGGTGTTTTGTGCAGGAGGAGGAGGAGCGCCGAGCAAAGGAGGACCAGGAGAGACGGGAGGAGGAGGAATACCTGAGGCTCAAAGCTTCCTTTGTTGTGGAAGACCAGGGAGAGGAGGAGCAGCTCACCGAGGACCAGGTCTGACCAGTACTCTCCCATCATGGTTTTGCACTAGTGTGATTGGCTATTGTGTGTTCTTGATGGAAATGTCCAGATGTGAAATTGTTTCTAATCCTACCGGCTGAGACTCATAAGACAATGTCAGAAGTGAATAAGCCCTTAAAGAATGAGCAGACCCACTCTCTGAAAAAACAAATGCAGGCCTATAATGTGATTGGACAGTTGAAATGATGATTTGAGGCATCCCTAGTAAACCCCCTGTCAATCTACTAGTATTAAGAATAATAGCATTAGGTGCCACTTGTGATTGAAGCTCTCTTAGTGTTATCCAGGGTAATTTCACGTCTTTTATGTAATATTAACAATCTGTAGATGTTATATACATTTTTCGCAGCCGTCATGTCAGAGATCCATATTGAGAATATTTCAAATTTCCTGCCTTCCTGTTGCGGCCTCTGTGTGTTCACACTGTGAGCAACTTGGTTGATGGGTCTCTGGTGACCAATGGTGGGCGAGAGCCTCCGATTGCATCTGATACAAAACTTTGAACAGGCGAATGTACTTTTTGCTGCGTGGGATGTAACAATAGTTAGCTAACTTTGAACAGGTGGCCTCAAATGACCGTGAGTGGTGAGTTTTGAAGGACTCAACTAGCCAGAAAATCCAGTGACTTCAGTAAACTAAATATAGTGAGCATATTTACGGCCGAGACACAGGATCGTCTGTGAAATCCATCATTGTGTGTGTGATGCATTTTCAAAATCATTTTATTAAGGTGTAATAAATGTTTGTGTTCTTCACCCCTCAGTCACGTAACCTCCTGCAAGAATTCATCCAGTACATTGAGGTAAGAGTTGACAGATGCTACACCCTACTGCGGTATGTATGGTTGTCTTTACTGCTGAAGACACGACTGACTCTGTCCCGCAGGACTCCAAGGTGGTTCTGCTGGAGGACCTGGCTTCACATTTTGGGATGCGAACGCAGGATGCTATTGCAAGGCTACAGGACCTGTTAGCCGATGGCTCCCTGACAGGTAGGTGTCATACAGGCATGGATTAGCTCTAGGTGAACATCATTTCAGAAGGGATTCTTTAATGGACATTAAGCCTACTGCCTTGAGATTGTTTCCCCTGAAGGAGATCTTGATAGGTTTGGTTTATAGTCAGACTTTACTTAAATAGCATGTATTGGTAATGCGCTTTTAAAGGCTTCAGCCAGGGTTACCATCCAAAAAACCTCACGTGGAGCCGCTGTATGTAATGTTTACGTAAACCATCACCTCTGCTCTTTTCTCCTGTAGGAGTGATTGACGACAGAGGAAAGTTCATCTCCATCACTCCAGAGGAGCTCAACTCGGTGGCCCAGTTCATCAAACAGAGAGGCAGAGTTTCTATCACAGAGTTGGCCCAGGCTAGCAACTCTCTGATTAACCTCATGCCCGAGACCCGCAGCACCGCCTGATGGACGCTTTCCTCACGAACATGGTAAGTGAAAACCCACAAACTTAAAACGGTGACTAAGGCTAAAATTAATGGGGGAGCTTGAAGCTCTGAGGAACAGTCAGTGGGTGGATGAACTCCACCATGTAGACACAGTATTTTAGTCGTTCAATCATGTTTGTTGTAAATTACTTTATTGAAAGGCAGTAACATTACAGAGTTTCCATAATCATTGAATAGGTGGGATGAGTCACCCTGGGCTCTATTTGTACTTGCTCTGGAACATAATCTGATCAAAGTACGTCCACTAAAAGTGTTGTTTTTGCCACTGACAGGCTCAGATTGTTATTGGAAGAGTCTGACAACATTACGGAAAGGATCGCTAGGTAGACCTTTGTTTAACCAGAAGTCTATCTCTGTAATGTTGTCAGTGGCAAAAACAACACTTTTAGTGGACGTACCCCTGCAGATTATGTTGCAGCCCATTTTGCGACTGAGGCAATCCCAAAACTTTGCTCTATAAATGAGTACAAATAGAGCCCAGGTTTAAAAATACTGGAATTCGACTTTAAAGAGTTGCTAACCCCAAAAGAATTTAGTCTATGTTTCAGAGGCTTTTTTTCACCCTAACAATACTGGCACAAAATATCAGCATCGGCCTTGAAAAAAGTTAAGCCCTACTATGCTTCCCAGCCTCTGAAACCTATCGACCAATGTATTGCATTACTACGGTGTCCATAATAGGACATCCTCAGAGTAAACGGCCTTGCATGAATTTTTTTGCCGGTGCTGTTCTTCCGAAGTTGCATCGAGTGCAGAGGTGAGTAATTTCTGTTATCATGGTTAAAATCTTACTATTGCAGACAAGCTAAGTAAACATTCAATCTATATATATTGTGTGTCCTCCATTGTAAGATTTTAACCACAATAACAGACTCAGCACTGTCAAAAGAATTCATGCGAGGCCGTCCTATTATGGACACCGTACATTGTCTGGCCAGTCCTTCCCTGAAATTGAAACATTAATAAAAGGGTGTCCTCATTTCGTATTAATAATTTAAAGTTAGATGATTGTGTTTTGGATCTTAAAGAACATCCCCCAGAGGTCTGTTTCAACTGGACTTCTGGTCTTTGTCCGGGACGTTCTGCCTTCTCTGGGTGATCTCCCAGGTCGAGTTGGTTCCTCTGTCCTGAAACCACAAAGAGAAAACCTGATTAAAATCCACTTGCAAATATATTTTTTTCTATTGAAGGTATCAGACTGTATAGCCACATATTCTACATCCCAAGTGTGTTAAAGGGTAATTCTGGGATTTTTCAACCTGGCCTCTATATCCACAAAATCGCCTATCATACCGCAATGGACAGTGGACAAAGATAGTCTATGGCGAGAGGGTTCACTTGTTGCAGGAAGAGGACAGTTGTTTACACCATTCTTGCAACAAGTCAACCACCTTTGTCAGAGTTATTGGAAATATGACAAAGGTGGTCTATGAAAGCAAGAGGATGGTGTAAACAACCGTCCTCTCGCTATAGACTACCTTTGTCCGCCGCTGAGCTGATATACAGGCCAGGTTGAAAAATCCCGGAATTACCCTTGAAATAAAATCTATAGTGAAGTGGCTTTTTAATTTAGACCTGAAACACCCAGTAGGTATCCACGTACCTTTATCAGCACACCCAAAGGCGTCAGGTCTTTTCGGAGGGTGTCGCAGGCTTTAAGGAGGGGTATTCTCTCCGAGTAAAGTCCAGATTTATTGGCGTTTTGGGCGAGGGCAAACCCTCGAACTTCACTTCTGAAGCGTGTTAGCTGCTCCACGACGCCCTCCAGGCTTCCAGAACAATCCACCACATTGGCCTCCTGGGGATGAAGAAATGTTTGAGTGAAAAGGTGCATCTCCAGTGGCGGAGGAGACAGAATATTGCACTACTTGAATTTTACTCTGGTGGTGAAAAGATGTTTTTCAGCTCAATAATGCAAGATCTCTGACCTTTCTGTCCAGCAGATCAAGCCCAAGCATGTCCAAGACTTCCCTGATGTAGGAGAGGATGGCTCCAAACACCGCCGGGCTTCGTGCCAACCCATCGGACTAGACACAAATCAAACACATAAACCATTAATATTATTTACACTGCAGTGTGTAGCTCCAGTCGATTACCTGTAATTGATTGCACCCTCTGATGTCCACAAGTGGCAGGAAACAAACCCTGCTTCAGTTGTACATAACACTTCACATAGTTTTTTTTCCAACCTGTCTGTGAAGGTCTTCAATAAGACGTGAAAAAGTCCAATTGATTAATTATGAGTTTTCGGTCTTAATATCCAGGGGTGGACAATAAGAATTACCAGTCAGATGGTGATTTAGGCCAAATGATTGATCAGTTCATAGTCTTAAATGCAACATCAAACCCTTGGTTGCCCTTGAATCTCAACAACACACTTGACTCAATTGTAAAATAGTTGGAGGTAGGCTGAAGTCTGATGCAACACATTACCTTTGTGATGGGTTGTAGTTGGCGGTTCCCGTGGTAAACAAGGTTCATGACGGCGCTAATGGCTTTTGGGGTATCAAAGTCATCTGCCAACGCCGTCACCACAGTGGTCTTAGTCTCAGCCAACCTGAGAAACAAAACGCCACATTTTCCATCTGCTGTTCTAGACACCTGGTGTCAGGTAGGTCTTTCCTGGGAAAAATCCTCTGGTACACAGGAAGTGATGCATTTCTGGTTTGTTTGGAGTGAATATGATACAAATACAAATCATATCTTGTGCATTTGTCAATATGCACACGTGTGGAGACACAAAACTTGAAATGGTTTTGGCACTATATGTCCATGTATCATGAGGATAAAATCCACATGTGTATGTACCAATCAAAATGAAGTTGCCTCCAGAGCTCATAATCAATCAGTGATCAGCAACGTTATGTATGGCGAACTGACTGATAACAGATAATATGGCTTAATCATTTCTACTCAACATGAATACATTTTAATTAGATATGATCACCTCCTGTGTTTCCGCCATACTGTCAAGAACATCCAGCTGTGCTGTGCACAAAACTTGGTTCACATTTGTGACTCTAAAAACACATCACAGAAGCACCACAGACTGCTTAGCACTAAATACGAGGACAAAGAAATGCAAGGTACATTGCAAATCGTTTTTTTTTTTTACTTTGTTAAAGTGTTGTAGGATATATTTTTCCTTTAACACCAGAAATACAAATTGGACCTTATTTATGACATGGAACATTGCAGGACTATATGATGGAGATGTACATGTGGGTGTCAGATTGAAGAGGAAGGTCCTACCTCTCCCAGAGAAGTCCTTCCTGTACTGTTGAACACAGCAGCTGACCCCTCATATAAGCCTGGGCATCATGACTGAAGGTGGAAATAGTCGCCAGGGAGCTCCGTGCCTCTGTCATACTGCCATCACTGTAGTCAATGGCTGTGGAGAAAGCATGGACATTTTTCCAAGAAATTCCCAATCCGGAGCACACCTCTCTCAATATCATGATCAAACCCATGATAAGTTTTGTGATATTACACAGTCAATTAAACTATGCTTTTTACAGTACAATCTCATACAAAAAGAGAACTAAACAACTTTATTCCCACCTGATCTGTATTTTGTCAAGAGGCAAAACATCCGGAATTCATTGGCAGAATAAGACTGAAGGAAATCCTGATAGAGAGAGAGAGAGAGATCAATGACAGACATTGTTGTCCAACATGGTGTAAAGGTGGTGTTGCCCTTTAGGCTATAGAGAAATCATTGTCCCATCCACCAAACTAAAAGTAGTTACACAGGACAGGGACTCAGGTGGGATGATAATCTGGTATAAAGCTGAACTAACCCATTCAATAGAGTTAATCAAAACAGGAGAATTTTATATCTGGCTAAAAATTAAAAAGCAAACAATCTCAACTGATGACGTTTTCATTTGCCCCACATACATTCCCCCATCTGAGTCACCCTATTTCAATGAGGAGAGTTTCTCCATTCTAGAGGGGGAGATTAGTAACTTCAAGAATAAAAGGGAATGTTCTCATCTGTGGTGACCTGAATGCTAGAACAACAGATAAACCAGACACCATCGACAATCACGGGGATAAGACATATAATAGGTAGCGACAACCTGACCAATACAAATGGGAAGTCGTACACTGGGTCTGTACATAGTCAATGGCAGGCTAAGGGGGGACTCTTTTGGGAGGTACACCCAAAGCTCATCTCTTGGCAGCAGCACAGTCTGCTATTTTATTTCAGACCTCAACCTTGTGTCTCTCAGAGCATTCACAGTAAGCAGTAAGGAGCATCACTGCCTGGTTTGGCAATAGCTCAGGACAGGAAGGCTCTGCAGAGAGTAGTGCGTTCGGCTGAACGTACTATTGGAACTACACTCCCCACCCTGCAGGACTTGTACACCAGGAGGTGCAGAACCAGAGCCTGCAGGATCATGAAGGATCCTCACCACCCCAACAACGGACTGTTTCAGCTGCTGCGGTCAGGCAAGCGCCTCCGTAGTCATGCTGCCAAAACAAAGAGACTGAGACGGAGTTTCTTTCCTCAGGCCATCAGGACTGTGAACTCTGACCTCACCAGGGCCCCCACAGAGACCTACACACTGCCCCTCTTATACACATACACACACACACACACACACTTAGGTTAGGTCCCCCCATCTACCTCTTATTTCATATTTACACTTCATATTTTATATTTTATTAAGTGCTCTTATTGTACATATGTTTAATATAAGAGCTCTACTGTAATTATTGTATTTTTTATATTTCTTGCACTGTAAATATTGTGCTGGTTTTTAATGTTAATATTTTGTAATATGCCCTTTTGCACATTCCCGTGAGCATTGCCACTTTGCATTTCACTGCATGTAATGTATGTGACAAATAAAACTCTTGAACTTGAACTTGAGTAAAGTCTATCTGAGGAGACTAGAAACCAACTACGCGGCATACCAGCCCAATAAACTACATCCCACTACCCAGTCCTATAGATGGAGAACGAACAGCAAGGAAGATTACCAAAAGGCAATTGGCAGCCAACAAATCCAATCACTAATGGACAAATATCTGGCTGTATCCTTTCCCTAGTGATGACGGTGTGAATATAATATTTAATAATAATCTAAATATCAGCTCCACAGGCAATTTCCAAATGGCTGTGACTGACCTGAGAGACAAAGCAAGAAAAGCTTTCTACGCAATTAAAAGAAACATCAAACTAAACATCCCTTGGCTAAAGATTTTCCAGTCGGTCATAGAACTTATTGCTCCATATGGTAGTGAGGTTTGGGGTCCGCTAAGCAAATGTCAAACATTTACAAACTGGGACAAACATCCAATTGAGATGCTACATGTCAAATTTTGTAAAAGTATATCACACCGCCAAAGAAAAACTCCAAATAATGCCTGCCGAGCAGAATTAGGCTAATACCCCCTCCAAATTAAAGTCCAAAAAAGAGCCATCAAATTTTACAACCATTTAAAAACACTTAAAAAAAAACATTTAAAACTTCCACCACAAAGTACTACAATGCCAAGAGATGACCCTGGAGAAGCCAGCTGGTCCTGAGGCTCAGTTCCCTGACCTCTACTGGTACCAGCCCTACAGAGTCTCAGGTCAGCCCTCAGACAGTCTGGCCCAACCAAATTATAACAAGACAAAGAGAAATATATCACCTATTGGAAAGACACCACAAAAACTCAAAGCAAAATGGATTGTTATTTGGCCCTGTTATTTGAGAGACAAACCGACTCTTATTTTTAACTTGAAGATAAAATAATAATAAATAAGTGATGGTCACTACTTTACCTTTATTGTGATATAATTCTTTAAAGATTTGGACATTTTCTCTGCGCTGCCTTTTAGATGTAAGTGCCCTAAAAACAAGAACAACCAATCAAGACGGAGTACACGATTGAATGTCTCCTTATTCACTACCATAAAGTCATAGCATGGCTGAGTATGAACTAAACAACTGAATGTAAGATCACAAAAACATCATTGGCCACTGAAAACAGTGTTTGATAGTTTGCTGTACCTGAGTGGAGGAAGTAGTTTCCCCACTGTCCACACTGGTGATAGGCTTCGCTCTGGGCGATCTCGTTCTCGTGGTGGGGGAAGGCCAGGTCGATGCCTCCAGAGTGGATGTCCAGCCGACTCCCAAACACTGAGCTGAAACCGCCGTGGAAGAACAACAACACTATTTGCCGAGTCTGAACAGAACCCCAATTATTTACACACCTTGGAGTATTTCAAGTGTTCGATAATGATTTTATTTTTATTTTATTTTAAATGCAGCTGTTTTAACTGATGGTTTTCATTATTGCTTTGCTTTTGTAACCGTTGTAAATGTGAGATTTAAATAAAGATTCTAATATTCCTGATCAACAGGGAAATTTACTCATCACTCTTTGATTCATTAGTAATTGCTTGTTCTTTCATTGAGGCAAGGCAAACAGCAGTCACTACTTCATAGAACATACACTATATGGCCAAAAGTCAGTGGACACCCCTACTAGTTATTGAGTTCAGGTGTTCCTCAGGGTTTGGGCTTGGCCCCTTAGTTCCAGTGAAGGTAATCTCAATGCTACAGGATACCAAGACATTTTAGCCAATTGGGCGCTTCCAACGTTGTGGCAACAGTGTGGGGAAGGCCCTTTGCTGCTCCAGCATGACTGAGCCCCTGTGCACGAAGCCAGGTCCATAAAGACATGGTTAGACCAGTTTGGTGTGGAGGAACTCGATTGGCCTGCAGAGCCAGGTGTCCACTGACTTTTGGCCATGTAGTGTAGATCATAGACCAATTATACCATTAAATGCTACTAAACAATATACACCCGTGCCAACAATAACAGAGCAGAATAGAATGTAGACAAGGTATTGTAAAAGGCAAACCTAGCGATGGTAGAGCATTCAATATGCCAGCCAGGTCTTCCTCTGCCCCAGGGAGATTCCCAGTAAGGTTCCTGTGGTTTGGATTGCTTCCACAGAGCAAAGTCCCTGGAGTCTCGCTTATCGCCCGAGTCGCCTGGAAAACCACACAGTTTTGTTGTCCATTAGTAAAGCTAATGGGTAGTCTGCCTCACGTAGACCAACCAGCACCAGTAATCAGGGTATATGCGGGTTTCAGAAAGCCAAATTTAAGACTACCTGGAATTTGAACCAACAACCAAAATAAAGAAACAAAGCTGGAAGTACAACTTTATATTTTGAATTTATATGTTTAACCATTTACCACACAGATGTTTTGATGGATGTAAGGTAATGCAATGCTGAAAATTGAGCGTGTTTTGAGGATTGTAAACATGCTAAAAAATAATACTGCTGTGTAGCTTTTACACTGAATGCTACCGAATTCAACATGGAATTCCAATTTGATGGGCCGTTCAATTGCATTCTTCCTAGCAGGAAGTTAGAATTTCCCAACTTTGTGATATCTCTGGAATGCAGCATTAGTCTCAACACACACAACATTGAGACGAGATTTAGACAAAGTTAGGGGTTGCATGCACCCTAAGGAGACAGAAACACCTACCAGGTTCACAATGTGCATCAACAGCGCCCAGAAATTTGCCGTAACGCTCACCGACGGACTGGATGTCAAAATACACATCACCTGCAAACAAGACCAAATAAATGAAACACACAAATTGCTCACAGAAGATTGGGTGATCAGCTGATCAGAAAGAGAATAGTGACGATCTTCCTAAATATTTACCTTTCATTGTGGCATAAGCGTGTCCATTTTCGATGATGCGTTCAATGAAGGCTACAATTTGAGGCACATTCTCAGTGACTCTTACATACACTGCAGGAGGGATCACCTCAAAAACAATGACAAAAAAAACAACAACTTATATAAACACATCTATAGATACACACTCTTCACAGGTTATGTGCAGTAATTCACATCTTGCATGCATTTATTTAGAAGAGCCAGCCGAATCTAGCTGGAAGTCCAAGAATTCCAATTGCCATTTATGTAAACTTTGACTGGAGATAGTAAATGTCATTCAGGATACATCAGCATGTCAACATTAGTCATCTACTCACACACCTTTAATGATAGCATATCCTTCTGGAATTCTTCCTCGTACATTCTGGCTAGGATGGTCGGGGAAACGTTTACCTAGAAATAATAACAAATAATCTTACAAGAACATAGTGTCCATAAAACCTCCAAAAACTTAAAATCAATGTCAGCCATATTAATCATTAATTTGGGTAATCTTACCTCCCAACTTTTCTTAATTATTTTATCGTCGATGTCAGTGATAACCATAGCATGGACCACACTGATTCCAAACAGCCTGGACAAAATCCTCTGCAGGATGTCAAATCTTACATATGAGCTGTAACAAACAGAGAGGTAATCCCAATTAGCTGAAGGAGCTCTCGCGCGCTTAGGCATGGACATGAACTATACTGATAAAGCATTACCATGCATGACCCAGGTGGGCATGGTCATACACCGTGGGTCCACAGCTGTACCTAAGGAAGAACACATGAAAGTTAGTTAACCAACTTTGGTCATTGAGCATGTGGAGTAGAAGTGCGGTCAAATAGTCCATACCAAGTGGCTACTCCTTCTCTTTCCAGTATGAGAGGTTCTTTCTGTTTGGTCAGGCTGTTGTACGTTTTCAAACCAGTGTCAAACCCACTGGGTCTGGTCCATTTTCTCCCTACAACACCAGTACAGGATGCGCTAGACCTGCATATGAGCGTGTTGACCGACTGTGCTGAATTGGAAACCCCGTAGAGGACCTTTAATTTCCATGATAACCACCTGGTCGTGTTGCGCCACATAGTGAGCGGTGAGTGCGACTAGCATACGCACAGCTATTTTAACCTAGCTTAGTGTCCGGGGTTAACGCTAGTGACAGCGCGACTAACGTTACCAGTTGCGGCTGCTGACGTTATTTCACTATCGTATCATTTGTCGCCATGCTTCTCTAACGTTAACAGTGCTATGAAGTGACCGCAATTTTGTTTCATGTTCCAAACACCTGTGTTCCGCTTCCGCCTGTGCTGGGACCCGCCAGCCAGAAGAAGAATACTTCCGGTCTAATCTTTTCAGAATAAAAGCGTCCTTTGCACAACGGCATGATAAGTAGAATGGAACTATTTAAATTCCAATATCTCACAAAAGCAATGTTGTAGAGCCACATTTGTTGAAATGGGGCCACTAAAAATTCACTCACCATGTACATCAGCAGGGCAATATGAATATGACATTCATATTTTGCACTGGGTGTGCATAAAAACTTTGATTGGCTATGAGGTGCATTGTGGGTTATGATAGGGCTGTTTCATCAATAGCAGACGTCCACATTTGATGATGGAGTAGCAAATAAACTGTCAACAAATGGCTTCCACTTTCCCTCGTTCCCTCCTCTCCTCCATGGGGTGAATAGCAAAGCCTTTTCACCAGCCTCTTTTCCTCCCCTCCCTCACCATCACTCCTCTCCTTACCAGGAAGGAACTTGGAAACTTAAAATAATTCTAAATAATGTATTATTGAATAAAGTGAAAATACTGTATTAGTTTTTGATAAGTTATGAAAATAAACAGTTCTTGGTAGTGGACCCAGACTTTTGGACCCCACTGTATATCATTTCAGTAATCTTTGTTGTCAAACGACTGCTCCAAATCTAACTCCAGCTCTGCCATGAACAAAGGAGGTTATACTGACTGTCTTCCTTTTGATCATAAATCAGCTGGATCCTGAAAGGACAGAGTGATTTAGGCTGCTCATCATGGCTCGCTCCAAGATCAGCTCATGTTCATGTGTAGCCTAATCATTTTGTCGTGGACCTGCGTTTTTTGTTTGCGTTGTCTTGCTCTTGCTGATTTAATGCTAGCCCTGCCTTATAGAAATAGAACCTGACAAACCTTAACCCTCACCATCACAGTGAAGTTGTGAGCACACTGGGTCTTATTATACCAGCTATCTTCAGTACATCTTAAGGTGTTCTGCCCCATAATGCTGGATAACAGTGTGGGATAGCTGTGTCACAGGCCACTGTAAACCGTGGTAGATGTTGTTGCAATTCCTACTTGTCACAGCTAGAGGTCGATAGAAGTCACAGTTTACTTGATGTCCCTTTAAGACCCGGGTGAATGTTTGTGTCGAGTAAGTCCCTTTTGATACTGTACTCTTAATAAACTAGTCCAACATTTTGTAATAAATATAGCCTTTTAATTACAAGCACTAAATCAAGGGCATAATTTAAGAAAGCTGTGCAGAATATGCACGGCTAACATGGTCTTCTACATACAAACGTGAGATAGCCAACCGCAACATCTAATTCTAGGATGAAGGTGAACAGATTCCAAGTCCTGAGTGGGTGATGGCAAAATAGCGAACACAACACACCCTTCATAGTAATGTCAAGCAACCCATTAAAGTGCATACAAGTGTCATAAAAAGAAAACAGTAAAAAGGTATTATTCACCAGTCACCCAGCTAAGCCTCAACCACAACATCCTGTGTTCTCCTGGACAGCGGGCATCACAGAGCCGGTCCCAGTAAAGGACCAGTCATCCTCCGGTTCTGCCAGTCGCTCGTTCACACCGGTCAGCTGTCCCTCCAGCTCTGCTCCACGATGGCGGAAACTCTCTTCTCATACTCTCGTTTGTTCTCCTGGTAGAGCTGAGCCGCCTGGCTGTTCGCCGGGCTGTTGGGATTCGGTTCATCCAGCAGAGACTGAAAAAGACAAACGGGGAAAAAATGGGTTTGAGATCAGTAGCCGTCTCTCCACAGGCAAAAGCTAAGGCTGAAACCAAGACTTAACAGTCACAGCTTTTTTATGTTTGAACAATCATGCAACAGGAAGCACCTGTCGGTCACATGTTCCCACACTTTTGCTCGCCTAAAAATACAAACATACATCCATGAAAATACCAAGAAATAAAGGTAGACATTCTGATCTCTTGTTCATCTTTTGTTGATATGCATTTATCGTCAGGTGTTTCCGTATTTTGTCCACCTCCCGTGCAATGTGAATTTAAATGTGCACATTACCCTTTCACCCCAAACCAGATGTACTTTGAATTATTCACTATGGACAGTGAGGTGTGAATTTAACTTGAGAACATACCTGGATAGAGGTAAGAATGGATGAGACGTCGTAGGTGGGACTCCAGCGATTCTGCAGAATATCTAGACATATGCTTCCATCTGCATAGACTGGGGGACACATTTGAACTCCAAGTAAGGAACTAGAATGGGCAAGTGGAAACGTCGTGCTAGATCGATCGGAAGCATTCAGAAGCGCTTACCGTTCGGATGAAACATCTTGGAGACGAAGCGAACAGTTGGAGGTTTGTTTGGGTATTCCTCTGTGAACTCCACCGTTAGCTTGAATGTACCTGCGATCGACAACAACAACACAGGTCAGAGGTGACACGCGGATCCACCCAGCTTTGCCGATAAAAACACACGACAGGAATTTCGATGCAACTTCAGAGTGCTGGGCTTTTTCCACAAGACTCTTATTACCCCAATAACACAACGTCAAGTGGATTCTTTAATTCTGCGTGCATTTCTGTTTGGTGTAATGCAAAAAAATTTGAAAGCGCAGAGAGAAAGTGACCAAGGGGTGGGAGACAATCTATCAAAATACTTTTAATTTACAATGAAGTTATACTATCAATATCTTCCATTTATTTGCTTGGTAAAAAATGAATAGGAAGAGCCAGTCATGGGGTGCGAAGTCATCCAATATTTTATACCTTCATGTATATTTTTATTGGACGTGTGTCATGAGTTAACTATGAATGGCTTTCCCCACATTTTGTAGGCCTCGCAGAGAATTTCGATCATTCTGGCACAGAGGAAAAAAATGCCCTGGGCTGTTGTGTATTTCTGAAAACCCCACCTCTCTCACTTGTTTATTTGCTTCACTTATTTGTCTCGTGTGTTCAAATAAAAAGAAGGTAATTAACTTATTGCACTTTTACCCCAGCACTGGTTCTGCTCTTAGATGCTTGTTTAGGAAGGAAATGCACTTATGATTTCTGGTGACGAGTAGTTCTCTACCTACCTATGTTGAATGCACTTATTGTAAGTCTCTGGATAAAAGCCTCTGTTAAATGACTAATGTAATTTAATGTTATGTCTTCGCCATAGGAAGGCAGACTCTCATGTACCAAGTCAAATGTCATTACCACCACAGCATTATACATTCTCTGGCAACCATATGCTGGTTATATTTTATTAACTTCTCTTTACTGTAAAACATCAACGCAACACAATAGACTCAATAATACACCTGAGCCAACTCACCATCTTCAAATGACGTTCCCTCCGGTCTGAAATGGAAATAATTCATCATCAACCAACTAGTACACCTAACAGACATTGGGGAGTTACTGAGAGGAAAGGTAACATTTTACATTTTCACAATGATTCAGCATCAGTAAAACAGTTGAGAATCGATTAGGTTTAGTTGTGTAGGTATTGGTTGATTCAGCATCAGTAAAACAGTTGAGAATCGATTAGGTTTAGTTGTGTATTTTGGGAATCTTACCCAAATATGACAGCATTCCAAACCATGATGTTGTTTTCGGAAGGCGCCCCGCTGACGCCTGCGGGGGGGTCCTCCTGTAATCTGAATTACATATTTGAGGGGGGTTGGGGTACACATTGATCATAAACGAGAAAACTCAGAAGGGGAAACCCTGGGGGGAGGAACATATAGATCGTAAATTAGAAAACCTAGAAAGGGGGGCGCAGATTGGTGATAAAGTATCAATAGATAAAAGTGACAGCCAGAGGAAACAACTCTACGGTCGTTCTCGCCCACTGAATTTACCGTTTGAAGTCCCTCATGAGCCGCCGTCTCGCCGGAGTAGACATCCTTACACAATATGAAGTATTTTACGGAACGAAACGAGCTCGTGACACTATTAAATCAAATGTCAAACAAGTTGAAAACAAGTTGTGGTATGGAATTAACGGGCGTACCATTCTCAAAAGCAGGGAGTACCTAATAATACTGCACGAGTATTTGTCATCATAGAGACCTTTGAGTAGTTTAATTAAGGTATTTGTTTGAGTTCAGTATTAGTCAATCGAGACAACGTTTCATCATGTTCGTTATGTCATGTACACGCTGGTTATTTGTACTGTAACATCGGCTAGCCAACACCCGTTTTCTATCCTCAGAATGGAACACTCGCAGGGCAAGCATCTGGTGACGTCAGGACGTACGGCGGACAGCAGTGACGCACCAGTGTGAGGCGGTGGGAGCGGTGGCGCGGTCGTAATCCATGTTTTGGATTGATGGAAGCGTTTTCCTAAAAAGAAACCCTGGAATTAATGTAGAGATAGACTTCTTTGATGTAATATTGTATTTTAGACCAGATGAAATGGAAAATAAGTTGATTTATTTCATACCATTTTTTTGGTAAGTTGTTAAATGAAGTTTCTTTACATTGCACATTCATTTTTTGCACATGTACATACACATACACACTTGACTTATTGTCTATATATTTATTTTGTTAAATTTACTTTTATTTCTTGTAGTAATTGTTCTTGTATACCTCCTGGTTTTAGCCCCCTTTCCTTTTCAACTTAAGCATAGTGACTGAGTATACCACCGTGCATTTCGCTGCACTTTTGTACCACTATAACTGTGTATGTGACGAATTTGAAACATGTAATGCCTTTTAAAGTATAGCAGTGGATGATCTTTGCAGCCTTTATCTGATAGACAAACCATTTAGTTTCTCCTTGCTGTTAAACTGTTCTACAGCCACAAAATAAGCACCTGAATGTCTCAAGGGAAAAATTGAATTATCCTTCAATCCATGTGCTGCGTGTTCTCAGAGTGTAGCAACATGAAGAACATATCTGAGGTCCAGGGCTCATGTCAACTGAAATTAGATGCTGAGTTGAGGGGGGGGGGTTACAAAGGTATAGAGGAGATGGAGTGTGGAAACATCGATTCATGTATTTCAGGGAAATTGGTGCAAATGATTTCTCTTATTCAACTTCCTAATTTAGCTTTAGGCCATGCCCTCATGAAAGAGTAACCATGGTTTAGCATTTTGGGTGCCGTATACACAGCAGTCTCCAATATAGCGTCCTACAGTTTAATCTAGGAGTCGCTTCCAGCAAGTCCCGCAATCAAGAGTCCGAGTCGACTCCAGAAGTGAGGAAGTCGTGCTCCGCATTGTTCCATGTGAAGCGCAAACAATAAATCCTCCCCTAATCTTTTTATCGAGGATCTTAAGAGTCGTCAGTCCCACGTCATTCTAGCATCTAGGACAGGGAGATGGCAGGAAGCCCCAGAAGACACAATGAGGTCAAAAGTGCACAATCATTTCACACACAATGCGGTTTCCTATGGGTTGATTGGTATGTCCCTTGAGAGCTAGTTACATACATGAATGGCTACCAACTGATCCCGGTGTAGCTTCATCACCATGACACAAAAAAAGTCAAACACTGGGATGGTCACTTTATAGCATTTTTATGACAAATATTGTTTTTCAGTATGATTAATTTACTATTTTCAGTGGAAAACAGGAACAGCGTACAGTATAAAAACAGAACTATGTCATATTCATAAAAACAGTCTTCTCAGAACTAATAGTGCCATGTGGAAGTAAGCGTTCAACATATTGGCACCAAGTCTACATTCCCTTACAGTTCCCATATAGTGTTAACAGAAAGGAGGCATGTCTTTTGCAGTTCTTTTTTGTAATACTTAGAAACTTTCCAAAAACGCCTACAGTATGCACCATACAAACTAGAATTAGCTCACTACAATTGCATTCTTTTGCAGTAAAAACGGAAATATTGCTTACAAAATTTCAAATTAAGAAACAACAAAAAAAAGACAAAACAATTTCTTCCCTTTGGTAGATATAGGCCAACAGAGCCCTTGCTTTCTTTTCCATTTGTATGGAGTGTATTCACTACCTGGCAAGGTTAAGGCGAGCAGCTCAGGTCTAGACTCCAGACTTTGGAGGAAGGACGGTCGATAGCAGGCAGACTTGCCTGGATTTCTATTTGAAACGGATTCTATTACTTCTCCGAGATCGACTGATCTTGTCTGCCACAATAAATCCAACCTGACAGCCCTCAATAGTGCAAACCCAGCCAAGCTCCCTGCGCTCCAGCCAGACTTGAGGAGGCGGTATACTAAGAGTGAACTGAGAGCTGAACGCATCACTGTATAATGGATATTTACACTCCACACCAATGGGGGCACTTGAAGATTAAAGAGGTAACTGTTACCTAAGAAAACAGGAAATAGCAGTGACAAAAACCAAATTGCTGTGGTGAAAGAGTAACATGAGGGAACGTGAGGATTTAGAAGCCATCTGATCAGTTATGAAGGTGCAGATATCCTCTAGCAAGCTGAGCCTCTAAACCAGTGGTTCCCAAATCCAGTCCTCAACTGTACTCAGGCACACCTGAAGCAGTTAGAAGCTTCACGTTTTCATTATAATGGTAGCTGGAGCTAAAACCTGCAGGACAGGGGCTTACTTGAGGACTGGATTGGGAACCACTGGGACCGCGAGATGTTAGCATGGAGATAGAAACGATGACTGGAGATGCTTTCCCACAAGGCAAATGCAACCAATCATGTGACATTGTGGTCACACAGTGGGGCGCTGGTGTTTGTTCGACTAGTTTGTCCAGCAAGCCGTTGAGCGCTGCGGAGTCTGATGCTAATGTGGTGCTTTTTCCGCAAACGTGTTCTGTACTCTGCGCGAACACCCCAATTTCGTTTCTGCAGAAAGTATACTGTGGCCTTAAAGCAGACACTCCAGGTAATGGAAAGCATATCAAACAGCAATGGAAATGTGCCATCTCCGGTAAGAGGATGGGGTTTCGGTGCTAGCCTTCTCTCCTTAGGAACCGTGGTAGAGCTGGATGGTGCTGACCACGGCCTGGCTGTACCGCTGCTCAGCCTGGATGCTGGTGCTGTGCTCCAGGAAGCTGCTGGTATCGGTCAGGTCCTCTGCAGTGTCTCCAAAGCCGTGGTAATGTCCGTAATGCAGAGAGTCTCCACATTCAGCCGCCATCAGGCCCCAGGTCGGCCGATGGGAGATACAGCTGCTGGGACTCCCAGTCAGATGCAACGAGCCGCACATATCGTCTGAACGGCGCCGACCGGGCCCTTCTGCTGCCTCCTTATTGGCCGGTAGGGAGGACCGCTTGTGCTCTGCGGACTGAGCCGAGCGGACTGAGCAATCATGGACGTCGGAGGACGAGTCGTGGGAGGCAATGTGGCTGTCGGACATGGCTTTGGTGTCATCATCTGCCATTTCAAAAACAAGACAAGTGAAATTCAGCAGTGGAGATGAGAGGCAGTGAAAGTCCTCCCAGGTAAATTGGCAGGTTCATGACTAAGCAAAGTATGTGGCATTGGACTTAGAGGAAGGTAAATCTCTCTATAGGTATGAAGCTGGTTTTGCACATACTGTCCTTGTCCAAATAAAGGTTGTGGAAAAGGTACCAGTGTGGATTTAGTAACTCTGCAAGACTACATCGACTGTACCTGCACAGAAACACTGGTGTGTGCTCACAATTTCCCTTCAAAGGTTTTCTCTTCACCGAGTAAATGTTAGACGTCTTGCAACTGACAAAAACACATCAGTTAACTGTATTGCAATTGTAAGCCAGCGGTGTGTAGTTTGAGTTCTCCCTAGTACTTCCAGCCACCAGAGGGCTGTCAGAGTAGGAATCTTAAACAAGAACACAACACTGATCTGAAATGCCCTGCTGGTCCTCAGTCTTGCGTGACTCAGGACAAAGCTTTTCTGAGTGGCATCTCATAAAATAACTTTTATGTGAAATATTGCACCCATTCCTGCACACACACACATAGAGACATGAGGTGCAACACTACAAACCGAAACTTGATTGGCATTTGGAATTATTAACAATTGGATGGATTCACATAACGTAAAGAAAATTGCACATAAGTTGATTGTATCAGTGTGAATGCAACTAGTCTTTTTTATTACCTTGGACAGCTGTGTTGACACACTTCCGCAATTCACGATGCCCATGTGGGTGATATCTGAGCATACAAGAAATCCCCACATGTCCTACTTGTAATTACCACTAGGAGGCTGACAAAAATGTTTTCCCAGTTGGCAGCTCGTATTTGCGTATGACGTGAATGCAGCATTATATGCAAGAACCGAAACACAGTGCATATAAGCAGGTTTGGGTAAAGGCCACTACACAGAAGTTAGTGCAGCGATATGGGATCTGTCTGGAGGCCAGGGGTCTCCGGCCCCCAGTTCTGCTCTGACTCTGTCATCATCGGCCGGCATGTTGGCATACCAGTGCATACCCACCTGAGTTCAGATCCTGTGCAGACTCCACGTTCATGCTCTCCAACTCCTCACCACCACGGTTCTGCATCCACACCAATACATCTACACCTGCAGGCAACAGGCAACATTTAATTTGAAAACACATTTGTGGCACATCCTGTATATATGCTGCAATGCCATGGCAGTGAATTAGTGGATTATTTTTTTTATTTTATTGGAAATCGCTGGAAAAAAAATGCTTACTATCAGTTCTGGCTTTCTTCATGTGAATGGTCTCCATGTCATCCAGCAGCCTCTTTCTGTTGGCCGCCCCGCTGAGGAGGCGCTGGCCACAGGGGGCGCCGTTGCCATTCAGCGCCCCATTTGCATGGAATCCACTGAGTTGAAGGAGGTGGTTTTGGGCGTTGGAGAGGAGCTGGAAACACTCGGGGAAGCCCTGAGCGCGGGCCAGGTCTGCTGCCATCTGCCCACTAGCGTTCTTGAAGCTAAACGAGAGGGAAGGTGTTAGCCAAACTGATTCCTGTGAGAGAAACCACAAAACCTGGTCTCTAGCACTCTGCCTACTAGTCTGTCTACTTGTCAAACTTCCCTAGCGATTCACTGTCCTCAGACTGGGTGCAGGGTTTACACTGATACATGAGAAGGAAGAGCTGCCCTATTTTTGCATTTCCATTGCAATGGGAGATAATCAATATCCATCAATAGGTATCAAATAAACCAACCCAGAAGCAAACCAATCAGTGGTGTCCAGAGATAGTCAAGTGAAGTTTAATATCTAAAAATGTGACCACGGCAAACTAGAAAAACCATCAAGTCACAGAACTACTTTTGGACGGTGTCCTTCTTTGTCAGCTCTGTAAGTGAAAAAGTTCCATATTTGGCTCATGGCACCAGTTTGTCAACCAGCTGAGGCAGACTGGGATCCAGTTCAAGACGTGGGGGACTGTTTGATGCCGTTGAATGTTTCCAGCTGTTCGACCATGACTGCTGAAGTCCACCGTCGAGAGCCAGACTGGGGCCCTGTCCATTCAAATCCATCTTCTTCTTTTAACTATTCCAATCTGCTTTGCCTCCAGGGGACACTGAAATGCTATTTCAGCTTGGACAACACATTTGGTGAAAGTATAGAATGTTTAGAAAAGTCAACATTGAATGAATCAATTCAATTTGGTCATCTTGACAACACAAGTCATGTGGTCCATTCCCCTTCTTCTGCAATCACGTGTCCCCACTAGTCTAGGATGAATCCGTCTCCCTAAACTCAACCCAAGTTTGTGTCTACCGGACAAAAGCTTCATCGAGGATCACGACAAGAATATCAAGAGAAACATGTAATGTGGTGCATGAGCTACACAGAGTACACCTTATATAGTGGAAATAAACAGATTGCCCCCCTTTATTTTATGAGAAAATAAAGTAAAGACCTCTTGGGTTATCGCTCTTGCAAATCCAAAGAAAGTGCTGAAAAGATATTCATGCTTTCAGATGACCCATACAGAAGTCAATGCCATGCCAACTTGTTGAAGAACTTGAACATCTGGGTCTAGCTTCAGCTGGGTTATCTTCTACATGTTCCTGTTCTTTCTGCTTATGTATGGGCTTCTTAGTTTTGGTCTCTGAAAAAGGAGGCCAAAATCACAGACGTCATAGGAAGATGAGATGCTTGTCTTCTTGCTTGTTTGCTTTCAGTCCAGTTTGAGATGGGGTTGAGATTGGTTTTATCCTCAAGAGAAGTAAGAAATGAAAGCCTCAAAAGACTTGAAGAAACAAGTTTCAAGAGACGTTAGTCCGGAGGTCTTTGGACAGCTATTATACAGCCAATCTGCTGGAATGCAACTTGGTGGTCTGGAGAGAAATTCAGTCCATTACTGATGGGATATTCCACACATAAATTCTCTACGGAGAATTGAGTGATGAAACACAAAAGTGAGCAGGTGTTTGAGTCACACTAACTCTGCTGATGGTGCAGGTTTACATAATGAAAAAAACTAATATCATGATTTACAGCTTGGGGTCATTAAAGTATGTGTACTTTTCATATCTGTAGCTTATTCATGATGCTTGATAATCTCCCACTGCAATGCTCTACAACCTGGCCAGAAATTCATGAATGAACAAAATCTTGATTCTTAGTCTCAATGGACTAGAAAGTGAATTGAATGAGGCCATACTTTGGTCACATTATAAAACATTGTAAATGCCACTCAGCTAAGTGGCCAAGGGCAGAAATACAAAATGAAGCTTTTAATATGGATATTAAATGGGTTGATAATTTGGCTGGTAGATGATTTGGGCTAAAATATGAAATAACCAAATGGAGGAATCAACATACATCTACATCAAAAGGACTGTGTTACTACAAACTGGTCAGTACAACAGCTTTAGAAATGTTGTACTTCTGTATGGCCAAAAGATGCAAAAAGTAGAGATTTGTCATTCATGGATCAGGCAAAAGATCTATCCATCTGTAGTAATTGTTTCCACATAATGTTTCCAATAAAATGCAATTTAAAGAACACAATCACTTTATGACTCTAATTAATAAATCAGTTATGTAAACCTAACCCATCTGTACCCTATAAAATTAAATGTTTCCTTAGAGGCTCTGTATTGATCTCTTATAATTAAGATATAAATCCTAGCAAGTCATCTGAAGGTTTTTCCTCAACACCAGACAATGGGAAGGGGCCGACAAATAAACTGGTTTTATCTTATCTGAGGTCAACATTCAATATGAACAACAGAGATAAATCTTATAAGTAATAAGGCTAATTGGACGACTGCAGCCTGAAACTGATTTAATCCTGTGTCTTTTCCAGGGCGGGGGGGCATACTGGCAGCAGGCACACCAACTGGAGGGACTGTGCTGAAACACTGAGAGAAGATTGATGTTGATTTAAAGGGTGGCCTGACTTATTAAGACTTGTGCAATAAAACTCTCTTCCCTGTAGCCTGTCTGTAGCATGAGCTTGCTACCCTGGGGTCATCAATATGATAAAACATTAAAATAACCAATCAATATCTCCTTAACATAAAATGTGCATGCTGTACAATAGTAGGGGTTATTTCAAGATCATACTATGTATGTCACCTATATGGATTAAGCACTTTAAATTGACTAAAACAAAAACTATTTATTCTGCATCAAGTATATAAAAGGCGTTTTGTCTGGTGTTGAGGTCTTGACCACCAAATGATGCTTCAGTTATCAGGGTTGCTACACAGTTTCAACTTCGAAACGTCATGATTCTTCAAAATCTTAAAATTTCTCTATCTTGAAGGTTTTGTTGTTCAATACAATTTACGCCGGTAGCCATCTTGCCCCTACTAGCTCTGTTGCTGTGAAGAATAACCATCATCTATAGTGCCACATGGCGGAAATCTGAAAGTGAAGGTGTAGGTGTATATTGGGAGAGTACTTTTTGGACCAATATTCAGACATTTCCAGATTTACCAGACGTGTGTAGGAACGCTGACCTAATACCATAATGGCTGTTAATTCCTGCATTCAAATTCCTGCAATTTGAGACAGAGCCCATTTAAGGAAGCATTTGATTTTACTGAAATCCCTGATATGCTTTGCTTCTTAATTCAGAAAAAGAACACATTTCACCTAGCTAACATCCTCTCATCTCCTACTAAAGCAGAATAATCCTTCAACTCAGGCTGCACTAAGTCATGTGGTGTCTCCGGTAATCCTATGGTTAGTTGGCTAGCACAGTGTCTGAATTAGAAGAGATTAACAATTACTTATAAGCAAAGCATGCAGGTCTAGACATGACTATCATGATTGCTCTCCTAGCATTAAAATCAATCACTGCAGGAAATACCTCGACAGTTTGCCAGTGTGTAGAAACTGTAGGAAGCGATAGTGAGAACATTCATTGCCACAACTGTAAGATGTTCGCTGACGCACTTGTGGCAGATTCTGCAGTGCCTATTTGGATTGCTCCCCCTTTCTGGGATTACTTGAAAAAATCAAGTCATGTTCAAATTCAATAGCTGCAAAACATCAAAATGTGTAGGGGATTTGTTTGTCTGTGGCAGCACAATTTTTGCAATTAGATTCTTACAATTGCCATTTCTTTACAGAAAAGTATATCATCTAACAACACATCTATATAAAGAGTTGATACATTCAAAACAATGAAAATAAGGAAAAATTGAAAACAGCAGAAAATAACCTTCACTCCACTACTGCTGTACCTTCTTCACTGACTGTCCCTGGGAATTTGTGTCATTGCTGATAGTACCTAAGGCCGAAAAGCTCATGATGTGGAAAAAGTCTATTATTGGCATTTCATTTTTAATTTTGACCCAAATCAAATGCTGTTCATTTGGTTTCTCTTGAAAATCAGATCCAAATTTGATTGCGATGCCTACATTGAAAGGAAATCTAGAGTTGAGGCATGGAAAGTTTCATATTGGGAGGCATTTAATAATTTCAGGACAAGAAAACACACAACTCATTCCCTTCAGAAGAACGAGACGACATACTATAAAGAAATCAAATGAATCAAGAGATTAGGCCTCCATTGTCTCTTGACATTTTGATTGGTATCAACCATTTGTTCAGTTCTATATTTCCAAAACTTTGGGCCTCAAGATTTCAACTATTCAAGATTGATGATCAAAAAACATCTCTCTTCATCCCCCTGAATGTTTTGGTTGATAAAGTTGTAGTCGGCTTCATACAACTTGGACTTTGGATTCCAGTTAATTCTACATGTCTCTTATTATTTAAGGAGAGTTGTTAAGGGACAGAGGTTTTGATATATTTATATCCTGAACAGCAACCATAAGATTATAGGAGCATCATTAATGCCGGACAAAAATTGGGGGACAAACAATAATCTTGTCTTGTGGCTCATATTATCCTGGGTTTGAATTTAATAAACCCTGTTTGGTCTCAATTAACTGTCTAAAGTCTAAAAATGTTTAGTTATCATAGAAGTATATAGCTTAGAAGTATTGAGACAGGTCTGACATTGGTAAAATGTACCTCAGATGCTGATTGGCTGAGAAGTAATTTGAGATTCAAGAGAAATCAAAATTCAGATTTTCAAAAGAAAGAACAATTATGGTAAATCCCATAAAAAGTGAGAAGAGAAACTATTTCAAATCAATTACAATGCAAAGGAACTAGAAAACATGAGCCTAAAAGTATGGATGTTTGTTTCACTTTGACAGATTATTATGTCATTATGAGTGTGTTGCCACTAATAAAGTTGTATCATTCCTCATGGCAGATAATCATTTGAAACAGAATTGATCTTCAAGCCTGCAACTCTTAAAATGCCAAAATCAGGGACTGTTGTTAACATAACTACTGTGAAATGTCTATTTCACCCAAGGGTTCTTCCATTTTCTTTCCTGATATAGGGTTTTTCCTTCATAGAGGCCTTAGGCCGGTGGTGCTGGCTGGGCTAGGATGTAGGCTCGCTATGTCCTCCTCTCAGTTACGTCCTTTCAGTCCTCTTCTACCCGTTACTGTTTTTAGATTATGTAAACATCTTATTTGTTGTAATTAATTGATAATTGATAACTAATCCCAGAGGAGGTTCACTTATTGTTGCACCTGTGCTAATTCCCTTTAAATTAATTTTAGTGCAAGCACAATTTCCTCTAAAAGCATATAAAATTGATAAATATAGATCCTTTATTTCAGATAAGAAATGGCCCATTTTGATTAATTACGGATTGCATGGTAAAACCCCCCAATTTCTATAATTGTACAAGTGGTTAACAAACTTTCAAGCATGACTGTATAGTGCACAAACTTCACGTCTTTTTGCTGCACTGGTTTTCCTCTGGACATATTTCTGCAGTCTCCTTCTATCTGTTTCCTTCTAAATTGTCGGCAGCATATGTTTACATAACCCCACAATTGTTATTTATCAATAACAATGCAATTATATTGCATTTTATCACTTTTATTAATTTCTATTGTTAGTTGTTCCTACTGTTTTATAATGGCTTAATATTCTATTTGTGTGCTTATATTATCGTTTTCTTTTTGTCCCTGCTGAATACTATTACTGCTGCAATGATCTAATTTCCCCGTGGGGACCAAATATTTGTCTTATCTTAAGGACGAAAAGCTAGAGCAATATAGTTATATCGCTATATGGAGTTTTATCATTTTAATTTGGCATAGTAAGAGTTACTTGTCTCCAAATGACTTGATTTTTCTGACTGCTAAAAGAAAACATGAGCTTCTCTGCCTTAGCTTTATTTCTATCTCCTTGTACCTTAAAATGTTTCCTCTATATAGCAGTTAAAATTAAACAACATACACAAATCATTTAACAAAGACTAAACTACAAAGCCCTTATAATATATGACTCAATTATACAAATTCATTTAAAATAGGCATGTTTGCAAACGAACAGTCCAAATGCATATTTCTCCATTCAAATTATGATTTGTTTTTCCAGGTCTCTCCAACTAGAGATTAATTTACGATCTCCATCTGTCACGTTCAGTTAATCCTCAACAACACAGTGAAACGCCACCTGTGATCCATTCATGCTACAGTGTCTAGTACATCTTTGAATTGGTAAAAGATTACGGTCTTATTAGCAAGGATGCTGACAAATGATGTTATAGGCTACGAGAGAGAAAAGACGCTCGTGAAGTGGTGGTAGGGGAGAAATCTGCAGATGGCCCATTTCCTTCGAAACAGCCGATATCATGACATTAGCAATACGTTGACATAAAAAACACAGAAACAGTTGAGAAATGAAAACCACCACAGCAACAATGCTATTAATAAGGAATACGTCGGCATTTCCCAACAATATAGAAAGCGATAAGTATTACGTACGCCTGGCATGCACAGTCTGACATTGTGAGAGCGTACAGGCTGGTGATTGGCTGTCAAAACCAACGCAAACAGGTAGGGTGACATATTTCTACCGAGAATGTCGGTCAGTTAGCTTCCATGTAGTTTGGGGGGGGTCTTCACAGATTAAGATGGGACGTCCTAACAAGGATTTGCAGTCCCAGACCAAATCCATACCAAGCACCATTTGCGCTGTGAAGGCGCAGCATCCCAATTATTGGTGTCCTGCAGCATTACTGTATATTACAAAGCCATCTGGCTACTTGGACCGACAATGGCTGAAAATAGCACAGATAAAGTATAGTTGATAGTAAGTATAGTTGATGGTAGTCCAATGAAAACTCTGAACTCTGAACAAGCTAAGCTGATGACTTTGTGACCATTATTTTTAGTGAGTTTTCATTTGCAGACGTCACCATGCTATGCCGACATCTAGGTTACTGCATTTGATTGATATATCTATTCCAGCTTTGTCTCACTATACACTGTTATAGGGAGTAATCATAATCCATAGATCATTGGTGATCAGCCAGTCACATTATAGGTCTACAGTGGTTATTGAATAGTTATTTTTTTAATAAATATTTTTTAATAGGGAACGGACCCATCTGTTTTTAATTTGAGTGTCAGTTTAATCTAAGATGTGGTCATTTCATTTTGCATCACTATACTGACTTTAATAACAATGTTTTAATAAAAACTCTGATTTATTTCCACATGGTTCAGCAGCAAAGTCACGCAGCCATAACAACAATCTGTTAAAACACTTGGCTAGACTGAAAATTGCTTGCGGTGGACTTTCATATACGATGTGTCGTATACCGATAGTGATTTGTCATCGTATTTGCCTGTTTTATTCTACTGTAATCCTTTTTCAAACGTAACATTTTTATTTATCTTATTTGCTTTTGTCTATTGTTTTTGTCCGTTTCGGAAAGTGTCATACAGGTTAAGTTGTTAAATGTTTTTTCAACAATGTAGACGAGAAACCGGATGTCAGCAGTGACTAGTATTTATCAAAACTAGCAAATAGACGTGACTTGAATGACTCAAAAAAGAGCACGGCAGAGAAATCGGCAGTTCGTTGTGTCCTATTTCCTAATAGCATTGCTGCTGTGGTATTAAAACATGGCATGGTAAGAGTTGCTGTGTTGTGCAGAGGTCAGACTGCAGGCTACTTACTGCGGTTTAGCGCCCCCTATCAACAAGACCTGGATGCACTCCAAGCTACCGGAGCGGGCCGACTTGTGGATAGGAGTCTCACCTACATAGTCCTGAAAACACACAATGCAAACCAGCATAGACATGCATTAGAAAGTGGGCAATGATACATTACATACATACCATATTTGTATTAGAGCTTAAAATTACATTTAAGATTTCCAAACATCCTGTGAGAGATGTTAAAGAGGATGCTATGTGGCTCAAGTAGGGTTGAATCTATGGCTGCAATCACACCTACAGTTGGTTTTCTTTGGTCTGAAGCATAAAGTTGACTTTGCTTGTAATTGGGCAGTGTGAACCTAAATGAACTAAATACAAAAATGCAATAAACCAGGACTTCTAAACGAGTCACATGGACGCAGAAGTGTCTTGATTATCAGACGGAGGTGGGTGGGTCAAAACAAATCCAATTCCTGTAACTGTAAAGTTTAATGGTGCCTCATAGGTTGTATTGCTGATGAAATCAATGTGAGGCAGTAAATAACGGAGAAAGGAAGGAAAAGAAAAGATACTCTTCCAATGTGAGATATCAATTTGTGATGATGCATTCCAGTTGTTTTGTGATGATGTGTTGCAATTTACTTTTTTGGTGTACCCACTTTCCCTCAACCTGTCTCGACTACTTCCTTCCTTCCTCCGCACGCAGACCAGGTTCATCCTATTATAGGATCTGTTTAGCTTTGTGTTAGTGTGCCACGGCCTGAAGTTGGACGGCGACCGAACAACGCTGGCAGGTTGCGGAGAGAGTTGACTAACGCCGACGGCCTGTCCTACGCTCAGTTTGAATTTAGTCATTGCCCGTCTGTGACCTCCCGTTGGAAATGTGTGTAGAGGAAGCTGTGGCAGGGAAATCAGATTAGGTCGCCATTACATAACACACTATTCAAGCCTGGTGCTTGGCTTTTAGTGTCATATTTGATGCTGACACTTTATGGGAAGCGGTCCTGCTCTGAAGTGGATTAAGCTCAATCCATTACCAACCTCTTAATGGTGAACTTGGGGGAGGGCAAACACTGAAACGGTGGGTCAGATTAATTTGTCTGGGAGTACAAGAGTGGTTTGGGTAAGACTTTGGATTTCGGAAGATGGTGCAGTAGAGCTGCAACAATAACTACATTACCACCACCATTGTTCATTTAATTTTATTATTGTTCTGTGCTAATCCTGGCATACCATAAGGAATACAATCCAAGTAAAGAGAAAGTAAGAGCTACCAGCCACTAAGAAAGGTTGAACAAATGAAGTGTTAAATTAATAAACTCCTGTACCTGTTCTGGAAAAATGAATACAAGTGGATGCAAAAAGCTAAAGAATGCTTCAAGTGTTATGATAGTCTATGGCCAAAACCGGTGTCTATAAAAGCAGAAAAGTTTGAATGGAAGGGGTATGGTGTGATGACAAAGCCAGAACAGCTACTCCTACTCCTCTTTTTGAGCCAGGAAAAAACTTGACATGGGAGTAGATGAATTATTCCTTTAGGAGGACATGAAATCCAACTGTGTTTAGCAGTGCAAAGAAACCTATTGTGGCATGGTGAAAAGACTTCTATTAACTTTTAACAAGATCATGTTAAATTTAGTTTTTTTATGGGGTTTTTTCAGACTTTTTAAAAGACCTGCAGATACCCTGATGACTCTCCGCCTGCTTTCCCAGACTGGATTGAGCCTTTCAAATATATGGCCACAAAAGCCTCCGGTCTATGTCTGCTGTTTTGCTGGACAGCATCAGTAGACCAACCTGTCTGTTGACATCAGCTCCAGCCTGCAGCAGCCAGACAACACAGTGTGGATGCCCTCCGAACGCCGCGATGTGCGTTGGCGTCTGGTTGAACCGGCTGGTCACGGAGTTCACCTCGCAGCCCATCTGCACCAGTCGCACCACACACTCCAACTGCGTTGTATGTGAGCACAAAACCAACAATGAGATTGTTAAGAGATGTAACTTTGATATTTCATTCAGGAACTTTCAACAATTTCACCAAATGTCTTCTGCAAGCTGAAGATTAATTTTGCTCTTCTTTCACTCTTCAGCTCTATCTTACTGTCTCAAGATACATTTATTTAATGTGGGGAAGGTTTTAGAAAAAAAACAGTAGGTGACAAATTGATTGCTTTTATCAATGCAAATGGACACTTTCAAAAGTTGCCACAGCACAGAGACTGCACTTCCTAAAGTAATGAACAATCTACTTTTAGCTGCTGGGTAATTCCTTTGTTTTTTACTCGTATCAGCAAGACAGGACTTTGATTGTAGAAATTGGTGAATCCAGGTCATCCAGCACACTAATGACATGTGGAGTACCCCAAGGATCCCTCCTGGGCCCAGTGTTACCTTCGATTTATATGCGACCCCAAGACTCCATTCCAAAATGCTAAATTTCCTCTTCCTCCTGAGCCATTCTGTTGTAGATTTGCTTTTGTGTTTGGAGTCATTGTCATGCTGTATGATTACTATTTACATTACCATTATAATTGCATTTTTCATTCTGGGTTTTATTATTTGTTGTTTTTTTTAATGCTGCTTTCCGTGATAATTTTGTTTAAAATAAAGCACACTGGTATCTTAGTAGTATAACATTTTTAGATATTAGACTTAGCATTGAAATCAAAATCAAAATTGTGTTTTGACAACACTTTGACAACACTACAATCAATACAGACCCCATGTGGCTGTAAATCAATTGAAAACCAGTGTGAAACTCTGAGCCAAGAATAGCCAGCTTCTGTTATTGATGTATTATTGTTACTGCAGGAAAACTAGTAAACCATAAACAGCATCACTGAATAAACTATAGCTCATAAACAGCATGCTCACAACCCAAAATGTGTGCAGCTTCATTTCCCCTTACATGCCAAGTAAGCTTAGTGCATCACAGAGGCAAACCAATGGCTTCTTGCCAAAGTGAACACATTTCAAATAGCAGTCACTGGCTCATGCTAGGCTCTGCCCAGGGTGTTAGACATGGACACACCCCGGTCTGTTTGGCGGGAGGTGGTGTTTTCCAGACTTACACACAAATGCCAAAAATGAATATCTCAGAATTGGGTGGACCAAATGATATAGTATTTGGTACATATGCTCCAGGGCCAATTTAAAGCCACAATATGAAGTTTGGTTGTGGACGGTTTGGTTACTTACAATAAGCCACCGGTTATGGTAAACTGGGCTAAAAGGAAAACTGCTAGGAGGTAACGCCAGGGATGAAGTGAAGGATAACAACCAACCTCCTCTCAGTTTACCCTTAGAATAAAGTTTATGACCTTTATGGACTGAATTACATTTTTATGACATAAATGCATAGTAGCAATCATAGTTTGTGTTTAGTTAATGGCAGCTTGTTAGCTACCTAAGACAAGATAGTTTATGTGTCACAGTAACTTAAATTTAGAAACAAACCTGTACCACACCCATACCACAGCAATCCTTTCCGGGCATGCGTTTATATAGCCTGGTTGTTATATATTTAGACATTATTTGCACAGGGCCAATTGTTCGCTGGACCTCGGCGATGCCGCCAGATCTGGCTGATAGGTTTGTGACTCAACTGAACTGCTTTCACAGCAGCGGGCTAAGGAAGGGTTAAGTCCCGTTGACTGAAGGTGTTTGGCGCCCGGGTAGCCATTGGTTCCACCGAAGCCAATGAAAAGCTCGGACTCACCATTAGAAATGATGGAAAAACTCCTGTCATAATCCCGTCCCTGTGGAAATAGATCAAACAGCTGCGGGTCGCCCCCAACAAAATGTTTATTTAAGACTCACAACGCTTCAACTAGCCTGACCCACGGTGTCCTTTAGTGTAGTTTAGCTCCAGTTGAGCTAGCCCCGATACATTCTGTTATAGTTTTGAAGGAGAACCTCACGCACAATTTCATTCAAATGTCAGGCAGTTAATACTACCTTGCTTTTCGGCAGGCGTACACACCTTATAGAAAAAGCCTTAAGACGTTTAACGAATCTTTACGGTCGTCTGGTAAATTCGGCATATAGATAATTCACCAAACAGCACTTTATTTCAATGACATCTAAACTTTTAGAATTGGTTCACAGTGCTCGCTACTGCCCTCCACGGTGTACTTGGGTGTAAGAAGATAGCGGGAGTAATAAGCTAACCAATGATGCAAGTTGAAATTTCGTTGAAAGAAAGTGCCGTTTGGTGTATTGGATGTATGCCGAAATTAAGAGCAGCTGCTTATAATTCAGATAACGTCGTATATACTACCACGTATGTACTTTTGCCGATAAGCACAGCGGACAGATTTTAAATATATTTCCGCGCGACTTTCTCTCCATACGCGACGTATCGTGGAGCCAGTATAGTTAAAAGACCTTGCAGTGTTTTAGTATTTCCATACCTGTCCATAGTGTGCAGCCCAGTGTATGGGGGTCCATCCGTAGCAGGAGTCCTCAGCGGTCAGATGTGCCTGGTTAGAAAGCTGCTGTAACAGAGCGACTAGAGCTCCCACATCTCCATCCCGACAGGCCCGGTGGACGGGGAACCGGCTGGTCAACACCTCGTCACTGGAAAACCCCGGTTCCGGTCCGACAGACATGACCGAGCTGTGAAACGATGAGCTAGATACGTTTCCCTCCGTTGGTTAAACAGTGTGCCTTTTATGAACTGAGACGGTTCAAATACAAAGGAAGAAGAGGTGAGCTTCTACTCAACTAGAGAAACACGAAACCCGGACTGGATTCCATGATGCCTTCAGGCTCTCGTTTAAACTCCTACTTAAGAGAATACCATCCGTAAATACGACTTCTCATGCATTGAAGTGCTTTTGGATGGAATATTTATATACGGACGCTGTAACAAAAGTATTTTTGTGTCTGTCGAATTAGAAACTCACTCAGGATTCCATTTTGACATTATTATATCCCGTTATGTTTCCCAGTCATATGTATTACTTTGATGGATCGTACGTTGCTCCTATATTTCCCGCAGCACGTGAAGGTAGCAGACGGTGCGGTCCAAAACCCGGATGGCATTTTAGTTCAGGGAGCTGGCTCTGTCAAACAGTACTTAACCACCCAAAATACTTTTATACAGAGGTCTGTACTATGTTTATTTTCTGACATACAGTCATTTAATTAGTGCCTGGTCATGCATAGTAACATCCAATACAAACACATACATTTAACAATAGAACACACACACACACACACACACACACACACACACACACACACACACACACACACATAAATGGTCAGTAACAGCAACAGTCATCAATTACATTGAGATGACTGTTGCTGCTGCAACCACTACTGCCACTGCTGATACTGTTTTAGTGGCAACAAATTCAAACACTGAAGCACCAACATCTGTCAAATCTCTTACATTAATATACCATCCACACTGTGCCAACATACACAATGGAGATTGAGGGGGGGGGGGGGGGGGGGGGGTCTTATGACTCAAGGTGGGTCAGCACAGTCATTATGGAACTTGGTATAGATGTTATGATGCTTCATAACAAGTACAACCCCTTGTTGGCCAGATGAGGGCGCTAAACTCTTATACTGTAAAGCCAAATTGACATGACACTTATGTACAGCTATTCTTGCTCTACAAATTTCCTGAAAGACCATCAAAGTCCCTAACTTTGACTTCTTGAAAAGATTCAACAGGGTGATAAGGAAAACCGTCCTACACAAACAACAGGGTATTTGCAGGTCCTTGAAAAGCTTGATGAATTCCATTTATAGTTTCACAACTTTCATCACTTGTATTCAACCAGAAATAGGCTGGTTTTGTCAGCGTTGTTAGTTTATTTTGGTTGTTTACTTAAATTCCAGGACAGGAAGTGACAAATAAAAACTTATGAACGCACGCAGCTCCGTAACAGCAGTGAGCGAACTAGCGCCTCGGTTACCGCTAAAATACAGCAAAATACAAAGTTACTTCTCGCTGCCACATGGGGGCGCCAACAACTAAATTACAGAAAGTTACATACGTTTAAATTACTTAGAAAAAGTAGTTCAAACTACTTAAACTACTACATCTACAACTACAAGGAACCAAACAAATAAATCTTACGGCATTGTAGTCTATACAAGATGAACACTGAACAATGCATTATACCTAGTACACGGCCATATTTGACTCAAATCAAGTCAGAAGTGGTATGGTATGCATGCTGCGTATTTAGGTGAAGACGGAAGTAATCGCAGGGTATTCCTCTCAAATCGTTTGTTCATCTCTGATGTACGTTGCCCAGCAGCGGTGCGGGTGCATTCCCAAACCTGGTACAAGTAGAACAGCTGGTAGAGAAGAGACAAGATGGCTACGTCAGTAGGCGGGGAACCGGTGAGCTATGGAGCAAAGGTAGAGAGACGATGGTAGTTAGTTAGTTAGTTAGTTAGTTAGTTAGTTAGTTAACTCACCTAACTATCGGAACCAGGGGCCTGTTCCAGGAAGCGGGTTTAGTGAAAACTCAGAGTTTGGTAACCCTGAGATGAGGGAAACTCTGGGTTTTCCGTTCCAGAAAGAGAGGTAACCGCCATGATCAATTACCATGGTAACTGACTCTGAACCTAACCTGCTCGCTGGCAGGTTTTCTTGAACAAACCCTGACTTTCTCCCTGTCTCCTCCCTCTGCTGAACCTGAAGTAGCTGTCGGACATGGCGTGTCCTTTCCTCGGTAACCCGATCGATATTCAAGCCGAAGTAATTCGCATAGCCTTACGTCAGGAGAGGATTTTGAGACCCCGATTAGATGTTCTACGTCCAGGATGGAAAAGCTGTCCGAGATATAATATGCCGTTTACACTTACACTTACACAAGCTACCACCACCCCGAGCAGTCAAATAAAGACACCTTTCATTTGGTCTGCTTTATTTCCTACAAATACAAAAGCAACAGTTAGTATTTTATATTGTTCCAACAACACATTTCGCCTGTGACCATGCACCCACCTCTAATTTATATTCCAGTCATTACATTTCTAGATCTGCCTTTCTAATTTGTCGTCCCAAGTACATCACTTGAAGTATGTCTGGCCCAGACAGCTTAGTTGGTAGAGACTCTCAGTCTCAGTGTTGTGGGTTTGATCCCCACATAGTGTTAACTATCACCTTTGTAAGTCACTTTGGATAAAAATGTCTGCTAAATGACTGTATTGTAATGTTTTTATATTTCATTTTCAGCTGCTGCCCCGCGGGATTGCACCTAAATGAAAATATTTTTTTCCCAATACTATTTCACCACTTTCTCACATGTAGGTAATATTATAAGAAAGTGTGGTTAAATGTTAAATGAATACACTAGTGCATTCAAACGTACGCATTGGCCCAATCCCACTGTCCCCCCTAAGGCCTAAACCCTGAACCCTCACACACTTAACTGACGTCACCGGGTAAGTGCTTGAGCGCAAGAGGCTGCAAGGGCTCGAAATTGTATAAATAGTAATGGGACAGCACTTTGCCACATATCGCGTTACCTTGACGATACAAAAAAAAATTATGTACGATTGTGGGTTTTGGGACTTTTTATTTTACGTTTTTTACTTTCTTCCCCCAGGCTCTTGCCTTAGGTAATTGTCAAATAATCAACTGACTGGTTTTGGAACAGGCCCCAGGAGATAACTATAACAGTTGCGCACATAATTTGATGTTCATGATGAAAAATAGCTGTAACCTGTATTGTCAAATGACATGATCAGGTTCCAGCCACATCCTTGGTGCAGTACCATTTTTCTCTCTTTACCAACACGGGCCATGCCAAAACCACCCATGCTAAATCCCACCTGCAGTAAAGAACCTACCAGTAATAAAAGATCAAGGCTACTCTGGTAATTAACGTAAATACATGACCTCAGACATCCTTCCCTAGTGAGTGATATACTAGCTTACCACATCAACAATGTTTTGACAACTTAAACAAACGGCTGAAGTCCAAGATGGACTTGAGGTTTGTCTTTTGTCTTCCCAGGACGATTTCGTCAAAGTCAGAAAACGGGATGTGGAGAAATTAAGCACGGAAGTCCTGCAGCTCAGAGAGACCCTGCCCAAAGTCCTGAATGGAGACCTTATTGAAATGCTGCATAAAGCTCAAGCTGCAGAGACGAGTAAGTTTCTATGAAAATCGTGACAAGGGCGGGAAAATAAACGAGGCGGTAACCGGGTAAGCTTGTGTGTGTGTGTGTGTGTGTGTCCACGTGTAGTGAAGGAGCGTATGGGTCAGGAACAGGAGCGGCTGCGGCGGGAGTGTCTTCACCTTCGATCTCAGCTGGACGCGGCGCAGAGCGAGTGTCAGAAAGAGAGAGAGGTGAGAGGGCGAGGGCGATCTGACTGGAGGGGTGTGACTCGCATGTACTCTTCAGGCAGTTTTACTGGTCTACATCAGGCAAAAACCAGGCTTGAGAGTTTAATCGCCGCTTTTCTAAGCCTGCTTTGTGGAACAGCCCCCAGGTGTTAGTACCTGTAGGGCCCCTGACCCTTTTTAACCACCGCAAAACACCACACAACAGGCCAGCAATGTTCCAGGAAGTGCCAGGGCTTTATACAACGTCAAGGAGGCCACCGATTGGTTGCTGCTGATTGCTGATTGAAGATGATTGGCCTCCTTTCTTTGCACCGGGCACCAAACCAGGAAGTAGAGGGGAGAGAGAGAGAGACAACAACCCTCCAACATAACCCCTAAAAAAAATACACAAGGAATGTAACATAGGACATTATGAATAAAACAAATAAAGAATAACAAATATATGATGCACAGTGCAAAAGTAAAATGTGGAAATGTGGAAAAAAGTCAGGTGCAAAAAAGGGAATTGTGCAAAAAGTGAAAAATGTGCAGTACTTGTGTGTGTGTGTGTGTGTGTGTCCAGGAGAAGCTGTTGATGCGTGAGCAGCTGTGGCAGAGCGTAGCAGAGCTGCAGCAGCTGCGCGACTTCTGTTCTGGTCTGGGAGCTTCCGCCTGCACCCTCCTCTGGAGCTGCTCCGCCAGGGAGGACACCGTCACACAGTGGCTGCGAGGATGTGATGTGAGGAAGCAACCGCCTCCACCGCGTCTGTATACGGGGGGGATGCAATGCAATGCAGGAGGGGGAAAAAAAAACACCGTAAAGCCGCGTTGTGTTTGTTAATGCAGGGAAAGTTGCAGTCCTTCCTGACTGTCGCTGCCCAGACTCTGGAGAGCTTCGTCGGGTCTCTGGATGAGGAGGTGAAGGCTGAGAACTACAACTCCCAGGAACACCAGTTTGTCCTGGCTCTGGTTGGAGTCATTACCAGTGAGTTGCCACACAAAACTACCGTATATTCACAAACGCTCCATTAAAATACTTGTTTGGTTCTGTTGCACCACTTTGCTTTCATTGGTCAATTTCAGAATTTAGTCTATTTTCCCATAAGTGGCGTTCAAAAGGAGTTTGAACGCATCAACACCTCCAAGTCACTGCTAACTGTGAAGATTTTCCCACGTGCCCTGAACGCACTACAACTTGACCTGAAAAGGTGGCTGACAGTGACTCAGGAAGTTGGATGCAGCTACCAGCTACCACCCCAGTTCACTTGCGTCTTTCTTCCATTTCCCTTCCAATTAGATATAGCGGCTGTGACATGGGGGCGGGACTTCCTGTCCAGCTCGGCTCATGTGCTGCTGGACACTCTGATGAAGCTGCTGGAGCTGATGCGTGCGCCGGGCGTCTTCCCTAAACTTAAAGTGTATGGTAGAACCTTGTTAACACAGTATATGTATTTGTATTTGTATTTATTTGGTATATGTATTTAAAACATTTCACAATATTGGTCATAAGTAGAGATTTTTTTTATGCGAACACAAGAGAACATAATTTATTTATATTATATTATTTATAGTATAACGTATATTTAATCAACATATATATGTATATATGATTAAATGATTGCCATTTAATTTATTTTATTGATCAAATTAAGCCCATGACAGTCATAAGTTAAGATATTGAATTAAATGTAACAAAAAATAGCTGCAGATATCCACCTCACCTTTATTATTCTTTTAGTGTTAAACAAATTATATGAAACGTCATCTCAAAAATCACCAGCCAGGTCAGCCGTGTATTTCCATCCTGTTAAACAGTTTTTATACCAACTGATGAAAGAGTAAATGTACCCTTAGTATGGTCTTGATAACTGTAAGTGATCTTAACAAGCTCCTAATGTCTGCAGTCCAGAGGGATTGGAGCATTAGTTGATTCATGTGATGTAACTAGGCAGAAAAAACAATACTATTGATGATTGAATAGCCAGATTTACGAAGAGAGTTACCTGAATCTTCCAAAACATGCATGTAGAATAAAGCATTGCACTCTGAAGCTCTAATTTAAGGGTTGACCTCTAGATCCAGTTGAGGGTTGTAGTGTTTGTTAGTGGCCAGTAGGTGTCAGTGTATCTCTAAAGATGTGCCGGATGCTGTGCTGCAGGTTGATGCTGATGGCTCTCTACAACGTCAGCATCAGTGTCAAAGGGCTCAAGTACATCAGCGAGAACCCAGGACTCTTGCCTCTCATCTGGACTGGACTGGACGGTAAGGAGAGAAAAAGATATTAGATATTTCACAAAACGTCATTTCAAGAACGTCCAAAGCTGCTTTTCAATTTCTGTGCGATGCGATTGAAGGACTCACCGAGCTGATCGCACCAAGAGTGCAGCGCTATGTGTTTGACCAATGTGCTTTCATCTCGATTCATCACGTGATTTTCTTTCTCAACAAAACTGTAAGTGAGGGTAAAAACCTTTTTCGCAAAAATGAGGAAGCGGTGTAATTTATTTTCCATTCAGCTTCTAATTCGATCCCTCACAAAAAAATAACCACTTCCCTATAAAGTGTGATTAATACCAAAGCATCCCTCTGATCTCTCTCTCTCTCTCTCTCTCCTGTGTGTGTCTATGTCTCTTTGTCAGACGGAGACTGCGAGGTGTGTCTCCACTCGTTGCGTATCCTCCAGTCGGTGTTATGGGACGAGGAGGTGCTGCTCCTGCTCGGCTCCTCTCTGCTGGACCCCGGCCTCCTGGCTCGAGTCGACCGGCTGACCTCCAGCCCGCAGCCCAGCCTGAGACTCGCCGCCAAGCAGACCCTGGAGGACCTGCGGGCCCTCCACCAGGTACCACCGCTGTCCCAAAGTAACCTCCTGCCAAGAGGTGGTAAACTACAAATAACACAGTGGATCACGTTTTCTAATTCATCATGAAATCAAACAATTCACATAAGCAACCTGTAACCCGCAGCCAACCTGAGCCTCATCATTTCACTTTGAGTTTCTCCAGGCGAGTAAAACGTCGGACAGGTGGAGTAAGGAGTGTTCCCTCTTCTTGTTTCCTTCTCCAGGGTCGGGGATGTAAACCAACCAGCATCTCATCTGGATGCAGCATCTTTGGACCGCCCTAGTGCGTTATCTCACCCTGATGTTTGACAGGTTCAATTTCAGTCAGCCATTTTTCTTCACTTTAAACCAGCTATCCTAAAAACAGCTTGTTAGCATTTCTAATTGTGATAGTAACTGAAACTGTATATTAACTGTGTAAACCTCTCACCTATCCTTGAAGTTCAATATATGTGACGAGAAGCTGTTATTTACCTGAGATCTCGAGTCTAACAATCCTTTCAGTTCATTTATAACAGGACAAAGATGACTTAAGGGTTCAAATGCTTCAGGGGGGAAAACCTTGTTGAGGCTTCACATTCCTGTTCTGTTCAAAATGTAACGTAACTGGTTTACAATGAAAGAAAATACATTTTTAAAGGTGATTTTTCAACCCTATGTTTGCATCGTAAATCATTTCTGAGAAAAGTTTCACTTTATATTGAGGCGTCGGAGGGCAGGACTAGCCCGGAGTCAGTTCTAGGAGCTTTATACCCCTGCCTTTTGGGTGCAAAAGGATCCCTCTGTATCCAAAAAGTGTCATTGAAATGAATGCTGACAGCAGGACTAGTTTTATAGCCAGTGGTGGAGCTCTGGACGGTTTCAACCAAAATCCTTAAAATCCCTATTGCAGACTCTCAGATTGTCTGATCGTGTCGTTATTGGTACGAGCATGAAGGAAAACAGTGTGCACACTTGGATATGAGACTTTTCCGCAAGGGAAGCAGAACGTTAGACCACTGGGAAGTTCCACATTTCTACTAATGACCAGGAATCAAGGGTATCAATTTGTGATTTTCAAAGTTTGAGGAAGAAATAATTGGGGATTGCATGTGAGATTCCTGCCTCATTTCGATGTCCCTCTTTGACTGCTGTCTGTTTTTCCCCATTTACCTCAGCAATAAAAAAACGTGACATGACGAGTAAAGAATAAATCCAAACAGGTGGAGTTGCCTTTTGTTAATTATACAGCTTTATTGTGTATATCTTTTAGTAGAGACTACAGGACAGATCGTCAAGGACAAGAGAGAAAAGGGTTCAAAAAGAGCACAAGAATGGAAGCAGCCAGGGGCTTGGAGAAGCTCAATGATCCAGTTGGAAATCAAAACCTGGGATAAGACACATGATATTTTACCTCTCAACTTAACCCCGGCCATCTCTACCTTCAGAGGGCTTGTTCTGCTGCGCCCCCCCCCCCCTCCCCAAAAAAAACAGATGACGACTATGATGGAGAGACTTTCTGGAAGTATGTGAATGTCTAGTCCTTACAGATTTGTTTTTTCACCCGAAGCCCCGACCACCCCTAACTCAACCATCCTCTAGTCGAGTTTGTTTTGTCGTAAATTATAACAAGAATATTAATAATATTGTAATAATGTGCTAAGAATCATCTAAAAAGGAGAAGCTCTGAAGCGAGGAGAACACGGATATCCTCTAAAGGGGAAAGGGAGAGGGGGATAGACGACTGTAGACCTCCCTCCACTCCCAGCCCCGTTGGTCGCTGCAGGTTGTAGAGGGAGGAGAAGCCCCTCGAGCGCCCCCCTGACACCCCCCCAGGGGTCGCCTAGGAGGATGCGGTGGCGTTGGTCTTCTCGTCGCGGATGACGGGGATGCTGCGGTCGCTGCGGTCGCCGCGGCCGGTGTCGCTCCCTCCGATGACTTTTGGTCCGGTCAGGGTCAGCAGGCCGTCGGTGGACAGAGTACAGGTGATGGCCGACTGGTCCACGCTGGAGGGGAGGCGGTAGCGGCGGTGGAACTCGCGGGAGATGTAACCGTGGTCGTCCTGGGGGGAAAAAAAACCGTCAGGGGGGGAAAACTTCACTTCAAAGTTCATACGACCAAAACAGCTGAGATTGAACAGCAGTAGCGCAGTAGCGGGGGGAGTTTGAACTTCAGTTGTGGGTAAATAATGACACAATTTTCATTTTGTGAACTGTTCCTTGGTCTATTATCAGCACTGTTGGGCAATTTCCATCCTCAATCCTCGCGTGATGTTCCCTTTCCACCGGTGTTTAATGCCATTTAAAAAGATCCCATGCAGGGGAATAGAGTGGATCTTTAAACCTATGAAAGCTAATCAATGTACTTCAAATGTAGATCTAGGGCACGGGGGGCAGATGTGATGAATGATGGGTGGTATCATGATTATTTTATAATTATTATTATCTTATAATCCGTCCACTTTTGTGTCCGGAGAAATCCTCCTCAGAAAACAACTACCCAGCTAGTATCGAATCCCAGCACAGCCTTGCCTACTCCTGCTCTACATCCCCTTATCAAGTTCTTCTTGAAAACAGAATCCATCACTATCAGCTACAGGATTCTCCCCGACACAGATTCCTGATCTGTCAGTGTGAATTACAGCTACAACACAGTTCCCCTCTGAAACAAGCAATGAAAATAAACCAAAAAATGTTTTGGATGGTAGCAGTCGTATGCAGAGTGAATGATCAGACGTATCTACGGACAAGGAAGCTGTTTCATTCAGTCACTTCACTTTCTTTTTGCCAAAAGGACCAAAATGTCCATGTTCTGATGTGTCATTTCACATTTCACAATTAAAATAAATGCTTGTGGAAGCATTTGGCTAGCAGGTAGAACATCCCTTTCAAGTTTCAAGGTAAGTCGGTGTCATTTCACATTAGATCGATTGATTGATACATTGCGCATTATTTGTTGGACTCTGTTGTAAGTGAATTGAGTCCTTTGCTGAGGATGTAACAGTGTAGTCGGTCCTGCTAAGTGTATGTTAGCAGTAACAGTAGTTCTTGTAGTGTGGTGAGAGCTACCTGTCTTTCTCCATGCTTGCCCTGGATTTCCACATAATCGTCGGTGACCTTCACATTGAGTTCTTCGGGAGAGAAATGCTTGACGTCCAGGTAGACCATGAACTTATCCCTGTCAGACCTCACCTGGTAGGGAGAGAGAGAGAGACAGAGAGGTTCAAGAGTTTGAATTGGGCTTTGATATCAGCAGTCTGTCAAACACAGTAGAAGTCAAGACAAATCAAACTAAAAGAGAATATAAAATGTCAGAAACAGAAAGATTTTAGAGGGAAACAGGACATTGACTGGGATAATGTCCATGGTAATGTATAGAAACTACAAGGAAACTAAAGACCACCATTGAATCCATTAGATAGCACTAAGCCAAGCACCTTATACACATAGCAGCGCTACTACAAATTTGCTGAAGAAGAAACAGAAAGACCTTTGACATCATCTGTGTAACAAATTCAGAAATCAGGCAATGGATTCAACTAGTCAATCTTTTGTACTGTAAACATACCAGCTAAGTCGGCCTCTGTCTAAATATACTTATAAGTTTAAAATCCTTACAAAATACCGATGCCTGCTGAGCACCGGCATTGCTCCTGACAAGGAAGCAGCTGGATCTGGTCTCGTTACCTCAGAGATGCCCGAGTTGGTCGAATCCAGAAAGCTGCGGAACAGTGACTGTTTGTAATAGGGGCTGATGGTGGAGGCTGTGTAGGGGAGGAGGTCGTAGTCGAACAGGCCCTCCCCAAAAAACTGGTCGAAGAGTCGTGCGGGGTACATAGAGCCCAGGGCGCGTCTGAACCAGGGGTGCTGGATGGCAATATCCATAGTGTTTTGGAAACAGCGCTGGGGTTTTGGTCTGGCTCGGCTCGGCTCGGCTCAGGCTGAGGAGATGTACCTGTCACGGCTCGGCGTCCGGGAGGCGACTGACGGGAAGGCTAGACGGAGAGAGAAGAGGTGAGGAAGTGGATGAAAAGCAGTGAGAGTGAATTAGGTCTCCAGAGTGGTGTGTCCTTTGCTCTGTGGCTGCCTCCTCTTTATATACCTGAGAGGCAGAAAGAGAGGCTTTACCCACGATCCCTCTGGAATGACATTATCTCATGGTGGCTTTGGCCCCGTCAGCAGAATCGGGGGGGGTGTGGTGGTTGGTTGGGGGGGGGGGAGGGGCGGGGGGCACCCGTTCACTACCGGGTCTGGACCCCGCGGTGGCACCCAGCCTCACCCATCCACCAGACACCGCGGACACTGCCAAAACAAACCCTGCTGGAGGGAGGGAGGATGAGAGAGATAAGGTCAGAGAGAGAGAGAGAGAGGGGGGGGGGGGGGGGGGGGATTTTACCAGACTGTGTGACAGGGCCTCACCATGGGCGTGGCCACAGGGTCACCTATACACAAAACACAAACACACATCCACGCGGTGACATAATGCCGTCGTATTGTTCTGCCTCTCTGGCTGGATGAAGGGCAGATTTACTAACAATGCTAAAGGGAAAGCAGAGGTCAACTCCTACCACGGGAAGACGAGATGATCGTTTGAGGAGAATGAAAAACAAAAGATCTAGGCTTCCCCCCGTTACCTTCGATCCGGTCTGGTTTTCCTAAACGTCACTTCTCGCCTCAACGTCACCGATGATCTCCCGATGAACGCAGACTCTATTAGATCTCCTCCGAACTTCGAATACCGAGACACGGGTCGGTATCGACGCCGCCGCTCGAGTTCAGTTCGCATCTCGCCTGTCAAACGGAAAAGTCCACGCGTGACATCAAGGTTTGATTCTTGAGCCGGCACATTATTCCTCAGCATAGCATCTCTTTTTATTGCCACGTCAATGATACTCAGCTGTATCTTTTAGTTAAGCCAAACAACGGCAGGACGTTGCCGATCCGGGCCGTCCGATTCCTTGTTTCTATATATTCCTCTCCTAAGTCTAGATGTAGCTACGAAACCCAGCCTAAGGTTCTCCAATCATTCCAGTCTGGACCAGAGCTTCTCAGAGCTTCTCCAAATACGTTTTTCCTGTTTATTTTACTGTGACCTCCGATTAAAAGAACAAAGGGTCTTGAGGGGTCTTCTTAAACACACTGTACATCACTTTGATGTGACCTTTCCAATGTCCTGACGCAACCTCGATGTCTTTTCTTGCTGTTCAAGAAAGCCTGGGATTTCTTGAATGTGTTCAGCGTCCTGTAGGGTTGCTCACCATGACGCTTGCTCCCCTCAGTCATTTTTACTCTTTCTTCAGGTCCTCTAATGGCGGTACGATGAGAACGTTCTGATTTGAACGACAAACCGTCCAAGGACAAAGACGAACCGTCCAAGGACAAAGACGAACTAGCATTGGCGACCCCACCTAGCCTTTACCCCAAGTTTTCTCTGGTACCAATTAACTCACCAGTGAAGCTTTTTATTCTCATTGTGTTAGCCTGTTTTTAGTTCATGTTGCATCAATTCTTTATTTTCTAACCTTGATCCTGGGTGGGTGACATGTAATGCACTGTCACACACACAGTTACATTCACACCACCCAGTACAACCGGTCTTCTCATGTCAGCCACTGTCTTACAGAAAGAGAAAGGGCGTGCAGAATGCGTTAGGTTTGGACCCGAGCCGGTGACCCCCCTCAGTTCCCATGGCTGTTGTTCCACTGTGGCTTCCCACTGGCTGCATTAGTCTAATCCCCCTGGGCTTTGGCCGGCCAGCACAGAGGCTTACCAGCTCCACGGACCCTCAGGCCAAGACCAACTGGGCTGGGCAGCCAGAGCTGGGCTGCTATGGGGTCGTTGGAGGTGGTAGTTGGGGTTTGAGGTGGGGTAGTTGCTGCATACCGGACGCAGCGGCAGTTAAACTGGCTGCGGTTCAGCCGTGTCAGCATTCTAGGTTTTTATCAATGGGTGAGACAATGAATGTGTCTTCTGCGTTTCCGCATCTCTCTGAAAGTCTAGTTTAGCCGACAACCTCTAGTCCTGGCAGGGGGGAGTAGGATATGGTCATACCCTTTTGTTTTTTTTTTATTATCATGAAATAAGATAGAGGTCAAAAAAAATAATCAGAATAAAAAGATAATTCTCTCTGATATCGTTAAGGCAAGGTGAGGCAGGTTTCATTGGAGGTTTGACAGATTGACACATATGAAGCTGTTCGGTAAAATCAGGGGCTGGTCATTATTTCACGTATTATAACCTCAAAATCATCAGCTTAACCTAAAATCTTAATGAAGATATCCCAAATAAAGAACATGCACAAATAACTATCATATACTATCATTGTTTATTTGAGAAAAACCCAGATATGTAGGCAAAAATATGTCCTTACAGAACTCGGCCAACTCACTGAGGTTTGATGTCTCACACGAACAGGTCCTGACTCAGCATCTCGAGTGGATTCAGGTCATGACTTGGACTTCCAATCCAAACCATTGAACACTTTTGGCCCGGCTTTAGCCCTCAGACTGATGGCCTGATGTTCTGTTCAACACTTCTCTGGTATCCTCAGAATTCACGGTTCCCCAGAAGGTTATTTTGGTAGCAGTTTTGAAGTTAGGGTTAGGGTTAGTTTTAGTTTCCAGACTAACAGATATAGTGTATGGGCTAGACTGAAATAGATGCTGACAGATATACTGACAGAGATGTTTTCTGTAGTTAGGCAGCAACATTATCATCAATACTAAGACCCAAATGACTGAACAAAACTGCCACACCCCCCCCCCCCCCCCCCATGCAAGGCACAAGGTACTTCTACAGTACGTGGGAAATTATGTTTGAGTGAATCAATGGAAGATTGTATTGTTAAGAATATATGAAGACTGAACAGATGTGTGGAGTGGTCACATGGTTTGATCAGAAGAATCGTATTATATTATGGTCAGAATAGAAAACATCATGCAAAGGGAGACCTTTCTCACCGTATAACACTTAAAAACCATCGAAAAGTGTTTTTTACTGCCCGGTAACACAAAATGCCCAATATATCTGTGGTGGGTTGATGGGGCTGTTGATCAATACCAGTGATTACTTTGTCAGGTGTCGGGATTTGTGGCTATCTAACTCACTTTCAAGGCCGGACTTGCAGTATATATATATGATATTTTACCTCTTCACTACACGTTTCTGTTGGATCTCATCTCTAATAAACCATCTTACTCCTCGCTGCTGTTAAAACGTGCCGGGCTTTTGACCTCAAGAAGCTTCGACCGAACACGACAGGAAACCCAAGAGACATGCGACTGCTCTTCACCATAAAATATTTCATTTTTATTCATTTCACCAGGTGAGTCCCACAGAGGTTAAGAATGTCTTCAAATGAGACCTGGCTAAGAAAGCAGCATTAAGACAAAACAGAAACGTTGCAGACCGACAACATACAACAATGTACAATTAAAATGAATCTAATAACAGCTCGTCATTGGCCGATAACAGAAGGTCAATCTACCATCTCAGCTTGTTGGGAGCAGTAATCCAAATGTACAAGGCAGAAAACCAGTGTCTTGTCTAGGGTTAGACCGATATATCAGGCCGATATTGGGCTTTTATTAAATATCCACTGCAAAAAAATCAACCTGCAACTGAATTTTATTTTATTATTTTCTTTGCACATTCTATATATTAATTGATTAAGGAATGAATCAATGAATAGGCGAGGTGGGTCACCCTGCGTTAAAAGAATTTCATTAGTGTCGATTTCAGTGGAGAGTTTTAGTGTCCTACGATGGTCTCCAAGACTTTTCCTCACAGGAAAGAAAACTATTCTGGGGGAAACACTGAATACTTGGGGTATTAAAATGCTCACATAAATATATATGTTGGAACAAAATATCAGCTAATTGGCAACTTTTTGAAAAAAGTATTGGTATCTGCCCTCAAAAACCCGTATCGGTCGAATCCTAGACAGGTCTTCATGTTTCCCAGTGTGTTGCAGCTCTTCACCACGTGTACCCTTCACCGTTAAGAGTGGAAACCAGGGAGCTGTCATGTAAAGAGACACTGTGTCCAACAAGGAAACTGAAAACTGAAGTGAAACTATATAGAAACTGTCAGTCCCATCAGTGTGTGTGTGTGTGTGTGTCTACGTAGAAAACAGTGGGCCAGTAGAAGCAGCAGTAAAAACCGGTCCAGTGTAGAGTCCTGGTCCGTCCACGGGAACCTAGAAACGCGGAAACAAATGTAAATATAAGTGAGTTCACCGATTGCCCCGCAAGGCATTGTGGGTATTACAATGTTTTGTTTTCATAAAGCCATATTTTCTTCAAATGTTAACATATCAGCACATGGCTAAGTAGATGATCTCAGACTATCTTGTTGTCATTACATACTTTTTACATTTGTTACATACTTTTTGTAACTATGTGTACATGTTTTTATGTCTGTGCTTATGCACCTGGCTTCAAGGAGAATCTCCCCTCAGGAACAACAACTGAATTAGTTTCTATTCCTTTTCCTTTCAAGGAGACTTGCTGACTGCTTTTATTTATTAACTTAGTACCTCTCCCAGGGCCTGCAGGGCCACTGTAGCCGCCATGGCCTTGGCATGTTTCTTATTGGGACTGGCTGTCTGGGGTTGGTAGTCGACACCATTCACCGTCACCTAGAGATGAAAGGATGGATGATGACACTTTGATTCATTATTAAATAGTAATAGGATACAGGAAAGAACAACAGGATACAAATAAGAATAAAGACTTGTGGTTATATAAACATACTCAAGATACAGTTCATGATGAATGATGAACTGGACAGAAGACAACTAAGCAAAGCAACACACAAGTTGCCTGTTTGTGACGCTAAGGGTGACTATTCTGTGAAATCCAATTTTCTTGAACATCACTTTGATACTCCTTACGTTTTGTTTTGTGTATTATAACACGTTTTAAATTTCAAGCATTTACAGAAACCTTTTACAACCACGATATATACAGCGTACAGCAAGCGTCCTCAAACTTTTGACTGGCACTGTATGTCTGAGAGGAATAGAGGAGTAGAGGACTGAACAACTTCCAGACATCATTATGTAAGGAGCATGGAGAGCTGAAAACCCTGAAACCCACAGCACGGTTCGCCTGTCACTTCTGTATTTTGCAGGACAAAAATAACAAAAGAAAAGTTTAAAATAGAAAGCATGATTTTGGAAAAGGAACCAACCCTTAAACGACTAGAGAGGGGTGAGGAAATGATGACTGAATTCTCAATTTGGGGTGAACTATTCCTTTAAAGGTCTTTTCGTCAGATGCAGTTTCAGGTTTCGACCACAGAGTCAGAGTCGGACTGGACAGAGGGGACAGACCTTGAAGAGGAAGTTCTTCCGGTGATCTGGACCGCTGTGGTGAACCATGACGAAGTCCGGCTGCATCATCCTCCTCTTATTACACAACTCGATGAGAGCAGAGACCGGGTGCTTCCCTGGACAGACAGGTAGACACAGATAGACATGAGCTGCTGCAAGGGGTTTTCATCTGGCAATACTGATCTGAGTACAAATACTTGCAGAATCAGCACCAATTCGATACTATAGGTAGTATCGGTGCATACTGACACTGTTATATGTCCAAAATGTAATATCAAAAACAGACTGATGATATGTAACAGTGTCAAGAGTATCCGAGGGTGGTCCTTTAAAGCCACACTGCTGTGTATTTAATGTATTTGTCTTAACTGCCCCTGAAGTTAAAGTCAGTCTTTGAAGTCAGCTTGAGGGAATACGGCGTCAATGTCATGCGTGTGCGTTACCCATCAGATCCTTGGTCACCACCAGTCCACCTGTCTGCTTCTGGGGCTTCTCTCCTTCGGCAACGAGTCCTGAAAACACACACACGCGCACACACTCGTCTTCGTCATCGAGATTACAGCCATCGTCATTATCATCAACACAGTAATTAGTCTGCAACTTTTCCATCCTGATGCAGCTCCCTCGGCCAGGTCTCCCTCAAAGAAACTCTCAACAGGACTTGGCTCTTGGCCCAGTATCGGTATCCTGTGACCTCTGACCTTTGCGGTCGATCTTGAAGTCAATGATAATTGGCTCGACGGTGCCCTCTCGGTTCCTGCCCAGGCCCTCCCCCGTCTTCCAGCCCATCTTCCTCATCAGGAACTCCCCGACACCTCCTGATACCGGAGCAGCCCTGAGGAATTGGTCCTTACAGAGAGACATAGACAGACACAAAGAGAGAGAGAGAGAGAGAGAGAGAGAGAGAGAGGGGGGGGGAGGGGGGGAAGAGAGGAAGTGGAGAGGCGAAAAAAGGTAGAGTGGTGTGTTGAAGTGTAATAAAATGATGGTAGAGAAATAGAGCAATAGAGAGAGAGGGGGAGAGAGAGAGAGCAGAAACAGAAGTAAGTGTCCACACTGCCAACATGTTGCCAACTTAAATACAGCAAGTTGTGTCAAAGTGATAAACACACACACAAACACTCACACTCACACACACACACACACACACACTGTAGCGATGTATAGCTGGTTTTGGTACGTACCTAGCCCCTCCTCTCCACCCCCTTCGTCGCCCCCGGCAACAGAGAGGGGGCCCGTGCTGGCGGCTCTGAAACAGTCTAACATACAGAGAGGTGAAAGTTCACGGGGTCACTGGGTGACCTCCGCCAACTCCCACCTCACCTCACCACCCCTCCCCAAACCCAAACCCGGACTAGACCATAATGGACCAGACCAGACTCAACTGGACTAAAAAAAGACAAGAATGAGTCAGAATGAACCAGACTGGACCAGACCAGACTGCACCGGACTGAACAGGACCAGACTGAACTGAACTAGGCCAGACCAAACCAGACTGGTCCAGACCGACCTGGGCCAGATCAGATCAGACCAGTTCAGATGGGATTTGGGTCATAACCGGCTAGTCTCAACACAAGCCTAGACCAGTCTGGGCCAGACCAATCCTGTCCTGACTAGAAGATACCAGACCGGTCTATACCAAACTGGACTGGATCAAACCAGACTACCAGATTGGGCCAGACCAGTCCATATCACTAGACACCAGATGAGACCAGACTGGACTGAACCAGCCCAGACTGAACCAGATTAAAACAGGCAGAGAAGATTTGAGTCGAGACTAGTCCAGTTTAGACAAGACCAGACCAGTTCATATTAGAACAGACCAGTCCAGATCAGATAATTCCAGACCAGACCAGTCCAGATTAGACAAAACCAAGCCAGAACAGATTAGATTTGAGAGGTCAAGAGCAGATTATACCAGAAAAAAAAACCCCAGACCAGTCCGGATTACACCAGACAAGTCCAGAACAGCTGAGACCAGACCAGACCTCCATCCTTCCCTCTAACACTGCCGCCCCCCCACCACTTGTCATGCTATAGGCCAAAAGCAAATCCAGGACAGCTTTCACACACACACACACACACACACACACACACACACACACACACACACACACACACACACAGACACAGACACAGACACACTAACACACACACACACACACACACAGATCCTAGTTGTCCTGGCAACACTAAGCCAGGTCATGACAGTATTGTCCATGTGCCACATCATGCTTGCCACTAGCATGAACAGCCTCAAGGTGTCGCTGCAATTCATTTGTATTTACTCGCACCTTGAGTCTCAACGCGACCCATTCAAATCCTCGGAGGAAATCTTGACAGAATAACGCGTGGGCAAGAAGTGGACTAGTTGTGGACGGATTCTGACGTTGAGTATATACAGAGCAGGTAGATGTGAACGTTGATTTCGTTGTTAAATTTGACTCGGGTCTGAGAGAAAATTCCACGTCTAAGGCCTGAGGCTGCCACAAACACCCCAGGCTTTCGGGAAGGAGCGGATCACATCGAGGAATTGAACAGAAAAAACAACTTAAAGTCTGCAAAAGTCACGGAGACTCTAGAGTCAATCCCACCGAGCCTAGAGCATCAAAAACAAGGAGGTAAAAAGACGTGCCTGGACTGGCAAAACAGCCGTTGTTGATGGGTTAGCAGGAAAGCCTGAGGAAGCTGCAGCACGGGGAAACTTACATGCACTTTATAACATCGCCATGGATCACTGTGGTAACAAATATCACCATCATCATCATATCATCGTATATCACCAAGCGGCGCATCCGAAGCACGTCCAAAAAGTGTTCAATCTCCTAGCGACCACGGCAGGGAGGTCCACTGGGAAAATGGTCTGTGCGCAAGTAAGGGCTGAATATATAACCAGGCTAGAAAGAGAGAAATATGTGAGAAACGTTGTTGTGGCGTGGGTGTAGATCCCTTCAGCAACGTTAAGACATAAAAGTGAATAGTCTGACGTTTCCAAATGTAAGGTACACAGGAAACTGCCTTGTCCTCAGCCACAGCCCTTTAGCAAAACAGCCACCAACGCTACGTTCTTCTAGGTACATTAGCTAGATGTGTTCCAACGAGATGGTGGTAAGTGACTTGCTAGCTAAGCTGATATTAAACACAAATTTATCAGTGTCCGAGTCCAAACAACACAGAAGTTAACCATGTCTACTGAATTCTTTTGAGATGGCCATGTTGTATGTTTAGGAGCACAGACCAGACCAGCCGACCAGCCAAGATTTCCTCCGAGGTTTTGAAAGCGTCACATATGGGTGTCCTCCTCCTTCACTGCAACTAAAACCACGGGATGGAGTCTGGTTCTGGATTGTAGACTTACTGTCATCTCTCCTCTTCCTTCCTTTATCCCCTCCCTCCCTCTTTCTCCAACTCCCCCTTTCTTTTCCAAATGGGCTCCAGAGAGAAGAGGCGTTAGAGCACCCCTAGTGGCGGCAGCCCGCCCTGCAGTTGTACCTGCTTTGGTGAGAACACAGTGAGACCTCTGCATTGCTGACACCTTTGAGGACCCAGAGCCCAAACACAGCAAACAGTTTCCTGCCTGGGCCATGGAGGACCCATTTCAGTGGGACTAACTAGAGCTGGCACCCTAACTATAGGGTCTAAGGTGCCAAAAAACTGGCACCGCCTGACCAGCAAGAAAAATTCTGGAAGTTCACCGTGGGAATTTAGCAGCAAACAGAGCTGGACTGTCTTTCATGTAAGGCTGCAACTATTGATTATCTGTCGAAATTTACAAATGTTCAAACAATGTATCATCAAAAACACACTTTTTTTTCATCATTTCAGTGTCACAAAATGTATTTAAAAAAAATAAAATGTCACTTTTTGTTCTTACCAGCGATTACTTAATACATCCACGGAGGCCATTCTTCTTCAGGCTCTTTAAGTTAATGGCGGATCGCCCATGGACGCTATCGGTGGCAAATCGCAATATAATGATCATTTGAAAACGGACATCGGTTTTCAATACAAACAATATTTTAATAATGTTTCTTCAAATTTAGCAAGATTTGCTGCAGCCCTACTTTGATGAAATGACTGATTTTCCTTGTTACAGTTGATGGTAAATCTGACATCGTGCTCCTGCAGACTGAGCAGCAAGTGTTCTGTGTTTTGGCTTGTCACACTTCGTAGACAACGTGGCTCTGGGTGCTGAACGGCAGGCGTGGGCAATGCAGACGCCTGGATATGTGGAGAGATGTGTGTACATGTACATGTGATGGTGTGGATGCAAGTACATGTGAATCTGCATGGCTATATGTGGCTGGGCGTGTTTGCACGTGTGTGTATATCTGTGTGTGTGTGTGTGTGTGTGTGGTACCTTCTTGAGCCATGCCTGTGGTCCGCCAGTGGACAGTTCCTCAGAGCTGAGGACCTGGGCTCCCGTTGACCCGGTAAACAGCCCGGGGATGGTGTTGGACTGGGCCCACGCGTCCACCTAGCACGGCACAACACTTTGCGGTTAGATGAGACGGCCGAAAACAGCGTACGCTATGTGGGGATCGAACCCACGGCCCGGAATTCAACTGAGCGGTCAGTCTGGGAGGATTGAGGATACCTGCTCTTGTGCGCGGCTCAGCATGCAGATGGCGCTGACATCGTAGGGGTTCTCAGCCAATCGCCGTTGAGCTTTGATCCTCTCCGTCACAGCCTGGGAGATATCGACAGGCTGGAGAGACAAGAAGAGACAGAAGCTGATGGCTGATCACTGATGGTTTCCACTCTACTGGCGTTCCCCTTACTTATAGTGAGGTTAATAATAAACCTCTTCAAAACACACACACACACACTCTGAACTCTCCCTTCACTCACCTGCTGCGGCGGTTCAGGAAAAACGCTGTCTTTGGCCGGCACGAACACCAGCTGCTCCGCAACCACAGGCAACTCTGTTCCCGTCGCCGAGGCCGCTTCCCCCGGCGACGAGGCCGCCGTCGCCGCGGGAACGGCGGCCGGGGCCTTGCTGGAGGCGGCGGCGGTGGCTTTGGTTTTGTCTGCCGTTTTGTCAACTGGAACCCATTCGCCATAGGCACCTAGCACGTCGCCCTCCTAGACATGCCAGCACATCACATTACACATTCTCTACTGTCTGGGTACAAGGGCAAAATGACAATGACAATATCTGCGTTTCCATCCAAATGTTGAGCACATTTTAAGAGAACTTTCAGAAAATTGGATGCTTTGGATGCAAGTGGTTGTTGGTTCACACTGGAAGAAGATAACTACAGCAAAGCCAGGTGAGCAGCATCAACTGTCGCTGTAGTTTAAGTTGTACAGTTGTCCAGCATTGGTCACATTCATGACACTTTGAGGAACAGAACCATTTTCTTTTTTTTTTTTGCTGTACTTCAACATCTTCCAACGTGTAGTAACTGGTAGCTTCTAAAACTAGACCTCCACAGGAGCTTCCCCAACACGGTGAACAAGAACCAAACATCCAACCGGACCTTCTTACGATGCTGAGATCCTGAAGACACTGGAAACTCCTTGGCCATGCCTGCATCGCTGCGAACAGCTGGACGAACTGACATATTCTGGGAGGAGGAGGAGGAGGAGGAGGAGGAGAGGAGAGTATTATGACTTTTCTCAGTAACAAGTAGAGTAACAAATTATTTCAGTAATAATTCAATCAAAAAACACAATCAAAAAGCAGTGTAATGAATGTTTGCCACCAGGGAGTAATAAGTAAAGTACTATTAAGAGTAGTATAATACATTTCTACAGTCAGGGAGCAGTAAGTACAGTAATAGAGTGAGTAAAAGTGTGTGTGTGTGTTACATTGATGCTGAAGCTGATGGCTTTTTGCTCGCGAAGGGCAGACGCTCCAAACGGTTTTCCATCGTCCTCCTCATCTGAAACGTGAGGCATCGCCACCGGCAGCTCCCCTTTACTGTCCACAATCATCTTACATTTCTACACGCACGCACGCACGCACATACACACACACACACACACACACACACACACACACACACACTTTTGGTTATCAACAATTCAAATGTCAGTTCAAATTTCAATTCAAATGCTAGTCGTGCACACACACACAAAAAATGCTTATCCTAAGTTGTGGTCAGTGAAGATAAGGTGAGATGGTTTAACCCAACCCTGATTCTAGGCCTAAAGCCAGGACAATAAAACAATAAAACTTATTTTCCACTGATTTCTCTAGTAATAGTTCGGTACATAGACTTAGGCCTGGTACGCACTAGCGCTGTACAATTCATCAAAATTGCAATATTGACGAGTGTAATTCCTAAATGGCAACAATCTGTAGTTCAGCCCTGCTTCCCAAGGTTTCCCCTTTAAGGCGAGGCACCAGACAAATAGGAATGAATGTTTTTTTCCCAATCAGAATAAAATGTTATATATTGAATATGGACACAAATACAAATACTTTTTTCGATTTCTTTTGTTATATTAAAATAACTTTTTATTCCATACAAATGTGCAAATTTGCACATAAAACCTATAAATTAACTATTTACAATTGGCCATTATGTCATATATTATAGAAGAATAACTAGAAATTATTATTTAATTACTATTTAAACCTCAAGTGAAGATCCTGGGTGAGGAACATCAATAAATATTGGCTGGTTTGATTGGTTAACATAGCCGATTACTTAGCCATCTGATTCTACTCAGCTACTTGATTAATGCAAGAAGAGGTTCACTTATTTTTGTACCTGCACTAATTCCATTTTACTACATGAAGAATTTCCTCTAAAAAAAACCATATGAAATTGGTAAATATATATATTGTTTAAATAAGGATTGCATGGTAAAAACTCATTTTTCCTGTGCATGGTGAAGCTCACATCAGTAAACTCCTTGATGCTGATGCTGTTGGCCTGCTTCACCACCTTCCTCTTCACTTCCTCCAGGGCGGCCATGTTGTGTTGGGGCGGGCCGGGGGGCGGTTTGCTGGTGATGGACGGCAACGGAGGCAGCGAGGCCAGAGCGCTGATACTAGACAGGGCTGCCGTCATGGTGGCTTGAGAGAGAGAGAGAGAGAGAGAGAGAGAACGAGAGACGGGTGTTTTATTGATCCTTTGAAAATGTGTTTTTTTGCCTGAGAAAGAAAAGAAAGAATAAATCCAAGAATATCCCAAAAAAAAGTAGATGCATGTAGATGGGAACCTCAGAGCCTCACCAGCGGTCATACTGGCCATGGCGGCGTTCATGGCCATGCTGGGCAGGGGCAAGGGCAGCTGGGGCAGCACGGTGGGCCTCAGGTTGGCAGGGATGGGCATGCCCGCCTTGGCACACATGGCGGCAGCATTGGCCTTGGCGATCTCCAACAGCTGGTCCTTGTCTGAGGAGACACACACAGCGTTCAGGGTTTCTGGGGAAACTCCTCATACAATGATGGTTAACTGAACCAAGTCTGGTCTCAAAAGATTACTGCAGGTTATTATTCCAATAAATACGGCTGATTTCATGCCGCCTGACCCAGTTCGGTGATGCGTGGTGGGCTGCTGCTGGCACTGCGGTGTTTCCGGGTGGGGGATCTATTTTTGCGGAGGATGAGTACAGGGGAGTGACTTGGCTCTCGTTTCCAGCGGTCCCTCTGGCTGTACGTGGTCCTCCAGCGACCCCGCGACCCCGAGCGGGACCGTGACCTCCGGGACCTGCGGCCCGCTGACCTGCACGGGGGCAACATTTAGTTCTCTTTACTTACAATGAACCATTTCTATTGCTGAGGGGAAAAAGAGAGAGCGTCAATGACTTCAGAAAACATCACGCATCACCAGGGGATCCAAATAAAACCAAAAATCAATCTACCTCGACCTCGACCTCTTCCTCCATGAGGGGCTCCTGGATCTGGACTTTCTCCTGTGGCTCCTAGACGCCGACTTGGACCGTTTCCTCCTTTTTGACGAGGGCTTCCCTTCTTTCTTCTTCTGTGGAGACTTGGATGGTGTCCTTCTCTTCTTTGTTGGCGACTTGGCCTTGGCGGCAGAGGTGGCGGCAGTGGGGTCCTCGGAGGCTCCGGGCTGAGGGGTGCCGGTCTCAGTGGTCTGGTCCTTCTCTTCCTTTTCCTCTCCTGACTTGTCACTCTGATCGGTGTTCTGCAGCTCTGCGCTGGCCTCTGTCAGGTCCTCTGTTCGAACGTTGTTTCCCCCGTGCTGGTGAGACTGGAGGCCCGGTGAAGGACCTTGGGAGCACTGTGTGGATTCCTCCACAGCTCCCTTCTTCTCTGAGTAGCTGCCGGTAGAACAGACCAAGGAGGGTTGAAGCAACATGGCCACAGTAGAGGATCTCACGACTTCATCACCTATATCTCTGATGCAAACGCATTGAGCTGGATTTTTTATTTCTATGTGTTTAATTGTGTATTTATTTTTTTATGCGCAAAAGGAAGCACTGGGTGGCAGCGCTCATCTCTCATGGAAGACCCAGATTTTCAAACAAAGTTTTAATACCATTTTTCTTGCGTTACCTTGAGGACCTGACGTCTTCCAGGAAGGGAAGTGGTTTCCATCCTCCAACAGATGCAGTAGGAGGAGTAGAGGAGTCTGAGGGAGGGAGGAGGGGAGGAGCAGTGGAGGTGGTGAGCTGGTCCAGACCAGACTGGGAAAAGAAAATATAGAACCGAAGAGAAGAGAAGAGAAGAGAAGAGAAGAGAAGAGAGAAGAGAAGAGAAGAGAACTTTATTTTCCAACCAAGACTAAAAGTATCTTTCACCTCAGCCATAGGAGGAGGAGGTACACACAACACACATTAGTAGGAGTAGTAAATGGCCTACATTAGAAGGAGGAGGAGCGTTGTCCTTGTCGGACCTGATCTGAGATCTGGAGTGAGTTCTCCTGGACCTCTGGCCCGAGCATGACCTGAGGATACCGAGAAGAAACTAACATTATAATAAACATCTAAAATGGGAGTTTGGTTAAAGCTGGAGCCTGCAGACTGACTGAACATGTGTTAGCCTGTGAAGTCTCCATGCTACGTTGAAACTACATAGTTAGTGAATTCCTACATTTCCCATTACGCCCTTTTTCTTTGTGTCTGACTGACTGACACCAAAACCTGACATTTACCGTTGATGTTAAACTCAATTTTTAAGGACAGTGTACGAATATTGTTGATCTTAGTATTTGTGTGCCAGAGTCAACCAATCGATGAATGGATTGCAGTCCAGACCTCGAGCGCGTCCTGCGGCGGCGTGATCTGGAACGGGATCGAGTCCTGGACCTCCGGTGGCACTGTCTGGACTGAGAGCGCCGGCTCCTCCTCGCAGAGCGGGAACGTGAACGGGAATGTGAACGCGATAGGGACCGTGAACGGGAACGACACCTCCTCTTGCCGTCTCTTTCCCCATCTCCTCCTCCCTTATTGGAGCTGTCCTGTCAGGGGGGCAATGAGACGAAAGAAAAAAAAACGCCCACTTTTATCTGGTGCTAGCGTAGGATGTATTAGTGGCATCGGTTTGCGAGTGTGTCTGTGTTTTGTGAGTATGCTTTTCTGTTCGTATTCAGACTGAATATTTGAAGCACATCAGGTGTGTAAAGTCAAAGACATCTGGTGGGAAAACACGACACACCCTGCCCTCCCCTGCCTGTTTTGTTTTGTTTTGTTGTGACGTTTTCTGCATTTTGTGGCGGATAACTTCAGGATTTTCTAGTCACTATTACACACTAGTCTACACACAATAACCAATAACGTCAAAGTCATTTTCTTCTTTACAAATTCTGGAAATTTGACTAAAAATGAAAAGCTGAAATCGTTTGAGACAATACATATTCAACCCTTTTGCAGTGGCAAATTGACTTAAGATACATAAGATGTCTGTATATTAACACAGTATGTCTATAGAAGGTCCCACAGATGACAGAAACTCGCCTCTAGACACTTTTCCTAGAGCTGGTGGTACCGGCCAAACCGGGCAAGAAGTCAGTCAAATAGAAAACCGCAGGTAGCACAGCCTTTTCTCACCACGCTCCCTTTTTGTTCGTCTTTTAATATTTAGATGACATATTTCTAAATGAGAGATTTCATTTTCGATAAAGAATTCCTTAAAACAGGTTTTCCATTTGTCATTATGGGATATCTGGTGCAGATTGTAGACACAACAATTTCAATTCAATCAGGTTTGCAACACAACACAAAATGTGAAAAACGTTAAGATGGTTACCTACAGTACGGTATATGTCAACTTTACTCAGCCAGCTAGTTTTCAAGTGCAGGTTGCCTGATACTGGCATCAAATCATTTGTTTTCTAATTGGAGCTTATTATTTTCTTTCTTTCTTTCTTTCTATCAATATACTGTATCTGTTTGTTTTTTTACCTGTTCTGGGATGATGTCAGGCAGGGCCTCTCGTCGCTTTGATGACGAGCCATAACCACCGTTGCCGTCCTTCTGTTTTGACTCCAGCTCAGAGTCTGAGTTTGAGGAGCTCTTCTCTCCGTCTTTCCTCCGTTTCTTCTTCTTCTTCTTCCCTGCCAAGTGCCTCTTGTGGTGTCTGGATTTCCCCTTGTCATCCTCACCTGGACAAATTCAGTCAATTTTACAGCTAACAGTTTCATTTTGCCTCATTAAAGCCTACTTTGTTACTGCTCTGCCTACTGCAGTCACAGCTGTTTGGATCCCCTGGACCAGCTGGGAAAATGTGGGCGAGCAAAGTGAATGCTCACGCCTCCCTCCCCCAACAACTGTTGAGGTTCCCTTGAGCAAGGCACTGAACTGCCAATTGTTCAAATGGAGCTGCTCAGTGGCCAACAGTAGAATACTGTGGTTGTACTGGGCAGTTCCCTGTGTGAACGTAAATGTGTTGAGCTGTATAACTGTGAAGCGGGATGCTGCTGGAAAAGTGTATGGAACTCTGTCGAATTTCCTTGGATAAATAAATGTTTAAAAAATAATCTCCATTGCATCAAAAAGTCACAAATTTGTCATGGCTACTGGCACCAGTTGGGGGGAGATTAACTTAAATATCCTGCCTACAGAGGCTACAGTCATGTGGTTGGTGGTACATTTTTACCTGTATAGTATTTAATGAAGCAGTAATGCAGTAAAAATATCTTTTTAAAAAAGAGACAGAATGAAGGAATGTGAACATATGTGACAAATACATTTAAAAAAGAGAAATGTTGTAGAGAGCCAGAGAACAGCGGCCTTACCTTGCTCCTTATTCTCCTCTGCTGTTACTCTTCTATCAAACAAAGATTAAAAAAAACCCTGTGTTAAACACATTTCGACAGCTATTAATAGTGAAAGCATGGTCGTGACAGGTAGCATTTTCCTTTCATATGTCTCATCTATTGTGTCCTCTCATGGCACTGTAATCAGAATATGACTAGTAGCCAGGTTACTCTGGCATGTAAACCTTGTGGTTATGGAAAGCCATCCAGATGTTTTCACCTCGACTGATGCTTGGCACCTCCCTCTGACTCCGCCCCGGACTCTGTACTGCTCTCCTTCTCAGCCTTCCCTCGCTTCCTCTTCTTCTTTTTGCTTTTGTGTTTTTTGTGCTTCTTGTGTTTCTTTTGTGAGGTATTGCCACCGACTCCTCCACGTTTGTCTCTCTCTGAGTCGGCTGGCTGTGCTCCGTCCCCGTCGCCGCCGGGACCCAACGGCTCAACAGGACTGGCAGAGAAATAAACAGAAGTACGAGTAAGAGAGTCTGAAGGATTACCACTCAGTTAAATTTGTTATTCTGTCTTAAACAGTTCATGCAATATTTGTGAAACCTCCTAAGGCCAGAAACACAGACTCAAATGTGTGAGGGATTCCAGGATTTTAAACCTGGAACTGCAACATAGAAGATGAATGGGACAGTTATTCTGGAACTACACAATGCACTTTTTTATATACCAAAATGAGCTTTAGTAGTTTTGAACCAGGAACTGTAGTCTTATCCCCAGGAGATCCCCTGGGCGCTTTTGCAGGCACCTTTACAATATTTGCCTATTCATTCTCCACGAGACTTTTTTAGATTTATTTCACGAAATCATAGATTTGAATCTAAATTCTCTGATTTCACAAAAGGATTTCTTAAATGGGGTGATGCTTCCGATTAACTGTACTAGCCAAATGATTGATTTGAACAGAACTGCCCATAACATTGAGGTTATATAGCCCTACATGTATAATAAAAGCATTTATACCGTCACTAGCTGCTAGGCTGTATCATTTCTGCAATAAGTAACTTACAAATACCACCAACGTTACCGTGGACTAACCGCTTTCAACAGGGGCTACGTTTACTCACTAGCAGGACTAACATCAAAGTTAATATCCTTCTTTCCACTAGACATTAACATTATCTAGCTAGTATGACAAACCGGAGCAGAGCGGCTAACGGCCACTACAGCTTGAAAAATAACGTTTATCAAGATTTTTTTCATTGTGTTTATCTACCATTAAGGTGAAACGTATGATATTGCATTAACGCACCCATTATCTTCATGTTGGTCCTCAATTTCTCTAATTTTATTCAAAATAAAATCCTGGAAAAATTGCTCTATGTTGGCTGCCATGTTTGTTTGTGTGTGTTTGTGAGGTCCGGGTAGGAACTGATTCCTCTGCGACAGAGTTCCGGATGTAAGCCAGACACACATCTTCTTCTTTTTCTTCTTTTGCAATTTATTTGGAGCATTAGGTGGCAAGTCAGAAGGTGGCGGCTATTGAACTGGCGTGGACAGGGGAATCTAAATTCTATTTAAAATCTATTTTCTATTTACTAGTCCTGTTTCTTTTAGATTGGTAAATAAACTGTTAAATACAATATTTCTGGACCGGTGACTGAAAAGCACTTTGTAATGTATTTCCTTGATTTAAGTAATTCTGTATAAAACCTTTCTCTTTCTCTGGATTTGGCTGGTGGCTGGTCCGATCTACGGTCGGTCTCTTTCTTGTGACAATGTCAATACCCAAGTGACTAATTATAAATATTGCCTGTAAGCGTATTTTATCCACTGTAATGCCAGAAAGATCATCTGATGTCAATGGTATATACTGCTACGTGATCAGAAATTATTTTTCTCATGTTAACATTTAACTCACCAAATGCACAACCTGTTTGACCTGTACACTGTACTGGGGTCTTTTGATCCATCCGTATATATTGGAATGTATAAGTTGTATTGTTTTCAAACGATTTCCTACAAATTCAGTAATTCAGTAACCCGCTGGCATCATAAAAGCACCTTTCCACTTCCACTCTTTCCTGGGCTGCCTTTGTTGTTGCTTCTTTGCACAGGCTGCATGTTGTTCTGTAGCCTGTGCTGAGAGACTGACGATTTCTGCCATAGAACTTGAGTGGTATGAAATTCGGTATTTTTGGCACTGCATTATCCCCTGTAAATGGATAGGGAATGCCTGTAAACTCCCACAAAGTTACAGTTTGTGCAGACATTCACTGTGTTGTTTTCGAGGCAGATAAGGTGTGCGGAAGCATGTAAATGGAGATGTAAATAAGATGGGGGCCAAAACTGAACCCTGCAGGACTCCACATTTAAAGGTTGTTTAGGTTGAGAATGAGTTGCCTGTTGACTGGTTAACTGATGCTTTACTTTGTATCAGCAGCTTCTGGCTGGTGATCCTCATTTCAAACCCTTTGATCAGAAGCCTTGGTTTTCATGGAAATGGTGCCTTCATATCCTTCTGCAATGACACGTTTCTTAATTTAGGAATACATTGTTATTTCCATCAACTTACAGTTGTGTACAGAGAGGAAGGATATCCTTTTCACCTCGTCATCCAGTATTTATTGCATTAGCGTGCATATGCTTACACTTGCTTACAGATTCTTAGCTGTCATTTACCATCCAATAAAAATATATGAAATGCAGGAAATGCAGGTTTGTTGACTTATCCTGATGCCCAGACTCCCAATTCAACAAAAAGGATCTTGAATTGCCTCTTTTGATTGTTCAGAAATAACAAAATATTACAACATTTACAAAAATAATTATCACACAAAAAAAATGTACCATGAAATCATCGCAATATAAAAGGGATAAGAGTAAACAGTAAAACAAGAGGATACAGACATCACATAAACACAAGTCTATGAAAATATATCTAATTCCAGATGAAATCCTCGCTGCTTTTGGATATTTGAAAGAGACTTTTGATTGATGCCAGAATCAAGAGTTGGGGTTGTCTACACATGAAATGAAAGTTCTCCTTCCTCTCTTTCATACTCCGGCTCGCTTCACAGTGTGTCTAGTTCTTTATGATACAATCCAAAGGTGATAAATAAAATTACTGATCAAGAATGATCAGTTGTGTCTCATGTATCCAACAGTGAACCAGCTACCTATGGACATTTACATTATAAAAAAAATACTTGACTTTTAAAGCCCCAGGAAACTTGGCTTGAAATAGTAAAAATGAATATATGATATCAAAGTTTAGTGTCTAATTAAGCATCCACAAACATCTGAGTGAAAATAAACTTTCAGAAATATTAGAAAACCTAGTTCAAATGAGTGGGGGGTTCAGAACAGTGGGGATGAATTGGGCGTGGTATTTTCTGAGATTTATGATGTAGAGAATTCATTCATCCAATCATTAAAAAATGTAAGTCTGTTTTTGAACTAGGTTTTCTAATATTTCTGAAAGTTTATTTTCACTCAGATTTTTGTGGATGCTTAATTAGACACTAAACTTTGATATGATATATTCATTTGTACTATTTACTATACACAACTATTTACTATTAACAACACTGACGCCCTGTACAAGAAGGGCCAAGGTCGCCTCCACCTTCTGAGGAGACTGAGGTCCTTTGGAGTACGCAGGCCCCTGCTACGGACCTTTTATGACTCTGTGGTAGCTTCTGCTATCCACTACGCTGTGGTCTGCTGGGGAGCAGGCAGCACTGACCCCCCCAACTACCAGTCAATCATCTCCCCCTCCACCACCTTGTAAATATGTATATAGCCATAGCAATATATTATAGGCCTACAGTCTCTCCCATAATATACTTTTTGTTATTTAAGCTGCATACAGTCTTTTAATATTTAATAATTTAATAATATTTAATACTCCTTGTTTATTTTTTGCTTTTTCTTATGGCACTCTATTGTTTGCACACTTGTTTTTTGCACTATATTGTCTATTCTATTCTGTTTTCTATTGTTGTGAGCTGCCATAACACGTGAATTTCCCCACGGCGGGATCAATAAAGTTTATCTTATCTTATCTTATCTTATCTTATATGTTTCCTGGGGCTTTAAGGCAATAAATAAATTCAGGGATCACTTATGGCAGCAATAGCCAAATAGTCCACATACAACATTCCTGAAACACCAGATTAATATCTGAATCTAGAATCTTACCCTGCTTCCAAAAGACAGAGCATCATCACATTTGCACGGTTTCTCAAATGATCATTCAATCACCAATGATCAGTTTGTCTTTGCATTGACATTTCACTACTGTCAATACCATCAATACTGTCTTAAATGCACATTGTCCTACCAGCTTAAGCTAAATTAACAAAAAGCGATCTGCTGAAGCTCATTTCCCCTTGCAGGTTTGTTTAACAGCTCATATGGTTAACCAGTGAGGAAGTCCACAACGTTCACATGCTGCTTTCCTTATGGTGTCTCGCCTGCAGATACAGAGAAGAAATGTATATAGACTATGTGGATGGTTGAAAATAGTGGCAGAATATAACCAAACATGACTTCATTCGGATCCTCCGTGTGCTGTCTTCTTGTTTAGTGCCCCCATCCATCTGATGGACGGCCTGTAAAACACACATGCACAAAATGGCAAATTAAAAACAAAGCATAACCTTGTTCTGGTTGGTGCTCTGCAAAAACTGCAAACTGGCTTCCAACAAATGTGTGAAAAACATGGGAATGGCAGCACGCCAGAAAACAAGACCTAACCTCAGCTATACCATCGTTTTGTTGTTGGCCATTAATAAATGGCCTCTATTAGTGATCAAGGCAACAACATCAACAGGTTTCTGGCAGTTTGCGGTGGCCTGCAGTTGACACAAATAAGCTGTTATCATGACCATCGTTCCCCTGTTTGTCACACATTTGTTGTCATAGACTAGACTGTTGGCTATGAGAGTCAGGACAACATTGAGGCAAACAGCAGCTACACAGGTGCCTTTTAATTCTGATAGTGTGTAGCTTCATGGAAACAGGAGTAAGGCTTTTTCATGTTTTAACCTGTGTTGAAATTGTTGGTTGGTAACTAAATATTTAAAAAAGTATAGTTACAGAGCTTAATGTGTAACTTTGTTTGATGTATAGCTGCGGACCAACAATACTTCTATTTTCCATTTTTTCCATTTTTTATTTTTTACTAAAAATTGATTCAGACGTTGACTACTAATAGAGCTAAAAAAAAGCCTTTGATACTTTCATTTCACATACTTGTTGCATATCTACTTGTGTACTTGACGCAGCATTGGCCCGAAGATGCTGTCTAAATGAAAACTACCATAGCGTACACCAGTAGGCCCACAACAAATTTTAAAGCACAGGCTCACTTGACCTGGGCACGCACGTAGTCGGCGCCTATGCTTACAACAACAAAAAATACTTACTGTATTTCCACTCCACAATGGCAAGCACCATGATCCCGATGATCACACCGATCCCAATGATCACTGTAATAATCCACCCAATCCCTCCTTGAGGTTCATCTGATTAAAAACAAGTCTTAGTCATTGTTTAGTTCACTTCCAAGTCAAAAAATCCACTAAATGGGTTTTCTTCTTCCTTCAAGGTCAATTTGTAAACCAGATTCACCACTACAATATACAAATAATGTTGTTTCATCACTCACGGTGTGAAGAATGTCAGTGGCTTTTTACAGAGCCCCTGAGTGGTCACATCATATTTTTTTTCTAGAACGTGTGCTCGTTTTACTTAATCGACCGCACGCTTTACTTAAAACGAGTGCACGATTTAGTAAAACGTGCGCACAGTTAACTTAATCCAAATGTTAATGCAAAGTGGAAAATGAAGATGCAATCCAACAATAGCATTTTCATTTTCCACTTTTGCATTATTTGAGTCAATATGAAAATTGAAGTGCAATAATCTAATAATAATTTGAATTTTCATGTACTGTTATGCACATTCACTGACAATATTAAAATGTTAATGAAAAAGCCATTTGACATTTCATTTTCAAAGTCATGCCCCACTTTATGCTCAACAAAATTCAAATGTTAATTCAGATTTGAAAATTCAAATGCAATCAAACTATTACAAGTCATAATTAAAATTAAAATTCAATAACCCCATTGCTTTTGCATTTTCATGCTCTTACCTTGGGCAATCTGACAATTTGAAAATGTAAATGAAAAAGCCAATTGACATTTCATTTTCAATGAACCATTTTTCTAAACAATAATCATGCAAAGGTTTGTGTGGTGATGAAACTTATATTCATGTTGTTGTGCAGAGGACACGTACTACACACCTGGGGAGTAGAGAGGATTATCAAAGGGTTCACTCTCTTCCACACTAACTGGGTTCTTCAGTTGGCAGGAGAATGTTTTAACATGCTTCATGTTGGTGATGCTCAACAGCTCCGCAGACTCTTCCCAGTCTCCTTCGTCCTTCTTCCAGCTGAAGGTAACTGGTCCAGCCTCTGTGGGGACTTCCCCACAGCCCAGAGAACAGGGGGATGAGGCAGAGCAAACCAGCGGCCTGACGAGATTGAAGGCTTTGGGACTTTCTCTGTTTGTGGAGAAACAAATAGGATACTTGAACTCTGACATAAAATATATATATTTCTTGGTCTCTCTCTCTCACATGTACAGTGCTGTGGAAAAGTAAGTGAATCCCCTGAAAAGGTTTGTCGGATTTGGAAAAGTTGGCGTTTGATCTTCATTTCAACAATGTTGATAAACGGCCCCTAATTCACCATATAACAGCAGAAAATAAAACTTTAAACAAACAGAAATGCATTTTCCTTGTGCAGAAAAGGTTGTTACCCCTACTGTTATCACCCCATCACATGGCTAAAGATAGAAGAGGTGCAAATGACTAGAACATTTTTAGAGAACTTAAAGCTCAGGAACTTGGTCTGGGCTTAACCATATAGATGTGTGGTAACATGTTATGCCAATCCTTTCAAGTCAATTATTCCACTGTTTGAAAGATAATGTACAAATTGAGAAACTTCTAATCTATCTAGCACAGGGCTTCCCACCAAATTCAGCCCAAGATGTGACCAAAAGATGCTTCAAGAAGTCTTAAAGAATCTGAGGGTCTACATGGGACGGTCAGGAAGGAAGAAGTCTCTTCTGCTTTCACAAAACAATATAAATGTGCATCTGAAGTTTGCCAGTCAACATCATGGGTGGTGAACAAGACTACTGGGGAGAGGTGCTTTGGACATGCGAGTCAAAGGTTGAGTTAAAGGTAGAGACTTGACAGGACAGCATGTATACTTACTGATCACATTAATCGTATAGGTCTTGCTCTGCACTAGGTTGTTGAACTCCATAGAATACACTCCACTGTCACCTCCAGTCAAATCACTGATAGTCAAATGTCCAGTGTCTTTATCCAGGATTGTGCGGCCCTTAAATGGTCCATAGACTTCCAGATCTTGATTTTTCAGGACCCATTCCACCACTAAATCCTTTCCATGTTTCCACAGGATGTTGGTGAAGGGTTTGGAAATACCAGAAGTGTCTGGACTCAAGAGAAGCTTTGCTCCAACTGGTAAGTATGATGGTTCCTGTTGGGCTGCAAGGAGAAAATAATTTGTCAGTCAAACTGAAAATGAGGAAGTGATATGTCTCCAATCAATTCAGTTTTGTCTGGTGGGTTAAACTTTCATTCCTCAGGTTGAACAAAAGGCTTGGTAACAATCTAATTGATCGTACTGTCAGCAGTTGCTACATATCTCTACATCTCTACATATGTCTGGCCTGGACAACTCAGTCGGTAGAGCATGAGACTCTCAGTCTCAGGGTCGTGGGTTCGATAGTGTCAACTGTAACTTGGAAGTTGCTTTGGATCAAAGCGTCTGCTAAATGACTGTAATGTATCTCCATTTTTAGAAGAAGAAGAACTTTATTCGCAACATTGCACACACACTATACATGCAGGGGGGAAGTGGCCGCACAACACACACACACGCATTTAGAGTGTCCAAGCTGAATTAAATCTGCTCTCTTTCCCATCCCCGCCGATCTTCCTCCAAACCGGCCAGGGAGCAGACGATAGCCGCGCCCGGAGACCAACTCCAGGTGTTTGTCACTGTCCTCGTCAGGGACAGTTGACTGGATATTGCATATTTTTAGACGGGGTTCTTTCCAGGAGGAGACCCAAGTGAACACGGGGAGAACACGCAAACTCCACACAGAAAGGCCCGGGAGATAACCCACCTGGGCACCCCAGACTCACCAGCGCCCCAAGCGGGAATCAAACCCAGGACCTTCTTGCTGTGAGGCAGCAGTGGAAGCACTGCGCCACCGTGCCGCACATGCTCTTTTAGCATTCATGGCTGAGAAATTCCCGCAAAATCAATATTTCATTGTATTCATTCAATCAGTTCATTGGGACCAAACTGTCAACTGAGTTCCAGAGTGAATACAGCGGTTATCAGCGACATCTGCAGGTCAAAAAGTATCACTGCAAGTAGAGGGGCGCAGCAAGGCCAGCTAATTTAACCTACATTGATCAGGCTATAATGAAACAAGGTGGAAATTAAGTTGCTAATGGCCCCTGAGCTAAGGAAGTGCATAGTTAACTTAATCCAAATGTTAATGCAAAGTGGAAAATGAAAATGTAATCCAACAGCATTTTCATTTAATAATAATTTGAATTTTCATGTACTGTTATGCACATTCACTGACAATATTAAAATGTTAATGAAAAAGCCATTTGACATTTCATTTTCAAAGTCATGCCCCACTTTATGCTCAACAAAATTCAAATGTTAATTCAGATTTGGAAATTCAAATGCAATCAAACTATTACAACCTATTAATTAAAGTCATAATTAAAATTAAAATTAAATAATCCCATTGCTTTTGCATTTTCATGCTCTTACCTTGGGCAATCTGACAATTTGAAAATGTAAATGAAAAAGCCAATTGACATTTCATTTTCAATGAACCATTTTTCTAAACAATAATCATGCAACGGTTTGTGTGGTGATGAAACTTATATTCATGTTATTGTGCAGAGGACACATACTACACACCTGGGGAGTAGAGAGGATTATCTAACAGGTTCACTCTCTTCCACACTAACTGGGTTCTTCAGTTGGCAGGAGAATGTTTTAACATGCTTCATGTTGGTGATGCTCAACAGCTCCGCAGACTCTTCCCAGTCTCCTTCGTCCATCTTCCAGCTGAAGGTAACTGGTCCAGCCTCTGTGGTGTCTCCATCACAGCTCAGAGAACAGGGGGATGAGGCAGAGCAAACCAGCGGCCTGAACGAGATTGAAGGCTTTGGGACTTTCTCTGTTTGTGGAGAAACAAATAGGATACTTGAACTCTGACATAAAATATATATATTTCTTGGTCTCTCTCTCACATGTACAGTGCTGTGGAAAAGTAAGTGAATCCCCTGAAAAGGTTTGTCGGATTTGGAAAAGTTGGCGTTTGATCTTCATTTCAACAATGTTGATAAACGGCCCCTAATTCACCATATAACAGCAGAAAATAAAACTTTAAACAAACAGGAATGCATTTTCCTTGTGCAGAAAAGGTTGTTACCCCTACTGTTATCACCCCATCACATGGCTAAAGATAGAAGAGGTGCAAATGACTAGAACATTTTTAGAGAACTTAAAGCTCAGGAACTTGGTCTGGGCTTAACCATATAGATGTGTGGTAACATGTTATGCCAATCCTTTCAAGTCAATTATTCCACTGTTTGAAAGATAATGTACAAATTGAGAAACTTCTAATCTATCTAGCACAGGGCTTCCCACCAAATTCAGCCCAAGATGTGACCAATAGATGCTTCAAGAAGTCTTAAAGAATCTGAGGGTCTACATGGGAGGTCAGGAAGGAAGAAGTCTCTTCTGCTTTCACAAAACAATATAAATGTGCATCTGAAGTTTGCCAGTCAACATCATGGGTGGTGAACAAGACTACTGGGGAGAGGTGCTTTGGACACACGAGTCAAAGGTCGAGTTAAAGGTAGAGACTTGACAGGAGAGCATGTATACTTACTGATCACTTTAATCGTATAGGTCTTTTTCTGCACTAGGTTGTTGAACTCCACAGAATACACTCCACTGTCACCTCCAGTCAAATCACTGATAGTCAAATGTCCAGTGTCTTTATCCAGGATTGTGCGGCCCTTAAATGGTTCATAGTCTTCCAGATCTTGATTTTTCGGGACCCATTCCACCACAAAAGTCTTTCCATGTTTCCACAGGATGTTGGTGAAGGGTTTGGAAATACCAGAAGTGTCTGGACTCAAGAGAAGCTTTCCACCAACTGGTAAGTATGATGATTCCTGTTGGGCTGCAAGGAGAAAATAATTTGTCAGTCAAACTGAAGATGAGGAAGTGATATGTCTCCAATCAATTCAGTTTTGTCTGGTGGGTTAAACTTTCATTCCTCAGGTTGAACAAAAGGCTTGGTAACAATCTAATTGATCGTAATGTCAGTAGTTGCTACATATCTCTACATCTCTACATATGTATTTCTCTACATTTGAATTTTCATGTACTGCTATGCACATTCACAAAATTAAAATGTTAATGAAAAAGTAATTTGGCATTTAATTTTATTCTCTCAACACATGTAAAATGGTAGTAAAATCCGGGTAACGTTAGCAGTATCCAGCAGTGGGCCTCGTTTATTTTATTCAACAGACTATTAGAGACTCCTTCCATAATTAAACCAATCATTATAAAAACGGACACTGTAGAAGTAACGCATCAACATTACAGCCTAGCCTAGTTTCGTGGTTTTATAATAAGTAAAATTAACTTTAATTGAACCTACCAGCTACCGAGTCCAGTAGCAGGAAAGCCAGGAACCATGAACTCATATCTCTATACATGTCCACAGATTCGTATAAAAATGAATCTCTTCACATAAAAAAGTTGTCAATTCTGTTGTTAGTGCGTTGCCGCTTCTCCGTCTCCACCCTTGTAATTCCTTGCCGAGTTCTGCATGCACGACGAGATGTGCGTGCACAACGCGGGAGCGCGCACACCATTAGTTTTACTACTAGCCAGCGGAGAGGTAATCGGTTGCACGCTATAATGTTTTGTGAAGAGAATTCTTGTTTTTATACTAGTACTAACCTTATTTCTGGATAAATTGTGTACCGATTCAGTGTTTGCTGCCGACATGGAGGAACTCAGTAAACAGCCCGATGTATGTAGGCTATATCAAAGTTCATTATATATATCAAAGTTCGATGAATATTTCCTGTTTGCCCCCCATAATATGAACCTACAAACCATTATATACACACTGCTCAACTAAAATGTTTAACCAATGTGCACAATCGTTAACCATGCAGTTTACCACTAAACCAATAGATATTTTTATATTATATATATATATTTTATATTGCATTAGAATAATCTTGTAATTTACACTGAAAGGATCTGTGTGGTTCTCTTTTACTAATATTTGTGCAATTTCATTTTCTAAAACAAATTCTTGTACGTAGTTTATTGTTTTCATATTGTGCTTTATTTGTTCATTAAAAGCTTTATTGATAATAAAGTGTGCCTAGTCATTCATTTTTGGGGGGACCTCACTGTAAGATGTCGCTTAGGGCCCCAAAATGTTCAGAAACAGCCCTGGACAGAAGCATCATCAAATTTACACTGTTTCTCTAATGATCATTCAATCACCAATGATTAGTTTGTCTTTGCATTGACATTTCACTACTGTCAATACCATCAATACTGTCTTAAATGAACATTGTCCTACCAGCTTAAGCTAAATTTAAAAAAAAGCGATCTGCTGAAGCTCATTTCCCCTTGCAGGTTTGTGTAACAGCTCATATGGTTAACCAGAGGAAGTCCACAACGTTCACATGCTGCTTTCCTTATGGTGTCTCGCCTGCAGTGACACCTCAAAGAAACAAGTCTGAGTCCTAGTTGTAGTCAGAGACAGACAGAGAGACAGAGAGATACACAGAAGAGATGAATAGAGACTATGTGGACGGTTGAAAATAGTGGCAGAATATAACCAAACATGACTTCATTCGGATCCTCCGTGTGCTGTCTTCTTGTTTAGTGCCACCACCAATCTGATGAATGGCCTGTAAAACACACATGCACAAAATGGCAAAATTAAAAACAAAGCATAACCTCGTTCTGGTTGGTGCTCTGCAAAAACTGCAAACTGGCTTCCGACAAATGTGTGAAAAACATGGGAATGGCAGCACGCCAGAAAACAAGACGTAACCTCAGCTATACCATCGTTTTGTTGTTGGCCATTAATAAAAATGCAGTATATTTGAGATTAAAGAGGCATTAAGTAATCTATGGCTTTAATTGGTCTCTATTACTGATCAAGGCATTGCAACAACATCAACAGGTTTTTGGCAGTTTGTGGTGGCCTGCAGTTGACGCAAATAAGCTGTCATGTCATGGTTATCATGACCACCGTTTATTAACGTTAATGAAAGTAATTTCTAAGACTTTTTTTGCTCAAATGGCCTTCCATTATTGGCTATGTTAGTCGTTTCAGTTAACTTCCTGCCTACCTAGACACATCATCACATTGGGGGAAATCATGTTCTTTCATCACTCACAGTGTGAAAAAATGAACGAATGTCAGTGGCTTTTTACGGAGGCCCTGAGTGGTCACATCATATTTTTTCTAGAATGTGTGCTCGTTTTACAAAATTGTGCGCACATTTTACTAAAACAAGCGCACGTTTTACTCGTGCGGTTGTAAATAAAGTTAAAATCTACAACCAAAAAATCATTAGCCTACGCCAAGCTTCCTCTGCTATGAGTTTACGTTTGCTGACTACAGATCCGACAGATAACCACATAATCTGCATTGTCCTGGAGACGAGTCACTTTTGTTTGTTTTGATGTCACATTATCTTTAGTTTAATGTGAAAGTGATATAGACAAAATGTAAATGCATTTCAAACTCTTGATTTGAAGGTTTGATTTGATGGCTTGAACCCTTTTTCTAAACAATAATCCTGCAAAGGTTTGTGTGGTGATGAAACTTATATTCATGTTATTGTGCAGAGGACACGTACTACACACCTGGGGAGTAGAGAGGATTATCAAAGGGTTCACTCTCTTCCACACTAACTGGGTTCTTCAGTTGGCAGGAGAATGTTTTAACATGCTTCATGTTGGTGATGCTCAACAGCTCTGCAGACTCTTCCCAGTCTCCTTCGTCCTTCTTCCAGCTGTAGGTAACTGGTCCAGCCTCTGTGGTGTCTCCATCACAGCCCAGAGAACAGGGGGATGACGCAGAGCAAACCAGCGGCCTGGACGAGATTGAAGGCTTTGGGACTTTCTCTGTTTGTGGAGAAACAAATAGGATAATTGAACTCTGACATAAAATATATATATTTCTTGGTCTCTCTCTCACATGTACAGTGTTGTGGAAAAGTAAGTGAATCCCCTGAAAAAGTTTGTCAGGTTTGGAAAAGTTGGCGTTTGATCTTCATTTCAACAATGTTGATAAACGGCCCCTAATTCACCATATAACAGCAGAAAATAAAACTTTAGACAAACAGAAATGCATTTTCCTTGTGCAGAAAAGGTTGTTACCCCTACTGTTATCACCCCATCACATGGCTAAAGATAGAAGAGGTGCAAATGACTACAACATTTTTAGAGAACTTAAAGCTGAGAATCTGAAAGAATCTGAGGGTCTAGGGTGTGGAAGTGTCTGGACTCAAGAGAAGCTTTCCTCCAACTGGTAAGTATGATGATTCCTGTTGGGCTGCAAGGAAAAAATAATTTGTCAGCCAAACTGAAAATGAGGAAGTGATATGTCTCCAATCAATTCAGTTTTGTCTGGTGGGTTAAACTTTCATTCCTCAGGTTGAACAAAAGGCTTGGTAACAATCTAATTGATCGTAATGTCAGTAGTTGCTACATATCTCTACATCTCTACATATGTATTTCTCTACATTTGAATTTTCATGTACTGCTATGCACATTCACAAAATTAAAATGTTAATGAAAAAGTAATTTGGCATTTCATTTTATTCTCTCAACACATGTAAAATGGTAATAAAATCCGGGTAACGTTAGCAGTATCCAGCAGTGGGCCTCGTTTATTTTATTCAACAGACTATTAGAGACTCCTTCCATAATTAAACCAATCATTATAAAAACGGACACTGTAGAAGTAACGCATCAACATTACAGCCTAGCCTAGTTTCGTGGTTTTATAATAAGTAAAGTTAACTTTAATTGAACCTACCAGCTACCGTGTCCAGTAGCAGGAAAGCCAGGAACCATGAACTCATATCTCTATACATGTCCACAGATTCGTATAAAAATGAATCTCTTCACATAAAAAAGTTGTCAATTCTGTTGTTAGTGCGTTGCCGCTTCTCCGTCTCCACCCTTGTAATTCCTTGCCGAGTTCTGCGTGCACGACGAGATGTGCGTGCACACCGCGGGACCGCGCACAACATTAGTTTAAACCAGCGGAGAGGTAATCGGTTGCACGCTATGATGTTTTGTGAAGAGAATTCTTGTTTTTATACTAGTACTAACCTTATTTCTGGATAAATTGTGTACCGATTCAGTGTTTGCTGCCGACATGGAGGAACTCAGTAAACATTAAACTCTCTCATCAAGTGTAACCCTTGTTTATTGTGTAGTTTATGTAATTCTTAGCTTGGATCCAGGTCAGTATACAAATAAGTGTAGTATACAATAAAACACGGGGTTTAATCTCGAACCAGTGATGTAGTTTTACACTAGAGTTGAGGAGCAAAAACGTCTTCCGAATATACTTTAAAATAAAAGCCAACAAACAACCACTTCTTACAAAATAAGAGTCTTAGAATAGAAATGCTACGGAACTAAGGCTACAAACTAGCCCGCTACGACAGCAGGGACACTACAAGAGAAGTTTAAAGGGGGATGCATTATTCGGCAGGGCTTGTGTTGTACCTGCCGAGAAATGCATCGCCCCTGACTTAAGGTTTACAAGCACGAAATGTATAGTCCAGACTCTTAGATACCCACACTGTGCTGTTGCGGCTGTCGGCAGGGCGCCCCCCTTTCAGTCAGTTTCGCGGATCTAATTGCAGATATTCAGGAATCACTTTATTCTGGCAGATAGTACCGAGCACAGTCCGATGTATTTATATCAAAGTTCATTATATATATATCAAAGTTGATTATACATATCAAAGTTCATTAAATATAGCCTATCAAAGTTCGATAAATATTTCCTGTTTGCCCCCCCATAATATGAACCTACAAGCCATTATATACACACTGCTCAACCAAAATGTTTAACCATTGTGCACAATGGTTAACCATACAGTTTACCACTAAACCAATAGATATTCTCACAATTGGAAGAGTTTATTTCCTTAACAAGCACCCCTCAGTTTTTACACTTCCGTCCTTCATATATCAATCCGCAAATTCTTTTCAGTTTCGTTTTTGTCCCGGAAATTACAAGGGCGGAGACGGAGAAGCGCCAACTGAATTTGCAACGTTTTTATGTGAAGCGATTAATTTGTCTATGAACCTGTGGACATGTATAGAGATATGAGTCCCATGAGTTCATGTCTCCTGGCTTTCCTGCTGCTGGACTCGGTAGCTGGTAGGTTCAATTAAAGTACATTTTTCGACTTTACTTATTATAAAACCACGAAAATTGCTAACGTTACCCGGATTTTATTACATTTAAAGACCCATTTTACCATTTTACATGTGTTGGGAGTTACCATAACAGTCGACATGGGTGGGAATAATAGAAAATGGACTATAAAGGTTATTTGTGCGATATTTCCGCAGTGTAAGCTGTATCATAGCAGTCGGAAATCGAGTCAAGTTCCTTCTTTGGTCAATAGTTGACTCAATAGTCGTCAAATATACCCACGTTTGTTCCGTTGCTTAGTTGACATCGCTCAGTGGAATGAGCGAATGTGGAAGGTAATTTAATCGAAATGTTAATGCAAAGTAGAAAATGAAATGTAATCCCACAATAGCATTTTCATTCTCCACTTTTGCATTATTTGAGTCAGCATGAAAATGTAAGTGCAATAATTTGATTTGCAATTGAATTTCCTAAGCCGTTTCTTTAACTTGATGAAAGTGAAAATGCAGTGTGACTGCATTAACATTTCCATGGTCTACCGACCTGTCAGTCGTTCTCTCAAGGAAGATGTTTCATGTTTCATGCACCGTAATTTAATGATGGCCACTGCCACAATATAGTCCTCATACAACAATATAATATCTCCAAACACAAGTCAGATGGATTTGAGGATGGGGAAGCTTTTATTGGCATACATTGGCAACACAATTCATTTATAGCATGGACATTCAAAACGGAATACTTAACCACAGAATAACAACAGCTCTGGTTCCGGTGTTGGCACATGAAACATCGCCCCACCTTCAGAGAATGACTGACAGGTCGGCAGACCATGGAAATGTTGATGCATTGCATTTTCTTTAAGTTAGGGAAATGGTGTAAAGAGCAAGGAAATTCAATTGCACGAGGGAGCGCTGCTTCTCGCTTTTCACATTTGAATTAACGTTTGTTTGCACTGCAGTTAGAAAGCTGAATTTGCACAAATGATTGCACGAGGCACTTTCTGCACTTTCAGCTATTTGATCGTCTTTTGTCTTCACATGAAGTGATCTTGCACTGTACTGTATTGTATTGTTGTCTCTGTGTTCTGTCTGGTATGTTGCCTTTATGTTGTATTTATGATGGATTGGAAGTGTTTTTAATACCTGGCTGCAACCAAATTTCTCCTAGTGGGATAGTAAAATTTGACTTGACTTGAAGTTAGTTAACTACAAAGCGGGACAAGTCATTGAAAATGCAATGTCAATTGGCTTTTTCATTAACATTTTAATATTGTCAGTGAATGTGCATAGCAATACATGAAAATTAAAATGGAAATCAGATTATTGAGTCAGAGAGGCAGGCTCTATCGAAGTCTTTAAGTCAAGGCTAAAAATCCATTTATTCTCTCAGTCATTTGACCAGCCTTGAGGGAGTGGCTCAGTCTCGTCTCAGAGTAAGGCTAGACCAGTTAGCTCATCCTAGCTCAGGGTCCTGCTGATGGATATTAGCATCCTGCCTACATGTCCTATTCTCCTGGTCTACCTGCTGCTGTCCACTGACGCTGGTCATGTTTGTCTGTGTGAGTGAGAGTGTGTGTATGGGTATGTGTGGGTGTGTCACCTATCTGTTCCAGGCTGCAGCTCAGGCAGAGTTGGCGTCCGCGTGGTCCCGCCTCCTAGGACGACGCTGACTGAGCAGGCGTTGCGTTCTCCTATCTGGGCAGAGTTGCCGTATGCGTGGTCCCCTAGTCCTATGATGACGCTGACTGAGTTGCCGTTGCTATGATGCCGCCCCATCAGATCTGGATGTCCCACCAAAATGAACTTTTATATATTGTGTATACTCTGCTTGCCCAAACTCGGCATCTATTGCAGCCCAACCGTCCTGGTAGGGGGATCCCTCTCTGAGTAATCCCCTCCCAAGGTTTCTCCCAATTTTCCAATAAGGTTTTTGTGGGAGTTTATCCTTGTCCTCTGTGAGGGTCTAAGGCTGGGGGATGTCGTGTACTAATCATTTATTATTTTCACATGTTGGGCACTGTGAAGCCCTTAGAGACTGTAACGGTGATTAAGGGCTATACAAATAAATGTGATTTGATTTGATTTGATTTATTGCACTTCAATGGAACTCAGTTGACAGTTTGGTCCCAATGAACTGATTGAATGAATACAATGAAATATTGATTTTGCGGGAATTTAGTCATTTAGCAGACGCTTTGATCCAAAGCGACTTACAATTTACAGTTGACACTATCGAACCCACGACCCTGAGACTGAGAGTCTCATGCTCTACCGACTGAGTTGTCCAGGCCAGACATATGTAGAGATGTAGAGATATGTAGCAACTGCTGACAGTACGATCAATTAGATTGTTACCAAGCCTTTTGTTCAACCTGAGGAATGAAAGTTTAACCCACCAGACAAAACTGAATTAATTGGAGACATATCACTTCCTCTTTTTCAGTTTGACTGACAAATTATTTTCTCCTTGCAGCCCAACAGGAATCATCATACTTACCAGTTGGAGGAAAGCTTCTCTTGAGTCCAGACACTTCTGGTATTTCCAAACCCTTCACTAACGTCCTGTGGAAAAATGGAAAGAATTTTGTGGTGGAATGGGTCCCGAAAAATCAAGATCTGGAAGCCTATGGACCATTTAAGGGCCGCACAATCCTGGATAAAGAAACTGGACATTTGACTATCAGTGATTTAACTACAAATGACAGTGGAGTGTATTCTGTGGAGTTGACAAACATAGTGCAGAGCAAGACCTATACGATTAATGTGATCAGTAAGTATACATGCTGTCCTGTCAAGTCTCTACCTTTAACTCAACCTTTGACTCGCGTGTCCAAAGCACCTCTCCCCAGTAGTCTTGTTCACCACCCATGATGTTGACTGGCAAACTTCAGATGCACATTTATATTGTTTTGTGAAAGCAGAAGAGACTTCTTCCTTCCTGACCTCCCGTGTAGACCCTCAGATTCTTTAAGACTTCTTGAAGCATCTTTTGGTGGGAAGCCCTGTGCTAGATAGATTAGAAGTTTCTCAATTTGTACATTATCTTTCAAACAGTGGAATAATTGACTTGAAAGGATTGGCATAACGTGTTACCACACATCTGTATGGTTAAGCCCAGACCAAGTTCCTGAGCTTTAAGTTCTCTAAAAATGTTCTAGTCATTTGCACCTCTTCTATCTTTAGCCATGTGATAGGGTGATAACAGTAGGGGTAACAACCTTTTCTGCACAAGGAAAATGCATTTCTGTTTGTTTAAAGTTTTATTTTCTGCTGTTATATGGTGAATTAGGGGCCGTTTATCAACATTGTTGAAATGAAGATCAAACGCCAACTTTTCCAAATCTGACAAACCTTTTCAGGGGATTCACTTACTTTTCCACAGCACTGTACATGTGAGAGAGAGACCAAGAAATATATATATTTTATGTCAGAGTTCAAGTATCCTATTTGTTTCTCCACAAACAGAGAAAGTCCCAAAGCCTTCAATCTCGTCCAGGCCACCGACTTGCTCTGCGTCATCCCCCTGTTCTCTGGGCTGTGATGGAGACACCACAGAGGCTGGACCAGTTACCTACAGCTGGAAGATGGACGAAGGAGACTGGGAAGAGTCTGCAGAGCTGTTGAGCATCACCAACATGAAGCATGTTAAAACATTCTCCTGCCAACTGAAGAACCCAGTTAGTATGGCAGAGAGTGAACCCTTTGATAATCCTCTCTACTCCCCAGGTGTGTAGTACGTGTCCTCTGCACAATAACATGAATATAAGTTTCATCACCACACAAACCTTTGCAGGATTATTGTTTAGAAAAAGGGTTCATTGAAAATGCAATGTCAGTTGGCTTTTTCATTAATTTGTTCCAGCTATTTGTTGCATAGCAGCTAAATGCTGCTTCACCCTGTTTGGTGTTGACTCTAGGAACAGTTAGCAGACCTGTCCCAGATGATCTAAGGGGTCTAGCGGGTTTGTGTTGAGATAGCATGTCGGTGATGTATTTTGGACCAGGGCCATTTAGAGACTTGTAGACTAGCAACAATACTTTAAAGTCAATTCTCTGACACACTGGAAGCCAATGCAGGGATCTGAGAATTGGCGTTATGTGGTCAAACTTTTTCGTCTTTGTTAGTAGTCTAGCAGCAGCATTCTGAATGAGCTGTAGCTGTCTGAGTGCCTTTTTAGGGAGACCTGAGAGAAGACTATTACAGTAGTCTAGCCTACTGGTAATAAAGGCGTGAATACGTTTTTCTAGGTCTTGATGTGACATGAAACCTCTGAGTCTTGCTATGTTTTAAGGTGGTAGTAAGCTGATTTTGTCACTGACTTAATGTGGCTGTTGAAGTTGAGGTCTGAGTCCATAATAACACCAAGGTTTCTAGCTTCATCTTTAGTTTTCAGAGACAAGGAGTTAAGGTATGTACCAATTTTCAGCCTATCCTTTTTGGCACCAAAGACAATTCTATCGGTTTTGTCATTATTTAGTTGAAGGAAATTTTGGCACACCCACTCATTTACTTGCTTAATGCTCTGGCACAGCATGTCTATAGGACGATAGTCATTTGGGGGATAGAGCTATATAGATTTGCGTGTCGTCCGCGTAGCAATGGTATGCAATGTTGTTGTCTAGCATGATTCAGCCTAACGGGAGCATGTAGAGGTTGAAAAGGCACGGTCCTAGAATTGAACCTTGGGGGACCCCACAGGTCACATCAGTTAGCTCAGATACAAAGTTGCCAAGGGAAACAAAATAGCTTCTGTCTTGTAGATATGACTTGAACCAGCTTAGGACTGTGCCGGATAGTCCAACCCAGTTTTCCAATCTATCTAGCAGTATCGTATGGTCAACAGTATTGAATGCAGCACTGAGATCCAATAGCACCAGGATTTAAATTTTCCCAGAGTCTGTGTTAAGGCGAATGTCATTAAGAACTTTAATAAGAGCAGTTTCAGTGCTGTGAAGTGGCCGAAATCCTGATTGGAAGTCGTCATGGCAACCAGATGAGACCAAAGAACTGTTAAGTTGTTGGAAGACAACTTTCTCAATAATTTTACCTGTAAAAGGTAGATTTGATATTGGCCTATAGTTGTTAATTACAGAAGCATCTAGACTCCCCTTTTTTAGCAGAGGTTTTAATGACTGCAGTTTAAGGCCTCTGGAAAGGTTCCTGATAAGAGAGAACTGTTAACTATTTGCAATATGCCTGTCGCCAGGCAGTCAAAAACATTTTAAGAAAGCTTGTAGGCAGAGCATCAAGGCAGCAGGTGGATGGCCTAAGTTGACTCACAGTTTCCTTAAGAGATTTGTAGTCAATACCATTAAACTGTGTCATTCTTAGTATATTCATGGGTGATGGCCAAGCATTTTTGAGAGTTATGGAAGGATTGAAGTCTTTTCTGTTGGTTTCAATTTTATCAGTAAAGAAGAATGTTTCTGGATGGAGAGTTCAGGGGGAATTTGTGTTGGCGGGTTTGTCAGACTGTGAACGGTAATTTAACAGACGCTTTGATCCAAAGCGACTTACAATTTACAGTTGACACTATCGAACCCACGACCCTGAGACTGAGAGTCTCATGCTCTACCGACTGAGTTGTCCAGGCCAGACATATGTAGAGATGTAGAGATATGTAGCAACTGCTGACAGTACGATCAATTAGATTGTTACCAAGCCTTTTGTTCAACCTGAGGAATGAAAGTTTAACCCACCAGACAAAACTGAATCGATTGGAGACATATCACTTCCTCTTTTTCAGTTTGACTGACAAATTATTTTCTCCTTGCAGCCCAACAGGAATCATTATACTTACCAGTTGGAGGAAAGCTTCTCTTGAGTCCAAACACAACCCAGACCAAACCCTTCACCAACATCCTGTGGAAACATGGAACGAATTTTGTGGTGGAATGGGTCCTGCAAAATCGAGATCTGGAAGACTATGGACCATTTAAGGACCGCACAATCCTGGATAAAGACAGTGGACATTTGACTATCAGTGATTTGACTGGAGGTGACAGTGGAGTGTATTCTGTGGAGTTCAACAACCTAGTGCAGAAAAAGACCTATATGATTAAAGTGATCAGTAAGTATACATGCTCTCCTGTCAAGTCTCTACCTTTAACTTTGACTCGCGTGTCCAAAGCACCTCTCCCCAGTAGTCTTGTTCACCACCCATGATGTTGACTGGCAAACTTCAGATGCACATTTATATTGTTTTAAGCAGAAGAGACTTCTTCCTTCCTGACCTCCCATGTAGATGTTCAAACAGTGGAATAATTGACTTGAAAGGATTGGCATAACGTGTTACCACACATCTGTATGGTTAAGCCCAGACCAAGTTCCTGAGCTTTAAGTTCTCTAAAAATGTTCTAGTCATTTGCACCTCTTCTATCTTTAGCCATGTGATGGGGTGATAACAGTAGGGGTAACAACCTTTTCTGCACAAGGAAAATGCATTTCTGTTTGTTTAAAGTTTTATTTTTTGCTGTTATATGGTGAATTAGGGGCCGTTTATCAACATTGTTGAAATGAAGATCAAACGCCAACTTTTCCAAATCTGAAAAACCTTTTCAGGGGATTTACTTACTTTTCCACAGCACTGTACATGTGAGAGAGAGACCAAGAAATATATATATTTTATGTCAGAGTTCAAGTATCCTATTTGTTTCTCCACAAACAGAGAAAGTCCCAAAGCCTTCAATCTCGTCCAGGCCGCTGGTTTGCTCTGCCTCATCCCCCTGTTTTCTGAGCTGTGATGGAGACACCACAAAGGCTGGACCAGTTACCTACAGCTGGAAGAAGGACGAAGGACACTGGGAAGAGTCTGCAGAGCTGTTGAGCATCACCAACATAATGCATGTTGAAACATTCTCCTGCCAGCTGAAGAACCCAGTTAGTGTGGAAGAGAGTGAACCCTTTGATAATCCTCTCTACTCCCCAGGTGTGTAGTACGTGTCCTCTGCACAATAACATGAATATAAGTTTCATCACCACACAAACCTTTGCAGGATTATTGTTTAGAAAAATGGTTCAGGCCATCAAATCAAACCTTCAAATCAAGACTTTGACATGCATTGGGGATTTGACTTCACTTTCTTCACTTTCCACAGGTTTTATTTAGCTGTTTTTGCCATTTCTGATGAGGAATGCAGTCAGTGATTCATCAGTGGCACTTTTGCTGACAACAATATATCTGTAAAAGGCTAATATCAGTTCTATTCATACAATGCTTCTGATTGAATGTAATTGATTTGTTTTGACAGTATTTTCTTTCTCTGTTCAAATTTATACAAAAAGGCAATAATCTAACAGGTCACAATAACAGCTCCTGTGTTCGCCTTTTGTTCAGCAAGACAATCTTCACAAATGAACCACTTCGTCACCACAACTAAAAATACTATAAATTGATAAATCTACAAGTTGGAAAGTTTGAGTTAGAGTTGGAAGAGCACGAGTATAAACACAACTAGAGGCTGTAAAGGCGGACTAGTGAGTAGATGAGTTACTGTGTTCGGCGTGATGCGTTTAATGTCACCGACAACCTCTGTAGTCTCATTTAGCCACTTGTTAGCAACCGCCTTTTTTAAGACACGTAAAAGCTTCAAAATTCACAAGTGGGGTATTTAATGACGTATTCTTTGTCGCAGAACAAAACGTGAAAACCTCTTAAGCTTGTGTTAACCACAGACCTTATTTCAGGCATTTCACCAAACACCCATTCAAAAAAAACCATAGACTTCGAGACGAGGGAACCGGAAGTGCAAAAATGCTAACTGCTTGTTGGTTTTAGGACTCATTCTTGCACCGCTCTATTTTTTTGTATTCACATATGTTTGTTAAGTTCCTCGTCAGCAGCTACATGTTAAATAAAGTTACACATTTAGCTCTGTTGGTATACTTTTAAAATATTTTGTGTATATATGTGTGTGTGTTTGCGTGCGAGTGCATGCACACAGACAAACCTAAACATGAAACCTTGCATTGATGAAATGTTGCCTCTGTGTGTTTGTGTATTATTTCAGATGGCAGCATGGGACCTGACGCTTCCCAACCGAAGGGAGGTGAGCAAATCTCTAAAAACCATCTTAGAAAACCAAGTTTGGTGTTACCTGGCCGGAAGTTGAACCTCAAACCTCAATGAGGTGCCAGGGTTGCCCCCTTTGAGAACATTACCTGGCGGGGGGTCATCATGTGCCTTGTTTGGTCATGATATGCCTTTTATTTGTGACTCCAATGGTCTGAAAAATTGTAGAGCCAGGGGAAACATCTTCCTGTTCCCCTTATTAGAGGCAATTTGGAAAGTCATCAACTTTGTTGTTTGACAAGGCAATAGTCTAACAGGTCACAATGACAGCTCCTGTGTTCGCCTTCTCATCAAACCCCTTGGCTAGAGCATGACTCCCACCGGTTAATGACAAAATACTGGAACCATAATCATTCACAAGCAGCTGACATATTTTCACAGCGTACTGATGTTTGTTGTTTTATTTTCAAAAACGCCAGTAACAGAGCTGTGACACTTCAAGTAGAGAGAACCAAAGTAACGTAACAATTTATTTTGAAACTGAATTTGTAACTCGTTACTGGGAAAAGTACTTACTTACTGCCCCAGTAAGTAAGTAATATATATATTGTGTATTGCAGTGGTGAATCTAGTTTGCAAATACTGGGTTGACCTTGAAGGAAGAAGAAAACCCATTTAGTGGAATTTTTACTTTGAAATTAATTAAACCAAACAATGACAAAGCCTTGTTTTTAACCAGATGAAACTGAAGGAGGGACTGGGTGGATTAAGGTGTTTGTGATCATTGGGATCATGTTGATGTTGATTGTGATTGCCATGTTGCAGGTTGCAGTAAGTATAGAGTGGTGCAGGGATGACATATTTTTGTAGGCCAACCCGGAGGTTAGCATCGCCCTGGTTCCCTCGACAAAAAGCCAATGGGATTTTTCCATTGGATTTTGGATTATTGCAGAAAATAAGCTCTTTGGCAAACAAAGGTTTATGATACTCACACATTTTGTTCAGCAAGACAATCTTCACAAATGAACCACTTCGTCACCACAACTAAAAATACTATAAATTGATAAATCTACAAGTTGGAAAGTTTGAGTTAGAGTTGGAAGAGCACGAGTATAAACACAACTAGAGGCTGTAAAGGTGGACTAGTGAGTAGATGAGTTACTGTGTTCAGCGTGATGCGTTTAATGTCACCGACAACCTCTGTAGTCTCATTTAGCCACTTGTTAGCAACCGCCTTTTTTAAGACACGTAAAAGCTTCAAAATTCACAAGTGGGGTATTTAATGACGTATTCTTTGTCGCAGAACAAAACGTGAAAACCTCTTAAGCTTGTGTTAACCACAGACCTTATTTCAGGCATTTCACCAAACACCCATTCAAAAAAACCCATAGACTTCGAGACGAGGGAACCGGAAGTGCAAAAATGCTAACTGGTTGTTGGTTTTAGGACTCATTCTTGCACCGCTCTATTTTTTTGTATTCACATATGTTTGTTAAGTTCCTCGTCAGCAGCTACATGTTAAATAAAGTTACACATTTAGCTCTGTTGGTATACTTTTAAAATATTTTGTGTATATATGTGTGTGTGTTTGCGTGCGAGTGCATGCACACAGACAAACCTAAACATGAAACCTTGCATTGATGAAATGTTGCCTCTGTGTGTTTGTGTATTATTTCAGATGGCAGCATGGGACCTGACGGTTCCCAACCGGATGGAGGTGAGCAAATCTCTAAAAACCATCTTAGAAAACCAAGTTTGGTGTTACTTGGCCGGAAGTTGAAGCTCAAACCTCAATGAGGTGCCAGGGTTGCCCCCTTTGAGAACATTACCTGGCGGGGGGTCATCATGTGCCTTGTTTGGTCATGATGTGCCTTTTATTTGTGACTCCAATGGTCTGAAAAATTGTAGAGCCAGGGGAAACATCTTCCTGTTCCCCTTATTAGAGGCAATTTGGAAAGTCATCAACTTTGTTGTTTGACAAGGCAATAGTCTAACAGGTCACAATGACAGCTCCTGTGTTCGCCTTCTCATCAAACCCCTTGGCTAGAGCATGACTCCCACCGGTTAATGACAAAATACTGGAACCATAATCATTCACAAGCAGCTGACATATTTTCACAGCGTACTGATGTTTGTTGTTTTATTTTCAAAAACGCCAGTAACAGAGCTGTGACACTTCAAGTAGAGAGAACCAAAGTAACGTAACAATTTATTTTGAAACTGAATTTGTAACTCGTTACTGGGAAAAGTACTTACTTACTGCCCCAGTAAGTAAGTAATATATATATTGTGTATTGCAGTGGTGAATCTAGTTTGCAAATACTGGGTTGACCTTGAAGGAAGAAGAAAACCCATTTAGTGGAATTTTTACTTTGAAATTAATTAAACCAAACAATGACAAAGCCTTGTTTTTAACCAGATGAAACTGAAGGAGGGACTGGGTGGATTAAGGTGTTTGTGATCATTGGGATCATGTTGATGTTGATTGTGATTGCCATGTTGCAGGTTGCAGTAAGTATAGAGTGGTGCAGGGATGACATATTTTTGTAGGCCAACCCGGAGGTTAGCATCGCCCTGGTTCCCTCGACAAAAAGCCAATGGGATTTTTCCATTGGATTTTGGATTATTGCAGAAAATAAGCTCTTTGGCAAACAAAGGTTTATGATACTCACACATTTTGTTCAGCAAGACAATCTTCACAAATGAACCACTTCGTCACCACAACTAAAAATACTATAAATTGATAAATCTACAAGTTGGAAAGTTTGAGTTAGAGTTGGAAGAGCACGAGTATAAACACAACTAGAGGCTGTAAAGGTGGACTAGTGAGTAGATGAGTTACTGTGTTCAGCGTGATGCGTTTAATGTCACCGACAACCTCTGTAGTCTCATTTAGCCACTTGTTAGCAACCGCCTTTTTTAAGACACGTAAAAGCTTCAAAATTCACAAGTGGGGTATTTAATGACGTATTCTTTGTCGCAGAACAAAACGTGAAAACCTCTTAAGCTTGTGTTAACCACAGACCTTATTTCAGGCATTTCACCAAACACCCATTCAAAAAAACCCATAGACTTCGAGACGAGGGAACCGGAAGTGCAAAAATGCTAACTGGTTGTTGGTTTTAGGACTCATTCTTGCACCGCTCTATTTTTTTGTATTCACATATGTTTGTTAAGTTCCTCGTCAGCAGCTACATGTTAAATAAAGTTACACATTTAGCTCTGTTGGTATACTTTTAAAATATTTAGTGTATATATGTGTGTGTGTTTGCGTGCGAGTGCATGCACACAGACAAACCTAAACATGAAACCTTGCATTGATGAAATGTTGCCTCTGTGTGTTTGTGTATTATTTCAGATGGCAGCATGGGACCTGACGGTTCCCAACCGGATGGAGGTGAGCAAATCTCTAAAAACCATCTTAGAAAACCAAGTTTGGTGTTACTTGGCCGGAAGTTGAAGCTCAAACCTCAATGAGGTGCCAGGGTTGCCCCCTTTGAGAACATTACCTGGCGGGGGTCATCATGTGCCTTGTTTGGTCATGATGTGCCTTTTATTTGTGACTCCAATGGTCTGAAAAATTGTAGAGCCAAGGGAAACATCTTCCTGTTCCCCTTATTAGAGGCAATTTGGAAAGTCATCAACTTTGTTGTTTGACAAGGCAATAGTCTAACAGTAATAACAATTTATTTTAACTGAATTGTAACTTGTTACTGGGAAAAGTACTTACTTATGCCAGTAAGTAAGTATACATTTTTAAATATGTGTATTGCAGTGGTGAATTAGGTTTGCAATGGTGTACTTGCAAGGCAAACAAAAACCTTTGTGGATTTTTTACTTTGAAATTGATTAAACCAATTAATGACGAAGCCTTGTTTTTAACCAGATGAACCTGAAGGAGGGATGGGTGGATTAAGGTGTTTTGAAATCATTGGAAACCAAGTTGTTGTTTGTTGCCAGTAGGTAGCTCAAAGTATAGAGGGTGAGGGTGCCCTTGAATTTTTGTAGGCAACGGAGGTTGCATCGCCCTGGTTCCCTCGACAAATGCCTATGGGATTTTTCCAATGGATTTTGGAATATTGAGAGAAATAAGCTCTGTGGCAAGCATAAGGTTCTTATGATACTTACAGTTTTGGATTCAGCAAGACAATCTTTCTGAAGCCAAGCAACCATTGTCACCACAACTAGAAATACTATAAATTGATCAATCTACAAGTTGGAAAGTTTGAGTTAGAATAGTTTGGAAGAGCGCGAGTAGAAACACAACTAGAGGCTTTAAAGGTGGACTAGTGAGTAGATGAGTTACTGTGTTCAGCGTGATGCGTTTAATGTCCCCGACAACCTCTGTAGTCTCATTTAGCCACTTGTTAGCAACCGCCTTTTTTAAGACATGTAAAAGCTTCAAAATTCACAAGTGGGGTATTTAACGACATAATTTTTTGTCGCAGAACATGAACATGAATATAAGTTTCATCACCACACAAACCTTTGCAGGATTATTGTTTAGAAAAAGGGTTCATTGAAAATGCAATGTCAATTGACTTTTTCATTAATTTGTTCCAGTTATTTGTTGCATAGTAGCTAAATGCTGCTTCACCCTGTTTGGTGTTGACTCTAGGAACAGTTAGCAGACCTGTCCCAGATGACCTAAGGGGTCTAGCGGGTTTGTGTTGAGATAGCATGTCGGTGATGTATTTTGGACCAGGGCCATTTAGAGACTTGTAGACTAGCAACAATACTTTAAAGTCAATTCTCTGACACACTGGAAGCCAATGCAGGGATCTGAGAATTGGCATTATGTAGTCAAACTTTTTCGTCTTTGTTAGTAGTCTAGCAGCAGCGTTCTGAATGAGCTGTAGCTGTCTGAGTGCCTTTTTAGGGAGACCTGAGAGAAGACTATGACAGCAGTCTAGCCTACTGGTAATAAAGGCGTGAATACGTTTTTCTAGGTCTTGATGTGACATGAAACCTCTGAGTCTTGCTATGTTTTAAGGTGGTAGTAAGCTGATTTTGTCACTGACTTAATGTGGCTGTTGAAGTTGAGGTCTGAGTCCATAATAACACCAAGGTTTCTAGCTTCATCTTTAGTTTTCAGAGACAAGGAGTTAAGGTATGTACCAATTTTCAGCCTATCCTTTTTGGCACCAAAGACAATTCTATCAGTTTTGTCATTATTTAGTTGAAGGAAATTTTGGCACACCCACTCATTTACTTGCTTAATGCTCTGGCACAGCAGGTCTATAGGACGATAGTCATTTGGGGGATAGAGCTATATAGATTTGCGTGTCGTCCGCGTAGCAATGGTATGCAATGTTGTTGTCTAGCATGATTCAGCCTAACGGGAGCATGTAGAGGTTGAAAAGGCACGGTCCTAGAATTGAACCTTGGGGGACCCCACAGGTCACATCAGTTAGCTCAGATACAAAGTTGCCAAGGGAAACAAAATAGCTTCTGTCTTGTAGATAGGACTTGAACCAGCTTAGGACTGTGCCGGATAGTCCAACCCAGTTTTCCAATCTATCTAGCAGTATCGTATGGTCAACAGTATTGAATGCAGCACTGAGATCCAATAGCACCAGAATTAAAATTTTCCCAGAGTCTGTGTTAAGGCGAATGTCATTAAGAACTTTAATAAGAGCAGTTTCAGTGCTGTGAAGTGGCCGAAATCCTGATTGGAAGTCGTCATGGCAACCACATGAGACCAAAGAACTGTTAAGTTGTTGGAAGACAACTTTCTCAATAATTTTACCTGTAAAAGGTAGATTTGATATTGGCCTATAGTTGTTAATTACAGAAGCATCTAGGCTCCCCTTTTTTAGCAGAGGTTTTAATGACTGCAGTTTAAGGCCTCTGGAAAGGTTCCTGATAAGAGAGAACTGTTAACTATTTGCAATATGCCTGTCGCCAGGCAGTCAAAAACATTTTAAGAAAGCTTGTAGGCAGAGCATCAAGGCAGCAGGTGGATGGCCTAAGTTGACTCACAGTTTCCTTAAGAGATTTGTAGTCAATACCATTAAACTGTGTCATTCTTAGTATATTCATGGGTGATGGCCAAGCATTTTTGAGAGTTATGGAAGGATTGAAGTCTTTTCTGTTAGTTTCAATTTTATCAGTAAAGAAGAATGTTTCTGGATGGAGAGTTCAGGGGGAATTTGTGTTGGCGGGTTTGTCAGACTGTGAACGGTAATTTAACAGACGCTTTGATCCAAAGCGACTTACAATTTACAGTTGACACTATCGAACCCACGACCCTGAGACTGAGAGTCTCATGCTCTACCGACTGAGTTGTCCAGGCCAGACATATGTAGAGATGTAGAGATATGTAGCAACTGCTGACAGTACGATCAATTAGATTGTTACCAAGCCTTTTGTTTAACCTGAGGAATGAAAGTTTAACCCACCAGACGAAACTGAATTAATTGGAGACATATCACTTCCTCATTTTCAGTTTGGCTGACAAATTATTTTCTCCTTGCAGCCCAACAGGAACCATCATACTTACCAGTTGGAGGAAAGCTTCTCTTGAGTCCAGACACTTCTGGTATTTCCAAACCCTTCACCAACGTCCTGTGGAAACATGGAAAGAATTTAGTGGTGGAATGGGTCCTGAAAAATCAAGATCTGGAAGACTATGTACCATTTAAGGGCCGCACAATCCTGGATAAAGACACTGGAAATTTGACTATCAGTGATTTGACTGGAGGTGACAGTGGAGTGTATTCTGTGGAGTTCAACAACCTAGTGCAGAAAAAGACCTATACGATTAAAGTGATCAGTAAGTATACATGCTCTCCTGTCAAGTCTCTACCTTTAACTCAACCTTTGACTCGCGTGTCCAAAGCACCTCTCCCCAGTAGTCTTGTTCACCACCCATGATGTTGACTGGCAAACTTCAGATGCACATTTATATTGTTTTGTGAAAGCAGAAGAGACTTCTTCCTTCCTGACCTCCCATGTAGACCCTCAGATTCTTTAAGACTTCTTGAAGCATCTTTTGGTCACATCTTGGGCTGAATTTGGTGGGAAGCCCTGTGCTAGATAGATTAGAAGTTTCTCAATTTGTACATTATCTTTCAAACAGTGGAATAATTGACTTGAAAGGATTGGCATAACATGTTACCACACATCTATATGGTTAAGCCCAGACCAAGTTCCTGAGCTTTAAGTTCTCTAAAAATGTTCTAGTCATTTGCACCTCTTCTATCTTTAGCCATGTGATGGGGTGATAACAGTAGGGGTAACAACCTTTTCTGCACAAGGAAATGCATTCCTGTTTGTTTAAAGTTTTATTTTCTGCTGTTATATGGTGAATTAGGGGCCGTTTATCAACATTGTTGAAATGAAGATCAAATGCCAACTTTTTCAAATCTGACAAACCTTTTCAGGGGATTTACTTACTTTTCCACAGCACTGTACATGTGAGAGAGAAAGGCCAAGAAATGTATATATTTTATGTCAGAGTTCAAGTATCCTATTTGTTTCTCCACAAACAGAGAAAGTCCCAAAGCCTTCAATCTCGTCCAGGCCGCTGGTTTGCTCTGCCTCATCCCCCTGTTCTCTGAGCTGTGATGGAAACACCACAGAGGCTGGACCAGTTACCTACAGCTGGAAGATGGACAAAGGAGACTGGGAAGAGTCTGCAGAGCTGTTGAGCATCACCAACATAATGCATGTTGAAACATTCTCCTGCCAACTGAAGAACCCAGTTAGTGTGGAAGAGAGTGAACCCTTTGGTAATCCTCTCTACTCCCCAGGTGTGTAGTACGTGTCCTCTGCACAATAACATTAATACAAGTTTCATCACCACACAAACCTTTGCAGGTTTATTGTTTAGAAAAAGGGTTAATTGAAAATGAAATGTCAATTGGTTTTTTCATTTACATTTTCAAATTGTCAGATTGCCCAAGGTAAGAGCTTGAAAATGCAAAAGCAATGGGATTGTTGAATTTAAATTTTAATTATGACATTAAAAAAATAGGTTGTAATAGTTTGTTTGCATTTAAATTTTCAAATCTGAATTAACATTTGAATTTTGCTCAGCATAAAGTGGGGCATGACTTTGAAAATGAAATGTCAAATGGCTTTTTCCATTAACATTTTAATATTGTCAGTGAATGTGCATAACAGTACATGAAAATTCAAATTATTATTAGATTATTGAACTTCAATTTTCATATTGACTCAAATAATGCAAAAGTGGAAAATGAAAATGCTATTGTTGGATTGCATTTTCATTTTCCACTTTGCATTAACATTTGGATTCAGTTAACTATGCGTTTCCTTAGCTCAGGGGCCATTAGCAATTTAATTTCCATCTTGTTTTACTATAGCCTGATCAATGTGGGTTAAAAGGGAATTCTGGTATATTTAAACCTGGGCTCTATTTGTACATATTAGTCATTTATGACAAAAATATGTACAAAACGTTTTGGTATTGCTCCAGTAGATCGCCTCAGCCAGCAGTTGCAACTGTGCGCGATCAAAGTACGTCCACTAAAAGTGTTGTTTTTGCCACTGACAGGCTCAGATTGTTATTGGAAGTGTCTGACAACATTACAGAAAGGATCCCGAGACTTCTCCTTGAGTGAGACTTTTGTTTTCTGGCCATTGCAGGCTGAGTTCAAGTATCCTATTTGTTTCTCCACAAACAGAGAAAGTCCCAAAGCCTTCAATCTCGTCCAGGCCACCGACTTGCTCTGCCTCATCCCCCTGTTCTCTGGGCTGTGAAGGAGACACCACAGAGGCTGGACCAGTTACCTACAGCTGGAAGAAGGACGAAGGAGACTGGGAAGAGTCTGCAGAGCTGTTGAGCATCACCAACATGAAGCATGTTAAAACATTCTCCTGCCAACTGAAGAACCCAGTTAGTGCGGAAGAGAGTGAACCCTTTGATAATCCTCTCTACTCCCCAGGTGTGTAGTACGTGTCCTCTGCACAATAACATGAATATAAGTTTCATCACCACACAAACCTTTGCAGGATTATTGTTTAGAAAAAGGGTTCATTGAAAATGAAATGTCAATTGGTTTTTTCATTAACATTTTCAAATTGTCAGATTGCCCAAGGTAAGAGCATCAAAATGCAAAAGCAATGGGATTATTGAATTTTAATTTTAATTATGACTTTAATAAATAGGTTGTAATAGTTTGTTTGCATTTAAATTTTCAAATCTGAATTAACATTTGAATTTTGTTCAGCATAAAGTGGGGCATGACTTTGAAAATGAAATGTCAAATGGCTTTTTCATTAACATTTTAATATTGTCAGTGAATGTGCATAACAGTACATGAAAATTCAAATTATTATTAGATTATTGAACTTCAATTTTCATATTGACTCAAATAATGCAAAAGTGGAAAATGAAAATGCTATTGTTGGATTACATTTTCATTTTCCACTTTGCATTAACATTTGGATTAAGTTAACTATGCGCTTCCTTAGCTCAGGGGCCATTAGCAAATTAAATTCCACCTTGTTTCACTATAGCCTGATCAATGTGGGTTAAAAGGGAATTCTGGTATTTTTAAACCTGGGCTCTATTTCTACATATTAGTCATTTATGACAAAAATATGTACAAAAAGTTTTGGAATTGCTCCAGTAGATCGCCTCAGCCAGCAGTTGCAACTGTGCGCGATCAAAGTACGTCCACTAAAAGTGTTGTTTTTGCCACTGACAGGCTCAGATTGTTATTGGAAGTGTCTGACAACATTACAGAAAGGATCCCGAGACTTCTCCTTGAGTGAGACTTTTGTTTTCTGGCCATTGCAGGCTGAGTTCAAGTATCCTATTTGTTTCTCCACAAACAGAGAAAGTCCCAAAGCCTTCAATCTCGTCCAGGCCACCGACTTGCTCTGCCTCATCCCCCTGTTCTCTGGGCTGTGATGGAGACACCACAGAGGCTGGACCAGTTACCTACAGCTGGAAGAAGGACGAAGGAGACTGGGAAGAGTCTGCAGAGCTGTTGAGCATCACCAACATGAAGCATGTTAAAACATTCTCCTGCCAACTGAAGAACCCAGTTAGTGTGGAAGAGAGTGAACCCTTTGATAATCCTCTCTACTCAGGTGTGTAGTACGTGTCCTCTGCACAATAACATGAATATAAGTTTCATCACCACACAAACCTTTGCAGGATTATTGTTTAGAAAAATGGTTCAGGCCATCAAATCAAACCTTCAAATCAAGACTTTGACATGCATTGGGGATTTGACTTCACTTTCTTCACTTTCCACAGGTTTTATTTAGCTGTTTTTGCCATTTCTGATGAGGAATGCAGTCAGTGATTCATCAGTGGCACTTTTGCTGACAACAATATATCTGTAAAAGGCTAATATCAGTTCTGTTCATACAATGCTTCTGATTGAATGTAATTGATTTGTTTTGACAGTATTTTCTTTCTCTGTTCAAATTTATACAACAAGGCAATAATCTAACAGGTCACAATAACAGCTCCTGTGTTCGCCTTTTGTTCAGCAAGACAATCTTCCCAAATGAACCACTTCGTCACCACAACTAAAAATACTATGAATTGATAAATCTACAAGTTGGAAAGTTTGAGTTAGAGTTGGAAGAGCGCGAGTATAAACACAACTAGAGGCTGTAAAGGTGGACTAGTGAGTAGATGAGTTACTGCGTTTAATGTCCCCTACAACCTCTGTAGTCTCATTTAGCCACTTGTTAGCAACCGCCTTTTTTAAGACATGTAAAAGCTTCAAAATTCACAAATGGGCAATAGTCTAACAGGTCACAATAACAGCTCCTGTGTTCGCCTTCAGAGCTGTGACACTTCAAGTAGAGAGAACCAAAGTAACGTAACAATTTATTTTGAAACTGATATTGTAACTTGTTACTGGGAAAAGTACTTACTTACTGCCCCAGTAAGTAATATATATATATATATATATATATATATATATATTGTGTATTGCAGTGGTGAATCTGGTTTGCAAATACTGGGTTGACCTTGAAGGAAGAAGAAAACCCATTTAGTTGATTTTTTACTTTGAATGAATTAAACCAAGAAATGACGAAGCCTTGTTTTTAACCAGATGAACCTGAAGGAGGGACTGGGTGGATTGCTGGAGTGATCTTTGGGATCATTGGGTTCATTGGGATCATTGGGATTGGGATTGGAGAGTGGAAATACAGTAAGTATTTTTTGTTGTAAGTATTCACATATATTGGTCAGCAGCTATACATTAAATAAAGTAACACATTCAGCTCTGTAGCTATACTTTTTAATATTTGTGCTGTATGTGTGAGCGTGCACATGCGTGCACGTGCCTGCACACAGAAAAACTAAACATGAAACTTCACATTGATGAAATGTTGCCACCATGTGTGTTTTATTTCAGAGTACATAAGGGGATGGATCAGCTCACGTCGTAAAACTGATGTTGAAAATGGAGGTGAGCAAATCATTCAAAACCATTTGAGACAGCCATGTTACGAGGTTTTGTTACTTGGTCAGGAGTTGAACTCAAACTGAGGGCATGGGTTGACACCTTGGAGAAATGAAACTAGCGAGATGGGCGTCTCAGTAACTGGGCAACAAGCACGGCACACACACACACACACACACACACACACACATACACACACACACACACACACACAAGTAGGAACTCAGACGGAGAGAGGGGGAATTGGGTTGCAAATAGTAATAGGACACATCAGGAGAAAAATAGCATGTAACAAACAAAACAATCAAAAAAAAGGAAGACAAACAATAAAAACGAATCAAAAAAACACCAGGAATGAAAAAGGAATATAAACCACTGCAACCAACAATTTCAACACAGGTTAAAGAAAGAAATGCATCCTGGGATACTCTTCCACTGTTAGATATCATCAATTTATTCTCAATGCATTCCAGGAGTTCTGTGATTGAGAGTTGTAATCTACTTTTTGGTGCACCCACTTCCCCTCAACCTGCCTCGTCTACTTCACCTTGTGTTTCCCACGTTTCCCAGAATGCCTTGTTGCGGGTGTCACCTTGCTAGCTAGCCGACGATTACGTGAACATTGGGGCGAATCTATGATGGCGTCTGTGCCCTTTACTCAAAACGCAACATGTCTTATGGCTGCATTGCATTCTGGTCTATTGAGGCTAAATCGGTATCGCTGCCTCTTCTACGACAGATTATCTCCCTGCATGGTTTTGAATCCTCAGTACAAATCGTTCATTCTCCTGTTCGACCTGTGTGTTAAATACTCCATTGGTATTACATGGAATATCACCTCAGGCCACCCGGACGGCGTAGCTGGTTTATCATCTGTCCATTTAGGCAGCAAAGGTCAGGATGTTCAACAGCTGTTCTGCAGTTAAACCTGAAGAACGGTTTGTTTATATGCCTTTTAATATCTATCATTTATGCTCCTGAACTCAGTTTAAAGCTATTTTTATTTGACTTGGCGTAATATCTTACATAAAATACAAGAATCATATTTTTCTATGAAACCTATAAACCATATGAGTATATTATGTATCCTCAAATGGTACTTCTTAAAGCCTTGACAGCTGAACATATTGCAGGTTGGTTTACTGTATTTTGAGTCAAAATGCATTATGAAACTGTAAATCTTAAAGAATCTATAGGAATATACCAAAAATAAAGCCAGTTTGCAGTTTTTGCAGAGCACCAACCAGAAGGAGTTTTTTTTATTTTGATTGATTTACCATATTGTGCATGTGTGTTTTACAGGTGTGCTATCAGAGAGGGTACCACTAAAAACTGATGCACCAGAGGCAACACCAGGGGCGACACCAGAGGCGGCACCAGGGGCAACACCAAACCCTGAAGAGAAGCCAGCAGATGGAGGGGCACCACCAGGGGCAACACCAAACCCTGAAGAGAAGCCAGCAGATGGAGGGGCACCACCAGGGGCAACACCAAACCCTGAAGAGAAGCCAGCAGATGGAGGGGCACCACCAGGGGCACACCAGGGGCACCACCAAACCCTGAAGAGAAGCCAGCAGATGGAGGGGCACCACCAGGGGCAACACCAAACCCTGAAGAGAAGCCAGCAGATGGAGGGGCACCACCAGGGGCAACACCAAACCCTGAAGAGAAGGCCAGCAGATGGAGGGGCACCACCAGGGGCACCACCAAACCCTGAAGAGAAGCCAGCAGATGGAGGGGCACCACCAAACCCTGAAGAGAAGCCAACAGATGGAGGGGCACCACCAAACCCTGAAGAGAAGCCAACAGATGGAGGGAGCAGCACCAAACTCTGAATTGAAGCGAGCAGATGGAGGAAAGGAATGAAGTCATGTCTGTATTCTGCCACTATTTTCAACCACCTACATATATCTATATAGACATATATAGACATATATATCTATAGACATATAGATATATGTGGTCTATAGGTCTATCTATAGGTCTATATAGTCTTCTACATGTCTCTCTCTACATGTCTGTCTGAGGATTCAGGACTCAGACTCGGTGAAGAACAAGGTGAATGGTTTTTACATTTAGCTTTAACAGCTAGGGCACGTTCTTTTAAGATGGTATTCCATCAATCAATTTACCATCAAATCTCAATGCTTTTATTTTTTTTTTTTAGGAAAGACAAACTCAACACATTGAAGATGAAATTTTTCAAAGCAACATGAATTTGAAACACAGAGCTAATTTTCTATCATGCTTCTGTCTTTTGGAAACAAGGTAGAAGATTAGAGCACTAGAGCCAAAAGGACTATCTTCCAGATGTAGTAGTCTGGTGATCACATTTCTTTTTCACATTCCCTTCAGTTGTATTTGGACTATTTGACCCACTAGGAGAATCATATTTTATTTCATTATTGCTGCCATAAGTGATCCCTTAATTTATTTTTTATTGCCTTAAAAGTCTTGCAGAGCCTTAAAAGTGTTTTTATAATGTAATGTCTGTGTGATGATAATTTGTAGTCCTCATCTCTGCGGCTGTTGGAGGGTCAGAGTGGTGAGGCACCATAGATGAGATACAACTCATCACTATTGATCAGTCATTTTTTTAATCTTTGGATTGTATCATAAAGAACTAGACACACTGTGAAGCGAGCCGGAGTATGAAAGAGAGGAAGGAGAACTTTCATCTCATGTGTAGACGACTCCAACTCTTGATTCTGGCATCAATCAAAAGTCTCTTTCACATCTCCAACACATTTGTTACATATGTTCTTGTGTCAGTATTTACCCTTTTATATAGCGATGGTTTCATGGTTTGACTTGTTTTATTGTATGACTTTGCAGTTTGCTTTTGATTGATTTATTAAAGCAGTTTGTCAAGCGCTTCAACAAACGTGTGATATTGTGGAAGAATTTACGTATGTTACCTTAGGTATCTTGATTTGTTTACTGTTATCCCCTATATTTGTTATCCCCTATATTTCATTGATGCTGCTCTTTCTTAGGCCTTAGCATGTTGAGTCACACAGGGTGAGGCGCCTAGGTGTCTGGGTGCATGTCTTGTCAATAGTCGCATATCATATGCTGGGAGGACAGGCTGTGCCTAATCTATCTGTTGGGAGAACGACTGGTGCCTGGCAATGTAGGCCACAAGTCAGGTCAGATCATAACACGGTTCGCCCAAGAGCCGGTACCATCCAGAAAGCCTCCCCCATTACTTCCTTAAGCCACGTGTACCCAGATATGTGCTCCGTGCAACCTTGTGACCTCACTGGTTGCGTCAATGCTTTTCGTCAGCTTCTAGTCCTTCCCCTAGTAGATAGCGCTTTTGCATATTCATCCCCTTTATTGTTTCCTTTAACTATATAAACTTTGCCCTGATGCTTCTATGGCAGAGATCCGTATGCTTTACCCATGTATGCGTATCTCTCCTGAGCGCTCAGTATTGTATTATATAGTATTGTATTGTATTGTCTTCTGTGTGCTAATAAATGTGCTCATGTAATTCATGATTGATTTAAAAGGACTTCTGTCTCGATCTAAGTTTATTCAACAGATATAAAGTTTTTATTTTTTTAAATTTTGTTAGAAATAGTATAATAATAAAAAAATAATGCCACACTGTCCACAATTTGCAGAAACTAGACAAGCCTGACAATTGTTTTGTGTTGTTTTGTTATTTCTGAACAATTGAAGATCCTTTTTGTTGAATTATGAGTCTGGGCTTCAGGATAACTCAATAAACTGCTGTCGGCTAGAAACCTTGTGTCAACATTGCAGTAATTACCAAAAAAAAAGGGTTCATATCGGATTTGCCGAAGTATTTCATAAGCCAAAGGGTCATGAAAGTTACCTGACACAATACTTAACCAATGTGTTTCAACCAATATGTTATCATACCACTGTCAAACAATTATCCTAAGGGAAACCAAGTGCAGGGACAGTTAGAGACTCTTAACTGTTGAAAAAAAAAAGACCCAGTCACCACTTTTCTTTTTATATGAGCCATCTTTTCCACAGTTGGGAGTGTCACAACAATGATTGACTGGTTTGTGGCAGAGCAACCAGTCAAAGTTTTTCCATGTTATTAACACGATCACTATTTTTCTAAACTAATACAGTCCACATGGAACAACTGTCCGTCAGTCAATTTCCAAAGAGATCAGCGTGAGAAAGAGCAGCAATAACAAGAAGGAGGAAGGAAGGAAGTGGCTCACTCTGCTCAAACAAGCATACCTCTCTCTCTCTCTCTCTCTCTCGCTCGCTCGCTCGGCAGGCAGGGGCGGATAGGGCAGGTGGAGGAGCAGGGTGAACCGAGCAGGGAAACAGGCAGACAGAAAAGTGGGAAAACCGGCAGGCAGACAGGCAAGCAGGCGGGGGCAGGTCGGCAGACAGGGAAACAGGAACTGGAGACTGGAGAATGAGAAAGTGTTAGTAAGGAATGCGTTGCAGGAGAGCAGGGGAGAGAGATGGATGATGTAACAGGGGGCGGAGCCTAGAGCCACACCCACCAACACATATACAGGCACAGACAAGACAGGGCGCGAGATACTGATAGCTGCTAGGAGGGTAAATGGAGGGTGTGACAACCCAAGGCTCTAATCTGATGCCATACTGATCTCCTCCATTGATAATCAATAGGAGAATGCATTTGTGAATGAATAAGTTTGTCAGACCTTTAACACTCAATTGAGTTTGTATAGCAGAGTCATGTACTCTGAACCATAACAACCTAAACTTGTTCTAGTTCATTCTCTATGGAGCTCTGTCTATCAAAACCCCTGTCAAACATGGAATTAGCAAATGAGGACCGTCTCACACCATTAGATTAGGTTAGTTAGCTAACATTCGTTAGCTTTATTGTCATTGCACGGAGTACAAGTACTGAGACAACAAAATGCAGTTTGGCATAGAAGTGCAAATAGCAGTGAAAGTGCATGTATGTATAGTGGTAATATAAACATTAAATAACAGTAAGGGATAAGTAAGGGAACAGTGAAATAAATACTCTAGATACAATGCCTATAAAAAGTATTCATCCCCCTTGGCTGTTTCACCCTTTTGTTACTTTTATACATGAAATCATGGTCGATATAATTTGGCTTTTTTGACAAGAATTTGCAAAAAAAACCTCTTTAATATCAAAGTGAAAACAGATTTTTACAAAATAATGTCAATTAATTAAAAATATATAAGGTAAAGTAAATGATTCCATAAATATTCACCCCCTTCAGGTCAGTATTTAGTAGATGCACCTTTGGCTGCGATCACAGCACTGAGTCTGTGTGGATATGTCTCAATCAGGCTGGCACATCTGGACACTGCAATTGTTCTCCATTCTTCCTTGCAAAACAGCTCAAGCTCTGTCAGGTTGCTCGGGGATCGGGCGTGAACAGCTCTTTTCAAGTCCAGCCACAAATTCTCGATTGGATTGAGATCTGGGCTTTGACTTGGCCACTCCAGAACATTCACCTTGTTGTCTTTGAACCATTTCTGTGTAGCTTTTGCTGTATGCTTGGGGTCGTTCAGGTTCCCCTCTACCTTTACAAGCCTTCCAGGGCCTGCAGCTGAGAAGCATCTCCAGAGCACCATGCTTCACGGTGGTGATAGTGTGTTTGTGGTGATGTGCAGTGTTTGGTGTTCGCCAAACAAAGCGTCTAGTCTGATGGCCAAAAAGCTCAATTTTTGTCTCATCAGACCAAAGAACCTTCTTCCAATTGACCTTGGAGTCTCCCACATGCCTTTGGGCGAATTTCAGGTGAGATTTCATATGAGCTTTTTTCAACAGTGGCTTTCTCTTTGCCACTCTCCCATACAGCTTCGACTGGTGAAGAACCCGGGCAACAGTTGTTGTATGTACAGTCTCTCCCATCTGAGCCACTGAAGCTTTTAACTCCTTCAGAGAGGTCATAGGTGTCTTGGTGGCCTCCCTCACCAGTCTTCTTCTTGCCCGGTCACTCAGTTTGTGAGGACGGCCAGCTCTAGGCAGATTTAAACAAGTGCCATACTCCTTCCATTTCTTAATGATGGATTTAACTGAACTCTGTAGGATGTCCAGTGAGTTGGAAATCTTTTTGTAGCCATCTCCTGACTTCTCCTGACTCCTGACTTTTCAATGATCTTTTCTCTGAGTTGCTTGGAGTGTTCTTTTGTCTTCATGTTGCAATTGTAGCAGGAATACCGACGAACCAGAGACTGGACCTCCCAGACACAGGTGTTTTTATACTACAATCACTTGACACACATCAACTGCACTCTGGTGATCTCCATTTCACTAATTGTGACACTGCTGGCATCAACTAGCTGGACCTCTGTTGAATTAGGTCAGTCACTTTAAAGGAGGTGAATATTTATGCAAACACTTATTTTACACTATATATTTTTTATTAATTGACATTAGTTTGTAAAAATCTGTTTTCACTTTGACATGAAAGAAGCTTTTTTTTGTGCAAATTCTTGTCAAAAAAGCCAAATTATATTGACCATGATTTCATGTATAAAAGCAACAAAAGGGGAAAACATCCAAGGGGGGTGAATACTTTTTATAGGCATTGTATGTACAGTATATGACAGCTGAGGGGAAGAAGCTGTTCCTGAGCCTGCTGGTCCTGGAACGGAGAGACCTGTAGTGCCTCCCAGAGGAGAGGTGAGCGAACGGTCTTCGGCTGGGGTGAGAGGAGTCCTCGACGATGCTGCGCGCACTTCGCGGACACCGCTTGCGCTGGACCGACTGGATGGAGAGGAGTGAAGTACCGGTGATGCGTTTTCACCACCCTCTGCAGTGCTTTCCGGTCTGAGGCAGAGCAGTTGCCGTACCAGACTGTGATGCAGGATGCTCTCGATGGTGCAGCGGTAGAAGTTCATCTGAGGAGACAGGTGGACTTTCTTCAGTCTCCTCAGGAAGAAGAGACGCTGGTACATATTATGTAATTTATTTATTGTTTTGTTTTTGAGTCAAATAAATTGTTTCGTGTATTTATGCCATGTCATTTTCTTCCAGGGACACAAAATGAATAGCAGGCATTGTAAGAGACAAATTCAAGTGGAGAATGTTCAGTTCATTTCTGTTGATTAGTAATATTATGGTAATGTGTTCATAATCAATGTTGACATTTTATATTGATCACTTAATGCAGTAGTATTTACAATTAAGTCTCTAAGGTAAAATATTGGCCTGTTTATATTTAATTGATTTTCTATGAAAACTGCGCATGTTCAGTGCTGGTAAGACGTCAATTTATAGTTAAGAAGGATACTGTGTAGAGTGGAGCAAAAACGCTTTTGACCGTTTACCTTAATTCACTCTCTATATTGGGTTACAGCTGAAAAGTGTGGATTTACTTTGACAAATGTTCTGTGGAGACTTGTATTGGACAAGGTCTGGAGGTTTGAGATTCATTCTGCTAATAAAGACCCAGACATATTGGAGGGGACACATGCTCAAAATACCCCCCCCCCCCCCCCCTAATATATTGATATAAAAAATATAAATTAAACAAAATTGCTATGCTACGACAGGCAACCACGTGCCGCCGTCCGAAATAATCATTAGCAATTATGTAATCATAATCATAATTAAACTTAACAAACTGCCATTATTATTACTACCAGGTTCTAGTATCACGGTGTACTGCAGTACTGTAAAAAGTGAGGAAATGAGTTTTCCAATTTTTATTATTTTTTTCTACTACCTAAGTGGCTGATCCTGCAATGTTTTTGAAGAATTCACACTAGAAATAATTACTCTTTGGAATGGGGTTACCAATAAAAAGTGGTCTATTTTTGTTGAGTTATTGTGTATCATACTTATGTTGTGTCAACTATTCATCCTTTACATAAACATAAGCCTACAAAACGTTGAAATGGGTGTCACTATGATATAAGTGATATCCCACCTTGTGCACAGCCACTCAATAAACAAGTTAACTGAAGGAATCATTAACAGATCACACAACTCCTACAACCAGCAGTACTAGTTTAACAAGTCCCCTTACTCTGTTACAGACACACTTCACGGTAGTGCGATAAGCCTATTTTTACTTTGAATTATATCAACTAGGACCGGATCTTGCAGACAATAGGGCTCTTTGGAAAAGGAGGAAAAGGAAAAGGGTTTCAGGAAGCTCTTATATCAGAGGCTTGGTCATATGATGAAGCTTTCCAGAATCAGGCCTGCTATTCATTCTGTGTCCCTGGACAAAAATGACACGGCATAAATACATGAAACAATTTATTTGACTCAAAAGCAAAACAATAAATAAATTGCATGATGTGTATATTGCACGTCAGACAATCCCCATTTTCTAATTCCATGTTTGATAGGGGTTTTGTAGCTGATGTGCTGATCGTGAGGCATTAACACGTAGCCACGGGAATACCTTACGCCCAGAGCCAAAGAGGAGAGGGAAGAGTTGACACAGCGCTGTCGGGCAGAGCTCCATAGAGATATCATGGTTACTTCTGTTAAATACAAAAACAGAAGTATAATTTCTGCTACTTCCGTTAAACACAAAAACAGAAGTATCAGAAATTATACTTCTGTTGAACACAAAGATAAACACAAAAACAGAAGTACCAGAAATTATTTCCTCATTTCACAAAACAATAATTGTCAGGCTTGTCTAGTTTCTGCAAATTGTGGACAGTGTGGCATTATTTTTTTCTAATTATACTATTTCTAACAAAAAAAATAAAAAAATAAAAAAATAAATTATATCACACATTTGTTGAAGCGCTTGACAAACTGCTTTATTAAATCAATCAAAAAGGAAACTGCAAGTCAAACCATTGCTATATAAAAAGGGTAAATAGTGACAAAATAGCATAAAGACATTACATATGAAACAAATGTGTTGGAGATGTGAAAGAGACTTTTGTCGTCTACACATGAGATGAAAGTTCTCCTTCCTCTCTTTCATACTCCGGCTCGCTTCAGTGTGTCTAGTTCATTCAGATACAATCCAAAAGGTGATAAATAAAATGACTGATCAATAGTGATCAGTTGTATCTCATCTATGGTGCCTCACCACTCTGACCCTCCAACAGCCGCAGAGATGAGGACTACAAATTATCATCACATTACATTATAAAAACATTGGTATAAGACTTTTAAGGCAATAAAAAAATAAATTAAGGGATCACTTATGGCAGCAATGAAATAAAATATGATTCTCCTAGTGGTCAAATAGTCCAAATACAACTGAAGGGAATGTGAAAAAGAAATGTGATACTATATCTACTACTATATCTGGAAGATAGTCCTTTTGGCGCGTCTTCTACCTTGTTTCCAAAAGACAGAAGCATGATAGAAAATTAGCAATGTGTTTCAAATTCATGTTGCTTTGAAATATTTCATCTTCAATGTGTTGAGTTTGTCTTTCCTAAAAAAAAAAATAGTAAAAGCATTGAGATTTGATGGTAAATTGACAGCACATTGATGGGATTAATACTGTCTTAAAAGAATGTGTCCTACTTAAAGCTAAATCTAAAAACCATTCACCTTGTTCTTCACCAAGTTCACCTTTGAAATTAGCAGGTTTGCGTAACAGTTCATGTGGTAACAACACACAACATTCACATGCTGCTTTCGTTATGATGGCGTCTCGCCTGCAGTGACTCCTCAAAGAAACTGAGTCCTGAATCCTCAGAGAGACAGACAGACAGAAAGAGAGAGACATGTAGAAGAGCTATAGACACCATGTGGGTGGTTGAAAATAGTGGCAAAATATAACCAGACATGACTTCATTTGGTTCCTCCATCTGCTGGCTTCTCTTCAGGGTTTGGTGCCCCTGGTGCCCCTGGTGCCCCTGGTGCCCCTGGTGCCCCTGGTGCCCCTGGTGCCCCTGGTGCCCCTGGTGCCCCTGGTGCTGCCTCTGGTGGTGCCCCTCCATCTGCTGAGTTCTCTTCAGGGTTTGGTGTCGCCCCTGGTGCCGCCTCTGGTGCCGCCTCTGGTGTCGCCCCTGGTGTCGCCCCTGGTGTCGCCCCTGGTGTCGCCCCTGGTGTCGCCCCTGGTGTCGCCCCTGGTGTCGCCCCTGGTGTCGCCCCTGGAGCATCAGTTTTTAGTGGTTCCCTCTCTGATAGCACGCCTGTAAAACACACATGCACAATATGGTAAATCAATCAAAATAAAAAAAAACTCCTTCTGGTTGGTGCTCTGCAAAAACTGCAAACTGGCTTTATTTTTGGTATATTCCTATAGATTCTTTAAGATTTACAGTTTCATAATGCATTTTGACTCAAAATACAGTAAACCAACCTGCAATATGTTCAGCTGTCAAGGCTTTAAGAAGTACCATTTGAGGATACATAATATACTCATATGGTTTATAGGTTTCATAGAAAAATATGATTCTTGTACATAGGTATATACATATATATATACTTCTATACTTTGTATGATTCTGTATACTTCTATATATAAAAACAGAAGTATCAGAAATGATTTCCTCCCAGTCAAAAACAGCACAGAACATATAGACATATAGGTATATGTTTGGAAATTACGCCAAGTCAAATAAAAATAGTTTTAAACTGAGTTCAGGAGCATAAATGATAGATATTAAAAGGCATATAAACAAACCGTTCTTCAGGTTTAACTGCAGAACAGCTGTTGAACATCCTGACCTTTGCTGCCTAAATGGACAGATGATGAACCAGCTACGCCGTCCGGGTGGCCTGAGGTGATATTCCATGTAATACCAATGGAGTATTTAACACACAGGTCGAACAGGAGAATGAATGATTTGTACTGAGGATTCAAAACCATGCAGGGAGATAATCTGTCGTAGAAGAGGCAGCGATACCGATTTAGCCTCAATAGACCAGAATGCAATGCAGCCATAAGACATGTTGCGTTTTGAGTAAGGGGCACAGACGCCATCATAGATTCGCCCCAATGTTCACGTAATCGTCGGCTAGCTAGCAAGGTAACACCCGCAACAAGGCATTCTGGGAAACGTGGGAAACACAAGGTGAAGTAGACGAGGCAGGTTGAGGGGAAGTGGGTGCACCAAAAAGTAGATTACAACTCTCAATCACAGAACTTAATGCAGTGGTTTATATTCCTTTTTCATTCCTGGTGTTTTTTTGATTCGTTTTTATTGTTTTTCTTCCTTTTTTTTTGATTGTTTTGTTTGTTACATGCTATTTTTCTCCTGATGTATCCTATTACTATTTGCAACCCAATTTCCCCTCTCTCCCTCTGAGTTCCTACGTGTGTGTGTGTGTGTGTGTGTGTGTGCTCTGTGCTTGTTGCCCAGTTACTGAGACGCCAATCTCGCTAGTTTCATTTCTCCAAGGTGTCAACCCATGCCCTCAGTTTGAGTTCAACTCCTGACCAAGTAACAAAACCTCGTAACATGGCTGTCTCAAATGGTTTTGAATGATTTGCTCACCTCCATTTTCAACATCAGTTTTACGACGTGAGCCGATCCATCCCCTTATGTACTCTGAAATAAAACACACACGGTGGCAACATTTCATCAATGTGAAGTTTCATGTTTAGTTTTCTCTGCGTGCAAGCACGTGCACACATGTGCACGCTCACACACACAGCACAAATATTAAAAAGTATAGCTACAGAGCTGAATGTGTAACTTTATTTAACGTATAGCTGCTGACCAATATATGTGAATACTTACAACAAAAAATACTTACTGTATTTCCACTCTGCAATCCCAATCCCAATGATCCCAATGAACCCAATGATCCCAAAGATCACTCCAGCAATCCACCCAGTCCCTCCTTCAGGTTCATCTGGTTAAAAACAAGGCTTCGTCATTTCTTGGTTTAATTCATTCAAAGTAAATAAAAATCCACTAAATGGGTTTTCTTCTTCCTTCAAGGTCAACCCAGTATTCGCAAACCAGATTCACCACTGCAATACACAATATATATGTTACTTACTTATTGGAGCAGTCAGTAAGTAATACATTACTTTTCCCAGTCACAATTCAATTTCAGTTTCAGTAAAAACCATTACAGTTACCAATCACAAAATAAATAGTTATGTTACTTTGGTTCTCTCTACTTGAAGTGTCACAACTCTGTTACTGGCGTTATTGGAAAAAAAAAAACATCAGTACGCTCTGAAAATATGTCAGCTGCTTGTGAATGATTATGGTTCCAGTATTTTGTCATTAACCGGTGGGAGTCATGCTCTAGCCAAGGGGTTTGATGAGAAGGCGAACACAGGAGCTGTCATTGTGACCTGTTAGACTATTGCCTTGTTGTATAAGTTTGAACAGAGAAAGAAAATGTCTGTCAAAACAAATCAATTTCATTCAATCAGAAGCATTGTATGAATAGAACTGATATTAGCCTTTTACAGATATATTGTTGTCAGCAAAAGTGCCACTGATGAATCACTGATTGGGTAAAGTAACTACATTTGTCCAGCAGAGGGCGGTGTTCACTCAGTAAACCCCAATCCAGAGTCACACCAAGCCTCACCATGCCCGGTGCTGAGTCGGCAGATTTGAACAGAAGTAGCTTCGTTCAACAAATGGGTCGACAACGCTGACTGACCTCGTCATTCAAGTCTCACTGTCAAACAGCAAATGCCCCATTGGACTCACGAATGAAAAATGGCAGTGTTGTCCTTTAAAGCTGTTTTTATACTGAAACATTAAGAAATGATGGTTCAGCACAATGCTAAAGCGGCTCTCCATATCGCACACTCAAATGACTACCATGTCATTTCTAGTGTGTAGAGTGTGAAAGCTAGTGGATGCCTCCAGCCATGACAGTATTGTTAAGGCAGGATTTATATTGCTAATGAATCTTTCTTCAGTGCTTCCGGAGTTGAAAAATCTAATTTAAGAAATGTCCAAAACTAGGTGTTAGATGAATGACAGTGAAGTCAAATCCCCAATGCATGTCAAAGTCTTGATTTGAAGGTTTGATTTGATGGCCTGAACCCTTTTTCTAAACAATAATCCTGCAAAGGTTTGTGTGGTGATGAAACTTATATTCATGTTATTGTGCAGAGGACACGTACCTGCACCTGGGGTGTAGAAAGGATTATCTAACAGTTCACTCTCTTCCACACTAACTGGGTTCTTCAGTTGGCAGGAGAATGTTTTAACATGCTTCATGTTGGTGATGCTCAACAGCTCTGCAGACTCTTCCCAGTCTCCTTCGTCCTTCTTCCAGCTGTAGGTAACTGGTCCAGCCTCTGTGGTGTCTCCATCACAGCCCAGAGAACAGGGGGATGAGACAGAGCAAACCAGCGGCCTGGACGAGATTGAAGGCTTTGGGACTTTCTCTGTTTGTGGAGAAACAAATAGGATAATTGAACTCTGACATAAAATATATATATTTCTTGGTCTCTCTCTCACATGTACAGTGCTGTGGAAAAGTAAGTGAATCCCCTGAAAAGGTTTTGATTGTCAGATTTGGAAAAGTTGGCGTTTGATCTTCATTTCAACAATGTTGATAAACGGCCCCTAATTCACCATATAACAGCAGAAAATAAAACTTTAAACAAACAGGAATGCATTTTCCTTGTGCAGAAAAGGTTGTTACCCCTACTGTTATCACCCCATCACATGGCTAAAGATAGAAGAGGTGCAAATGACTAGACCATTTTTAGAGAACTTAAAGCTCAGGAACTTGGTCTGGGCTTAACCATACAGATGTGTGGTGACACGTTATGCCAATCCTTTCAAGTCAATTATTCCACTGTTTGAAAGATAATGTACAAATTGAGAAACTTCTAATCTATCTAGCACAGGGCTTCCCACCAAATTCAGCCCAAGATGTGACCAAAAGATGCTTCAAGAAGTCTTAAAGAATCTGAGGGTCTACATGGGAGGTCAGGAAGGAAGAAGTCTCTTCTGCTTAAAACAATATAAATGTGCATCTGAAGTTTGCCAGTCAACATCATGGGTGGTGAACAAGACTACTGGGGAGAGGTGCTTTAGACACGCGAGTCAAAGGTTGAGTTAAAGGTAGAGACTTGACAGGACAGCATGTATACTTACTGATCACTTTAATCGTATAGGTCTTGCTCTGCACTATGTTTGTCAACTCCACAGAATACACTCCACTGTCACCTCCAGTCATATCACTGATCGTCAAATTTCCAGTGTCTTTATCCAGGATTGTGCGGCCCTTAAATGGTTTATAGTCTTCCAGATCTTGATTTTTCGGGACCCATTCCACCACAAAATTCTTTCCATGTTTCCACAGGATGTTGGTGAAGGGTTTGGAAATACCAGAAGTGTTTGGACTCAAGTGAAGCTTTCCACCAACTGGTAAGTATGATGGTTCCTGTTGGGCTGCAAGGAGAAAATAATTTGTCAGTCAAACTTAAGATGAGGAAGTGATATGTCTCCAATCAATTCAGTTTTGTCTGGTGGGTTAAACTTTCATTCCTCAGGTTGAACAAAAGGCTAGGTAACAACAATGTAATTTATCGTACTGTCAGCAGTTGCTATCATTTAGTGTTGGGGCATGCAACAAACTACAGCTTGTTGCACCAGTTAAATATATTAAAGATACAGGGTTTCCTGCAGCACCTTATATGGAAGGCTGGCCGCCATGGCTGAGAAATCAATATTTCATTGTATTCATTGAATCATTTCATTGGGACCAAACTGTCAACTGAGTTCCAGAGTGAATATAGCAGTTATCAGCTACATCTGCAGGCCAAAACGTGTTACTGCACATAGAGGGCAGCAGCACGCCCAGCTAACTTAACCCACATTATTTTATTGTTGCCATTATAACTTCAACGTCAGTATATCTGAGTATGTGAGCAATAATCTTATCTTATAAATATCTACTTTCACTGCATCACTTTATTATGTCTATATTTTTATGTCTATTTTATGTCTTATTATGTCTATATTAGCCAAGCATAACCTATATGCCGTGGATATAGGGTTATTCCGGGTCAAATCACCCAAAGAGTTAAACCCGACCACCTCAGATTTTGATGAAATTTGGTATTCTAACCAAATCTCCAATTTCAGGTCAGTCGGACCAGTGGTTTGGGAGACACGGACCCCCAAAGTTTGAGATTTTGTGCAAAAAGGGGCATGGCCAACCTTTGAACCCTCAGGATCTACTGGGCCAATCTTCAAAACAATGGTAGTGTTGGATAGGGAACTTGACAGGGATTCAAAAGAAGTTTCAGAGGTGTAATATTTTTTGTTTAGCAGCAATACAGATTTAAAAAATGCATACCCACAGAGATGATTGATAAAATGCATTATAATGTATATTTTCTACATGTATAGATTCCTCACATGACCAAAACCCATCTTGGGAGTCAAAATCCACCTGACATGACAAGGAATGCTTGAAGGATATGAAAAGTTTACCTGGGAAATTGTGAACCGATGGTTTACCTGAGAAATTGTGAATTTAGTCCAACCATATATCTTTGTATATTCTGTATATTAATTTTGCATTTGTATTGTACATATGTTCGCTGTTACATACTAACGATGTTAAGTGTGATATGAACTATTTCAAGCTACTGAAAGACAATGAAAACAGGTAAAATATTGCCTACTGTATACTTTCAGTATAAATAAAAGATTAATAAGAAAAAAAAGAAACCAAATGGCATGTTTAGTGATGCCACATCTTATAACGTTGTACATGGGAATGTGGTGATTGTCATGTCAGAGACAAACACTGGGTGCCGATTGTCACGTCATAGAAAAACTGGACAAAAATGAGAAAAAAATTTGTGCTGTGACTGTCTGATTAGCCTTCAGAAATCAAAGGTCAAAGCCCCTGCAGAGGAGAGCTGTCGAACCTCCGGTTGTTGTTTCCCCAGCAAAGGACTTCGATTTGAATTCTACCCTATCAAGTTTAGGTGAAACTCCTGTTAAGCTCCATTCACTAGCATCTTCCAGTAAACGAATGAAAGGACAGCAAAAACTAGCATCAGCTACAGTAACATTGAAACGACAGCTTGAACAAGTCTATGATGTCCCACTTAATTCTCCTGAAAGTAACCTTGACTCATCAGTAAAATCAGACCTTCAGTTATTCAGGAAAGTGTTGGAGGAGCGAAAAGAGAAATTCAACGGTCAGAATCCTACCAAGAGCATGTGCAAATATTGACTTTGTCACCCTTTACCATTGAAAGGACTATAAATTCATTTGAAACGACCAATTACCAGTTATTGCTGCTAAATGAAGATTACACCTCTGAAACTTTTATATGTTTTCGTTAACATGTGGGAGATTAAATTTCAGGAAAGCCAAGATGGGTTTTGGTCATGTGAGGAATCTATGCATGTAGAAAATATACATTATAATGCATTTTATCAATCATCTCTGTGGGTATGCATTTTTTGAATCTGTATTGCTGCTAAACAAAAAATATTACACCTCTGAAACTTCTGTATATTTTAGTTAACGTGGGTGATTCAATTCCAGGAAAGGTAATCTCAAGGTCACATGATCCACAAGGTCAATTTCAAGGTCATAGCAAAGGTCAAGAGGTCAAGAGGAATGACCCTATAGGAAAAAATGATCTAAGTGCGTGTTTACCTTCCATTTTAAGCAGAATATAGAGGATATAGTTATTGGTAAATTAAATTTTTTTTTTTAAAATGACTTAAGTGATATACTAAGTTAAACTTAAAATGGCAACCATGAAAGCCTGAGATTGTTACATCATGTCCTGGGTATTGATAAACACATTCTGGTGTTAGAAATCTGTCATGCTTTCCACAACTATTGGCTCTCTTGATAAGAAAAATCCCAAATGACCATAGAAAATAAATAACAGAATGATCTGAATCATGTGCTCTGGAAAATCGTGTAACTCTATCAATAGATTAGAGGCAAATGACCAATTGATTGAGAAGCTTCCCATTGAGGGGACATCCAAATACTTTTATAGGGATAGGGGATTTGGGATTGTAGAGAAACTATTATCACCAAAGGAGAATCAATGTTCGAGTTGGTAGCCACAGTATAAAAACCCGCACATATGGGTTTACACATTTCTCAAGGCAGGGAAGAGACATCGAAAGGGTGTCCAGTTAACTGATCAAAGCATGACTCACATTTTTGTGAATTCATGGCTAAACTGCTGTACTGCTCCGACAACTGTAAGTGCATTTTTCCGAGGATGCAAGTGTGATACGAGGCTTACATGTTGAAGGCTATAGTGAAACAAGGCGGAAATTAAGAGTTGCTAATGCAAACCCCTGAGCGATGTCAATTGTTACGCACAAGCAATGGGTCAGACGAGGGTATAGTTGATGACCATTAAAACTGACCAATGATGGAACATCACTCGATTCCGACTGCTATGATAAACAAAAGAAATTGTATTTAGAAGGCTTTTATTTTGAAGGCTATGGCTAGAAAAAGCAGAAGCTCACAGTTGGTAATGTTTACCACTAAATGATGCCATAATGAGTCATTTTCCACCAAGTGGTGGAAACGAACTTGGGTAATGTTATTGGGTAAACTATTGAAATTGTTGACCAAAGGTATATAATCTTTGTCAATTGTACTGTCTAATGGTCAAATCTAATTCATGGTTAGAGAACTCTGGAAACGAAAGCCCTGAAATAACGACCACGCTTGAGTGGACTATTGGCGAGTTACTTGATATAAGCGAACTACTAACCGTACAGTTCCGATTCTGAAATATGTCCAGAATGAGATATTGATTGATTAACATTGAAAATCTATTGCTTTGTTTAATTGTTGTGAAACGTTTCCCCCTCGTGTCTATGGGAACTTGAGCTAGCCACCTAGCCGCTAGTACACTTCCAGTACGCTTCCACTCCCTATCAGGCTTTTATTCTTAACGTTCCGGCCGGAAGTGCTATTGTATTTGGCTAGTTGACACTGCGGAAATATAGCACAAATAACCTTAATACTCTATATTCTATTATTTCCACCCATGTCGACTTGTATGGTAATTATGCCCGCATGTTAGATGGGGCTTTAAATTCAATAAAATAAATATAAGTCACTAAACAATCCAGTCTTAGTCCGGGTATCCACAGTATCCACACTAGGCCTCGTTGAACAGTTACTGTTAAAGACGCGTACCATACTTAAACCAATCATTTTAAAAACTGAGACTGTAGCAGCAACACATCCACATAACATACCAGCCTAGTTTTCATGATTATTATAAGAAGTAAAGTCGAAAAATGAACAGGGCGTTTCCAAACTGAACCTACCTAGTACCGAGTGCAGCAGCAGGAAAGCCGGTAGACATAAACTCATATATCTATACATGTCCGCAGGTTGATTTAAAGCTGTGAAAAATCAATACTACTATCAGAAAGCTGTTAATTCAGATGTTAGGTCATCTTAGCATGTAACTTAGCACGTTGCTGCTTCGTCGTCTCCACCCTTTTTTTTCTCTGTCCCTTCTTCTTCTTCTTCTTCTTTGTGTTTAACGGCGGTTGGCATCCAGCTGATTGGTGCATTACCGCCACCCTCTGTTCCGGAGTGTGGATCAGACAATGGGGTTTGGGGCTTACAGTCTAATATTCAGTTTAAAAAAAAAAAACAACAACCAAAAACCCAACAAAACAAAAAATAAAATAATAATAATAAAAAAATAAAAATAAAAAGTGCTGCTTAGATCCTATGAATAATCCCTGTGTCCCTCAGAAAACCCAATAATACCCTAACCTTATCCCTCTCACCCATGTTCAATAACCCCTGCAGTGTAAAATCCTGCATCCCTAACTCCCTAAGCCTGCTCCTCATCCCCTCTCTCTGTGCCCTGTACCGCCTACACCTTAACACCACGTGCTCTACAGACTCCTCTACCTGACACCTCTCACACAATCCTGTTTGATGCTTCCCTACCAGCTTCAATGTTTTGTTTAGTCCACAGTGTCCCAGCCTCAACCTAGTCAATACTGTTTCCTCCCTCCTGTGCCCACTATATACCCTGACTGATTTTACACTTTGTTGAATTTGATATAGGTGCCGACCCTTCACTTCTTTATCCCATCTTTCCTGCCATAATTGGTTTACCTTTTCCCATATTATGCATTTTACTTCTGCTTTGCTGATACTGATATGCATTTCAACCCTATCCTTCTGCAATGCTGCCTTAGCCAACGTGTCCACCCTCTCATTCCCTCTCACCCCCACATGTGCTGGAACCCACAGAAATGTCACCTGTCTTCCCTGAGTTTGAATTCTTGTGATTGTCTGAAGGATGTTGAACAGTATGTCATTTCTGCTTTTTGAATTGAAAGACCTTATGCTTGTTAATACTGAGGCTGAATCTGAGCACACCACCACCTTTTGCGGTTTGTTTTTTTCTGCCCAAAGAACTGCCACCAACACTGCCACCATTTCCACTGTGTATACACCCAAGTGATCTGTTGTTCTCCTACTAATCCCTATTCCCTTTGCTGGTACCGCTACCCCAAACCCTGTCACCCCTGTTTCTGGTTTCTTTGCTCCATCTGTATAAACTAGCGTGAAGTCTGCATATTCTTTTAGTATCCGATAATTAAAAGCACTTACTAGATCTATTCCACCTTTACCTTTGCTTTTTTCCACCAGCAAATACCAGTCAACATCTGGCCACACTAAACTCCACGGAGCAACTGCAGGATACATCACACATGGACTCACTCTCAGCTTACTCAAATCTAGCTGTTTTGCCGTCTCGTTAGCCAATCGCCCAAACCTACCACTCTGACTCCCCCGTGTCTCCCAGCACTCTCGTAATACATCCTTAGTGGGATGAGAGTCACTGTGGCCCTGCAGATTAGCCCAGTAATTAGCCATTAGCTGCTTCCTTCTTATGTTCAGCGGCATTTCCCCTAATTCAACCTGGAGTGCAGGTGTTGGTGATGATTTAAAAGCCCCACTACATACCCTCAGTGCTTGTGACTGTACCACATCCAATGTACCCAATAGAGACCTCGCCGCTGAGCCATACACCACACACCCATAATCCAATTCTCTGTCCCTTTCCGGTGTCGTAGTATTTTCCCACTCCGCCGCAGAATCTGACTCCCCTTCGCGTGAACGCGCGCACACTTAGCACGTTACATTCTGTGGTCAATTTACGTGATTTCTATCATAAATGTTGGGGTTTTCGGGTTAAATATGATTCGGTAGCCAACTGTAAACAGTCAGCTTCAGTTTAATACAGGATATATGTATAATGAAAGAGTAGAAAATCGGCAGGAAGACGATTTTATGCGGGATTTCGTTTCACTTAGTTTTGTTTCGCAAATGTCACTGAACGAAATTCACGTCTCCTCTTACGCTACAGCCTAATAAACAATTCAAGGTTATTTGCTGACATATCTGGACCTGTTTGTCCCCAGAGGTAACAGGGAAGAGACTGGCCTCACGAGAAGCCTCCTCCTCTGCTCATCCAGATCTCAGCACTCTTCATCTATCAACACCAGTGCCCAGACTCTACCGGGGGATATCCGACTCTACTCTCGGCTTCACGACCCCCTTTTATAAATATGAGGACATCAGGGTGGGGTCTGTTGGCCAAAGATTTATCATATTTCATCATTGTTGTGCACGTGTCAAAACAATAACTGTTCACTGAGAAAAATGAAGTCTCTCCTGATTGAACTAAAACCTGACTTCTCTAAGAATGCAAGATGTGACCCTCACCAAATTCACTCAGCGGGCATATCTGGACCTCTATTACAGATTTATAAAGTCTTGTGTAACTAGTCAATACAGGGGAGAAATTAGGAGGGGAGTCACATTTTGATGGGTCAGTTTTTACATCCAACAAAATCTGACTCCCCTATTATATTAGGAATGCAAGATGTGACACTCACCAAAGTCACTCAGCAGGCATATACTGACCTCTACTAAGGTGAGTGGGGGTGGGGGTCATAATTTAAGTGCTGAAGAAGATTTGCTTAGCTGTAACTTTCTGCTTCTTCAACTATGCGTGACTGTCTTTCTCCACAATTTCCCCACAATTAAGTATGTTGCATTGTATTTGACCTTGTATTTGTCTAATTTCATTGGCATGATTCGGCTTGATCACATGTTGACAGTTAAGTAAAGGCCATACAGCATAAGCTGTGGGTGTATTAGTTGAACTAGTTTTTTGTCAGTGTCTCCTGCATTATTAAAATCGACTGTTCAGTTATATTTAGGTTGATTTTAGGTTCCCGCATAAAATCGTCTTCCTGCCGATTTACTACTCTTTCATTATTCATATATCCTGCAGTAAACTGAAGCTGACTGTTTACAGTTGGCTACCGAATCATATTTAACCCGAAAACCCCAGATTTATGATAGAAATCACGTAAATTGACCACAGAATGTAACGTGTTATGTAACGTCTTATCTTATCTAACGTGTTAAGTGTGCGCGCGTTCACGCGAAGGGGAGTCAGATTCTGCGGGGGAGTGGGAAAATACTGCGACACCTGTCCGAAATCGAAAGTTAAAAAGGCTGCTGATACTTGAAGGGCAGAAGGGTAAATACTGAGAAATAGAAAAATCTGCCGTTTGATAAAACCGTTTCATCTTTAAGCAAGTCAGTTATTTAAATCATCTGGGAATTTAAGTGGAGTGTATGGAGATCAAATTTTTTTTTAGCATTTCTGCACAAAACTAAGATTTGATTGTTACAGTCATTTGTGGAGCATTACTGCCATCAACTGACGAGAGATGGACATGGATGGATGATCTACACACCCTTTAAATCCGGTTTCCTCTAAGACTGTGAATATGCTGAAAAGAAATGGATTTAAAGTCCATATTCTTTATTCCTTTGCGTTTCCACTCTTGATCCAGGTTTTTGTCTCTCACGTGCATATTGGAAGATTGGAAACATGTTCCACTGTTATTACAATAGTCACATGTGGATGCCCATTTAACTGTGAAGAGTAATTTAATTGTGTATGACCTAATATCAATCCACTAAAAATACATTCATCTCTCCATCTTGTTTCTGCAGATACCCACAATCTGCTGATATATTGATGTCTCCCTCTGGTCTCCTTATCCCACATCTCCTAACACTGATTCCTAACCTAGCAGAAATGTTGTTGTGTCTGCTTTACTGCTTTACTCATTTATCAAAAACGAATACAATTTTGTTACTCAGTACTCAGATACTTCATATTCAAGAATACGTTGTTTAGAACTGATATGAGTCAACATTTTTAGATCTTTGAGAAATGCTCATGAAATTGAAATATATCTGAATATCTTGTTCACACACCATTTGGTGTTTCAAATTGTTGTCACACCATATATTTCATTCACATATGAACACATGTATACTGCTAATGTGTGGATTGTTTTGGTCTTTTAACAACTAATACCAGATTAATATGAATTATATATAAATTAATATGGTCATCTGTGCGTTATTGTCACAACTGCTAGTGCTTTAACTTTGAAAAGGGACTTCCATTACAAAAACAATTATATATATACAGTACATATATATATATATATATATATGGAATGGAGCCTGTGAAACACCACCACCCCAGCACCCACCTGTGGGATCTGTGTCATGGTCCCCCTAGAGGGGAATGCTATGATGCTCCCTGCCTCACTTGGCTGTCTTAATTACGTTGCACAGAGGCCTATGCCACAGAGCCTTGACGCCAGAATAAAATGTCAAATTTATTCTCAATAAAAATATCTCATCATCAAAACGAGAGTTGGTTGACTGAACTATATTTTATTAAGTCAATTATTTTTTAAATTATGCAATCTTGTTTGAAAAATATCATTTGACAAAAATGTTTTTGCTAAATGATGGACTCAGATGGTAGCGGACTCACTTTTGGATCCCACTGTATAATGGACTATATATTATATTTGGTTTGGTGTTCTTCATGTCCTTGCAGATTAGCCAAAGAATTAACCATTAGTTGTTTCCTCCTTAATTGTAATGACATCTCCTGTACCTCCACTTGTAATCCTGCAAGCAATGTTGTTTAAAGAGCTCCACAACAGGTTCTTAATGCTTGGGCCTGAATACTATCTCTTTTCAAGTTTTTTTTTATCAGCCTCCCATTCTATACCTGTAAAACATTTAATCACATCACACGCTGTGGTGTATTCGTTAAAACACAAGAAAAGATGTTCCTGATTCCTTCATTTATGACAGGGCCCGGGACAGAATTTGCCTCTATGCCTCCCCCCATTATCACCTATATCATAGTGACACCCCTTTTTAACGTAAATCCAGCCTTGTAGGCCTATGTTTAAAGCTGTGTAAAGGATGAATAGTTGACACAACATAGATATGATGCACAATAGGTCAACTCAGAAATAGACGTAAGAAATTGGACATCCACCCTTACTTATGGAAAGCTATACCTAGATGAAATGATCACAGGCCCTGTACTGACTTCTGTCTTTGCCTTGACATCTTTGCAATTGAGGCTAGCCATAGTTGTCTTCTTTGATAATGGCTTTGTTTTTTTTCTCCTTTATTTTGGAAGTCTATACAAAGATTTCTTCTCCACCGTTTTTCCTGTTTTATTCAAACAGCCAACCACAACAAAAGAGCACTACTGTCAAAGTCAGGCAGTTGCACTGGAATTACATAGTGGTTTCCGAACGCGGCCGCTAGGGGGTGCTACAATACTTCTACAAAGCCTCAATTATACATCACTGATACATCTGATTGATTTTGTGTTTAGCATCAGCTCGTTAGCTAGCTGGTCAGCAAACTATCACTTTCTTGTTGTAAACACGTGACACCTACACACTAACAACACAAAACAATATAGTAGAAGCTATTAGTAGTGTCTAGTATAGTAACATTAACACTAGTTAACTAATTAGTTACTATACTACTATACTATACTATATACTACTTTACTATATTAGCCTGCTGCTGGTTAGTTAGCAAGCTAACAATATAAAAAAAAAACACCTGTTCAGGTCTTTTTAAGCTACAACCAGAGTGTTTTGGAGTAGAGATATAAGCCAGTTTACTGTCACAATAACCTTCAATTGGAAACAAATCTACCATTTCATAGAATATCCACTGACCTACTGTCAACTGAAGGGTCAATTCACCGGATCTCCAACAATACTATTTTATGCACGTCCAATTCAATCTAGCTCGGGGATTTATTTTGAAGGTTGTGCCCGGAAGTGCTATGTTTCATTCTGTGTGTGTGACACAGTCAGCTCGATGGAAAATCAGTGTGAGTCTGTACCGTTAAACCACCACGTCAAAGAACAGGACAGCACGGAGAAAACTTTCTAATCAACTCCAATTAGCCTCCCGCTTAACTTCACATGTGGACTACTGCCGGATCTGTCTGGCATAAACCTACATTTATACTTTTATTCACGATGGCAGTTTTTTCCTGACATCAGTTTAGAGGATTATTTAACATTTTCTAACTTAATTGGTCGGTACGGGTCGTGTGTTTCTCTGCCAGGTAAACTGATGGAAAATGCAGGTTTCAACATTTGACTGGACGCTTTGGTTTTGTTACAGATCTTTGTTGTTTTCTAGTTATCGGGGTGGGGTTGCGTTTGTGGGTACCGGGGTAAGAATAAAGAGGAGGGAGAAACATTGCGACACAAAATCAAACTTTTTATCGCTCAGATCAAAAATGATTTCCGATCGTTTTAAGCATCTAGACCAAGAACGACTTGTAAGGAAAAGTTGTAAGGATAGTTTAGGATGAGGAGTATGAATCCGGGTTTGCCTCACCTAAATATTAAATGAGAGACTTGTAAATCCCAGAATGATGTTTCATTACTACTGTAATGTGGAGATGGCTCTCTGAGCGAAAACTGATGTGGAGTTTGCTGCACGTTGATCGACTGAGGCATTATAGCCCTCTATCCTCTATTCCTCTTTGATAGCAGAACAAGAATACAACCCCAACTGTATTCTTACTGTGTGTGTGTGTGTGTGTGTGTGTGTGTTTCAGGATGGCAGACTGGAGTGCCCTGGGGAAGCTACTGGATAAGGTCCAGGCTTATTCCACTGCTGGAGGGAAGGTCTGTCTGCTTCTGGTTAAAGTCACATTTTGACTTAAAAACATTTCTAAATGAAATCAGGAGTACACAGGGAATACATTCTGCCTCTCCGTTAATAGATGGCTTTCGTACTTTGTATTTTGCATTTTGTATATTTGAAATACTACTACAGCTACTACTGCTGCTACTACTACTGCTACTATTACTGCTGCTGCTGCTACTACTACTACTACTACTACTGCAACTAGGCTTACTACTACTACTACTATTACTACTACTACCACCACCACAACCACTACTACTACTACTACTATTACTGCTGCTACTACTACTATTACTACTTCTGCTATTACTACTACTATTTCTACTATTACTACTACTACTAGGTCTACTAGTACTACTACCACGACTACTACTACTTCTGCTACTAGTAGTAGACTACTGCTGCTGCTGCTACTAGTGCTATTACTACTTCTACCACCACTACTACTATTACTATTAGTAATAATAACAACCCATCCATCCATCCATATCTTTCCCTCTTGCCCCCTCTCATCCCTCCCCCTCTCATCCCTCCCCCTCCCTCCTCCAGGTCTGGCTCTCGGTCCTCTTCATCTTCCGGATCCTGGTGCTGGGTACGGCGGTGGAGTCGGCGTGGGGTGACGAGCAGTCGGCCTTCATGTGCAACACAAAGCAGCCGGGCTGCGAGAACGTCTGCTATGACAAATCCTTCCCCATCTCCCACGTTCGCTTGTGGGTGCTGCAGATCATCTTCGTCTCCACACCCACCCTCCTGTACCTCTGCCACGTCTTCTACCTGATGCACAAGGAGGAGAAGGTACGCGCACGCACAGGGAGCGTCGACACCAATACTGATATTTTTGGATTGAAGCTGCTATTTTGTACTGGCGATTTTCATGCCATTTTCAGTTCCCACGAAATGTCAGGAATTCACCCAGAATTCATTCAAGGATTTATTTTTGTCTGGGGGCGTCGCGGTGGCTCAGTTGGCTAACGTGCCATCATGTCCTGGGTTCAAAGCCAGCCTGGGACCTCTGTTGCATGTTCTCTCTCTCTCTCTCTCTCTCTCTCTTTTCCCTGTCGACTATCAGTAAAGGCCAAAAAGTCAAACATTAATCTTAAAAAATAAAAATAATTTCTTCTTGCCAGGGTGGAAAAGCCTCCGAAACATCATTTAAAACCATGGGACACTAAAACTGTTGGTCACTGAAACCCATACTAATGAAATTCTTAGGTGTGTTAAGGCAGGTTTCCTTGCAGCTTTTACAAATTGCACTCCTCAAGCTGTTGAGCAAAATAAAGGGAAGAACCTCTCGCATATTGGACGGCAATAACTGGCCAATTTTTAACAAAAGGCCAATATCGGCCCCATATACCAGCAAATCAGTTTCTTTGTATCACCATATGCTGAGCAGCTTTGTTTACCTGCACCCTCATGAAACTTCAATTCTGATTTGATTCCAAGTTAACTCGTCTCATCTCAAATGGATTAACCTACAGAAACAGGTTGCAATCCGATGGTTGCAATGGATTTTCTTCGTTAATACTGGATAGTACTGCCGCCGTGTACATGTAACTTTAATTCTATGTGATTCCCATTTGATTTTGTTCTGGTTGTGTTTCTGCAGCTGAGTGTAAAGGAGGAGAGGCTGCGAGAGATCCAGAGCAGAGGAGAGGATGTAGATGTTCCACTGAGGAAGATTGAACTGAAGAAGGTTGATCAATAACTATTATTTTATGTCGGTTTGATATAATTCACGTATGTCGTTTTTTTTTCATCGTTATTATTATTTGTTACCAAGGCGAAGTATGGGATCGCGGAGCACGGGAAAGTTAAGATGAAAGGAGGGCTGCTGAGAACCTACGTCCTCAGCATCATCCTCAAGTCCCTGTTCGAGGTGGGGTTCGTTTTGTCAACAGGTTTCAATTTTTTCTGCCACCAATCGAGTCACTTTTACAGCATATACCTGATCTTCAAATTCAAGTCTTTAAATCTTTTTTTTTTTGCCCAGGCGAGCTTCCTGTTCATCCAGTGGCACATCTACGGTTTCAGCCTGGCCGCGCGCTACGAGTGCGAGCGCTTTCCCTGCCCGCACAGGGTCGACTGCTTCCTCTCCCGGCCCACAGAGAAAACTGTCTTCATCATCTTCATGCTCGTCGTCTCTCTGGTCTCCCTCGTCCTCAATGTCATTGAGCTCTTCTACATCTGCTTCAAGCAGGTGAAGGACAAGATTAAAGCGTCGGAGGCCGACTTCCGCCTGGCGGGGTCTGGAGCCCGGGACGTGTCGTACATCTACTGCAGCGGCTACCCACCTCCCTCCGCCCCGATGTCCAACCTAGCCTACAACCTAGACACGGTGGAGAAGACCAACTCGTGTAATAACTACAACAAGCAGGCCAGCGAGCAGAACTGGACCAACTTCAGCACGGAGCAGAACCAGCTCGGCCAGAGAGGGAACAACGACGGCAGCGAGTCCAACAGCCGGGGATTCCAGAGCCCCGAACGCCACGCTCCGAAGGGTTGCTATGAGCTGCCGGGGAAAATGGGCACGGTTGGAAAAGAGCTACACCTGCTGAAGTCGGAGACGGACCGGCCCAGCAGCAGGGCCAGCAGCCGAGCCCGGCCGGATGATTTAGATATCTGATGTCTTAAGGATCCGATTCAGACCATTCCCACCTTGGAGTTGTTGTGGGTAAGCTCCTTCTGCCTGATGAGACATCGATGAGTTGAATACGTAGATGAAGATGATGTGCTCCTTTCTTCACGTCCCTGAAATCCTGGCATATGTCTAGCTTCCTGACATAAAACAAGAAATCCACCTCAAAACACGTTAACACTATTATAAAACAGTATCGTGTACCTTTCTTCTTGTCCATTTTGTTGTTTGACAGTGTATTTTGCTCATTCCCATGATTCATTGACCAAATTTAGACGACGTGACACATGTCGAGATATTTCCAGGGCCGCTACGATGGAATTTAACAATCTAAAACATCATAGTTTGGGTGTCAGTTTCTTTCTAGACTCACCGTTTTGCACCGACGTTTGACAATCATACAGGCAGAAAGCTATTGTAGAAGACGAAGAGGTACTAGTTTCTCCACCGTAGCCTCAGTAGACCAGAATGCAACACACTTAAGCTCACTGCACTGGTACTGCATTACAGATGTTGCAAGCAGCATTCTGGCTAAGAAAGACCACGGATTTGTCTCGGGGTGAGACTCTCCAAGTCTTGAACCCACAAGTAGTGTGCCTGCCACAGAGATAGTCGTTCAGAAGTTTAGAAGCATCCGGGATGCAGGCTAGGATTTCTACCAGAGGAGTGAGTTTATTCAACTTATTCAACTATGTTACAAGTAAAACGTGACATATTGATTGTTTGGTTCACTGACTGATAGAGACCATCTTTGTTCAACTGACTGCGTGGAACAGAAAAGAAACCCCGCCCGGAGTCCGACAATGAAAGAATCCCAGTTCACTCCCTGGATCTATTTTTGTTGCTAGACAACACTCATGAACTATCGGAGCCTCTGCCAATTTCAGTGACAGAAGCCTTTTACTTTCTAGAGACTTTCTAGGGTCTTTCTAGAGACTTTCCAAAGAGAAAAGTGCCTTTGACTTCTTGAGGTGATGTTTATTTTCACATTTTGCACTTCATGTTTGAAACCTTGCTTCTTACTCAGTGAGATGACAGTAGGTTGACGAAGCCACCTAGCACTAAGGTGTTGTCTGTGGTACATTCCAATTCCGACCCAATGATTCTGGAGGAATTGGACTGTACCAACTCTTGAACAAGGGGGTTGTGACATAAGACCATGGGAAATACTTGATATTGCTTAACATTCCACTTAAGGCAGTTCATTTTGAAGTATTTTGAGTTTATGTTTTTCTTTGCAGTATTTTTTTGTTTTTATTAGAATGTAAAAAAAAAAGAAAACATTCCAATAACAGCATTTGCAGATACCGGATGGTTGATGATTGATCGATTGATTGATTGACTGATTGATTGGTTGTTTGTTTAATTAGTGGCTATATATTTATTAGAATTTACAAGTAGTTGGGAGAGCCTTTGCAAAGTGTATTTGTATTTTTTTGTATTGTTAAATAATATAATTTTCTGTCCTGATAAACTTTGAATAGATTCAGGGGTCTGGAATCCATTTTCTCTCCCAGAAAGCTGAACAATGCAAACATTTTGTTCGTGTTTTATATGTTTGTCAGTATGAAAAGTTTTTAGACTGATTGTCAAACTGGATGATCTGTTTTGTTCTGGAAAAGGAAACGGAATATAACAAAACCACCATATTTCATTTGTTTCTCGGTGAATGGCTGAATGGCAGACTACAGTAAAGCTAAAAGCTCCAGGGAACCTACATGTATACGTAATGCCCATTATTAAATTAGATTAGATAAAACTTTATTGATGCCATTGGGGAAATTAGGAGGTTGCAGCAGCAAATAGTAATAGGATACAGAGAAAGGTACAATATAAATAGAGCAAATGGGGCTATTAAACATCACCAGCAATTTTAACACTAGGACATATTAAGAAACAATATATATAGAGTGCAAAACTATAGAAATATAGATATATACTATGAAAACATAGATGTACAAATACTGTAGGGATCATAAAAACTGTATTTCCAGTTTATTGTGTTTGAAAAGGCTTTGATATATTGAATTTGTGACATTGCTTTAAGGAAAGCCTGTCCAGAGGTCCTCCCTAAAAAGTCTCTCTCTATTTGCCCAGTAGCTATATTTAGAATGTATATTTAGCTTGTTAGTATTACTAGACTTCCTTTGAAAACAAATGGCTAAAGTAATGCTAACTTGCAGCTTGTGTTATTCTCCAGTTTGACGGAGGAACGCTAACAATTCTAGCAAGTCATTTTTGGGTGAAGATGCATTACAGAAAGTTTTTTTTGACAAATTCCTGGTGAGGGAAAAACAGCAGACAAAAATTCTACTTCTGTGTACTTCTATTAATCCTTTCTGAATCCATGATGAGTGACTCTGGCACAAGAGAACACAGCAGACCAGCACTCCAGCTGCAAGTATCCGTGACGTTCAACTCTGTGTGTACGTGCTTGCGCCAAGTACATAGTGTTCATAAGAAATGCAATTTTTCATCAGTTTCCTGCCAGTGGCAAGTAACAGTAACAAATAACAGTGTTTCAAAGCAGGTTAATTTGATGACATTGGAATCTTAAAGGCGCCGACTTGCTAAAGTTGCTAAAGTCACGCTGAGTCCTTACGGTACACTGAACGAAATGCTGCTAGCTAGCAGCTTCAGTAGTGCAGAAATTCCTGTAAAAAAATAATGTTTGGGTTGTGAAAAAGATCATTTGAAGTTTGAAGAACTCGTTACTTTTCTTAAAACTTTTCATAAATTGTTTCCAAATGTACTATACATCAATGTAGGTATAATGTGGTTCATGTTTTTTTTTTTGTGTGTGGCAGAAACGTTATCAGCAAATTGCCCATGTCTTGTTAGAAGTAAACTGGTCAAAATGTCTTGGTGTCGGCCCAGCGGTGGAGGGACTAGGACCGATCCCAACTTTTTATCCACTACGCTGAACAAAACCATGTGTCTAGCAGGCAATAAGGGCAGTGAGCCGCCCTGTGGCTATGTGTGTGTGTGTGTGTGTGTGTGTGTGTGTGTGTGTGTGTGTGTGTGTGTGTGTGTGTGTCAGTTGCTGGCAGGGCATTGGGCTGGTGCCCACATGTGGAAAAGGGTGGAGAGAAAGAGGGAGTGAAGGAGTGAAAGAGGAGAGTGGTTGAGAAAGAAAGTCTGAGGGTTGGAGAGAGAAACAGGAAAAATAAGAAACTGTAACATTTAAATGAATAATCTCTGACATTTTCTTATAAATAAATGCCTGATTTGCTATCAACACAATAGTGATTCAACCTCTAGCCAGTTCGTGAAAGCTTTTCCATTTACTGTTCTAAACACCCAGTGTCTGGTAGATCTTTCCTGGGAGGAAACCTCTAGAGACAGGAAGTGATGCGTTTTACATCTCTGGTTTGTCTGGAATAAACAGAAGAAGAAAACGGGAGTCAGCGTGAGCAGCGATTGCCACCATGGCTGAACAGACAAAGAAAAGAGCACCACCTACACAGACGTCACGGTACCGGACACACCGTTTGATTGACAGGTGATCTCTGCAGAAACACCACAGCGATGAGGGCACCAAAGTTGGAGACAACACCTGGAAACCCCTGGAAATGGAGGAAAAGCACATACCTGCCCACCATATTCACAAACTGTTATAATCAAAAAATGAAGCTGGTTTTGCATTTTCAGACTAGTCGAGTTGCAGTGTTGCGTATATTCATAGTTAGAGAGAGACAGTAGAGGTTATGCACGTTCAAGTGATGTGGCACTCAATGAAGTCAATAATTCAAGTTTATTTGTATAGCCCTAAATCACAGTTACAGTCTCAAGGGTTTCACAACGCCCACATGACAAAAACAATAAATGAAAAACAAAAATGAAACACAACACCTCCCAAACAAACTCCCATAAAAGTAGGGGGAAAAAAATGGAAGAAACCTTGGGAGGGGCTACTCACAGAGGCATCCCCCTACTGGGCTTGCAAAGGGGCGGCCAAAGCCAAAGACTTCGAAAACAGAGAATAAACACAATAAACACAATAAGGACGCTTGGGGTGAAACGTCTGCATCTGGTGTGGGGCGTCGACAGCAGCACGTTGGACCGCGACGAGCTGCCCAGCGTGGAAACAGATAGGAGACACGCCCAAACACACATTCATTCAAACAGGTGCTCACATACCGGGACGACAGGACACTCCCGATTGATTTGGATTAACAACTGGGGGGGGGGGAATAGTAAAGGAAAGCAAGAATCCCTGCTACCAAGCTTGTATAAAGTCTTCACCCGAGAGCGCATGAAGGTCCGACACGTCTTCATCTGTCAAATAATCACAGTAATCAAGAAAATGAGCTTCTCACCAAATGAGCTGTGAAGCTCCGGGGTTATGCAGACAGTTTTCATCTGCGGTGCGCAACAGATGTGTGTGTTGTGTGAGGAGTTGCCGTACGTCAATGCCAAAAGCTCTTGCGTTGCTTGACAGAGATTAAGAAGGAAAAAGGGATGAGTTTCTAGTGTCCCTACGGTTCTGTTTCTGATTTACTTGGAGGGTGTTTTTTTCAGCGGTCACCATACCAAAATTTTAGACTAGTGAAGAACCTCCGCAGCCAGAAACCGCAGCCAAAATGTACCAGGATTTGTGTTTCACTGAGGCTAAAAACGCTAATCTTGCTGCAACAGTTTTAGAGCAGTTTGTATAATTCATCTATTTTAATCCACAGTTCTCTTTAACACTCCTAACCTTAAAATCACTTGTATTATGAACCTATTTTGACAACAAAAGTAGTAGTAGTAGTAGTAGTAGTAGTAGTAGTAGTAGTAGCAGCTAGCTAACAGTTTCTTCAGTTTGCTCTTCTCCTGCTCCGAGTGTTTTGGAGTAGAGACTAGGGCTAAAGACAAGACAGTTTACCGAGTCACAGTAACCTACATTTGGAGACAGGTCTACCCTATCACACTATTCACTTTTACTTTTACTTCCCAGAAACTCTCTTTTTCCAGCCTGGTTGTCACATACAGTATTCAGACATCATTTCCCAACTACAAAAGCCTCTATAGATAGCTAAGAGGACATGAGCAAGGACGTGGCTGTGACGCTATAACATTGAAAGCTGGCAAGTGTGTGTGTGTGTGTGTGTGTGTGTGTGTATCCGGTTCTCCCAATTGTCCTTGAGTGGAACTGTCTGCCTCAGGAGGATAGCTTTCCTCTTCCTGCTCTCTCTCTCTCTCTCTCACACACACACAGAGAGAGAGAGAGAGAGAGAGAGAGAGAGAGAGAGAGAGAGCGAGCAGTCAAACACAAACACCAGGGAAGACATTTCCGCTGACTCTTGTGTTGTTCACCACAGCTTGGGATCTGAGTGGAGAGAGTGCGCACACACACACACACACACACACACACACACACACACACACACACACACACACACACACACACACAAACACACACACACACACACACACACACACACAGATGTGAGGATCGCAACAGCCTATGAACAGTTGACCGAGTGTTACTTTCCTGCCCCGTCTCTTCTCTGCGTTTCTTGCTGTAATATATATATAATAACGACTACACGGCAGCTTCGCCACTCCGGCTGAAAGTGGAAAGTTTGACTCGGTGTTTGCTTTACATCCTCCACCCCGCCAACTGCGTCTGCTCCGTAGGCCGACAACCCCGCCATGTGTCACCAGATGCTACACAACTTTTATCCTCTCTTATTAGGCCGGGCCAAATGGATATGAATCACTCAGATTTGTGTAAAAGCACCAAACGTTTTCAGACGTTTTCAGAAGTTTTCCTGTATCTGTATCCGCTGAAGTGACCATGATAAGATTGAAAAAATATGTCCTGTGTATGTATCATGTAATATAACTATACTTTTTGTCATTTTTCCATATGTCTGAAACTGAAATTAAGATAATGTGTTTGAGAAATATTGTATACCGGCTGTACGGGAGGGTCTGAGGGTTGCTATTACTATCTCTGTAGCTCTGTGGCTTGTATTTTGGCTGAGAGACGAGAAACACAGAGAAGGTTCTGGTAGGGAATCAGTCCTGGTCCAACACTACATCGTCTTTGGGTGTGCAGAAAGAAACACTTTCACCACAGAGTCCTGTTAATCATGAGTTGGTATATGACACATAGGAGAAGAATTAAAGAGCATGTTGTTTTAACCGGTCTGAATCATAATGACAAGGCACTACTGCCTCGGTTTCACACACACATAGCAACAGGAGTTCAGGGAGTTTGTGAGGGAGACAGAGAGATACTGTGTGTGTGTGTGTGTGTGTGTGTGTGTAGTAGCTAGTGGGCTAGCCTCCCTACTTCGCTGAGTTAAGAAACAAACCAAATTAGTCCAGAGGCTTTCAGACTTTCTCCACCAACGACCCACATTAAACATTTTGCAGGCTGCCCAATTCTCCCCCTCTGATTTTGTTGTCTTGTTGTCTTCTTAGTTTTATTTTCGTTCGTATAGCACATATAGTGCTCTTTGTTTTAAGCCAATGTTTATGTAAACATTAGTCTTATCAGCCTAAACCAGAAGGGGAACTGCACACAGAGGAGCATCCCTCACTGATTCACCCTATTTGCCTAGATGAATGGACACTGGTGGGGAATTTTTCTCACAGAGGAAGTGACAAATCAAAACTTGAACTTACATGTAATATCTTTTCCATGTCAAAATACGGCCATATTTTCAATCGAAGTAATGTGCTGGGGCTCGACAAGACAAAACCCACCCACCTAGTGTGTCCCAAGCCCCGAGTAAGTTGGCCTATTTCCGATGCCAATGAAGTTATGAAATCACTCCTAAAACTGACTGGAAAGCATACTTTATATGCCAACCAGGCTAATTATGGGTGAGTTGGAAGCCATTAGGGGTTTTATAAATCTAACGAAAAGACTGCACATGCATGTTTCCTGTTTCGTGCACACACAGATTTCTACACTTAAATATACACAGTTTTATGCTTTTGGCCCCTGTAGTTTAACAACATATTAACATTTAGGCCCACGTGATCGCAGACAAATCAAGCCAGGCCTCAAAGTCAGCCAAACTGCACAAATGGAACAATGCACAAAAGCTACCATGCCATAATAACACACACCACACTGTGAAATGTTTATTTACAGCAGGTATAACTGAAAAAAAAGCAACCGATGTGACAAATTAGCTAATAAATAAATAAATAAATATTAAAAAATTGTAAACAATGCAGTTGGACAGTGTGGTCAAGCTGTTGGTTGTTTAGGTGAATTCATATATTGTATAATTGGTTATGTAAATGGTCATGGATATGTGAATTTCGGGCATATAGCTGAGCTTAAAGAAACTCAATTTATAATTTGTGATTCTAGAATTTACCCACATTTTCAAATGAATAGGTTCTCTGTAATAAATAATTCATAGTATACATCAAGTTAAGTGGAGTAGCTTAGCAAGTATAATGTATAAAGTGTATAATGATTCAGAACAATTCAGAACAACGTTGCAAGTTCTCAGAAATAGAGATAGAGTTCTAACTTATTAGGTTTGCTGATTAAATACAAACACATTTGTTTAAATAGTGTTGTAAAAACCGAATATTTTTACACTTACGCTTTTATTTTGAAGCCCAACCCGGAAGTGTTATTTTTTGGTTAGTGTGGCCACAGTAACACAACCCAATCTGTTTTCCTCTTCATTCCTACAGTGATCTGTCCATCCTCTTTGTCTTCCACATTCTTCCCAGCCTTCCTCCTCCCATTTCCTCCCATGTTTCACCCCTCATGCCGACAACCTCCATCTCCAACAGATCAACAAAATGTAAAGATGATTTTTTTCCCACTTGTCTCTTATCTAATGCCAAAATGACAAGCTTAGCAAACAATTTTTCCCTTGTACTGATATTGACCTAACTAACAGATTAATAAATTGAAGTTTATTCTAACATATTGAAATTGTTTACGTTTGTATGTCTGAAAAATCAGGCTTTTAACTTTTGTAATGAATGAACAGTGTGGGGAGAGGGTTGCACCTATACACTTTGTATTTTCTTGACATTTTTATTGTTGCACCTCCTCCTGTTGTTTGGGCACAATATTGCCTCCTCAGAATATTAAAGCTTGTTACTATGTGCAGTTTAATCTGTCAATAAGCACCTCTGTCTTTATAGCCCTCTCTCTTTATCGCTTCTCTCTCTCTTCTTTCCCTCTGTCTCTCTGTCTCTCTCTTACTTTGTAGTATTTCATGTATTTTATGTTTTCCTGCAGAGAGCTAACCACCCAGGGAGCTGTGAGAATATGTAAACCACAGCAGCCTCAAGGGACCAAAAGTTTCCAAAGGCGCTTTTTTCCGGTGACCCTACACATATTCGGCAGGATATTAAAAAAGACCATCCATAAATTATCTAACAGAAGTTACCCAATGTTTTATTTACATCATGTATTCTTATATTGGACAGCCAAACATAACATAGGCAGCAGCTTTTGAAATCAACCTGTCAAAACAATTATACGAGCCCTAATGATCATAGGGATCCTAAACTATGACAGGGAGTACAATTCATGTATTGTTGCCACAAAGTTGGAAGTACAGAATCATCTAGAATCTCATTGTATGGTGTAGTGTTAAGATTTCCCTTCACTGGAACTAAGGGGCCCGAACCATGACAGCAGCCCCAGACCATTACTCCATTATATACAGTACTGTGCAAAAGTCTTAGGCACGTGTAAAAAAGAAAATCTGTATTTCAATGCTTTCAAAAGTAATGAAATGAAAAGTTGCTTAAAAAAACTAAAAAAACTATAAAGAGCAGTAATGTAAAACACTAATGCAGAAAACTAAAAACTAAACATCTAAGACCAAGTGTATATTAAAAAAATCTAGGGGGCCTAAGACTTTTGCACAGTACTGTACATTAGAAGGGGTGTCTGCATACTTTTGGCCATGTAGTGTATGTCACTGGGGCACCACGACTTCGCCCTCAGTAAGCTTCCTCTTCAGCTGTGTTCAGAAGAAAACACAGTAAACAGAAACAAGACGTCACTGGGTATTGAAAGAAAGCAAACCAGGAAGGAAGAGCATTTTTAGATCATGGCAGCGCTCCGACTTGGGAACCCTTCACCTTTTTAGGCCTGACATAAATCCTTTGTATCACAATTGGTAATATTAAACTGATGTAGTTTATATTAACATGGGATGTTTTAAGGAAAAAACTTAAATTGATGTTTTTCTGAATACATAATTGTTCAATTGAGGAGAATTTCCCTATAAGGTGTTTCAAACACAGATCGCTCTCTATGTGACAAACATCACGTCCTGAGGGGGGCGCTAATTGCCTTACTAATACCAATAACAGCTGCACTTCCGAGGGTAGAGTCTTGGACCAGTATCAAACCAACTAGAGTGAAAGGGGACTTCCGGTCATATTCCAAAATAAAACTACATAAAATATGAATCAAAGATATATAATAAAAATAAAGAAATAAAACGTCAAAATAAAACTCACGAATATGTATTTCAACGTTTCTTAGAAAAATTTAAAATATCAGAAGTGAAAAAGAATCTATTTAAGGAGCAATCTGTACTAAATGAAAATACATGTGTTGTTCTTTGCAACATGTCCGTTTCACCGCATATATTGATCGCCATATAGGACTATGCAAAAATGCCATATATTTAGGGTTGGCAAAAATATACTAAGAAACCAAACATATCTCAGAAAACTTCGAGGGCTGTCACCTATCTTATAAAGCCTATTTTAATATATTTCATTTGCCCCGTTTTTTCTAAAGCATATACTCATGCAACCCCAGAATTTTGCACCTTTTTGCATAGGCCTATAAGGCTGCTATATATATATATATATATATATATATATGTTAAAGGACAATTTGCACACAAAAAACGCCCAAACCCACATCTATTTAGGCCTATCAGCTAGAGTTTCACTCCATATTCATAATACAGGCTCCACTGAGTATTTTGATACGATTTATGTCATTCTGTCCAACCTAATACTGTATTTAATTTTAATTTTTGTTCCAGGAGTGATGGATTCTACGGTTTTAAAGTGTGAAGCAAGCCAGCATGGTGCTGGAGATATTAAATTAATCAGAAATAACCTGCCAGTTCTTATTTACCTGCTTTAATAGATTACAGTCATGAGAACATCAATGGAGAGGAGTCATACTGTGTGTGTGTGTGTGTGTGTGTGTGTGTGTGTGTGTGTGAGACAGAGGGGGGGCGGAGGAGGAGGGGGAGGGGTAGATAAAGAGAGAAATGTCAAAAGAGAAAGAGAAAAAGGAGGAAACTGGAAGGGAGACTCAGAAAGAGGGGAGAAAGAGAGAGACGGGGTAAAGATAGAGCGGGAGGGGAGAGAGAGATAAAGATAGGGAGAGAAACAGAGAGGAGAAAGAGAGAGAATTTGCAGAGAGAGAGAGAGAGAGAGAGGGCTGTGCGTTGCATTGCATCGTGCGTAAATGTGACCAACCTCGGTGTCATCCCTCCATCTCTCCATCTCTCACTCCAGCTTCCCGCGGCTTCTCTCGCTTCCTTTGGCCGAGATCACCTGCTCGGTGGTCGGCCCAGCGGTCTGGACCGTGGAGCCCCGGGCTTCTCGGCTCGGCGCCCTCCTCCGGGGGTTAGGGGGAGCGCCGGGGACCTCCTCTGGGTTCCTACCGGGATTCGTCTCCGCCTCCTCCGAGAGCCATGCTTCGGAGCGCCGGGAAAGACGCGGCTCGACCCGTTCTCGGATGCCGGTGATGCGGGGTCTGATAGCCCCGCAAAACACCTTCCTGGACACCATCGCCACCCGGTTCGATGGCACTCGTAAGTAGAATCATATATAAGCATTGCATACGCGTGGTTTAGTGTTGGATGTAGCGATCAAGTTGACAAGAAGAACAGTTTGTATACTACTGGAAACAGTCATTTTTGGGGAATTTATGTCACGAAATTGTGTGATGAATTAATGTGATAAATTAGACATAGGTCATCAAGCTAGAGGAAATCAACTCAACTCAAATCAACTTGAATCAAATCAAACTTTATTTATATAGCAACTTTTGTGCAGGCTTTGCAATACAAAGTGCTTTCCAAAAATCAGAAATTAGTATAGTATATAGTATAGTATAGTATAGTATAGTATAGTATAGTATAGTATAGTATAGTGCGATATGAAAAGACAATGAGATGTAAAATGAGAAAACAATAAAAAAGAGAGGAAAATAATAATAATATTAATAATAATAAAAATAAAATAGAAAATAAAAGCACCATTATGTAAAAGCCAGACTAAAAAGATAACACACTGTTTAAAAATATCCACAGACTGTGATGCCCTCAGATCCTCAGGCAGGCTATTTCAGGGGCATGAACCAATAAAAGTAAAAGCTGCCTCCCCATAGGCAGTAGTGTTCACCTTAGTACCACTAAAAGGCCAATGTAAAAACATCTGAGGAAAATGATGGTCACATACCTTAAAACCAATAAGATGATTTTAAAATCAATCCTAAAACTAACAGGCAAACATTGTAGGGACTCTAAAACAGGTGTTATATGTTCTCTCCTTCTTGTCTTTGTAAGCACACAAGCTTTCCTAAAGATTCCATGAGAAGACCAGACAGGAGAGAATTGCAGTAGTCAAGTCTACTGGTGATAAAAGCATGCAAAAGCCTTTCTGTATTGTCTTTGCAGCAAAACGGTTGAATCGTGATAAAAAACTGTTCGGGTGACATAGTTGATGCAGGCTTCAAAAATTAAAACAGGGTCTAGAAACATGCTTAGGTTGTTGGCGGGGCTTCATATTAGGAGCTGTGTAAGAGTCATCCATGTGTTAATGTTATCAATACACTTAATTTGTCAACAGGGCTAACATCATCAGGAGACACAGAGATATATAATTGAGTATCGTCAGCATAGCTGTGGAAATCAAGCCTGTGTCTCTTGAAACTGAATTTCTTAATAGTGGAATTGTTAACTGGATCATCAAGCCTAAAAGTTTTGACAGCAAACCCTGACCACCATATCACAAGTGTATGCAACAGTCTCTAATCCATTTACATCGATTTATTGCCTTTGTGTAACTCCTTAATCTAATCATTATCTTCAAGTAATTCAACTGCCACAGATTGAAAAGAAAGACTGCTTTATAGTATCTTAGCTTGACAAACCTCTAATTAAAGGCATTAAAGGTTTCATGAAACTATTACTACTTTATTATCAAAGTAAGATAGTAGACAGCTGGATGATAGGATTCGATTTGGCTTTTTGAAGGTTGATTGAAGCTGCTCAGACCCAGGACTTGTGTGAAATCTCATCAAAATATCTCAGTTCAGGTTAAGACACAAAGTTCAGTTGGGGGAAGAGTTTTTCTTCCAAAACAGGGTACAGGCCAGAAAGTGAATTCTGAAAGCCAGAAATATCAGCAGATGTCCAAGTAAATCATTGAGTCATTTTATTGATCAACAACCCAACAATCATATTTATTACACCTTTAAAAATGTGTTAATAACTACACATTTCATTTCATTCACATTCATTTTCATCTTGATATTTTTTCAGCACACGCGTTACAGCTGGGGTAATGTCACGGTGACATCCCAAGTTCAATATTAGATATAATAATTGTTGAGTTGATATGAGGTTTTTGTCAGACAACTTTTTTGAGGTCAGACTGCAGGTGATGTCTGTCTCACACGAGTGGATGAGGCAAAAAGGCATGTGGTGTGGTGTGTTTACAAGCAACAGCTGAGTGAGATTAGTCTCTGGTGTGACAGAGAACATAGCGTGATGCGTTAGAGACCCATTTACATAAATTTCTACAAATTGACCATCTTTATATTTAGTGGCGGTCCTGCCGATATTGTGGCAGTGTGCCACAGATTAACCTGTGTATGTTCAACGTGGGGCCCTGGGTAGCGAGCCAAAATGTGGTTTGTGTACAAAACCCCAGGTGCGTAGTTTGGATGAGACGCCACTTACCATGACGCAACCATTGAAAATAACGGCGGGTGCAAAAAAGGTGTGCTATCTGATCACGGCCTTAGCGATGATATTTTTGAGTTTGAGTTTATTTTTAAAGCAAACCAAACATTGCAATGTCAACTGCAAACCAAATATCAAGCAAGTAGTTACGCAATACCGTATTACATTTGATACTGCTGATGGTTTTGCTGTTATCATTACTATAATTGTTATTATCCTGGGTTTCAATGGAGCGTTTTAGTGTGCCATGGTCTAAATGCTGTTTCAGAGGCTTTTCTACCTTGACAAGAATAAAAGTCTCAGAGAAACACTGAATACTTTGGCATGAAATTGGTCACATTTAATGATATTGTATATTGACACAAAATTGTCTATTGGCAACTTTGGTCGAAAGATATTGGTATCTACCTTCAAGAACCCATCTTGGTCAAACCGTAGTATATACATATTCTACAGGGAGTCAGACCTGCTATAGTTCTGGGCAGAAAGCTCTTTTAATCAGTGTACCAACAACATGCAGCGGTACAACGACAATGTAGCCATGACGTTTGATCTTGTGTGTCTGTTCTGCACATCTTTGAGTATGAACCTGACCCTTGTTGCTATGCTGGTAAAACAGGTCCTGTCAATCAAAAGATCATAGCAATTTGTTAGTGGCCATATTATTGAAGGGGAAAGGCTGCCTTATTGGGGAATTTGAAGCTACACATAAGCTCAAAGAGAACGGATGAAGTAAGAAAGTCGACAGAAATGTATAGCCTCGGGAATGATTGTTCTGTTTGTAGTTCAGAATTTCACACAAGGCAGCACTATACCAACTCTGTGAAGCTCAGTACAGTTTTTGTTTAGACTGTGTCACAGAGGTGCTGGTTCAATTCTGTGGTAACTTTGGAATCTGTAGTTTGGTGTTTAACAATTATCCTGTTAAGTGTCTGTCTGCTTCGACTTGCCACCACTGTTCCTCTTTGCTGATGCAGTTTGTCAGGAATTCAACTTAATATGACTGGCCTGTGTCATTGCCTTTGTAATATATATATATATATGAATATATATAGTGTTCCACATCCCCTTGATGCATATTTATGATCCTGGGTTTTTATTTGACAGCTGACTTGACAAAAGAAATAATCACAGTCTACATCGATTTGTAAACCCAGACCTGAGTCATTCATATTTATGAGCACTAGCAAAATAATGGAATTTGTTATAATATCATGCAGACCTAGCAGGCCTAGCTCATCTCCCCATGTTGTATAAGCATCAAGTCACAAATCTTGCCACTAGCCAGTTTGCGGCTGAGGCAGGGAAACTTCTGTAATTAAAGCTGCACTACAATTTTTATGTAAACATTCTGCTGTCTTCTCAGCCTAAATCTGAAACTGTGGCTGCAACAGTGCAGTGTTGCACCCCCCCCCCATACTACACAGGAAGTAACATCCAAACTTAAAGCTGCATTATGTTCCATTTTTATGTAAAAATACAAGCGCCTTATCAGTCTAGTAGTTCATGAAGTGGGGCTGCGCCAGAGAAGACTGGCCCCCCCAACTTCATTGAGCCACTGTACATTCGCGCCATTTGCCCCAATGAAGTTTTGGAGTCGGGTAGGTACACTGGCGAGAAAGTTTCCTCTGAGCACAGTGAAGTGACGAACAGAAACTTACGAGTCAAACGCACACAGCTCTAGTGAGCTAGCTAGTGCCTCGGCTATCGCTGCAGAAAGCTAAGGGTACTGGAGTCTTCAAAAATACAAACAGTTACCTCTCGCTGCCACTTGGGGCCGCCAATGAGTAAATTACAGAAAGTTAGATAGTGCAAGTTAAAGAGTGGAATCCAAAAGTGTCTCCTAAACAGTCACCAACGATTTGCCGAACCCCTTCGCCACCTCTACCCACCACACACTAAGAAGACATTTAGTTTACTGGTGTCACCTTTACAGGATTTCTGGGTATTTAAGTCTTCAGAATTCAGACACTGCCATTCCGGGCCACCAATTTGCGCAGATGCCTAGGACAGCTTTAATGCCAAGTTGAGGAAGTCCAAAACTCCTTGAATACTGAAAATAACTGTAAAAATGGCTTATAAATGGCATTCCCAAAATACTTGAAACTAACCATGGAACAAAAATGTATTGAGGAATACTAAAATTCATATACAACAAAGAAAGACTGCAATTTAACTAATGGACGTCATTTGAGGATAGGGTCTGTTAAGGGGGAAAAAAAGCAAAATGTTTTTGTTTTTATTGTATTTTTTTTTTTTGTGTTCATAGTAGGGGTTGTTATTGACTGGAGGTCATAGTTGACCCTCTTTTTTATTTACCTCTGCATCACTGGGCACATCTTCATGCTCAAGTGGGAAGCAAAGTCTCTCTAGAGCTTGATGCAAGACAAAGAGACAGAGCAGGAGAATTTGGGTTGACTGAATGAGACGGTGGGGTGACCGATCCGTGCAATGTTTTAGTGTTTTTGCCAGGAGGAATGTCTCGGGCTGGAGTTTTGAAGCTCATTTAGTGCAAAAAATGTTGTTTAATAGCAATACAAATAGTAATTAATATTATAAATATGTATTATACTTTATTGGCTTTCAGCTTGGTACCTTGTGTTGAAACACTATTATATGGCTTGGTGTAAATGTATTGGATTGAAACCATATAATATGAATTGAGATTACATTATATTGTATTATTAATGTGACTATTAGTAATTCATCACAATGGTGATGAACAAATAAATCTCTTTTCAGCAATATATAATCGTTATTATATAATACTGAATAAAAATTGTTTCATTCACTTCAATCTCTCTCTCTTTGTGTATGCATGTGTGTGTGGACCATGGTCCTTTTCTCTAACACACATAGGCTCACACACACACACACACACACACCACACACACACACTCTGCCACACTGAAAGGCAGCGAATGCATTCTGGCGGGCTGTTGCTGTCACTGCTCTCAGCGTCGAGGGGTTTCTAAGCCTTGCAGAGGCTGAGTCTGAGGGGTTTTTGCAGCTCAACATGGACTTCATTACATGTAACTAGTTCTTTGAATGTGACAGCCTTCCCTTCTCTCGGGGGGAATGTGCAGAATATTAATACAGCCAAGTAAAATTGGAATATGGCACAGGTATGCAGTTTCTCTGGATCCAGAAACACCTCCCGGGGAGAATGATTAGATTCCGGTAGGGGGTCCATTACTACATAATGATACATACTGTAAATCAACCCTGCACAGTGTAGAAATAGAGCAAATTCCAGACGTTTAGTTGCAGACGTGATTGAGGCCACATCGCAGGCTCTCGCTGCACATATTTTTTTATGATGTTTTAATGATGTGAAAATGCAATAACCAGAATTTGCAGTGCAGAGGCACGCTGACAAGCTGCATACTGGATCATACACAACATACTGAGTTTTCGCCTATATGTAGACTCTATTCATATATTTACTCGACATATTTCTCTGAAAGATCATAACATTTGTATCTGGCTAAGTAACATTAGACTAAAGCCCGGTGAAAAAGGCGAGGCATAAGGGGAGTGGAGGTAGCTAATATTATGAACCCTACCACTCTAGTAACTGAAAAAAGTACAATCTAGCTATACTACCATATCTAAGTAGCTATACTATCCCATACATACCTAGGTAAGCTGGTTAGCTATCCTGCTGACCTTCCAGGTTCAAAATAGCCAAAATAGCCTATAGCAATCTAGGTAAGCTAGTAAGATCATGAATGCCATGGTCACGAATGACTGGAAAAAAATGAACCATTGCTATTTATATTTTATATTTATATTTTGGCCAGAGTTCCTTCTTTGCCATTCTAGCTTGACAGCTAACTTATACTCTGAAAAACTGGGTTATGCCCACTGAGGTTAAACTCAACCACCAATGAGAAAAGTCAATGTCCATTCCTGTCCATCTTATTGACAACATGTGTCACTATGAATACAACCTATGATTCAGGACTGCGGATTATCAAATTGTCAGGGACAGTATTATTGTTATGTGTAAGTGGCCAAGACAGCTTCAGAGGAAATGGTATCCTCCCACAAGACTATCCACTTCCACTGAGTGACATGATGTAGTACTCGCCAATGTAGAGCTTCTCTGAGAAATGGCAAGTGCATTTACAGTTGACATATTTTATTACCGTATGAATTATTAAATTTCACTGTACCCAGTTAATATTCATACTGGGAAGGTCTTGCTCTGCCTTTCCATCTCTCTCTCTTTCTTTCATTCAATCATTTGCTCGCCTGCTCTCTCATACTATATTGCTCACCTTCTTCAAAGTGAGTGCTCTGGTCTATGGACTTTAATTATCTCAGTGGAATAAATGGAGTGGCTGTGATTCGCCTATCATACATTACTGACTTATGTAATGAAATATTCAAGATTGTCTTCATAACTACATTTGTCAAAGCCCCTGCTTATATCACAGCCTGGGAATCTGCTTATATGTGCATTACTTGACATGAATGTTATTGGGCTTATAAAGATACAATTCATAATTTATTTGGCTATCTGAATTCTCAGCATATTCTCACTTTGTTTGAGAAGTCGGTTAGGAACCTGTAGGTTTGTTTATTTGAAGTGACAAGATGAAAGAATTAAATCAAGAGGCGAGGCTAGGGTTAGCCTGGGTACCAGAGCTGGCGAAAACAACTTTCTCCCCCTTCCATGGGCTCTAGGGTTTTATGCAGTCCTCCATTAGGGCAATTGGCAGGCAAGCTGGCAGGCACAGGTGGTATCAATAGGCCTGGAGTGTGGTAGTCTTCTATGGGCTCTGTGGGATGGTCTGTGGGAAGACCCAACATGCCACACAGTATATCTATACATGTAATTCATAGTCTTTCCATACTTCCCTCCCATACACTTGACTGAATGAAATGAATGAATAAAAGTCATGAATCAAATTAAATGAAATAATACAGTAATGAAATATATATAAATATATGATTGCAACCAGCAAATGGAGAGTGTCGGGCACTTCAGCGACGGAGGGCTCTGTGCTATGACTTTTGCTGCTGCAACGACCGATTCCCTCATGGGAATCGTTAAAAGTCATCTGAATGGGAAATACGTTTTTTTTGGCACTCAAAAAACCACAACATACATCTGTTTGATGCCAGTCTTTACAAACTGTAAATGAACCAAGCACAGCCTCAAACTACTCATTTAAAAGTGTAAAACTGTGTATGGTAAAGTGTTAGCATGGAGCCTACTATCGCTCAACATAATAAATGCTAAAGTGTTAGCATGGAGCACTGGAGCAAACGATCTACCAGGGACTCTTGGATGATTTTTGGGGTCTGTGTCCCCATCACATAACATCTAAGTTGGGTTGTCATGTACGACTCCACCAAGGTCTCATATTAATTAATTGAAAACAATTAAAATTTCATGCATGGCTCTTTCTGAAACCACAGTCCTTCATTCCCGGTCCACGCCTCAGTCAACCCTTAGAAAGGCTCAGGAGTAATTCTGCTCTCTTTGAAAGGCTCTCATCAGGGACAATTTAACAAGCCTGCTGCTTTTCAATGAACTTCATATCGTCTCCCTTTCTTCTTCTCGCCATTGTTCTCCCCAAATCATCCTCTCTGTTTCTTTCTTTCTCCTCCCCCCCCCCCCGGCCCCCCACCTCTCTCCCTTCCCGCTGTCCTCTGCATTCACTTTCAACAACCATCTTATCCACAGAGCTCAGACATGCCAGTGGCGTTTAGAGCAGAGGTGAACTGAATGAAACTTTCATTGAAAATGTATTTTACAAAAAAGAAAAACAACAGAATCACAGTGCAGCCTTCCCTCTGTGGCCTTTTTGCACTTTTCTGTATCTGGGTTTATTGTTGAAATTCAAAGAATTATTGCAACATCACTGAAATTTTGAAATTATGTATGGGGAACCAAGAGATTTTTGATGAAATCTCAACATTGCTCCGTTCCCTGCTGGCCCTTAACCAATTAGTCCCGATCCCCCCCCCCCCGGACCACTGCAGCGGGGCATTTGATCAGATTTTCCAAATGGCAAGATTTAAGTTGTTGATTTAGTATTGAATTAAACTATTACTCATTTTGCCAGTGACCCCCTAGAACGCCCTCAAGGACTCCTGGAGGTGACCAGACCCCATTTTGACAACCACTGGCTTAGGCGTTAGTAACTCAGGCTGTTGCTATCTTCCGACTGCTTAGCCTCTTATCTCAAATTTTTTATCCCTATTCTGTCTCCCTCTCTTTCAAATTCCCAAATTCCTTCCCTGTTTCTTGCCCTTTCTTCCCCCGGGTCCCTCTCCAACTACCCCTCTATCTCCTCTCTCCAGACAGTAACTTTGTCCTGGGGAACGCCCAGGTCCAGTCCGTCTATCCCATAGTCTACTGCTCAGATGGCTTCTGTGAACTGACCGGCTTTGCCCGCGGCGAACTGATGCAGAAGAGCTGCATGTGTCGCTTCCTGTACGGCGCCGAGACCAGCGACCGCCTCACCTTGCAGATGCAGAAGGCCCTGGACGAACGCCGCGAGTTCAAGACTGAGATCATTCTGTACAAGAAGAGTGGTGAGAAGTGGTTGGCTGGTTGGTTACTAGTTCACTTGGATGAGTGGGTGGGAAACTGGTTGGTTGGATGGATAGGAAGAAAGATGGTTGATGGGTTGGTTGTAGGGTTCGACCAATATTAGGCTGATACTGATATCTATATTTTTGGATTGAAGCTGCCTATAGCCAATATTTTGTCCCAATATTCAATCTAAATTGGATCAAATCATTCAGCAACTTCAACCCAAAAATATTGGTAGCAGCCTTCAAAACCTCATATTGGTCAGACCCTACATACAACTTGGTATTTGTGTATTGCAGGGTCATTTCTCTGTTTAGCTTTTCCAGAGTTTTGCAATCCATGTATCCTGTACAGGCTCCCAGTTCTGGTGTCTGCTGGACATCGTGCCCATAAAAAACGAGAAGAGCGAGGTGGTTCTGTTCCTGGTGTCTCATAAGGACATCACAGAGAATAAGAAGGACCTGGACCGCGGCATTGACTCCGAAACTGGTGAGAAATTGTCATGGCTGCCGAGCGAATCTCGTTATATTGTTTTTTTTTTTTTTTTGCTTTGGCAAGAATTACTTTTTTTTACTGAACTAACGAACTGAATTGAATTAAAAAAACCAGAAAGAGACAGAGAGGGACAGAGTGAAAGAGAGAGTGGGAGATGATGAAAGGTGTGAGAGAGAGATAGAAAGTGAAATAAATTGAGCTCTTTAAATAAAGCTCTTTGAATTAAAGGTTGGTGGTGGCTGGTTTTAGAATGACTTTGCCATACAACACCAGACATACAATACAATACCCCCTCAGATACTCTTATTTTGTTAGATATCTTTCTGTGAGGTACATGTACAGGTAATCCCCTCTTATCTATCCAGCTAGTGTGCAAATAACAGGACCCTTCCCAATGTCTGTCCCTGGTTGCAGATGAGGAAACGGGTCTGGAGGTCCACGAGATCAGCCGTCCGCCGGGCTTTTCGTCAGAGCGGCGCCGCAGCCGGGCCGTTCTCTACCAGCTGTCTGGACACCTCCAGAAACAGGACAAGACCAAGAGCAAGATCAAGATCAACAACGTGAGACACTGATGTTCCCATAACCTGCAACATGGCTAGTAGTTTAGCGGATTGGAAAAAGCTTGTGAACCATGAGATTTAGTAACTGGTGGAACCTCCTCAATAACCTCAACGTTTCCTGTTCAATACATCTATGAGGTTTCGTGATGATCAACCATCATGGTGTATTTTTTGTGATAGTGCAGTCTTTAATTACCCGAGTCCAAATACGGTTCTTGTGATGTTTGGTGGCAGTTGGACCATTTGTTTAGGAGGAGATGTTTGTAATGTTGTAATGTAATGTTTTGAGTTTGTAATTAATTGAGAATTGCAGGGAATCCATCATGTGGATTATGATGGTCCGAAATTGTAGAGCAAGGACAGCCAGATAAGTGAGCCAGGTTTCAGGTCTGTAGGCTGGTCTATAGTCTTTTGAAAGGTTTTACTGTTTTTTGTTATAAAGGTGAGTCAGCTCTCTGACTCACCTTCATAACTGTGGGGTTTCAGAAAATCAGCTGCAGCTGTGAAATCAATTTAAAAAAACACTGTTAAATCAATGGATTTTTGTATGTAGTAGACAAGATGCAAAGACTCAAGGTTAATGCTTAATTATATATATAATGTATTTAGCATTAAGGAGTAAAAAGCATTGAGCTTTATATAGTTCAGTGGTCCTCGGCACCCAGTGAGTACTGCTGGTTTTCAACCTAGCCGTCTAATAGGGACTGAGTTAGACCTGGGACAACAGCTGAATACAACCAACTACAACTAGGATTTAACCGAGATTGAGATTTTGTGCTGATATTAAATATGTATTATCTAAATGTGGTTATTTTCAGATTTTACCATTTTCTTTGAATTTGATCATTTCAAATTACAACTATTCTGTATTTGGGTGTAAAAGCCTCTGCAGCAACATTTAGATCATGGGACACTACAATTGAAACACAGGATACAAATACTACTACTACTACTACTACTACTACTATTTCTACTAATAATAATAATAAACATATTCATCCAGATGTGTGGAATTTTATCAAAATGTTGGATTGCAGTAAATTCAGTTTATAGGCTGCCCACAGACAATCAGTGTATATCAATTATGATCAATTATACAATAGTTATATTACTATAATATGGATTACATTTTTCTTCTCTGATTTTAATTTTGTGTGTGTGTGTGTGTGTGTGTGTGTGTGTGTGTGTGTGTGTGTGTGTGTGTGTCCATACACCACCCCACCCCATCCTCTCCAGAGTGTTCTCGGAGCCAATGCCAACCCGGTCCCGGAGTACAAAGTGGCAGACATTGAGAAGTCCCGGTTCATCCTCCTTCACTATGGCACCTTCAAGGCCGGGTGGGACTGGCTGATCTTGCTGGCCACGTTCTACGTCGCGATCACCGTTCCCTACAACGTTTGCTTCACCGCTGCGGAGGCACGAGAGGACGGCGGCTCGGCGGCACGCAACCCTCCGAGTGTCAGCGACATCCTGGTGGAGATACTGTTCATGATCGGTGAGGCTGGTTGCGTACGCATGTCTGCATGGAATTGAGCCTCAAGCCTCAATTCAGCTGAGAGTAAAATGTGACAACCGACCCCAGCCTCCCCTAATATTGAACTCTTTTAAATCCTATAGTTAACACCTAATCTTCTCAAGCACGCTACTGTCCGAGCTACCTCCAGAGCTGGTTTGGGTAATCTGATCTTCAGTGTGTCTTGAAGCGTTTACACCTGGATTTGACCAAACCTAATCTGATTACCCAGCATGCATTTTAATGCCAGGTGTAAAGGGAGTCATTGAGACTTGATTCAGCCATTTAGCGTAATGTAACATGATGATGGAAAACATTTTCGGATGTTGGTTGATGTTCCCTAACGTTGCGTTTGCGTTGCCAGACATCGTGCTGAACTTCCGGACCACCTACGTGAGCACGTCCGGCCAGGTCGTGTACGACGCCCGCTCCATCTGCGTTCATTACGTCACGTCCTGGCTGTTTGTGGATCTTATCGCCGCCTTGCCCTTTGACCTGCTCTACGCCTTCAATATCAGCGTGGTGAGTCTCAAATACACACACACACACACACACACACACACACAAACAGAGCAGCAAACCCAAGCGAGGCTGAAGCAACGCCTCTTCCACATTATCTGTATTATCTGACACCAAAGACGTTTTGAACAGTCAGAAATGTGTATGCAATTTATGTGTGTGTCTTTGTACATTTGTTTGTGTGTGTGTGTGTGTGTGATTTAAGGACCCAACGATTTACTAAAAAACATACAGAGGTCCCAGATGCAGCAATTCACTAGACACACACTGAACACACACACACAGTCAAACGGCTGGAAACCAAAGCGTGGTGAAACACGTTTTTATTGGAAAAAAGAAAATTGATCACGATCATGTTGTTTGCCAGGGCCGTACTGCATACTACATCTCAATGCAGCTACCTCTACTGAGAATGCTTTAAGATGTTTTTTAAAATAATGCTGATTTAAAAAAGTATTAATAAATCCATACCAGTAGAGTGTCTTCCCCTGGCACTGAGCTAGGATGGGAAACTAAAGCCCCATTGGGACGGGATTACAATTACAGGGTAAGGAGGGTAATAAAACACCAGCCATGCTCTCTGGATGGTTTTTGTGAGTAGTATTTTTGGGGGAATATCACCAACATGGCCGCTCTGGACGGGATTAAAACTGACAAATAGCCCAAGTGCTAATGATAATTACCCAGCCGACCCTGGAGGAACTAACAACCCAATAGGCTGCACTCTTTTATGCCCAGCGTAAGATTTGTGGACTCCTTCTCAACTCCAACGCAACTCTTATCTCTTCCCTAGAACTTCGGGGTTCACCTGCTGAAGACGGTGCGTCTCCTCCGCCTCCTGCGCCTCCTCCAGAAGCTGGACCGCTACTCCCAGTACAGCGCCGTGGTCCTCACCCTGCTCATGTCCACCTTCGCTCTGCTCGCCCACTGGATGGCCTGCGTCTGGTACTTCATCGGGCGCAGCGAGATCGAAAGCAACAGCCCCAGCTCCTGGGATATAGGTGTGTGTGTGTGTGTGTGTGTGTGTTAGGACGTCAGGAAGTTTATCTTGAGGCGTCTTGGAGCGTGGATGGTGCAAATGAAGAATCACAGCACAGTAGCTCAAACTTAAAGGGGCACTAGGCAAGATTTTTACATAGAAATTACACCTGTCTTATCGGCCTAAATCACAAAGTAGGGTCGCAACAGAGAAGAGCGTCTCCTCCCCTCTAACTGAGACACTGCAGAATCGCCCTGATGGTCACGTTTCCACCAACAGGAAGTGATAAGTCAAAACTTGAAGAGTTGAAATCCAAAAGTGTCTCCGAAACGGCAGCGACAACAAAGCTGGACATTAGATCTTTATCCTCTCTTGTCCCTGTGGTATAAAGTGATTACAGACCAGCCAGGTTGGTAAACATCAGTGTTTCCTGATGTCACCTGCGCAGGATTTCTGGGTATTGAAGTTCTCCAAATTTCAAACAGTTACCTCTCACTGCCATTTGGTGTCGCCATTGTGTTTATCTGTTGTTATGACTTGAGGGTTCACAAACTTTTTCTAGCAACTGTAGGTATAAAAGTCCAAGTCCAAGTCCATCTTTAAAAGACACAACAATTACACCAAGAAAAGCAAAATTTTAAAACCCACAAAGCACACACACATATATACTGACCCAGACCCACATGCATTTGCGTCCATGCAAAAGTGCAACACATGCCATCTCAGTCTGTCCCGTGCACCCTTCCCAAATGCAGAAAGCCCATGCGTACAAACACAAACACACTCTATAATTACCCTGCCCTCCCAGCCTCGTTAGCCCTGCTAATGAAGCCCTCCAGTAAAGGTCACCAAACAAGCGCTGATGCATTCTCATTAAACTGACAGAAAGGCTAACTCCTCCTGACTGTCCCTCTCCCCCCCCCCCCCCCACCAGGCTGGCTACATGAACTGGCTAAACGCTTGGGAACGCCGTACTTCATGGCCCCACTCACCTCCCTGTTGGGGGTCTCTGATTCGCCGCAGGGCACCATGACAGGCGGGCCGGGCAATTACCACCACAACTCTTCCGGGTTGGAGTCGCTGACCGGTCTGGGCTCGCTGGGTTCGGGACACTGGAACGGCAGCAGGGCCGGGGCGAGGCAGCCGAACGGCTCGGGGGCGGCACTGGGCGGCGGCCCGTCGGTCAGGAGCTCCTACGTGACGTCGCTGTACTTCGCCCTGAGCAGCCTGACTAGCGTGGGCTTCGGCAACGTTTCGGCCAACACCGACTCCGAGAAGATCTTCTCCATCTGCACCATGCTCATTGGAGGTGAGCAACACGGCAGCAATCTGCACTGAGGATAATAGATCCTGCTATTACATGTAGGGGGAGACCGGGGTGTTGTGGGACAGGGGCACTTTGGCACAGAATAGAACGTTTCTATTGGTGAAACATGCTGTAAATGATTCATAGACCTGATAAAAGGTGGTCCTGGCTTAGATTTCATGGCATGTTTCACCAATGGAAAGATTGTATTGTTAGTCTGTTCCCAGACAAAAGGCAAAATGCCACGTTGGCTTTGCTTCCTGAGCCCAAGCCAAATGACGGCTATGAATTTTTAATAGTTTTATTTTCTACTCCTGGAGTTTGTAATTGTAGTCATCAGCTCATGCAATATCACTTTTTAGAACGAGTTATTCTCTTCTGTTCAAGAATGGAAACTCCAGTTCCCATTGAAAAACTGCAAAGTACAAAGGATGCTGATTTCAGTGCTGTTTCTGTTGCATCAGAAGGACCTGTCTTGTGTTGCAACTGCACATTAATGGATGACTCAACCACTGGCCTTTATCACACACACACACACACACACACACACACACACACACACACACACACACACACACACACACACACACACACACACAGAGCACTGCTGTTTCATGGCATTCTGGGGAGCATTTGTCCTTTTATTTCCACATATTTTAGACTCTCTAAAAAATCAGATTGGCTTTATTAGCATCTCATGGATAACAATAATAATAATGTAAACAAGTCAAATCAAGTTCTACATGCATTCAATATTTACAGATATTCTCTATCAGTCAAATGTATATAGAGAACAATACAAATAGAAAATCACACAAGAAGAATAAATCAAAACCTTTCAGGGATTTTCTTCAGCATTATTCTGTTTGACTTGTCAGTATTGATTTTTGTGACTCTTAGTCTGGAGATCGTGACATAAATATACAAAATCTGCAGCAATATCAGTTGTCTGGCTTTCCTCGCCTTGGTTCTACCACCGAACATCTCTGATAGGGAGATATTTAGGATGTCGTCCTAAAAATCCTCATTTTTGTTTGCAGTGTAAACAGTCATGTCTTTACGTTGACCCTTTTCAGATCTCAGATTAGGCATTGCATTTGATAGGATACATTTTCTTTCATGGATGCGATCACACCTACAGTTTGTTTTCTTTCTTTCAAATCATCTAACATATAACACCCCCACCCCCACCCCCGCCCCGATCTACTGCTTCACCGTTCCCATCCTGACTGCCTACCTTTACTCTACCCTTATTTTTACTCTTACTATTTTTACTTTTTTAATAAAATGTGTTTTATTTGCTGTTGTTTTTACTGTAAAGTGTCTTTGGGTACCTTTGGGTAATTCTTCTTCTTCTTCCTCTTCTTCTTCTTATTTTGGTCAGAACCATAGTGGAAAAGTTGACTTGGTGTTTTTTTGTAGTTGGTGGACTTGTCTGCACTCTATGCTGCATCTGATATTCATACCAGTTAAGAACACATGACAAATACCCATAAACCCTTGCATTTTGGGGTCATTTCCTGTAGTTGCTTCGGATTACGTTCTCACACCTAATGAACCGCGCAGCAGTTTGCTCGGATGAGGACCAAGACCTGCATTTTCAGGCACGGTTATTTTGAGAGTTCAAACCTGTTCTCACCTGACCAAACCGATTCTGCTGTCCGTCTCCGCAGCGTTGATGCATGCCGTTGTGTTTGGTAACGTGACGGCCATCATACAGAGGATGTACTCTCGGCGGTCTCTCTACCACACCCGCACCAAGGACCTGAAGGACTTCATCAGGGTGCACCGGCTGCCCAAGGCCCTGGAGCAACGAATGATGGAGTGTTTCCAGACGACCTGGTCAGTCAACAACGGCATCGACGTCAGTGAGGTAGGAGGGGCCTCGCGACGGGCAGTGGTAGACTACGGGTTTGCGACTGGAAGGTTGCTGGTTCAAATGCTCTTCTCTTAAACTCCCAAACTATCTTACTAACGTTTTGAATTCCTTCTTTTTTCCCCCCTCCATGGTTATGCATGATTAATGATTTTTCTGGGATGGATTGACCTTGCCTTTTATTTTGGGATCAATTGGGTTGGCTCCCAAAATGAAAAGCGCAAAACCCATTTTCAGTTTTAATTGGGGTTACACACACACACACGCACACACACACACACACACACACCGACATGGGTGGGTTCTACATTGGTCCTAATGCATTTTGAAATGTGCATCCACCCTGGCTTCAAATCTAGTTTGACGTGGTGGACCTTTCTTTCAAAAGGTCATCCAGGGCATGCTTCGACGGAAGCAAACAGAGGGGTTGATTGCCTTGCTTCAGGGCAGTGGTTCTCAATCCTGGTCCTGCTGGTTTTCCATCCAGCCATCTAAAAAGGGATAAACTACCTGGTAGGATAGAAATCCAGCAGGGCTCTGGGCCCCTGAGGACCAGGATTGAGAACCTCTAGGGCACCTCGATGATAGTTATTAAAGGGAGAGAAGAGTGCTACTCATGTACTTTTACCACCCAAGTTCTTCCAGTTGGTCCCGAAACTTGAAGCCAAGTCGAAGCCATGTCATGTATTTCAAGTAGTCGCTCAATGCAAAGTACTGCTAAATGAAGAGCTACAAGGCTTTACTGGAGAAATCTCAAAAATCCAACGCTCATGGAATGTAACAAAAAAGAACCATACAAAAGCTGGGCAAAAACTCAGTTCCTAGAGCTCCTCCTAGGAGGGCGGGATCTACTACTGTGGCCACGACCCATGACAGCGATATGTAGCTGTCAGTTCATTTGTTTGTTTAATTGTGGGGAACAAAAGTATTTCCTCTCGTTCCTTCCGTTAGCTACTGAAGGACTTCCCGGACGAGCTGAGGGCCGACATTGCCATGCACCTGAACAACGAGCTCCTTCAGCTGTCGCTCTTCGAGTCGGCCAGCAGGGGGTGCCTGCGCTCCCTCTCCCTCATCATCAAGACGTCCTTCTGCGCCCCCGGGGGAGTTCCTCATTCGCCAGGGCGACGCCCTCCAGGCGATCTACTTCGTATGCTCCGGCTCCATGGAAGTGCTGAAGGATAACACCGTGTTGGCCATACTGGGTGAGGAATGAATGGGTGGGGTTGCATTTTCAATAATAATTCAAATTTTTTTTTTTTAATAAGCGAAACGTCTGCCAATGGCGAGAGATCATTTGACTTGATTCCCTTGCAGTTTCAGTGGTGACAATACTGAACGGTGAAATAAGACAAATGATACTGCTCTGACACATTTTGTTTGTTGTTGTTTGTATGTTGTTCACTTTATGGTACATCACAAACACACACATCATGATGACAATACATACAGAAACAAGCAAGGAAACAAGGAAATACACACTTGCAAAAACACACACATGATAAAGTACATGAACATACAAATAAGCACACACGCACACACGCACACACACACACACACTTGCCATTGTAGTGATGGGAAGGACTGGAAACAGCCCTGGAATCAATTGTCATATCAAGCCTCGGGAGCAGATGGTCAACAAACAATGATTTTCATATTAATAATGAAACTGGTGTAAATAATGTAGTTGCTGCTTCCTAGCTGACTACAGTGGAACGATCTAATTGGCCTAGCTGAGATTGGTGTGTATTTACATGCACACACACAATTTTGAATTTTACCTTTAGTTTCCACACCCCCATTTTAGTTTCCTTACCTGTACAGGTACTGTAAGTGCACATCATCATCACTGTGCGTCCTCGTGCACCGGAAATGCGACTTAACTTGAAATTGACCTACAGCAAATCAGCTCATCAAGCAGTGCGCTTGCACGCAATGTTCACGTGCACAAAGCCACAAAAACAGAAACGGCATGATTGACTCGCGCTGTAGACGTGGTCTTCACAGGTAGAAGGCGCAGGCGTAACCAAGTCCCATCGCCCCAGCAGCAGACAGCTGACATGCCCCGCCACGCCACCGCGTCCATCCTGGTGCAAGTCCTATCCACCAAATTACCAAACTGACGACGGCGGGGAAAAGTTGTCACTGCGCCTCATAATTGCACAATTGCAAATGCGCCACAGTTGCACGAAAACACAGCCCTTTGACTTAGACGTAGACTGATATATGGGTTTTTCGATATTGTCCTTTCATAAAAAATGTGCAGTCAGTGTCGGCCAGCTCTGATATATTAAATATGACGCAGTTTCATTGATGAAATTCTTGTAAAATCGATCAATATTACAAGCTCCTTCACTACACCCCTTCCTGTGTTTTCGTTTCCCAGGTCGGGGCGACCTGATTGGCTCTGACTGTCTGACCCAGGAAGAAGTGATTAAGACCAACGCCTGTGTCAAGGCGCTGACCTACTGCGACCTGCAGTACATCAGCCTCAAAGGTCTCCGAGAGGTCCTCTGCCTCTACCCTGACTATGCCCAGAAGTTCATCACCGAGATCCAGCATGATCTGACCTATAATCTTCGGGAAAGACATACCACTGAGGTAGGCTGATGGATCTGCCTTTGGTAGTGCTAATGCTTGTCCAAATTAAGACCACATTACAGCTATTTGGTTACTAACCAGTATATCCAGATTACATTTACCCATAGTAAAGCAAAATCCAAGAATGGGCTCTGTCTAACACCAAGATGAGACTGGAGGCATTTTCTCCCATTTCTCAAATTCAACAACCACACATAAGCTCATGTTGATCTCACTCTGATCAAAACAAATGATCTTACATAAGTGTCATGAAAGAAAACAGGATGATGTTTTATGACTCCTACAACTTGTTCTTCTCGAAACATGCACAGTTTTCACGTCCCGCTGCATCTTCCTATTGAAGCCACGGGGGCAGAAGCCATACAGTTGGAGCTTATTGCCATTATATATGTCACATGTTAGCATCTTCACATTCAACTCAATAAATAAAGCATTTATCCTCTCTGTTGTCTCCTCCTTGCTCCTAAGGGGGGTTTAGGAGAAGCATTTCAGATGGAGGTGTTGACAAAATTGAGATCTTCCCTATTTCTTAAGAGATGAAGAAAAGATTAAAAGATTTTTCCTCTGGGTAGTTCGCTGTCATTGTGTTTTATCCAGCAAAACTAAACCAGATTATAGTACAAAATGCTGCAGCCAAACTCCTGATAGAACGCAGGATGAATTTAGCCTGGAACCATTCAGATCCATTCAGTACCGCTCGCTCCCAAACAGAGAGAAATAGACAGAATAGGAGGGAAATGGAGGAAAATGAGGAAAACAGAGAAGACTTTTGGGTTCAACTAATATGTTTTTTTTAAAGCTGCATTGAAGTTTTTTTTTTTATTTGACCACCAGCAATAATACTAATAAACATTCACCAACTGTGGTCAGAGAGGAACCTCCATCATATTGGAGGTGGCAGATTTTTAATAAAACGCTGATAGGATTAATAAAAGGCAAATACATCAGTCTGAATATAGTTCAGTCTGGAGAGGCTTGATTTAATGAAATCAATAAAAAAAAGACAAGCTTCGGGGCAGGACTCCAAGAAATACCCAAACATCCCCAGGGCTGTAGATATAACCCCACTGGGTGATCTGATGGAGTCCTGATGCTGGTGGCGGTGGGAGAGACTGACAGCAGCTGAAATGGGAGTAAATAAAGAAGCTATCGATTTGTGATTGGTTCCCAGTGAGTGCGTGGACTTGGATGATTGGATTAGTAAACGATGGCGAGGCTCGAAGGGTGTTGTCTTTCTTAAATGAAGTCATCGCTCACACTTTTGATCACTTACATGCCAAAAACAAATAACAATCAAGTATAATAATAAATCAACTTTATTCTCATCTGGGTGGGGAAGCCAGGTTGTGTTCCTTCCTTAACACACACACACACACACATACAGCAGCAGTATTATTAGTGCATTCTCTACCAAGTGTGGCATGGGACTAAAAATAGCGCTGTCAAAGGGATGGGGATGTTAGGGGGGGTTGTCCCTGGCTAGCTATATATAGACCAACAACTAGATCGGAGAGAGAGACAGAAAACATCAGTAACAAACATCAGCAGGATAAAAGGAAGCAGGGAGGGGGTGAGGAGTCTCCGAGTTGTTGCCTCCTGGGGAAGATCCTCTGTAATATTTGCATTCACATGCCGACACACACACACATGCTGTGTGTACTTGCACATGCAGCATCTCTCAAATACATCTCACACACACACACACACACACACACAATTCACATACTGTAGCATATGCACACCTGCAGCATCTTTCATATGCAACACACACACACAAACAAACGTATTTGCTTGACGCTGGTTTAACGGCACGCTGCACATTAAGGCTAGCACGTGTATGCTGCTCACACACACACACACACACACACACACACACACACACACACTCACATTGAAAGTCATAACAGTCCCTTTTCAGCACAGTTCCCGCCAGGCGAGCCTCTGCTATATATAAACCTCCTGTAATCTAAAAATACCACCAAACCACGTGCAGGAATGACTGGATGGACAAGAAAACAAAGAGCAGGTCGAGGGTGGCAGCGGCCAAGGAGAAAGAGTCAAATTTATTAGCAATTTTGTTTCAGTGTTTTTTTGTTTCAATTAGAATTATCGTCCAGAATAAGTATAAAAAAAACATAATATATATTTTTTTAAAAAGAAGAAATACCCACAAAAGTGCAGCACACATCGTAGACTAGGGTTACAGGTATCAGCCAGAAGAACGGATGAAAATAAGATCAGAAATAAAATGGGAAAAGGAAACCACACACTTGCTACAGTACCTGTTATTGTGAATGCAATCACATATATCTGGGGATTGCTGTCAATGGAGTCTAAACAAGGTGTATTATGGGATTGCATTTTATTTATAAGCTCTAATAGAAAAGCTGTGGAACGACTGAAACTCAACTAGTGTAATATTATCAATTCTACAATAAATATATAATCAAACTGCATCATATCCATCACATACACACACACATGCACATACAGCAGCAGCAGCAAGTGTGGCATGGGACTAAAAATAGCGCTGTCAGAGGGATGGTGATGGTGTGTGTGTGTGTGTGTGTGTGTGTGTGTGTGTGTGTGTGTGTGTGGGGTGGGGGTCGGGGGGGGGGGGGGTGCGGGTTGTCCCTGGCTAGCTATATATAGACCAACAACTAGATCGGAGAGAGAGACAGAAAACATCAGTAACAAACATCAGCAGGATGAAAGGAAGCAAGGAGGGGGTGAGGAGTCTCCGAGTTGTTGCCTCCTGGGGAAGATCCTCTGTAATATTTGCATTCACGTGCCGACGCACACATGCTGTGTGTACTTGCACATGCAGAATCTCACACACACACACACACACACACACACACACACACACACACACAGGAACACGTGCACCTACCTAACATAACGTAGCATATTTGAAGATATATGCAGTGTTCTGAATGGGAACGGCGTTTTCAGCGCTGCTGCTGAAATGAATGGCTGTACTTCCATTGCAGCTATTGTGAATGGCAATGTTTTCAGTGGCTCAGCAGCCCCATCCGCAGGTCAAACAGAGAAATGACACCCCGTCGCTTTGCAGTTGGATTTAATTTACAGTCTACACTTTTTTAACGTGTCTTCCTGCCAGTGACAAATCAACTGGCCTGGACCAACGCATAGGAATCTGCCTACACTGCTTAAGTCATGCGTAACAATTTAGTGTTGTAACTGTCGGCTGTGTTATGTTGCTGTATTCTATTCTACTTTTCTTTCCTACATCCTGTTACTATTTTCCCGCTACAATGACTGAATTTCCTCGCAGGTATCATTAAAGTTTCTATTGCGTTCTGCGATGTTTTTTCTCTTCTCAGACGGACTTGGAGAAGAACGGAGGAATCATGAGGAAGCTCCCCTCCATCAAGGAGGATGAGGAGGGGTCAGGGTCTGGGTCCGAAGGTGAACACGCCCCCCTCCCTAAGATACCTACCCTGGGCAGGCTGGGCAGAGGCCTGGCCTCCCCCCTGCGTTCCCCCTTGCGCTCGCCCCTCTTACCCCCCAGGCCTTTCCGACCCCCCAGCAACCACGCCCGGCCCTCCACCCTGCAGATCCCCGTGGTCAGCTTCAGCTGCCCGCCCCAGGACCTCAGCCCTCGGTAGGAACCATTCACTGGCTGGACGTTTGTGGGTGATAACAGTGATAGGATGACAGCAACAAATCCCAAATTATTTTTGTCTTGGAAAGTGAGAAAGGAAATACTATGATCGCAAAGAACATAAACTCCTTTATATCCCTTGTGACTTTACAGTATTTCTAAACGCAAACTGCGTTTAAAGCTGCACTAAGCAACTTTACACTCTGGCGGCCCCATGTGGCAGTAGGAGATCACTGATAACTACAAATAAATGTCTTCTGCCACGTTAATGTCATTTGACTGGGAAAAACTATTCACATCAATCTCCTAGTGGTAATTCCAAGTAGGACGTATGTGAACTTTTTTGTAGGCCCCGATATCTTGGCGTCATGAATTGCAGAAATAAGTCAACATGGGTGGCAAAAATTATCAGTTATATTCACACTAATACAATCGAGTCATGAAAAAGCAATATTTATAGTTGATTTTAAAGTACATGGTTAACAATTTACCTTACAATCATCATCTTGGATGTGGGCGCTCCGATGAGTTAAATACGTAAGATCCTCTGCAAGGGTGCTGCCGATATGACATGAACCCTTGGAAATATGAACTGTTGGGTGATGCAGTATGCAAGCAATGCTTCTGCACAATCTCTTCCTCCCTTCCACAGGCCTCTCAAAGTGGCCACAGCTTGTTCTGCCTCTCCATTTCCTTAGAGGATACGTTGGGCTGCTGGTTACTTGAGTGCACCCAAGTCTTTGAAGAGAGCATTGACATCAGCGTCTCTGGAACTCTGTGAAGACACATTTTTCAAAGCTGATATAACTGTATTGGCTGAAGCTACATGGACATGGGCGAAGTAGTCAACCACTGTTCTTATTCCAGATGAATAGATCACTTCTAGTCTTTCTGGTAAGGGTGTTGTCAACAAAGCTTCTCTGTGAGGATCTGTGTTTTGTGCATGTTGGACAGTGTTCAGCTTTCTGGCTGATGTGGACAGGCAGCCCTGGCCAGCCACGACCCGGGTTATTCCTGGTCGTTATTCCTGATAAACCTGGGACAGTAGTTTGGTCTGAATGGGTCCAACGCGGGAAGGACCCATGTTACATAACCCGGATAAATCCTGGGATTTGTGTGTGAAAGAGGTATGACAAGCTCTGGCTCTGTACTTGACAATTCCTCAATGGCCCAGAATGTAGAACCTCAAGGATTTTGTGTCTTAAAGAGCACAGAATGACATTCCTATTTCCTCTTGGGAGAAGGGAACCAGTCCAGTATGGTCCTAATTCTGGTGGTAGGTAAGCTTTGTCTGTTTGACAGTAGCGGATCAATGTGTTGCAGATGGGGGTGTGTTTTTCGTTTCTCCACAATCTGCTGCAGTCCTGCTTCTGTTGCTGGAGAGAGACTGTCTACAAATACTTGAACTTCTACTCCCTCTTCTTTTTGAGTGACTGTTTCACTGGCAACTCGGGACAGCACGTCTGCTGTGATGAGCCTACTTGCCAGGCATGTGCACTATAATCACAAGAGAACTTCAGCAGTCTCAGTTGGAGTTTCAAGATTCAAGTGGGAAGCTCATCAAGTGCTTTGGACAGCAGCAGTTTGTGATCTGTCACAAGGGTGAACCTCAGGCAGATTTAGTGACAGCCGCCCACGCACCCAGGTTGCTAATGCCTTGTTCTCGATCCAGGTGAAGTGTTTCTCTCTCCTCTACTCTGCTCTTCCATCAACTCATCTGTCTTACCGAGGCACTTTAAGGAACCTAACTTTTAATCGCCGGAAGTATGACGCTGATTACCTTAAATACCCTCAGATAAACAAGTATGGAGATGGTTCAACCAAGAAGCAAGAATTTGAATTCATGCCTGTGTGAAGGAAGAACCCCAGACTATACCAGATTAAAGGGTTACATTCAATTGTCATTCAAATTGATAATGTAACATTCAAGTTCAAGTATCAGAATAAAGGTTACATGACACTTATAAACTTGTCTAGAGTCTCCATGTCATGTAGTCTCGCCCAGAGCTCAACCCACAGACCCGATGTTAACCCTCTCTTAACCCTCACCGTTCTTATATACAGCAGGTCAATCTTTTCTTAGGCTCTGAAAGTGTTGACTGTAATAAGTGATGAGTCCATCGATCACATATTCAGGTCATGTTCTTCGAAATGATCAGTTTGGAAACTGCTGACACCAGAGAAAGGAAAATCCATCAGCCCTTTCGTTATTGGATTTAGGACCATTTTGCCCTGCGGTCCGGCCGCTGGACACTCTTCTCCACCGAGATGCACCTCTTGACTCAGGCCGAGGCGCCACACAGCTGCTGGACCTATAGCATTCCAAAGACGCCAGTAGCTCTGGAGCCTCCTGATACACAGGAATTGTAGAAAGTAAGAAAATATGTTCTTGTGGCATAACAAAAGTCAAAACACACATGGATTTGATTGTTGGAAAGACTTTACCTGGAGAGGGCTAACCCATTAAAGAAACACCTGCATGTATCAGCCTACCGGGGGCTGGATTATTTTGGATTACTGGTTTTGCCTGTAGGCCTCTGACGATTAAACCGTGTCTAGTTTGTGGTTTAGGAATAATGCAAAGTCACAAGGGATTACTAGGGACCTTGTATTTTCTTTCTGACAAGCAAAATCTATTTAAGCCCTCCTAGATGTCCAGTGATCCTGTGTTAATGCCAAACCACAACTCACACGAGGGTAAAGGATGCACCTATGTTGTGGTTTTCCTTTAGCTATGTAGATATGTAGAATTTACCTTAGACATTTTTTAATAGTCTATTGCCACCTTGTGGAATTTCTTTCTTTCTTTTTTTTCTGTCCTCAGCTTTGTGGATGGGATTGATGCAGAAAGCAGAAGTGGTTCGGCTCAGAAGTTTGACTTTAGTTCCAGCGCAACTCAGCGCTTCCAACCCAACCCTAGTTCAGGTAAATGTTGCATTAGAATCAATTCAGGTTAAGGGCTTCCCGTAGACAACCAGTGTAGTATTGATCAGTTCTACAAGAAGTATGTGATCAATCAAATTGCGTCATCCATCATATCAGAGGTAGACGACACTGACTGGCTGATATCAGATTTTTAATAGAAGGCCGATATTGGTCCCATATATTGGTATAACCCTTGTGCGTATAGTGGTAAATATACATACAGTCATGCTTGAAAGTTTGTGAACCTTACAGGTGCTGGTCATTGATTCATATATTATAGAGGAATAATTATAAAATTCTTATCTAAACTGCAAATTTTTAATAGATATCCCAAATAAAGAACATGCACAAATACATATGATGTGCAAAACTCAGATATCCCTGTGTGCAAAAATATGTGAATTCCTTAAATCAGTAACTTCTGCCTCCTTCCTTCTAACCACTGATCAGTCTCTGGCATCTTCCTCGAGGGACTTTCACCCACTGTGAATGCTGTGAACACTGTGAATGCTATTCCCTTTTACCTTCCACACTCAGTGTGTGTGTGTGTTCCCACAGAGGACCAAGAGGAGGCTGAGACCATGCAGTCTATAGCGAAGCTAAAACATGAGGTAAGGCTGGCACCATCAACCATGGCATCACCGAGAAAAACTATAATGTGGTTGATTATGAATGTCACAGGTAATTCAGTGATTAAAGATACATGTGGGACTTTCTCATGAACGTATCGCTGTGATGGCCCATTCTTAGGCCAGCAAAGAAACAAATTATTACAGTAGTCCCAATGAATTGCTTCTTGCTTTAATTTGGTTTCCTTGTGTCACAGTAACCTACACTTGGAAACCTTACCAGACTAATCACTTTTACTTTTAACATTGCTGAATGGACCTACACTAGCATGACTATGGATGCTAGGAGATTTGTGATGCAACTGCAAAGCCTCTATCATAGATTTTTTAAAATCTCTCTTCAATCCTCTATTCATTTATCCATCCATCACCCCCCCCCCCCCTTTTCAGATGAACGTCCTTTCCTGCCAGGTAACCACTGTCAGTCAAGAGCTGCAGGAAATTACACGTCTTCTCAAGCCCCTCCTCCACACCCCACACACCTTGCTGATATCCGGTGTTGTGACTCCGCCCCCCAGCGTGTCTTCCGGTAGCTACTCCCCGGCCCCGCCCCCTCCTGCTCATATTTCCCCCCCAGACTGCGCAGAAGACAAAGATCTCCTATCCAGCCTGGTACCCGATCCATCCTTTCCTCAGTCCATTCTGACAGAGGTGTTAGAACAGAGCACTAGCTCAAACCAAGCAGAGTTCGATCCACTACAGCGTTCACCCCCTTCACCTTCCCAGATCATCACCTCCCATCATATTACAACTCCCCATCAGAGCAACACCCTGTTCCCAGTCTCCCATTGCTCAGATCCCCCGTCACTCTCCCATTGCTCAGCCCCCCCGTCACTCAACAGCTCTCCCCGGGAACACATGATGGTGCCACACCCATACTCCTTCTCCTCAACCTCCTCCATCCCCATTCTCTCTCCCTTCTCTTCGTCCCACCACCCGCTGACCCTCACTCCCCTTTTGATAGACTTAACAGGGCCAAACGTTGAGTCCCAAACACAGTCCAGGTCCAAGTCCCAGACCCACCTCCAGTCCCAGGCCCAGTCCCCCAGCATGGCATCCAGCCCCCAGGACCCTCTCTTGAACATGCAAGAGGTGGAGTGGGGGGAGCACACGGCCCAACTCAACTTCATCGATGAAGAAGGGCCCTTGGTTTAAAAAGAGAACAATACCCTGACACTGGCACAGGGTGGAAGCATGCCATACATACTTTTACTGCATGACGAACATTTGCCTGAAGATGAAGTGGATTATGTTGAATTTAAAATCTGATCATGAGCATTATTTATGAGTAATGACTGATATGACAATAAAAAGAGTTTGTTTTACAGTTTGGCTTGAGGTGTTTTTTGATTGTAGTTGTCAGATATTTCACTAAAACGTCATCGTCAATAACACAATATAGCTAGGTTTATTTTTGGAACTATTTTGTGTTCATCTACTGTGCAGTGATTTGTAGGTGTGAACAGTCTCCCACCACTCCCACCACCATGTCTGAGTTGATTAAAAGAGTTATTTTCATATGTTTTGTGTAAATTTTACCAATCTAATGCTAAACTGTTAGCATGGCGCCTGCTTGTAATTGCTGCCATAATATTGTCTACATTGTTCAATATTTTGTCTACCTTTTCCAATGCTCATAATTAAGAATTTATTTATGTTGTCTATATTATTTATTCATTATGTCATTAAGTCTTACAAGTAGTGTTATTTTTAAGTCCCTTATTAAGTTATGCACGAATTTCGTTTGGACTGCTCTCGCGCGACAAAAGAGACTAAGCACCTATCAACCAGGAAGTACCTTTGGGAAAACTTATGCCACATGTTGTGAACGCCATCTTTATGTTATGTTAACATGGACTCTTTTATAGTGTGCTTATCGCTTTATGCGTGTGTGTTGTAGTTTTCACGGTGGATTTGGAGAGATGCTTCAATGTCTTCAATAAACCAGTAGCAAGAAAGCCACTTGTGTCTGCCTGTGCTTCGAGGGAATTACAGTGAAAACTCTTACTGCTCTCCGACGCGAGTGGGCGTGCACATCATGATAAGACTGACAGATAAGCCCAAAACACGCACTTCACACATAAAGAAGTAAGAAGACACGCAATGTCTTAAGAGCAACATTTTCAAGTCAAAGCCATTAAGAACTTGGACACTAATAAGTCACGAGTGGTCTAAGAAGAGGGCTTTTGTAAAAGTGCTGCCAAGAGACTTCTAGTGTGGATGACAACTAGTGTGATATGTGTGGTATGTGTTTTGAGTTATTTGCTCATGCAATTTAATTGAGTCTTGTCATTTATAGACACATTTAAGGTGCACAATTAAGGTTGGACTACATTTACAACAAATGGAGAATACAAGTTAAATCCTCTAAAAGGCCATTGATACAATCAGCAGAGCCTGTATCTGATGATTTGCTTAACGATATAATTGGTGACATCACAAGTCTTTCTGCAGATGTCCAGCGTGTTTACGATGAACTACTTCAAGTCTTGACTCCAGACCAAGTCATGCGTCGGCGAGTGGATCAGTGTGTTCATTGTATCCAGAGCCTCATGTCGACTGGGCAGAGATTCTGGAAGGAAAAGAACAAGATTAGCCTGAAGCAGGTTCTCTCTTCGACTCAAGCACTTGTGAATCGGGTTCTGTCACTTCTATCTTCAAAGGGGCCTCAGTACATTCAAGTAGGTCTTCTGTAAAACGACAAGAAGCTGACGCTGACGCCGCTGCAGGCCAAGCTTTTCTGAAAGTGTTAAAAGAACAAGAAAGAGAACAATTGGAAATACAGCAGCTAGAAGCAGAAGCTAAGAAGAAGATGGCTGAGCAAGAGGCAGCAGCGGTAAAGCGTAGTTTAGAACGAGAAGCAGAAGAGGTGAAACAAAGAATACAGAGAGAGGAAAAGGAAGCTAAAACTAAAGCTCAACTGGAAGAGGAGCATGCAGCTCTACAAAGGACTCTGGAAGAAAAATGGAGAAAGATACAGCATTTGGAGGCAATGAGGTCTCAGTGCAGCACAAGCGAGAATGCAAGTTTACGATCAAGTGGAGGCCACAGAAAAGGATCGGAAAGGCATTATACTAGAATGTGAGATGGGCTGTTGAGAATTGCTCCGACTGCATATAGAAATGCAGTAATGTCTGCAGTAAACATTAAATTGTAAACAAAATAAATATAGGCCTAGCCTCCTCATCTCTTCTCCTCCTTTCCTCCCCTCTCCTCCTCTCTCTCCTCTCCTCTACTCCTCTCCTCTCGCTCTCATAAACGGCTCTCGTTTGCAGCACGTGACAAAATCTCCCAGTCCTCGCTAATGTAATGTGCGGTTATTGTTACATACGAGTCCGTCGCAACAGAGGTCCATGAATCACATGTGATGGCTACTCGACTAGCTTTACTCATTGAGTCCATTACCTGGGCTTTGGTTTCGTGGTAGAGAGCCGGTATAGTCTTTTCTGTAAAGTGGCTACTTGCTGGAGTTTTGGTTTGTCTATATTTCTAAGTCTATAGAAAACTACATTCATGGCATCTTTCTTTCTCTTACCAATATCAAGTAAGTACAGTCGTATCTCCTGTATGTGTAGTGTCGGGTGCATGGGCACACTATTGCCCATAACTTGTTTACTGTGCACCTCTGTAAATGTGTGATGAACAGTGGTTGGAGTGCTGAAGGTTATAATACCTCATAGAAGTGTCCTATTATCGTTGCCACTATTTGTGGTTGGTTTTGGGAGCTGGAAATGGTAGGTCCAGCTTGTGCTATGCCCTTTTTGACACTCCTACACAGGGCACAACATATGCACTTAACAAAAGTACCACAGGGAGGCAGCATTTCCACAGTGAAGCGACAACACAAACTCTCCCCTCCTCACATCTCAGACAAGCCAAGGCATCTTGTTCTTCTGCACAGGTTACTACCAAAATAAAGTCCAAGTTGTGATTGATGGGGAAATTGATCTTGATGCCAAAATGGAAAGTTTCCTACATTTTCGTATGATAAAAAAAACTAAGTCTAGTTTCTATCATTATTCAAAATGGAGTGATAAGATGAACCTTTAATGTGTGTCACTATAGATACAATAGATAGCAAGAGTCAAATCATATTCATACAGCACATTTCATATACAATGAAGCTCAATGTGCTTTGTATGACAACAATAGAGGACATACGTGGAAAAGTAGTGCAGACAGTGCTTCACACATTTTGAAAAAAATAATAATTTGTATTTAATGTTTTTATTATATGAAATTAAATTGGTATTAAAATATTCGTTCATAAAATAACATACAAGGTATTAATACACACACATTTTCATGCCAATCTCCACTATACTATGTATAAAAAAAAAAAACACATTTAAAAACCCTTAGCTTGGTAGTTTCAGACTCATAAATGTATACAGAAAGTTAATATTTGCTGTTACAAACAATAAGAGCTGCCTTGTTTTCATTGGACCCTTATGAAAGCACTCTTTAATGGCACAGCATACCATCACACACACACACACACACACACACACACACACACACACACACACCTCTTACTCGGGGTTAACAACTTGTGGTTAACTTTCAAAGGTACTTAGTCTGATGCAGGACAGACAAGTGTGGGCAGTGCGCACACACACACACACACACACACACACACACACACACACACACACACACACACCACAGAGGAGGAGAGACAGGAAGGGAGACAGAGTGAATAGTAATTATAGGTGACTATTCTTTGGTCCAGAATAAGTAGTAAAGTGCTGACCAAACTGCTGGTGAAAACCAAGCCTGCTATTTGGAAAGAGAGACAAACAAGTGATGAACTGAGACAGACTGCAAGCATGAACTTAAATCTGCTGAAAAAAACAAAGTCACTTGACACGAACAGCTGTTATTTCGGCGCGGATTCATATCAAGAACTTTATTAATGGAAGATGAACACTTTTCAAATCATCGACCAGCTGGGAAAATCTAGGTGGAACAAGTAAACTAGTAAAAAGAAGAACTTTTTGGGAGGTTGCCCCATTGGTCAATTTACCAAGTGATGAGAACGTAGACACCAAAGTAATGCGCGTGTCCCCAGTAGATCGTTGGCTCCGGTGTTCAGCTACCATATGCTAGCTCTGTAGTTCCTTCCATGTCTTTGCCTCAGAATGATGTGTTGCCTTCTGATTATTATAAAACTTTGATTGATGCATTTGAGGGTTAGTACCCCAACTATTTGCTGCATTAATAAAAACTGTGCTATACATGATATCTGGATTAAGTTCCATATCAGCAGGATGTAGCTTATGTCAGGTATAAGCTTCATGCGTGGAGGCCATGTGAACCACCATCTACCACTCGGGCTAAATCATCATTTAAAAATTAGTTGTAGAATTAAACTATTATCTAGGTTACATTATTACATTACTATTATTTTGATATATAGAAGTTGTCTTTTTTTTCATTGAGGCTGAATGATTTACTCTATCCATTTCTTATTAACTTCAGCATCAGTCAATGGAGGGGGCATTCAGCTTGAATATATACTGTATAAGTCTTTGCAATCATGAAATAAACAAGCTAAAAGTCTTTGCAATCATGAAATAAACAAGCTAAAGCTATTGAATGAATGAATGAATGAATGAATTAAAGTAAAATAAAAGTAAAGTATCAATCATGCAACCTACAGCATTTAGCGTAATATTAGAGTTCTTGTCAGCATTTGTTTCCTGAATATAAAACAAGTTCTGGCTTCCTTGATCAGCAGAGAAATAGTTCCGGTTTTCTCTGTATAGCCGTATCAGCGATCAGGCAAATGGTTAGCCTTCTAAAACGCCATTGGAAGACAAATGGTAGCCGAACACATAATGTACGGACGCCGGTGATCCATGCTAATACGTTGGCACATACACTATGTTGAGTGATAGTAGACTCCATGCTAACACTTTATTATAAAACGGGCGGGTTGAATCCAGTCCTCTCATGGTGTACCACACTTACCAAACTTTTTAACATAAGTTTTGATTTACTTGGTGGCCAAACTTTTGAGGAGTGGCTGTGGCACAGCTGGAGAGAGAAAGTTGCGAAGAAAACCACCATCAAACAGACCAAGTGGGCAGTGAAGTGTCTCACTGACTGGTGCGGCCAGGCTAACCTTTTGACTGCCTCAAGAAAAGAAATCAATCTATCCAGCCAGACCAGTTTCCTTGCTGGCCTTAACTGGCACATCAATGAGCAGCAGCAACAATGTGTTTATGGGTGAAACAACAAGAAAATAGGAAATAAGAAATTAGCGGATGCAGGACTGGAAGTCTGGTAAATGACTGTTGGTCTCCTGGCTCAACTTGCCCCAGGGTACAGGTAGGTTGAGTTTAAGGGGGTAAAATATATGGCCCTCGGGCTAAAATATTCCATGACAAAAAACCCTTGTTTCAGTCACTGGGGCTTTTGCAGCCACTAGGGGGCAGGCGATCTGTCTCTCTGTTCTGCCTCGTCTGAGAATCCCACTCTGACAACATACCTTGTGTTTACTTCAACATAACATGATGATAATGTCTCTTATTCTCAAAAGGATAACGATGCACAACCTGGCTCAGCACAGCTGGCAACACAACATTTGTGAGCTGTGTGTGTTCTAACTTGTTCATCTGCTGATTTTCTCAATATTTCTCTTCAGTGTCGTTCTATCCTCTGATCCCCACTGAGCGAATTAGGCTAACAGAAATAAGTTCATTACCTCATATTGTACCTTATACAGCCGTAAATTCATATTTAATAAAGCCTCAACCGTATCTACTTCCATTTAGATACAAGGGGGGTGTCTTACCCACAGGCCCGTTCTCCCCTACTTTGGTCAGCAGTCTTTTTACTGAGACAAGCTTTTCTGCTGCTGGATTCCAATTTCTTTCCATAGGTTTATTATAGCAGCTAAGGTTATGGTTTAGTTTGATTTCTTTACACTAATTACAAATGGATCTAGTTTTATTTTCTTCATGAATGTGCTTGTACTCTTTCTCTCTCTCTCTCCCTCCCTTTCCCTATGGCTCTCTCTCTCTCTCTCTCTCCCTATGGCTCTCTCTCTCTCTCTCTCTCTCTCTCTCCCTATGGCTCTCTCTGTGTCTCTCTCTCATTTTGCTGCTCTTACTAAGCCAGCGGCAGCAGTCTTTATCATTCAGTCCTTGTCTTTCTCTCTCCCCCATCCGGTCCGGTCGCTGCTCTTTCTGAAGGAAACACATTGTAAAAGTTGAGATTTCTCAGCCTGGATTCACTAGCTTTCATCAATGGACAGAGATTTTTCACCACCAAGTACACTGAGCCTCTTAAAAAGTGAGTATACCTTTAATAAAAACTTTATCACCTGCAGACACAACTAATTAAGATAATGGGAACTAACAGATAATGTAATAATTTGTCAAATTACAATAAAATGTCACTCTAAATGAGTTCAAATGTAATAAAAACTGTTAATGTAATATGATTATGACTTAATATAATTTTTAAAAGTCAGGCTACACCTTATAATGTAATAATAATAAGTTAATAGATATTAGATAATATAGAAGATAATAGATAATACTGGTGAGATGAAACCTCACAAAAGTCACACTATAGTGAAATTAAACTATTTCTTGTTTTGTTGGGGACCCCCTGGAACCTCCTCAATGGCCCCTGGGGGTCCCCGAACCCCACTTTGCTGCAATTAGTTTTAAAAGTTCTGTATTCACTGAAAATGTTCTCATCTTCTAACCTCAACATCTTGGTGACAGCAGCACAGATTCTTGGTCATCTCAAATCCATCAACCATTACAATGCAACTGCAAGTCAATAAAAATGTCCATCCAAGCTGCTTAGATAGTTTCAAAGGACAAGGACAACTTTTTTTTTGTTCCTATTTTCTGTTATGATCAGTGACCTCTTTCACAGCTCTTACCCTGCCACTAGGGGGGGTAGTTTTTTTTCTTCATATTTTATAATGTCATTTTGAATTAGCTAATTATGGTTTTTTTTTATGAGACATTCAAACCAGCAACACACCGTCTTACTGTCACAGCCCTTACATTGGCAGTTTTCTAAAATACTTATTATATTTTATAACGTCGTTCTGAATTTGACACTTTGTATTAACACTAGGGGGCGTAACTGAAAGTGAATTTCAGATTTTCTTTCAAATTATTGTCAGTGAAGAATCACTGATATTTCAGAATTCCATTGCTTTATTTTGTAATAGCTCACTTGTGTTTTTTACATATCAACTTCAATGAATGAACAAAAGGAAGCTTGTTATGATATCAGGGCAAATTTACCCAAATCTCCATTATACTTCAAACGTTTGCCCGTCAACCTACACGCCAACATCCAACATTCAAAAATCTGTAAATGTAATGTTACCCTGCATATCAGTCAAGATACAAGATAGGACCATTCTACCGTCTTTTCTTGAATTGTTAAATGAATACACGGGTCGTCAAGTTAAGTGATTAGAAGTAATAGAAGTGATCATCCATGTGTTGCCAGTAGATCGTTCAGTCTCCATGGTAACACACTAATTCGGGCTACATATACCCAATAGACTACATGGGCTCCTGGCCCTAGGGGGCCCCGAGCCCTAGGGGGCCCCCGAGCCCTAGGGGGCCCCCGAGAGCTTGATCTCCAATGGGACTTCAATTAATTATGACTGCAGCCTTTTGTCCTTGTAAATTATTTGTAGAATACAATGACCACTCAGGGGCTCCGTAGCGAGCAGCGTGAGACATTTCTAAAAGTTGAAGTTTTATCAAAATAAAGTTCTTCTTGGCGGATCACGTGCATGCCGTCTATACCAGAAGAGCATAGCGATTCCTAGAAGGTCTTACGTCTTGTTCTACGAGGTGTGTTTATTTGCGGAACAGAAAGGCAGAAATAAATTGCGAGCTCTTTGTATAGAGTCTGGCCTGGAGCAATGAGGTGTCTGTACCGTCTATCGTGGCTTCAATAAAGCCGCACACGTTGATGAATCATCCCATCAGTTAGAAACTATCCACCTGATCAACAGTTAAGCCTCTTGCCGTAACGCGACGATCATGATGATAAACATAAATCATAAAAACATATGAAAGAAAATATAAAAAGAAAACAGATTTCTTTTGAGTTTGGAAGTATAATGATCATTCTTCTAAAACCTCACAGGCACGCAAGGATGATGGCAGCTTTTCAGGATCAACCTGACAGTGAGAAACCCTCTCAATAATACAATATGATAATACGATATTCCTCCATAGTAGAAAAATGAGACCTTTTATTTCCATTTCTCTAGTCACCTAGTGCTGCCTCCCAACAGTTACAATGACAAAGAGGCTGTAATATATAATATATAATGTAGGTATGATTACTATTACTATTATTTTTTATAATTATTATTTTATCTTTTTTTAAATTGTTGTTGTTATTATTATTAGGCCTATAGGACTTGACCTTTATGCCTACAGTCTCATGACAGGCTCAGGTGAATTTTGTTTTTATTTCAATAGACAGATAATTTTTTTCATTTTCTAAAATCATTTTCTATATTTCAGTTTCTAGTGAATAGCTTCCTGTTTTTCAGCTATAGGGCAATTGATGGGCTGATTGATTCTATTTTATTTGTGTTTATTAGCATGAATAAAACACATAAATATAGCATAAATATATATATATATATATATATTTTTTAGTAGGTTGTATTCTATCTTATTCATAATTAAGTTGGATAAACAATAGGTTTCTTGTTCAGACTTGTGGACAAACAGAAACAAGTAATAATCCAATCAATATACTAATTGGTGCCGTGATGATGTCATCAAAACTAAATTGAAAAGGTTGGACCTTTTCAAAATAGGCCTTCCTCTTGTGGAGTAAGAGATGAATGCTCCAGGCTAAGGCTGTTTTGCAGCCAGATATTGGGGCTCGTTTGTCATTTATCAGGGTCTCCAGTTGGAGGCCACTGAGTGTTACTGTACATTTGGCTTCCATGTGTGCCAGTAAAGTGAATGGAGTCTGTACTGGGAGTGTGTGGTCTCAGTATGCGTCTGTACAGCCTCCCAGTGTGTTGCTTGAAGTGGTTTGTGTGTATGTGTGTGTGAGACCTTTGATAAACCAGGGCCACAATTTTGCAAGCTCCTATTACCATATTAGCATAGTAAAAGACTATTTTTAGATATGGATTAAGATTCAAGCAGCGCTAAATGTCTCACTACACTTGAATACTGAGAGAAAAATAAGTACAAATAGGTGTTAATTGCCATACTGGTATCTCAATCAGAATAGTTTCCTATACTTCATATAAAAAATATCAGTCATAAGGTACATAAAATAAGGAATGAAAAAATTGCACCTCAAAGACCAATGCGACATAAATAACCTTACAGTGAGATGCATGATATTGGTGGTATTTTGATTTCTCTCACTTTTTGCAACATATACAGTCACAACATTCACAAATACATCTTATAGTGAAGTTATAGTTATAAGACTATTCAAAGTATGATTCACTTTTGTTTCGACTGGTGGTTGATTGCCTTATGATCATCGACTGGAAGTCATAGTTTACCCTCCTTTTCATTTAACGCTACAACACTGCCCATACCTGCTGTTCCCATCCAATGGGAAAGGATCATTTTTACCGCCCAGCTAAAGGCAGCCTTATAGAGCTATAGGATACGCAGCATGTGTGATTCTGTTTACTCCTTCAAACCTCATGGCCGTCTCTCCATTTTTTCTCTCCTTTTTTTTAAGTCTGGTAATAATTCCCTCCTCATTAATTGCTTTAATATTGCTCTGGTTGGAGAAGAAAAAGAGGAAGTGGGGACGGGGGGAGGGGTTGTATGTAATCCATTGCCTGCTTTTCCCAAGTATTCTGAAATTGTGTTTATTAAAAGCAGACCAGACATGTATTGGTGAGAGAGAGAGAGAGAGAGAGAGAGAGAGAGAGAGAGAGAGAAACTAGTTGCATGCAATCTAATCGGCATTGCACCTCCATGGTAGATGGTACCAGTTACCTATGGTGTGTTACACTACATGGCCAAAGGTATGTGGACACCTGCCCCTTGAACATCTCATTCCAAAATCATGGGCATTAATATGGAGTTGCCCCGCCCCCCCCCCTTTCCACTAGATGTTGGAACATTGCTGCTGATTTACTTCCACTCAGCCACAAGAGCCTTAGTGAGGTCGAGTCAGTCAAGTTCTTCCACACCGATCTCCACAAACCATTCCTGCATGGACCTCGCTTTGTGCACCGGGGGAATCTAGTTTGTGATGGATGATGATACTCATGGAAGGATGAGTAAATGAGCAAAGGCAAAATAAAACCATGAGAATCTCTTGGACCACGTGACGGACACTTAACTGGGCAGATGTATGGCAGCACAAGTGAGGATTGAAGCTGTTCTGAAGACAAAGGGTGGCCCTACTCATAAATTAAGTTTCTGTTATTTTGTCCACCCTCCTTTACACTCAGTGGGGTACAAGAGCAAAAAGGGAATTCCTAATAACATAGCGACTGTTGATGGAGATCCAAACATCTCAATATTTTGTTTGAGTTGGACGGGCTTTTTTTTTAAAGGCAGCTATTAATTTTGCATGTGTCTTTTGGGCTTTTGGGCTCAGATTCATGTGTCGCTGCTAGCTTTATGGTCATGCCATTGGAAACCACACTCCTGTGAGAAAAACACAAAGTGGAGAGTGAGACAGCAAACAACTTTCCGAAAGATACAATCCAGAGTTTATTTTTCCATGCATGCTGCTGTGAATGTTGGGGATAGCCATACATATTTTTCGAAGGGCTTATGACTTGTGAATGTCACATTGTTTAATGTTCTACTTTTCCCAACACAGAAAACTGTTTACAGACATCACCAATTTTACAATTTCAAATAACATGTCAACCTAACATGTTTAGCTGTTAGATACTGTCAGTACTTGGATCAAATGATCAGACGATACATTTCAAAGTGAAAAATCTTGAATCCAATAAATCACTCTGCAAACAACGTCAGTGGTGGGACAAGTGTGTTTCATAAAGGTGCCCCACTAACTGCAATAGATTGGACCATTAACAGTGAAAAGTTGCTGGCTCTTCTTTATTTGACAATAACAAATGTTTTAGGTAATTTTTCAAAAATGTGTTTTTATATTTGCTATAGTATGACGTGAGAGTGATTTTTAAGGTTACTTGTATGCTGTAGTTCAGTGACTATGCAGTATTCAGTGCATCTCTATAGTTTTGGATCCTAGGAAGTACTGTGTGTGATATGAGACGCTAATGTAGTAAACTCATTTAGATTACTGTTCAAACTCTTCCCAATTTAAGCATGTCACATCTTTCGTGTCAAGTCATGTTGTGTCGTGTCGAGTCATGTTGTGTCATGTCAAGTCATGTTGTGTCGCATCGAGTCATGTTGTGTCGTGTCAAGTCATGTTGTGTCGTGTCGAGTCATGTGTTGTGTCGAGTCATGTTGTTTCGTGTCATGTTGTGTCATCTTGAGTCATGTGTCATCTCGAGTCATGTTGTGTCGTGTCAAGTCATGTTGTGTCGTGTCGAGTCATGTGTCGTGTCGAGTCATGTTGTGTCGTGTCGAGTCATGTTGTTTCGTGTCGAGTCATGTTGTGTCATCTCGAGTCATGTTGTGTCATCTTGAGTCATGTTGTGTCGCGTCGAGTCATGTTGTGTCGCGTCGAGTCATGTTGTTTCGTGTCGAGTCATGTTGTGTCGTGTCGAGTCATGTAGTGTCATCTCGAGTCATGTTGTGTTGTCTTGAGTCAAGTAGTGTCATCTTGAGCCATGCTGTGTTGTGTGATGCCATGCTGTGTCCTGACATGTTGTGTTGTCTCGAGTCATTTTGTGTCGTTTCGAGTCATGTTGTGTCATCTCAAGTCATGTTGTGTCATCTCGAGTCATGTTGTGTCGTCTCGAGTCATGTTGTGTCATCTCGAGTCATGTTGTGTCGTCTCGAGTCATGTTGTGTCATCTCGAGTCATGTTGTGTCATCTCAAGTCATGTTGTGTCGTCTCGAGTCATGTTGTGTCATCTCGAGTCATGTTGTGTCGTCTCGAGTCATGTTGTGTCATCTCGAGTCATGTTGTGTCATCTCAAGTCATGTTGTGTCATGTCGAGTCATGTTGTCTCATCTCAAGTCATGTTGTGTCGTCTCGAGTCATGTTGTGTCATGTCGAGTCATGTTGTATCGTGTCAAGTCAACGCGTCAGTGTTGGTTTGGGTCGTGTCATTACATCATGCCTGGGCTGTTAACTTACCTTTTCGTATTTATATTCTTTATTTAGACATGTAGTATAAAGTACTACAGAGAGGGAAAGACTAGGGGACCAAGGAGCTCTGGTACAACTTTTATCATATATTTCATACCATTAGCCATTAAATCTGCTCAGTGTAGATTTTTTTTTCTCTTGTACCCACATCTAGTTAAATGCAGCATAAATAAATACACGTTCATATATTCAGTCTGTGAACCATAGGCACATGGTTAATTTACCCAAATAAAGTTTGCGATTCGGATTCAGATGCCGAGTGGTTGTCCCCTCCTCGTAAATAAAAAGTAATGTGTTCAGTATGGGCCAGGGGGGAGGGATTGACCACAGCCTCCGAGCAGTCAATCCAGGCTCCCTACTGTCAACACCAAGTAAGTACGGGAGATGGTATAGTTGATGTAGACTAACACCTGGAACACCAGTTCAGGTCTCTGGGGGAGAGTTGGTAGCAGATCTGGGTAAAATACTGGTTATTCCATCCTGGCCAACCTTGACCTAATTTTAAACGAGTGCTTACACCTAACTATGACCTTACATAGAGACAAAAAAAAAAACACAGGTGGCTCAGCTCTAACCCTGTTTCCTCTATGTGTCTCCTCTTCCAGCTCCACACACTGTGCTGGGTGTTCCCGCCGGAGTCCGCGGGGGGATGGAGCACCGAGGCGGGCGGGGGGGGAGCCCCAGCCTCCGGGACAGCGCCGGCCCGGAGGAGAGATGCGAGAGCCCGGCCCCCGTCGCCCCCCCGCCAGGCAAGATGAGCCGTCCGGCGGTCAACGGCACCCGACACGACATCACACCGCCGAGACCACTCGGAGGTGGGGCAATGAACACGCACATACTGCACGAATACAGGCAACACATACGGGACTGAAGCTGCCAGTAGCTGATAGTTTGTGTGGATGTGCAATATCTTAAAATTTGACCATAACAAAATATTCCAGTGCACCCAGTGTATGCACATTTTCTGTAATAAGCCCTCAATATGTTGTATCCTTGATGTGTCTCGATCAGTGACTTGCAGGGGGGGGGGGGTTGGATTACTTGACCCAGCAAACACACCCGTACTGATTTGGAATCAGTTCTCTATCTCTGTTAGTTTCATAGTTATGGCTAAAAACCTCAAATTATCTAATGGCGGAAATCCCAGATCCGGATCGCCAGCAAAATCTAGTCAATTGTTCCTTGGTCCAAGATCTGCCACATTTCATATAAATCCATATGTACGTTTTTGAGATATCATGCTATAACAGGAGCAATAAACACCATTAGTTGTTATTATGCTGTTGTGACGGAATTGTATTCTACAAAAGGACAAAAGGCTGCAGTCATAATTAAGTGAAGTCCCATTGGAGATCAAGCTCTCGGGGCCCCCTAGGGCTCGGGGCCCATGTAGTCTACTGGGTATATACGGTCTGAATTAGTGTGTTACCATGGAGACTGAACGATCTACTGGTAACACATGGATGATCACTTCCAATCACTTAACTTGACCCCCCGAACAAAAACTTGGTGTATTCACTTGACAGTTCAAGAAAAGAGGGTAGAATGGTCCCACACACACACACACACACACACACACATTCTGCCCTGATACTGCAGGATACACACCGACACCCACCATTCTCTCACACAGTTGAAAACACAATCATCACGCAATCACACGAACATTGTAGCAGTACATACACACACACACACACACACACACACACACACACACACACACACACACACACACAGACGTGATGCTGGACCGCCTCCCTCCACCCAACCATTCAGTGGTTGAGTTATGAGCCAATAGCATCCGTGATGCTGGTTTGGGTTTGGCTGAGGCGCATCTGTCACTGCCTCGTCAGGAGGAGGGTTGATAGCTTGTGAATTAGCAGCTCCTTTGGGAGAGAGTAGTATGAATGGTACTGAACAGTTCCAGGCTCGGAGTAGCTCTCAACTAGCCCGGACCGACACGCGGGTATCAGCCTCACTGCTGGAGTTATAGCCGGGGTTCCTAAATGATATCGATATCATACTGGAGAGTAGTACCCCTAGACTGCTACCACACCCCAAAAAAGCCTACATGTGGGAAACACCGGACACATAAATAGGACCAGGAAGTGAACATTGACTTTTGAAACACAGGGTCCAGAATCAGCAGGGTAATTCTAATTATTACTTTATTAGTTATTTGTTCATTTTAATCTCGTCCAGAGCGACCTGTCGGTGATTTCCCCCCCCCCCCCCCCCCCCCCCCCCCCCCCAGCCCTAATTCCCTACTGATTTTCTCGTGAGTGATTTTAGTCCCTCAGGGTTTCAGTGGATTCCATTGTTTTCTGTGAAAGTGAAGATGGAAGCATTTGAGGAGGCTTCTGGTAATGTACCTGGTATGCACCCACTCACCATGCACTCATTATTGAGGAGCCAATAAGGTGAAGACGGAGGTTAAAGTCCATCTGCAGAGCTACACATCCTGCAAGCTGGAGGCTAACCAGCATTATTTTCTTGGATGCCATGTTGAACTTTTGAGTACTTTTGGTATTGGGAACTATTTGAAGGCTTTGCATCCAGGAACGTCTGACCAAACTAGCCACCCCCCCACCCCCCTCCAACTGTCTATCAGGTCTGATGATTCCGGTCTACTGTGTGGTGGAGCACGCCGACATGGCCGTGGCTGGTGGCGGTGAGTGCCGCGGCGGCCGCCACGACTTCGTGTTGGTGCGAAAGGACGTCCTCTTCACGCAACTGGTGGAGACGGCGCTGGTCGCCCTGGGATACTCACATAGCTCAGCAGCACAAGCACGAGGTCGGTACAGTCAATAGTAGTGTGTGTGTGTTTTGAGTGTGTGTGTGTGTGTGTGTGTGTCTCTTCTAATGTAAAATATTACAGCCAAGTTGATTGTCCAAAAATGTGAAACTCTTAAGTAGACTAAACCAAATTACAGTTGATGACTGAGCTGCTGAAATGAATAGGTGTCAGTCCTGCTGCGTTCAAGGTCTCCTCGTAAGCTGCTACTTCGGAGATCAGAAGTTCGCTGCATTGAAGTGCATTTGAAGTAATGACAGAATTAGGGGTGCAGAGCTACTTTATGCTGCAATGGCAGAATGAAGAGCTGAAAATGCGCTTAGCACCAAAGATGTAAACTAAATAAAAATAAACAAGGGTCTCACAGATTCACACTTTTATCAGTTTACAAGTGAAAAGTCCTTGGCAACTACAAGTTAAACAACTGAAAATAGAAACATATAATAATAGTTATTATTCACATAGGATGACAAACAATAACATAACATATACAGTAATAAAATACTTTTACCATCAGTTGTTGACTTCCATGCTTCCTTCCCCCTGAACATCATATCTTAGCAAATTGGGTATCAGAGAAAATCCAGACTTTCCCATTATTATATTCCATCATCATAAAGTTTCCTAGTCTTATTTACCACTTGAGTCGCTCATGAGTGCTCACCTACAAATTGCCGTATTTCCAACAGCACCTGAATGCAGCATAAATAGTATTTGCAAACTTACTCGGTCGCAAGATGGGCGGGGTTTTCCACAGTGGCAAAAGGTTTAGACAATCACAGTATTTGAAAGTCAAATCAGTCCCTACCTGATCTGGGAAACCCCGCCCACCTGGTGCTCCTTGCAGGCTAAACCGAACGCACGTCTCTGAGCCACACAGAGACAGAGTGAGATAGAACAAAAAATGAGCGCAGACAGCATCCAGTCAACCTTGAAACAACAATCCTCACACACACACACACACACACACACACACACACACACAAAGGAAGGCAGTTTCGCATTCCTGCTCTGTCCCGTAAACACAGGGCGCCCTAACCGAGGCGACCGACGCCCTGCGACCCCCCCCTCGCCTCTTCCAAATGGATAGGTTTTTTGTCCTGCGAAATAAGCCTTTTCTTTTCAAATAAATTATTTCTGGCCGGAGTCATGCATTTTTTCCCCCCCAGTGTGGTCACGACCAAAATTATACAGAGTCCCTTCTATTTTCTCCTCTGATTGAATTGTGTCTTGCATAACTTTGGCCAGGCCGGTATTTTTAAACTCTGCCCGGCGCAGGTTTTTGTCTTTAAGTAAGTTACACAGTACAACTGATTAAAAAGAAGCTATATTGCTTATTTAGAGTCTACGTTTTGCAGTCTGGATCCCCAAAACAACCCAAAAACCTATTTTAAGAAGCACACTTTGGACAATTCAACTCATCCAGCTGGCTTGTTTTGAACATATTAAGAAGTATTTGATGGTACAACTTGACGGTTTGGTCTGCTGCTCTATTTAAAGCCCATGGAAAAGTAATTCCATGATTGCCTTGTAAATACTGTATGTAATTTGTGGTCACGCATGGATATAAAAAGCATCTAAAAAGTATGAGAATTCAATTACATTCCAGTTTTTGGACCGTATCAGTAGCTCATGGGGGGATTGGGAGTTTTCTTGGAACTGCAGTGGGTGGGTTTTCTGAACCGAAACGGGGTACTGGCCGGAAAGATTTTGAAAGTTTTGAAAGCCAGAAATTTCAGCACTTAAGTAATGGTAGAGTCATTGTTACTGATCAATTAAATCAGATTTATGTAATAATAATATATAATAATAATGGGATCTTTGACCTTTTGGTTACAGGATGATCCTCTTAAACACTATTCCAACTGTACCACCCCTTCCTTACCTTAAGAGGGTTGTATTCAATAGGATTCAACCGATATGGGTTTTTCTATGATATTTTGGGACGATATATAAGGTGCGGATAGCCGATATTTTGTACTGATATTCAATATCTTTAAATTTGACCATTTTCATTCCATAAGAATAAAAATAAAATTCAAGTATATAGTCAAGGCTGAAAAAGCCTCTGATCTATTATCATTTAATGCTGTTTAACACATGCATTTATTTATGTATGTGTTTTCTTGTGTATGTGTTTTCTTGTGTGTGTGTGTGTGTGTGTGCGTTCTCCAGGGATCATTAAGGTGGGCCAGTGGAAGCCCATGCCCATCCACTACCTAACAGACGCTCCAGAGGCCACGGTGGCCGACATGCTGCTAGACGTTTACCACATGGTTACCCTGCATATCCTACTCCACAGGTCAGCCTTCCGCTTGTGTGTGTGTGCGCGAGTGTGTGATGTGTTAGCATGGAGACTATAATATCTACAGAATAGTGTATGCTAAGGTTCAACTTGAAGCCTTTAAACTGTGCAGCTTCGCCAGGCTGGAGGATTTGCCGTCGGAGCAGTGGAACCACGCCACGGTGAGGAACGCTCTCAAAGAGCTGCTCAGGGAGATGAACCAGAGTGTTCTCGCCAAGGAGTGTCCCCTCTCCCAGGTAACTGTTCGACAACATCCTGGCACAGCACAACAGTAACTTAACGGGGGTTCAGTTTGGGTTTTCGAGTAATAATCCACAAACATTTTCATATAATGAGTTTAAATGTCAGTTTTGCTGCTTATGATTGCCAATTGACAAACACGACAGTGAGTCAACATGTAGCCAGTTCATGAGGTCAGGTAGGTGTTTCCTGGGTGAAATCCTCTGGCACACAGGAAGTGATGCGTTTTACTTTTCTGGTTTGTTTCAAATAAATAGAAGAAGAACTGGGTAGTTAGCATGAGCAGCGATAGTCACTTAAGAACATAACCCTAACCCTAGTACATAACCCTAACCCTTTTTTGTACTGACATTCTGGCCTAAAACAAAAGTCATCTTTTGCATTACATCTTTGTACGAATCGCTACTACTGAGAATACTTCAAGTACAAGTTGTAGTTCCTTGAGTCTTTTCCAGAAATAAATTCTGTTTTTCTGGGTTTGATTCACGCCCACTGATAGCTGAATTGCTTCTGAGTATTTTCTCAAAACATATGTGGTTTCACCATTGTTTCACCACACAGTTACTGCACTGTTAGTCACACACACACACACACACACACACACACACACACACACACACACACACACACACACACACACACACACAGTATTGACACCATCCCAAGGGAAAGGACACACACACTATACACCTACATCTTCATATTCACACGCACCCTGTAGTCATTAGACTTGAGGTTGTGATTTATATAGAGGACTTAGTCATGATGTAATTAGTGATGAGGGGAAGTGTGTGGTCGGTGTGTGTTTGCAGCCTGACTCATGTTTGAGTTTGAATCCTCAAATTTTCCCATGGAATGCTTTCAGTCGTCACTTACAAACTCACATTGAAAATCTGTAAAGGTGCGACAAGTAAGGTTCTTCCTGCTCCCATAGCGCAAGATGACCATACTATATCTGAGGGGTTATATTTATCATTTCCTCCCATGTCTATCTATCTATCTATCTATCTATCTATCTATCTATCTATCTATCTATCTATCTGTCTATCTATCTATCTATCTATCTATCTATCTATCTATCTATCTATCTATCTATCTATCTATCTATCTATCTATCTATCACAGAGTATGATCTCAGCGATAGTGAATAGCTCCTACTACGCCAACGTCTCCACATCTAAATGCCAGGAGTTTGGTCGCTGGTACAAGAGGCACAAACGCATCAAAGGTAAATCTCCGAAGCTGTGACACTAGCCACCGCTGTTTTTTTTCAACAGCGGTGGCTAGAGGCTTGCCATCAGAAAGCTGGCGGTTTTGAATCCCTGAAGCAGCTGAGAACATCTGGGGGTTTGGGACTTAGACAAGAAGTGTTAGGAACTGGTGTGATTTGCTTTAATGGAACGTCCTGGGAAGATCTGAGTGAGGGACGTGACTGAGTAATGCTTTCTGATGCCTCGGTGACTACTGTTGAAGTGACCTTGAGCAAGGAACTGGCCGCCCCCAGTTCAGTGGACAGGCCAATGTGGGAACATCACGAGGCAACAGTGTTTGAACAGTTTTTACAGGTCCTATAAAATGGCCTTGTATTACTTGGCCATGCAGAGCAATCATCACACCTAATGACTCCCAGTGGATGTCTGCCCGTACTGTTACAGCTCCACCACCACGTTGAACAGTAGGTAGCAAACATTGTGGGGTGAAGGCTTCCTTTGTCTTTTTCAAACATAAACCTGGATGAAGGAAATGGCCTGACAGTTTCACAAACAACACATTGCGTGACTGAAAACTTGAGCAAAACAACAACATCATGTGGACAAATTGGGATTTTGTGATTGGTTCCTGGTGACAAAAGGTCATCCAATCAGCAAAGACCCCACTGTTCCTCTTTGCTGATGCAGTTAGCTTGCCTTTTCCATACGCTGTCATAATTTTACCAGACACATTAAATCATTTTGCAATTTTTGCGATCGATGCACCTGCAATTCGACTCGCTTGGTGTTGCTTTGAAAATCCACATAAAACTGAATTGTCACATGGTAACTGGAATTCGACTCAACATGACATGCCCGTGTAGTTACCTTTTGTAATTGTAATTTAGTTACTTCAAAGTCAGTCCTTTTCATGAAGTATTTCCATTATTTTGTCCACATCTGTCATTGACAACTCCCAGTAGGAAGGAACTGTGACGCATGGTTCACATTAACGTCACCTTTAATATAGATGACAAAGATAAATGCTCTCAACTCTAATGGAAAGTAGAAGCTCCTCTTACACTTAATCCCCACCTCACACACACACACACACACACACACACACACACACACACACACAGGCTAGGTAAAACCCTGTTTCCCTGCCAAACCTCAACCCAACTTTTATTCTCTTAATAACCCAAAACTCCAAACCCAAACAGTAGAACCATAATAAGAAGCAGATCTATGTCAAGGAGAGGAGGAGCGAGGATATGAGTGTAAAGCTGTGTAGAATAGAAAAGAATAGAGTAAAATAGAAAGAGAGAGAGCAGGTAGGGGTTCGCTGCCTTGCTCAAGGACACGTGGCTGCTCCAGGGATCAAACGTTCTGGGTAACCTGTCACCTGAAGATAAGTGAAGACTTTGTAGAAGGAGAGTTGAAGAAGTTTCTTCCCAATTTCTCAAACCTCAGACAAGCGGCCATGATTTATTGTCCAAACACTCAAAAAAGGATTCTGTATGGTACCAGAAAATGGTTCTTCGGGTTTGTACCATAGAAGACCCCTTTATAGTGCTGTAAGGAACCCTTAGAAATGTTCTCTATAGCACCGTGCTCAAATGGTTCTGGGTAGGACCTTTATGGTGTTGTAGTTTCATTAAATGGCCTTTTTGTTTTCTGTGGTATTTTTCATGAACAAATCGAACAAATTTGAAGTTTTCACCATATAATAGTATATAGTATATAGATTTTTTCGATTGAACATTTGTTTTTAAAATATTTCCTAATACGATGAAAGAGTTTTTTTCTTCTTATCCATCTGTGTTGCCACGCCTTAACAAGTCAGAAGGCTCATTGATTCGCTATGCCTCAATATAGATCCACTACCCTGACCAAAGCAGGAAGAAGCCTCTTTTTCTGGGTGTAGGGAGCAGTAGAGAAATGTTACTGAGAGAGTAGAGTTTGATGGAGGGATGAACTTTTACCTGTATGTACAGTACATGTGGTTGAATGGATATATGGATGGATAAATATATATATATATATACATACAACCAGATGGACTTATTGCTTTGAAATTTGCCCCCTATACAGGTGAATACCTTGAGAAGATGTGGTCAGTATGGGATAAATCAGATATCAAAGGTGAGTATGTTTTTCATAGGCTTTCAGGTCACAACGCCAAAATCAACAGTTTTCAAGCTAATGTGAAGTTAGCTTGGTATTGCATGTTCGGTGGATGTACATGTACAAGACAGGTTGGGGGAATGTGGGTTTAATATAAAGGTAAATTACAAAACCTTGATCACAATACGACTCCTGGAATGCTTTGAACATCACATTGATGATATGAGAGTATCTGGGGGTGTTTTTATTGAAGTTAAAGATAATTTAGGATTAGGATTTGGGATTAAGATTAGAATGAACATCAGGTTTAGGTTAAGGTAAGGTTTAGTGAAATCAATGAAGGTCCTCACAAGTATAGTAATACGTGTGTGTGTGTGTGTGTGTGTGTGTGTGTGTGTGTGTGTGTGTGTGTGTGTGTGTGTGCGTGTGTGTGCGTGTGTGTGTGTGTTCACGCAGTGGAGAGGGATTTAGACCTAAGCGTCTTTGGCCAGCGTCCTCTCTCTCTCTTAGCCTCGCCCACCCGTTTGGGTACCCTGGTGATTCCGGGACCTCTGTCCCTCAAGGGTGGCCTCGGGGACACACCCACCCAGGCTCACCCTCTGCCCCAGCCCCATGGCCATCACCACCCCAGCCCCCCGCTGCGTGCCAAGGCTCCGCCGGCCACTCCGTCCGCCTCCTTGCCCCCCCTGCTGGGCCACGGCACACTCCTCTCCCCCCAGCTCTCTCCTCAGCTAGTGCGTCAGCAGCTAGCCATGGCCCATCTCATCAACCAGCAGCTAGCCGTCAGCCGCCTGCTAGCCCACCAGCACCCGCAGGGAGTCAACCAGCAGTTCCTTAACCACCCACCCATCTGCCGGGTCTCCAAGGCCCCCAGCTGTGCCGCTGAGCCCGGCCTCAACCCTTCGGCCACCGAGGTTTCCTCCGACATCTATCAGCAGGTCAGGGAGGAGCTGAAGAGGGCCAGTGTTTCCCAAGCCGTGTTTGCCCGCGTGGCTTTTAACCGCACCCAGGTAATATAATATAATGTCTGTAGCATGCTAGCTGACATTTAGCGCGATATAACAAGTTATAGAAGTTATTGAGAAATGCTGGGAATTAGGGAAAAGACTAGCATAGGTACAGAGTAGTGTAGTCAGTTTGTAGTTGTATTTGGTGATGAGGGATGCCAGAAATCACTGTTGAGCCTTCTCACACACTCAACCCTGTAGCATTTAGATTAGCGAATGGTGCTACTTGTGTAATGGCTCTGCAGATTTATGATGGCTGATGCCCTCTGTCGTCACCATTTGTGAGTTAGTATGTCATTGTCTTTCACATCTGAATTGGGCTTCTTCAAGAATGAAGAAGTGCCCTAACCTTGCCAAAAGGGGCAAAACATGATACAAGAGATCCATACGTTCAAAGTGAAAAAGCTACATACATAGACTGTGGAAATCTCCCAGTCCCAGACCATATACAAAACCTATATACAAAAATTAAACACAATAAAATCTTGGAGAAGAGATAAACTGTTGAAAAAAGTATTAAATTAACAACAAAATATTAAATTTTACAATTAAGACATTCACCATAAAAAAAAGAGAGATCTGATAGCTGATTTCAAACAACAGCATTCCCGTGTGCCAGAAAGTGTCTCTCATTTCCATGTCAAAGGAAAGAAATTAGAGGGAGAGAGGAAAGTCCTCATTAAGTCCTGGAAAGGTGGTAGCTTTCACGGAAAAGATTCATTACGTTTGAGTTTATCTCCACCTCTATACCTCAGACCAGGGGTGGGCAATCGTGTGCCATGGAGGGCCGAGAGTCTGCAGGTTTTCACTCCAACCAAAGACTACAACCTGGTGACCATCAGATAGGGCAGAAAGTCAGAGATGTTGCTGCTGTTGTCTCGACCAGATATTAGATATAGGATATTACAACTCACTTCAGTCAGGCTGATTCAGAGGCATATACGTTGCCATTTGAAGATAAAATAAATGAGGGTCTGACCAAAGTTGTCTGCCAAACTAAAATGTGACCAAACCAGAATGAACATCGTGGTGGGCCACTCCAAACACAGCAGCATCCCCCCTATGTGTCGTCACGTGACTTGACTGATTTTTTCTTGCCCCAGGCTACACAGCCAAAGCCCCAGAGAAGGAAAAGGCAGACGAGGAAGGGGCATGCAATATACCAACCGAGGTCCGAAGACAAGGAGCTGGTCGAGACAACGGCAGTAATTAACAGAATCTATAGTTGACCTATAGATCTGTTAATTTACTATAATCTGTAATCGATAGTTGCCTGCCTGACCTGCATTGTGCACCCAACACCCTGATGAAGGCATAAGCCGAGATGCGTAGGTGTTCCTCTATGTCTTAGCTCTCTAATCAATGCCTTTTGAACGCTACGAGAACACATTTGTGGTCGCAATGTTTGCCTAGTTCCTGACTTCCTAGAGCACCTGCGGTTGTTCGGGGATTCCTGAGGCGCTCTGTCCGTCAGTCGGATGGTCCCAAAAATGACCTATATGTTTGTAAGGTCAGTGGATATTTGCACAGCAGTCCTGGGTTCTAATCCTAGAGTACCTGCACCAATGCAGTTGGATCTTATTACGGATTACAGCAATCCTTATCTAATCAAAAGGTGCCTTTTCTTAAACAATCTATGCTTTCAAATTTCACACGTTTTTAGAGGAAATTGTTCATGTAGTGAAATGAAAATAGTTAAAAGGGAATTACCGCAGATCCAAATAGAAGTGAACCTCCTCTTGCATTAGTTAAATCAAGTAGGTCAGTAGAATCAGGTGGCTAACCAATTAAAGATCAGATCTCTCGGGAGCAGTCCCAGAAATACAGGTACGAAACCTGGTTAGTTTGGCGTTACCCATGTTGATGAAAGAAGAACACTGTGATCTAAGGAGACCTCAGAAGACCTCAGGAAGAGAGTAGTGCGTGAGCATCAGTCTGGGCAAGGTTAGTCACATCAAAAAGATTTGTGAGAAATAATATACAAATGGAGAGCAATTAAAACAACAGCAACTCTACTATGAAATGGACGTCCTTCTAAAATATCACCAAGAGCCGCAAGAAAAATAATAAAACTAGTAAGAAACAACCCAAGCATAACATCCAGAGATCTACAAGCCTCCATTGCTGCATCTGATGTCATTGAGCATCTGTCAACAAGAAGAAGAACACTGAATAGAAATGGCTTTCATGTAAGGAAGAACCTCTACAAAGCTGCTCATCTTGTCAGATTTATCAAAGTCTGTTCTATGGACAGATGAGTCCAAAATGTAACTGTTTGGTCTGGGGGTGTTTTTCTTCCACTGGAACATGACTCAACATGAATCATGAATTCTGAGGACTAGTCTTGAACAGAATGTCAGGCCATCAGTCCGAGAGCTAAAGTTGGGTCCAAAGTGGCTGTTCAACAAGACGATGATCCTAACGTATCCTAAAGTCTTTAGTATTTAGTTTTTTTAGGCCCTGTTATGCCGCTGCAACCCGAGAATTTCCCCCCAGGGATCAATAAAGTATCTATCTATCTATCTATCTATCTATCTATCTATCTATCTATCTATCTATCTATCTATCTATCTATCTATCTATCTATCTATCTATCTATCTATCTATCTATCTATCTATCTATCTATCTACCTACCTACCTACCTACCTACCTACCAACCAACCAACCAACCAACCAACCAACCAACCAACGTCTCAGGAAGAAGAAGTTCAGTTCTTGAGTTGATCAACTTCTGTAAGGAGGAGTGGGCAGAACTCTTTCCAGGAAGATACCAGAGACTGATCCGTGGCTATAGGAGACGTTGATTGCTAAAGGAGCTGCCAGAAGATATTGATTGAGGGCATTAACATATTTTTGCACACAGGGACATATGAGTTTTTGTTAAATAAACAATGAAAGGATATCATATGCATTTGTGTCTGTTCTTTATTTGGGATATCTTCATTACAACAAGTTGAGGTTTAGATAAGGTTATTCCCCTATAATATATGAAATAATGACGTGCTTGATCACACTCTCCCCCCGACCTCTCTCTATCTCTACATAGCTCATATGAACATTATGGCTGGATTATGTCCAATTATGACCAATCTGTAAAAATCTGTCGCAATTGATACTGTCAACTATAATGTAACAGTTACAATATCAGGTTTTTACATTTTCTACTCATTTCGAGGGACTTCTTTTGATGTGTGTTACTAACTAGCTGTGTGTGTGTGTGTGTGTGTGTGTGTGTGTGTTTTGACTGCAGGGCCTGCTGTCAGAGATCCTTCGTAAGGAGGAAGATCCTCGCTCAGCCTCCCAGTCCCTGCTGGTCAACCTGAAGGCCATGCAGAACTTCCTCAACCTGCCGGAGGGCGAGCGAGATCACATCTACCAGGAGGAGAGAGAGAGGACCACCAACTCCAGCCACAACCACTCCAACAACCACATCTCCAACTCCACCGTGCAGAAACACACCCAGGTACATACACACACACTTCTCTCTTCACTCCAAGTAAAGGCTAGGTCGCAAGAGATTTTAACAGTTTCTAAGACCAACTAGTCAGGATGAGTCTGGGCTAGTCAGGATGAGTCTGGGCTAGCAGTCGAGATTCCCAAGTCCACTTGCTCCACGGGGAATATTAACGTTTCATCCCATCCAAACCCTCCTGTCCTCAGCAGACAAAGTCCAGCCTGGTCAGTGCAGAACTGCCATTGAAGCTCGAGTCCTTGGCGAACATCACCTCGGGGATCTATGAGGAGATCCAGCAGGAGATGAAGAGGGCGAAGGTCTCGCAGGCTCTGTTCGCCAAGGTGGCCGCCAACAAAAGCCAGGTCAATCCCAATAAACACAACTTTGAACAGCTTCAATGGAAATACCACAGCAAAATAAATGACACTTACATTACGTTTTACAGTCACCCAGTGTAGTGATAAATACAAAAGGTGATGACCATCAACAATGACCGTTATGAGCAATTATATGACTGATATGGGCAAGTCTCCCTAGCTCTCTGTCATTCTCTGTCTATGTCTCTCTCACAGGGTTGGTTGTGTGAGCTACTGAGGTGGAAGGAGAGCCCCAGCCCTGAGAATCGGACCCTGTGGGAGAACCTGTGCACCATCAGGAGGTTCCTGGCGCTACCACAGGCCGAGCGAGACCTGGTCTATGAAAAAGAGTCCAGACACCAGCACAGCGAGAGGCTCCACACCGTCCTGCACCTTCCAGACCAGCAGATCCAGGTCGAAACATGCAGCCAGGCACAAAACTACAAGACCATGCAGATTACAGATTGGCAGATTTTTGAAGGCCAGTACTTTTAGACTGAAGCTGCCATTAGCCAATTTTTTGTGCCAAGATACAATGTCTTTAAAGTGGTAATCCGTAATTGTTTCCCCCATCTTCGATGCTCAGCTCTCATTGCTGTGGTGTTTCTGCACTGCACTTCACATCACCTGTCGATCAAACAGTGCGTCCAGTACTTTGAGTCTTTTTCCTTAGATTTTCTGTCGATGAACACACCCTACTGGCTTAGTAAATGTAGCTGGGTGTTGTTTTGTTTCCTTTTTGTTATTCTTTGAAGTGGTAATCCACTAGAACCTGTTTTTTTTAAGTCAAGTGGTCATTGCTGTGGTGTTATTGTTGTGAAAATCTACTTAAAATGTAGCAGAGCACAATACTTCAGTCAAGTCAAGTTTATTTGTATAGCTCTTAATCACAGTTACAGTCTCAAATGGCTTCACAACACCACAATATGAAAAAGATAAATGAAAAACAAAAAATAAAGAAATACGACACCCCTGTTCCATAGACCTTTACTGAAGACAAGGAAAAACTTGTTAAGAGATCCATTTAGATCAATTTCTATATGGTGACCAACTTTTAATTTTGTGGTGGCCGTGCTGAATACAATTGTGGGGGGAAATAATGAATACTCGAAAATTGTTTGGTCAAATATAAAAAAAATAATTTAATATTGGCACAAAATATCGGCTTTAATCCAAAAAATATCAGAACTGGCTTCAAGAACTCATATCAGTCAGACTCTTGTAGTATTGGGTCATTTGCACTATAGCATAGACTGTATCCAAATAAATGTGTTGACATTGTCATTATCCACTTTTCAATGGAAACAGGTCTGGAGGTCAATATGCACTAAGCAACTTTCATGTAGAGACAATAGAGAGGGCTTCTATCGGGTTTCATTGGTTGGAGGCATTTGTTGGTTTGTTGCTTTCAAGGAAAAAGAAAGAGTACCAGGGCACTCTTGAAGCAAAACCTTAAAAAGACCTTTTTGTGAATGGCCAGGGTTTTTCAGGACACAGGAGACTTTCCCATTTTCTCCCATATTTTCATCTGACAATCATTTGACAATCTGCTCATTTACTATATTTGTTAATACTAGAAACACAAAACAATCTAAGCCATATACTGTCACTTCTGTTTCCGAAGAGTCAAGAAAATATGTTACGCCTCTGTAGCCTCTATGGTTATGTTATTAGTTTAGTAGTAGTGAGAGGAAATATACAGAAACTCATGTCTGTTGTTCAATAAACAAAACACTTTAAAACTCTTTAACTCTTCCATTAAGGAATAATAAGTATCTGCAACTCCAGTATGTTAAAGCAGATGAATTCTGCTGTTGAAATCCAACTTTTTCCAAATTTGAAGTAACGGCCGACAGCTCCCCACCACAGAGGTTTGTCACCGGAGACCTGACAGAGGCGTCCTGACCAGCTCCCCACGCGGCGTGGATTAGACTCAAAGAAGTGACGGAAAGAAACATTTGAAATGTCATTTGAGCGGTCAGTTGCACTTTCAGAGTGTAAATCTGACTCGTATCCTACCCTTTGAAGAAAAGGTCTATGATTGCTTTCAATAGATATTTCAGAATCTCTGTGTTTCCCTCAGTCTGTCTCATCCCCGCCACCTGCTTCTCCAACCAGCCCTGTCCCAGTCCGTGTCCCATAAATCATTGAGAATAGAAGTGGTAAATGACTAGCCCACACATTTCCTGCTAAAAATTCCTCCATCCCACCCTCCCCTCCCCGAACTGAAATACTCGTCAGTCTGGCCTAACCTCAATATTATTCTAAACATACCCTGTAATTATTGGAGAAGAAAAAAAGGAATTACCATTATCTTTATTTAGGACCTTTAATTTTGATGGACCACAGATTTATAGCGTCGGATTCCTGTTTTCTTGCGGCGTGCTAGCCACCCCGCCCTGTTAATAAACCCTAGTAGTGTGGTTGTTTGTGTGATGAGCTCGGGACTTTGGGTGTGTGATGGTGGTGTGATGGGATCTGGTCAATCAGACTTCCACTTGTACTACATTTTCCCAAATGACTCGATAGAAAAGGATCACTTAAAGGGGAAGTATATGGATCTGTATCACTCATCATTGTGGTTGTGGGGAAGAAGTAGATTGACAGCCTCTACCAGCTTCTACACATTGCGCACATTCGGAGGGGAAATCTGCTGGATTGAGCAAAGTTTTCAGACTGGGGACAGGAAGCAACAGGGTTTTATGGGAAATGTAGTTTTAATTGGTTAAAATTTATACACAGAGCACCTTTAAACCTGCTATTATTGAGTTTATTACTGATTTGTTGATTTTTTTTCCCGATAGGCGCTCCACAGACAGCCCCTGCCGCCAATGAAGGACCCATCTCCGATACATGAGGACCCACAGCCCGCCCCCTTACCTAGTTCAGGATGCTCAGATGCGGGCGCTGGGTCTGGAGGTGGAGGGCCCAAGAAGGCCCGCTCACGGACACGAATCTCCCTGGAGGCGCTGGGCATCCTGCAGAGCTTCATCGGCGACGTGGGCCTCTACCCCGACCAGGAGGCCATCCACACCTTGTCAGCTCAGCTGGATCTACCCAAACACACTATCGTCAAGTTCTTCCAGAACCAGCGCTACCACGTCAAACACCACGGCCAGGCCAGGGAGCCTATCCCCGGGGAGGACGACGGGGAAAGCCTGGGTGCATGCGAGGGAGGCGTCGGTGCAGCAGAGATCCGAGGCGAGGAGGGGCTCTCTGGATCCGAGGAGTCCAGCGAGGATGGGAGAGGATCTGTTGAGGTGTTCAGAACAGAAGGAGGAGAAGGAGAAGGAGAGATGGAGATGGAGGTGGAGAGGGAAGAGGCGGAGGGGGAAGATGGGAAAGTCTCAGCCCCAGGAACCTCCTCCCTGTCCCCCTATAGTAGTCTGGACAGCCCGCCCTCTGCAGAGCAGCAGAGATAACAGAGAAGAGAGGCAAGATGGAGAGAACAGAGGAAATATATAGATGGAAGGACAGCACTACTTTGTGCCACCCCATTGTGAACGAACACACACACACACACACACAGTAGCTGATATTTTGTGCCAATTCTTTAAATTTAAAAGTCTTTAAATTTGATCTTTTTCCTGCCAGAAAACGCACAATCCCTGTTTTCAGTGTTTCCTGCAGAATTGTATTCTTGTCAGAGAGATCACGGGACACTAAAACTCTCCACTGAAAGCCATACTGATAACATTGTTGTAGGTGGGTTAGTGGCTCCTTAGGGACACAGAGGATAAAGGGATATACAGTACTGACAACAGAGTACCTCACAAGAAGGGCGTTCGCTTTTTGGCAAATAGCATACAGGGCAATAACACGCTGCTTTCACATCACCAGAAAGCCCCGCCTTTCTGAAACAGCAGCCCATTTCACATAACCTTCCCATGATGCTTTGGGAGGTTCATGCATCCACTGAGCTATATGTGCAAATTGGACTTTTTCCTTTTAACGCAGCTGAATCTTTTCCATCCCATCCTGGCATCAGCACTTAAATATATTTATTGCTGTCTTTTAATACAATTTCAGTATTATTGTTGTTAATGATGTTGTTATTTTTCATTTCTTTGATATGAAAATTATTATATGTGAATGTGGGGGGGACAACGAAGCCAGAAGACGTTGTTATCTTTTATTTACTGTTTTATACAGTCGAAGTTCATGTCATGATGTAAATGTTGACAATCAAAAATGAATCTGTATTATTGTTATTTCAACAATCATCTTTACCTTTGGGATTGGGGGCATAAAAGGTTTGATTAAATCTCCTCCAAAGTAACATTGTTCTGATGTTACAACTGTGGCATTTAGACAATACAAACAATTTAATAGGGGATGTGTTACGTTGCTCTTTTGAAGGCATTAAATAGGAGTTGTAAGTCTGCTGTTGTGAAATGCTGTGATTAATTTATCCCTTGCTCATCTACTCTGTACTTAACTCCTTTATGGTAGAAAACGTCTCGCTAAATGGGAAAATCTCACGGTTCTCTGCAGCTCATGCAACTAGGCGACAGACAAATCACACTTTTCTCCACTTTGTTATTGCCTCGACTCCAACAATGGACGCAACCGCTCTCATTTTTGGAGACATTTATTAGTCTTTCAAATAAAAGTTGTAAAGAACTGGGATGCTTTGAATGGCTGTAATCAACTTCTTGTCCATTTTGCTCTTGCCAGGCAGGAAATATTGCTCATGAAACAAAATCACCTAACCCTAACCGTAACGGTAGGGAAACGATGAAGCACAAAAATCTGCTTGGCTGTTGATGACCAATGCACGTGAATTGGTAAATATTAAAACATGATGTCAATTACTTTAATCATAATAATAAAACATCATAGTGTTGTTTTCAGTTTCAAGTCAATTACTTTGTGAAGAAGGTTAACAAGGCCAATTATATTTTTATGACTTCATGATTTTATAAAAAATGTTCAATGATTCAGTTACAGCAACATTGCACTGGTCAAGCAGGTTTGTATTTAGAGAAGTAGACTATTTATAAATGTATTAAAAAAAGGAAGTAATCATATACAAGCTAAATCGACCAATAGTAATCTTAAAAGTATCAGTCCAGGGTCCGGCACCAACTAGCATTGCTAGTCTTGTTTTTACAAGGTTATCTGAATGCTGCTGGTTTGGACCATGTTGTTCTGAAAGGGTTCTTTACAGCACCAAAAAGGGTTCTGCTATGAGGGTGCAGATTTCTGATGGAGCTGGCAGAATGGACTTGTTTAAAACAGATTAATTCACAAGTCTGGCTAACTTTCTGCGGTTTCATGCCGTGCTTGCTTGCCAGGGCACCTGATAACAATTTTAAACGATTTAGCATCCACCATGTGTGAAATGCGAAGCGTCAATGCCTCTCCTCGTCTCTATCTCCATTTGTCAACTTAATCTCTGCTAACATATGTTTGCCTGTCGCATCTCAAGTTGACGTCACTTCTGCCTATTGTAATACATTACAGATTACTTGATGTAAGGAAACTACTAACCGTACAGTTCCAATTCTGAACTATATTGTAGAATGAGGTGATATTTTTCATTGACTACCTTATAAGTAGGGGAGACTGGGGTACTGTGGCACTTTGGGACAGACTAAAAATAGAACGTTTCCATTGGTGAAACATGCTGTGAATGAGTCACAGACCTGATAAGAGGTGGTCCTAGTTTGAAGCTATTTTCAGTCTGCCGTGGTCCCTGCCCCGGTCTCCCCTACACAATTTTGCGCGCAAATGTTTTTCAACAAAAATGATGGAAATGTGTATATGTTAGGATTACTTATATAGCAGAGAGTGCCGGCAGGTGATTTTCAACAAAATCATTACTTATTTTCATTGTTTGTCCCCCATGTCTATGAAAATCCCGCTAGCCACCTAGCTGCTAGTAAACCACTGGGCGGTCTTGGTTAACTTCCATTGCTTGTGGAGGCGTTTGGTTAGCTAGTAAGTTGTGCCATTTTACAACAATAGATATTTTAATTTCACATTTTCCATATTGTTCATTGGACTTCGGGCTTAATCGTTTGTTTGAAGATGCAATGTTAGCGTAGTAGGCCTTGCTTAATTTCATAGCACGTGCTCTACAAATATTGTGTGAATTTGTTCCTCGTGTTCATTAAAAACATTAAACATTAAAAAGAAAAATGGTTGACAGGATAAGAGTGTGCATTGGGCGATGCACCAGGCTTTGTAGGTCGGGCTGCTGTCATTCCAAAAGACATCTCTGCCAGGTGGCTGAACCCATGATGGGATGATGACACGTTCCTTCCTTCTATGAAAAAGGGTGAAATAAAATAATCAATCTTCATTCTCTTTTAATGTGTCTGTTGTACATCAATCAGGAAGAGCAAGTCAGTGTCAGTATAACTTTGTTCATGGCAGAGTTGGAGCAATCATTTAACTACAAGGTCGACTGAAATGATACAACTATGCAACGCTGATAATTAATATAATAATAAAATAATATATTTAATTGAACAATTAATAAATAATAAATAATTAAAAAGGGAATAGTGTGGGGTGCATGTGAGCATATGAGCAACACATTGTCAAATTTAGCCATCAAATCAGTTTTCTACTGACCACAGTATGGGAATTTAAAATGTTAAGTAGATTTTCCCTGGGTAAATTATCCCTGCCAATGGATTGTCAGGGGTGAAGAGCTTTATGGAAATGTTCAAAAGTTTTGACGCTCACAAGTTTCATAACAATGTATCTATTAAAATGGCCTGTGACGGTTATGACCTTGTGAATTAATTTATATATTAACATTACTGTGAATGGTAAAACACTAACAGTGCCATTGGTAACCCTAACCCTTTGTGTGTGATCATTGTAAATAAAGGCTGAAATTTGTCTTGTAGTGATTTGCAAACCCACCTTAGTTACAACCCAAATGTACCTAGACCCCGCCCACATGCACCAATCACAATAAAACATGCTATCTTCAATAATACTACAATAATACTACTAACTTTTCGGCCTATGCGGTGCTCTTTATAGACCAATTTTAATATGTTTTTGTATCATATCTATTCATTTTGATGATTAATAGACAAAAGGTCAATGAGTTATAGCCACTTTTGTGTTATAGCTCCACCATTTTGCCAATTAATCATATTTCTTAGGAAACATTTGCACATCAATATTTATCATTCTGACAAATTTCATGTGTCTACCACGTCATGGCAATTTGCAACACAGCAGAACTACTAGAGTTATAGTAGTTAGTAATAGTTTTTGTAGCATGTGAGCAGCAAATTGACAAATTCATTTAGCCATCCAATCACTTTCCTGCTGACAACAGTATAGGGATTTGAAGAGTGTGCAGAGTGTGAGAGTGATAGAAAACCAGCAGTAGTCTGGATCCTGGAGCCAGACTTTAGGGTTCAGGACAGAGCTCGAAGCGTTCACAGCTACTACACCATGTTAAGTTCTCCATTGTCAGACCTATGCCCACCCAGTATGTGGCGGTCCGTGGAGTGACCCCTGGACCAGTACATTGTCCATGTTCTATTCAAGAAAATAAAAGAGGAATCAATTTTTTTTTTAAATGTCCTTTTTGTGTGTTTTTCTGTGTGTTTTTTCAGTGGTTGTTTGAACTAATTGAAGATCATAGTTTACCCAACTCTAATTTTTACAACTGCATCAGTGTGTGTTGGAATGGTCCAGTGGATTTCAACTCTCACAGCTGGCTATTAGAACCGTATGGCAGGCTGATAGGGGGCCAATAGAGGTGTGTGTCTGTGTGTGTGTGTGTGTGGGGGGGGGGGGACGCAGGTGCTCTGCAGGCTGATATTACCCAGGATGCTTAGGGTGGGGGGAAGGAGACTCTCTGCAGAGCTCATAAACACACCTGTGATCCCCTGCTAGCACGCTCAAACACACACACACACACACACACACACACACACACACACACATGCCCCCCCCAACACAGACACACACGCCCTCCTGCGCTCCAGCACATTAATGCACACTCTGATAAACAGGCTAATTCTCGCAGCAGCAGCAGTTTACACACCATCGAACACAACACACGGTAATCAGCGAAGCCATCATGTGGCACTGTGTGTGTGTGTGTGTGTGTGTGTGTGGTCATGCTGTGTGTGTATAACATACAGGGCAAAGCTCAGAATGTCAAGATAAGTAAAGGAATCACACTCTGATATGTGTGTGTATCTGGTGTGTGTGTGTGTGTGTGTGTGTGTGTGTATTTTCTTCAAAGTTTACCAGTTATTGTATGAAATGACTTCACCATCTGTTGTCATAACCCAAATAATAGCTCCAATGATAACACCCAGACTCAATGTGCACTCCAACACAAACCATATTGTCAAATTATTTCAGTATTACATTTTAAGACCAATCTTTTACAAATCCCTCCGTAAATTACCAACTTTTTAATTCGGAAAAATGAAACAGGAAAATTAACTCACTTTATACACTGAGGGGAAAAGTGCAAATTTATGCAATTTTTAAATACAAATATGAATATAATATAATATATGAAATATAAATACAAAATAAATAAAAGTCATAATACCAAAAATGTTTGTACTTGTGTTCATATTCAAGGTATAAAATGTCATTCTGATAGGATGAAAGGATTTTCCCTCTTTTCACCCGAGAGACAGAATTTCTTCATCAGTTTCCACAGGAACAATATCCTTCCTAGATATAAACACGTCATCACTTTCCTCAGAGTTAAGAGTGCAGAGTAAGCCAGAGCATAGCATGGGGGTTGAGTCTCTTGTGGTGTGGCTGTACATCCCTTCAGTAGCGTTATAAGTAAAAGTGAATGTGTGATATGGCAGATTTGTTTGTAGCTTACTGTGACAGCAAACTGTCTTGTCTTTCACCCTAGTGTCTACTCCTGCTCCTCTAGCTTGAAGAGTCAGCTCAGTTAACCTGAACAAACTTCGGCTTTGTTAGCTAGCTAACTAGCCAGCAGGCTAATTTAGCAATGCAAATTATGCTAATGTTAACGCGCAACTAGCTAGCCAGTAGTAACGCTAGCTTCTTCTAGATATGTTAGCTAGTGTGCTACTCAGATGTGTTAACAAGACAGTGATGGCGGTCTACCTTGTCTCTACTTAATTGTCCAAAAAAGGGCAAAAATGACCCCAAAAATGTTTACAGGATTCAAATATCAATAACTATTTACATCATATTGGCTCTGACATTGCTGCTTTCCATGAAAAATGAAACAATTTTCCACCAAAATATTAAATAAGCATTGAGTCATTTGAACTGAATTGTGGTCCTAAGTACTAAGTGTCTCAGATGTTAAAGCACAACAAAACATTAGTGCTGATTTTAACACTACTGCACATCACAACTCTGAGTCCATAACCACACGCACACACACACACACACACACACAGATGGCGAAAACACCCCAAGATGAAACGAGTCAGAAAACGACCACATCACATTGCCTTCAAAACAAACATTTAATTATGGCGACTCTGTTGCATTAATGGCGGACCGGCGGGTTTTGATGTGCGCCGCTAAATAGCGCTACGTTGAGCCAGCAGCGGTTTTACACACCCAAAAAAGACTTTCAAAGCAAATGCCTTGAAGAGGAAAATGAAAAACAATTAAAGCCTAATAGGGGTTTAACTTCTGAAAGTCTGGAATCTGATAATTTTATGTTGAAATGAAATAAAAAAACTATATTTGTTGTAAACATAAAAACATGCCAGCGAATAAATGTTCCTTATTTTGGGGTGGCTCATTGATGCATGTGGTTAATTGTTTTTCTACAACTGATGACGCTCAATATCCCTTTCTTTCTTCTTAATTTCTCTCTCATCTTTCCTCCTAACCTCCTCGATTCATGTCTCTGCATTAGATTCTCTCAAATTTACCAGGCTTACAGATAAATGATTGATTGATTGATTGATTGGTTGATTGATTGATTGATAGAACAGAAAATAATTAGGGCAGGGTTATGTTAGGGGGATTCTGGGTTTGACTGAAAAGTGTTGTTGAAGGCCGATACCTTCAACAAAGGCCGATACGTTTGCACACTTACATTTTCATGCCAAATAAAACAAATTTTAAAAAATGATTTACAAATATTTCATTCCAGTCATATTGAAAATACTTAGAGAAACTTCTCAACACTCATTGCTTGTTGTTTGACCAACAGGTTTTTTTTTTATGTTCATTTGATTACTACAATTTTGGTAGGTATTACTGTACTGGCATCACTTTTACTACAACAACTGTTACTACTACAAGTACTACTACTACCACTAATACTAATACAAATAATAACAATAAACATATCCATGCATACCTGTGTGGATTCTGATCAAGGCTTCCCATAGACCACCGGTGTACTATTCTGCAATACATATGTAATCAATCAAACTGCATCATTTCCATCATATCAGAGATGGATGATACTGACTGGACCTGATTTTTCAAGAGACGGTTATATTATATTTTGGTTTTATTACATTATTATTAATCATATATCGGTGTGACCGTAGCCATCAGTATGTAACGCAGCATCCTGCCCGTTAACGCATCCCTGAGCTTTGACCGCAGCGCCAGCCCTGATGGCGACACTGATTAGCTAAAGTGATAGTCAATGAGCTATTAAAGCATTAGGTGGTTATGTAAGGCAGCGGTGGCTTCACGCTTGGTAAATAATTGTGTCATTGCACAGCGAGCTGTGCGGGTGCGCTTCAACACTCTGAGTTTTACAGCGTATCCACCACTCGCAGCTTTGCCGGCATCAAAAAAAAAATCCTCTTCTGAATCAAGAGGCCGTGATGAAACCTCCTCTCAGGTTCTTGATGACAGAACCGTTCCGCTCCTCTTTGAGCAATGTGGTGGAGGCTAAACCAATATAGAGTATATACAACATAGTAAATAGTAATAGTAAATTGATGTAAATTACTCAGAATTCAAATGTAATTGTTAAATGATCAGTGCTTTATGCTTTTTGGATGATTTGAACGAAGAACACTGAAAATTTTAAAACGTTAAATGACCATTTTCTTTTTCATAATTTAATGTTTTTTACAAAAATTTTAGATTTTTTTGTTTCTATAGGCGGTTGTTTGCCTCATGATTATCATTGATTGGTTAAACTGAAAGACAATTGACAAAGTTTGATCAGAATGAAACTGTACAGGTTGTTTTTTTGGAAAGACAAATGATGAACATTCATTCATTTATTCATGCATTTGTTTTTCATATATGTTTTTTCCTATTCAGGGTCACAGGTGGCTGAAGCTATCCCAGCATGCATTGAAGGCAGGGAAACACCCAGGACAGGTCGCCAGTCCATCACAGGCCATGATGAACAGATTTTGACATTCAAACAAAGGCTGAACTTTTTAGCTTAGCGTTTAGCTATTGAGCATGGAGTTTAATATTTCTATTTACTTTCCCTATTCTTATCGATCAGTGAGTAATACACAGAGATTTTGACTGAAGGACAATATCGGCCCCATATATCGGTGTGGAGCAGTGGAGGCCAGCGGAGCCAGATAGGAAGCACAGCTGGCAGGGTTGCTGCAGACTCTCGACACCAGCTGCAGACTCTTGTGCAGAAAGAGCCACCAGGTGTCGTGGATTTCACGCTCCTTCCCTCCTCCACTGGTTCCCAGTGCAGCCTGCTGAACGGTTACCGGGCTGGATTAACACCGGCTGTTCCTCGGCGGCTCCCGCTGGGCCGACAGCCCACCGCGCTTTCTTGGTCTCTTGCCGGCATCTCGTCTCACCCGAAGCAGACAGAACAGGTCGTGTTTGTCGTCACTTTTACAGTTTAGTTTTATTTCTGCCAGCGTCCTTACTTCCTCACATCCCTCCTTCCTTCCTCCTTCCTTCCTTCCTTCTAGGGGCATCGTTACACCCCAAGCGGATTGGACTACTAAACAAATGGCTGTTTTGATGTCCAGTCTGCTTGTCAGTGAAGTTAGCTTTATACAGGTGCAGATGAGTTAGAAAAATGTCCATTGACTTTGAAGACTTCTGCTCCATTTGCCACAAACTTCAGTCACTAAAACATTATTTTTGTGGACAGAAGACAGAAGTCGGGGATAATGAGAGAGGCAAGGTTATGATAGTAGCAAGCTTATTTTGTCTATTTTCAGTGAACCTTGTTGAACTTGGCATGCTGGGGGCCTAGCTGTGCCCGAGGAGTAGTTTAAGTCTAGCAACGCCCCTGCTTCCTTTCGCTACCCCCTTCCTCCCTCCTCCCTCTCCCCCTTCCTCCATCTGTCCTCTCCTCCTTCCTCTTTCCTTCCGCATTTCCTTGCTCCTTCTCCTGTCCTTCCTCTCCACTTCCTCCCAGCTTCCTGCCTATTTCCCTTTCTCCCTCCTTCCTCCATTCTTCATCATTACCCCTTCCTCCCTCTCCTCCTTCTATCCACCCTTCCTTCTTTCCTCCTCACTCTCCTCTTCCTTCCTCCTTCCTTCCTCTCCTCCTTCCTCTATCCTTCCTCACCTTCCTCCTTCTTTCCTCCCTCTTTCATCTATCCTCATTTCCTCCCTCCTTCTCCTGTCCTTCCTCTCCCCTCCCTCCCTCCTTTCATCCGTCCTCCTTCCCTTTCTCCCTCCTTCCTCCATTACCTCAACCTCTCTCCTCTCTCCATCTGTCCTCTCCTTCTTCCTCTCTCCTTCCTTCCTCCCTCTCCCTTCTTCTATCCTTCCTCCTTCCTCTTCCCTCCATCCTTTCTCTCCCTTTCCCTACCACTCTGTCCTTTACCTAATCAGCAGTATGTGAAGCTTAGCTGGGATGTAAACAACCTTAAGAATAGCAACCGCAAGCCACCCACACACACATACGGATATATATTCAGACATATACATGTAAATACATACATAAATATAAATATGGACATGCATACACACCCACGTCAGCCCAGTGTGGCCTATACTCCCAACCCAGACAACTGCTAACAATTACGGCAATTAGTGGCTCAGCAACATTGCCAGCCAGCCACACCGCCTGTTTATCATGTGATTGAACACAAATGTCAAAACAGAGGAGTTTTGAGAGAAACAAGTTGCATCAGCGAGATGAAATGTTGACCGTCACGCCTGCGCTCAACTATTAAATAAGGGTTGGGTCGGTTCAAGATATGTGATCAAGCCCTTCTGTGAACATTCCAATCCTCATCCAGTGATTTTTGATATTTGATATGTTTTAAATGACAGTAGGATGAACATAATTTCAAGCTGTGTGTCAAGCTGTGTCTCGCCATCTTCATCCAGAAGGCTCCTCAAAGCAGTTATGGACCATTTAGGTAAGTTGCGGGAGGTCTGTTATCAGCGTGGAGGAAAACCACTGACCTCAAACGCACCTTCAGGTACCTTGAACTCCTGCTGTACAACTGTGATCAGACATGCTCTCGCTGCAGGTAGCGGTTCGTCCACAATGTTGCCGATCGTTTCTCTGGTAATGGAAAGCCTCCGCAGCTCTGTGGGCTCGGGAGCTGCTCGCCATTCTCAGGAGTCAAGCTTTGACTTCCTGATCCATCTTGTCCAGGCTTGCTCTCGGGGGAAGTCGCGCAGGCACAGCTTTGCTTCAGGTACCGTGTAGTGCATTGAACATTTGAACAATATGCTCAATAAAGACATTTGTGTGTTATTTGTTAAATCACGTTGTGTGTATCAATTTTATGACTTATATGAAGATCAAACCATATTTTAGGAGATATTTACAAAGGTAATTCAAAAGGGTTTTCTCACAACTGTACATATATTGTGATTTATAATATATGTGATGTGTCTAACAAAAAACGTTGGATTTTTCCCGGGCAAGGATGCAAATCTGTATCCTTGCAAAATTGTCATGATTTGATGATTTATATTATTGGTAATGCTAAACAAACACAAACTCAATTAATTTCTGTATTGTTTCAAGTCCATAGAATAACTTTCATGCTTTCATCCAGTCAGTGATATAGTTACCGATTCACAGCCGAAGTAGTAAAGCACTATAGGTTTAAAACTTTAAAATACACACCAAAAACAACAACCTTGGATATGATAGAAAGGTGAGCAGAGCTGGAGAAGGTCCAAATCAAAGACGATGTTGATCCATAACGTTAGCTAATGTTAGCAGTCAACTACTTCATGTTGTTAATGTCTGTTTCCATCTACTTCAGCCTTCTGGTATAGGGATTCCTTCCTTGTGTTGTCTAATGTAAATCAGAAATGGCTGTCACGTGAATAACTCAAATTCAATTTTTTCACTCCTGTATGACATATGCCTCATGTCCCATCATGCCTCATGTCCCATCCAGGTGGATAGGAGGTATGTTAGATCAGGTAATAGTTTGAGGGCATTATTCTATTAGGCCTCACACTGGAAAGAGCAGCTCTAATTGGATTAACGGTTGGGGAAGAGAGCTAGCAAGTGACTAAAATTAGGTTAGTGGGTATGTGTGTGTGTGTGTGTGTGTGTGTGTGTGTGTGTGTGTGTGTGTGTGTGTGTGTGTGTCATGACCGCTGCGATGAATCCATCACTGTCTAGGGACCAAGCCTGGCCTCATGCCAGCGGCCATTTCACCTCCCAAACTCCCAAATGCACACACACACACACACACACACACACACACACACACACACACACATATATAGCTTTATTTCCACTGAACAAACACGAGGGCCATGGGATTAAGTAAAACACACAGATTAAACATTTTATTTGTGCTATTTCCTCATCCAATTTCTCATATCTTTTCTATGTATATCCAAAAGAATGCCAACCCTAATGACAAGGGTTTTATGGCAGCATCTGGTTCAGGATTTTGGCAGAGAAATTTCAGAAATTTGCTCTAGCAAAATACTGCCACATTAAATGTGTAATTCCAAATATACTGAGAATAAATGTAAATAATAAATAATGTTTGGTGATAATAGTTTTTCTGTTTTCTCTTCAGACATTTTCTCTTTACCATTTTCACATGACCAGGGAAGCAGAACAGACTGTTTCATCACTTTAAAATGGATAATTGGTTCATTTATACCATGTGGGTGCCTATAATCTTGGCCAGAACTGTATGTGACAAAAAGCACTGCATGTAAAACGTCAGCAAAACACAACTTGCAAGTAGGTAACTAAATGCACCTTCTCCCTCCCCTTTAACACAAAAAAAGTATTATAAGTTGCTGAAATAGTTTACTTGACATATACAGATACCTGATGACGTTTAATTGACGGGGGATTGGAAACCTTTGGTAAAGCACGACACAACGAGAAAAACCTGTATCATAAAGACATCCTTTTGCTAACACAAAAGGAGGGGGGAGCTGTTCATGATCTAGTTTAGGGCACCAAATATGCCAGGACAGGCACTAGACTGAAGCTACCAAATTTCAGATTTTGTGCTGAAAATGTGATAATTTTCATGCCAAAAAATTCCTCGCTGAATGTACAAATATTCAGTATATTTCCCCCAGAATTGTATTCTTGTCATGATGGAAAAGCCTCAATATTTAGACTATAGGAATCTCCATTGAACCTCTGAATATTACTATGACTAATAATAATAATAATAATAATTATTATTATTATTATTATTATTATTATTATAATTAATAATAAAGTAACATATTGATGCAGAGGGAGTGGGATCTGATTCAAATGTCTGATTTGGATCAATTCAGGTTACAACCATTCTAAAAATATATTATCAAATGTATTATTATTTATTATTGATGTTATTATTAAATAAATTAAATAAAATATGTTATAAATAAAGACTTTTAATAAAATGAAAATAAAAATAAAATATATCGGCCTCACCCTACTCATTAGGAATTGATGGATAAGAAAAAACAAAGTTCAATGAACTGAGATGGCCTTACAGTAGTTGGTCAAGAATTGAACTACATATTTCTGTGTCTCTCTTCGTCCTCTTCCATCTCTCCAGTTGTCTACCTTCCTGGCAGGCAGCAGTGTATCCCGTGTTGGGACTGAAGCCTCCTCGGCAGAGAGTGCCCCTAATTTCATTAATTATAAACCAATATGCTGCTGGCGGCCCCTCTGGAAAGGACTTTACCCAATGCTGGCATCTGTTCAGCCACAAACACAGCAAGGGATGGAGGGATGCAGGGATGGAGGGAGGAGAAAACAAGGACGTCTATTCCTACATGAATCTTTAAAGTGCCTGCGACGTTTCCATATAAATACATGTCAGTTTTTCTCCTCTCTATCACCATTTGACAGTGTCCAAAATTAATGTTTTGGCTCACCTGTCAAGGGCTGGTAAACTACAAAAAAAAAGAATCAAGAATCTCGACCAGCTGCCACAGATTATAATCCGTTTCACTCCTACGACACTAGTCCTTACACACCACGTGACCCAGTTAATGAGTACGTTTTATGGTTTGTGTGATGCCAAGGAGAAGCAAATGGGATGTGTGTCACAAGGGTTGTAAATAGTACATGATACCTAATACAGCACAGTAGCCAACTAGTTTCTCATGAATTGAAAATGAGAGGTATTCTGGTACATAGGCAATATCACAGTTTAGACTATCTAACCTACAAATATCCAGCACTATCAGACTAAAAAAAGAAACATGTGCCTCAGACTGTATCAAAGCTGACTGTCATGGCCAAAAGAAGTATTCTGCTGCCACCATGTGTGCCAAAACAGCCATGCAGCCAGGAGTAGACTATCTCAACAACTTTGCTGACATTTGACATCTGAATTGCAGCTATATCCCTCATTATCTATCCATCTAATATTAATCTTGTCTGTCTCACAAATAACTGAGCTATATTGCACCTATTCTACAAACTTACAGGAAAAAAAGTGCTACAACTACAAATCAAGTTGAGTTCAGCTAGAGAGGCTGTGCCAAAAACACATTAGCTGAATTATTATTATTAATTATTATTATCAATTAGAGGGTACCTAGAATAACTTTAAATTACATGAATAGAAGATGATTAATTTATTTTATTGAGAAAAATAAGAGCATCCAATGGTCACAGTAAGAAGTACAAAAACTACAGGGAAATAAATAAATGTTGATATTTAAAATGACATTTTAAATAACATTTTATTTTCCAAATTAAATGTATTATTACATTTGTTATGAAACGTTTGTTTCTTTGGATTCATATTTTGCTATAGGATTCTGGCATGGTTACATGCTTCTTATTATTGAGCTTTCTTTTTTATTTTATTTTATTTGTATTTATTTTTTAACTATTTTACAAGATATTGAAATTATATTAAGCTTTGGTAACTATAAATATAATGGATATTGATAAAGAACGCGCCCAACCCAACTCGGCGCATGCTCAGTTCAATTCGTGCGCAAACGCTTTCCTCGGCAATCTTCGTGATTTTACGCCACCGTCCGTAAATAATCGAGTCCTGTCGATAGAGCTGATTTTCGCTGTCGTCGTCTCCCTCGTCCTCCTCTCCGTGTTGTTGTTCTCGGTGACGCGACGGAGGTGTAGCCTGACGCGGTCTCTTACGTGTCGGTCTGAATAAAAGTGGAGCTCCGTAGACCCGGGAGTGACGAAGCGAGTCTGTGTTGGTAAGAGGATACGCATCCGATGTTTTCTAAAGAGATAGATGGCTGCCCAGAGAAGTTATTTAGGCCTAATATCAGCACAAAGCCAACAAAGAGATCATGGCGGCGGTGTTGCAGAGCCTCACAAAATGAGTCAGTCTCTGCAAGGCTCGCTGGCTTGCAACACAACTGAGACTTAGGTATAAATATGGGAGTGGGTTTGGATCTTGTTCTTTTACTAAAACCACTTTGTATTACAGAACCAATTAGCTACGTACAGCTAATTCATGTCAACTCGGTGCTAAATGAAGATTGAGCAAACAACTTTCCACTGAAAGTGGGTGCCCTAGTTGGAAACAAAACTGGCATGCAATGCATGCAGACATTTCCCTCTACACATGCTCACAGCTAGCAACCTATGAGGCAATGCACTGATATTTAGACTAATGTTAAATCACAAATAGCTAGCGCCAACTTCCGTCATGTGTTTAAAAAAAGAAATTTGTCAAAATAGCATATATTTGAGGGGAAAGTTTGCTAACTTGGCTAACATGCATTATTCTTAGCTAGCTGGCATGCTAGCAGAAGGACTGAAGCTCACACTAGTCAGCTTAGCATGCTAGCTAGTCGGCGTATCCAGCTCTGCTTAGCTAACCATGCTAGCTTTAGTGTGCTACGTTTATGGCCAATGCTAGCCTTGCTAAATTTAAGCGGCATTCTTTGAAATCAGTATATTATCAACATTTGAAAGCTGCAACCCACTGCAACACATTTGTTCCCTTATTAACGTTATTTATCTAACGTGATATTGCCAGTTCCCTGTGAAAATAAGCAATAAACTGATATGATTTGTAAATGAATTATATGCTAGCTTGTTGTGCTAAGCCACACCCTCCCCTACTGTATCAGTAAGCAGTTGTGGAAAATGCACACAACTACCAGTGTGTTTACTTCACCCCATGAATCACTGTCACACCTTTTGTCCCAGTTCATGTTTTTGGACACACGTACCCATGCACAAGCAGCATACACATATTACCAGTTTCTTACCTTTTCCAGATATTTAACTGAGCATGGAGGCGGGTGCAGAAACACAGCAAAGTGAAACAGTTGTCTCTGAGTCTGAGGCCCAGCAGATTGCCACCCTGGCCCAGGTACACACAATAATGACTAATATGTGTTTTATGCTCAACGTCTGTATACATGTTGCTTACATTTCCATCTTGCTTTGGTCGCAGGCGTCTATAGCAGCAGGCCAGGTGTCCGGCGGTTCCACAGTCACCCTGGTGCAGTTACCCAACGGTCAGACAGTCCAAGTCCACGGGGTCATCCAAGCTGCCCAGCCCTCTGTCATCCAGTCCCCGCAAGTCCAAACTGTACAGGTGGGGGGGAAAAACAACCTCTGGCACCTAAAGGTTTTTTATAACAAACAACATCTGTGCAGTTGTAATGACAATTCCTGTTTACCTGCCTTTTTGTTGTTGTTTCCAGTACGGCTGCACAATTCATTATGCTACAATTGTATATCACAGTTTTAAGTTTCCAAAATGAACAATCAGAATCTTGGCTTGTTGTTTTTGAAGATTTAATCCAAAACTACAGTAGAAAAAGGAGATAAGATAAGATAAGATAAGATAGACTTTATTAATCCCGCCGTGGGGAAATTCACATGTTATGGCAGCTCACAACAATAGAAAACAGAATAGAATAGACAATATAGTGCAAAGACAATATAGTGCAAAAAACAAGTGTGCAAACAATAGAGTGCTGTAAGAAAAAGAAAAAGATAAACAAGGAGTATTAACAAATTAAATATTAAAAGACTGTATGCAGCTTAAATAACAAAAAGTGTATTATGGGAGAGACTGTAGGCCAATAATATATTGCTATGGCTATATACATATTTACAAGGTCAAGATCATGACATAAGACGCAAAAAGACAATTTAGTTCCTTTTTCTAGATAACTTAAAAGTTGTTTTTATACAAGTGCATGGTTTCTATTGCTTCCTTAACCAACCATATTTCATTGATGAGTTAGATGTCGGGGACATTGAATTGTGATGGTTTTTGTTTACCATTACAGATTTCAACTGTTGCTGAGAGTGAGGACTCTCAGGAGTCTGTAGACAGTGTGACAGATTCTCAGAAGAGGAGGGAGATCCTTTCTAGACGGCCTTCTTACAGGTATGTTACAGCTAGAGTAACTTCAATTCATTTAACATATGTATTACTTAAATGTTAATGATGGACAACTCCTTTTCATTTCTAAGGGAGACTCTTATTTTCTTATGTGTCATCCTGATCACATTCCTGATTTGAGTCAGTGCATTTAAAAGCGTGAGCAAAAACAGCACTCCTTGTTAAGACAGTCGCCTAAAGGTTAGAGGAGCAGACTTGTGAGCGGAAGGTCCTTGCACCTTTAATTCCTGGACTGCTGGGGAAAGTGATTGAGCCGCACTATTCCCTGCCCCAGCAACTACTGTCGTGATGCCCTTGACCATGGTACTTAACCCCCCACTTCTCAGTGGCCAACAGTAGAAGACTGGGGTTGCAGCATGCGTGCTCTGCATTCCTTCACTGGATGGATAAAGGTTCAGTAAAATGAAGGACGTTTGCTGAGGTTTCTTTGTGATTTTGCACCTTTGCAGGAAGATCCTGAACGACCTTGTCGTCGGACGCCCCGGCGGTCGCTCGTATTGAGGAGGAGAAATCGGAGGATGACTCAGTCCCCGCCATCACCACAGTAACCATGCCTACTCCCATCTATCAGACCAGCAGCGGCCAGTACAGTAAGTACTCGTAGTTACATGTTAGGCATACACTTTAGGGGACAATAAAGAGCCATCTATCTATCTATCTATCTATCTATTCATCACCACCATGTCCTTGTCCCTCTGCAGTTGCCATTACCCAGGGCGGGGCCATCCAGCTGGCCAATAACGGCACAGATGGCCTGCAGACGTTGACCATGTCCAATGCCACTGGGGCCCAGCCCGGCACCACCATCCTGCAGTATGCCCAGACCAGCGACGGGCAGCAGATCCTGGTACCCAGTAACCAAGTGGTCGTACAAGGTGGGGGAGCTTAAATATGATGTTACAAACGGCAAATGATGATGGGATGTGGAACACAGGGTTCCTATGCAGGCCTGGAAAGTGTAGAAATGTATTGAAAATGGCTTTGATATTAAATATCCGTGTTTTGAAAAGCTTGGGAACGCACAAAATGCCTGTACACCGAGATGTGAACTTCATGTGAGTTCAACACCACCCTGGGTAAAGATACCGTGTTGTCCGTCTCTGTCCCTCAGCGGCCTCTGGAGACGTCCAGGCCTATCAGATCCGCACGACCTCCGCCAGCACCATCGCTCCCGGGGTGGTCATGGCGTCCTCCCCTGCCCTGCCCTCAGTGGGAGGCACCGAGGAGGTCACGCGCAAAAGGGAGGTGCGCCTCATGAAAAACAGGTACGGTTTTATGGTACAACCCATAGTTGATGCTACGGAAATGTTGCCAGGTGGTCTTGGTGTTGCCACAAAACTAGAAATCTTATTTGATACCAATACAAAGCAATTTTTCTTCCTTTTTTTTTAACTTTTCCAGCACATACTGTATATGTTGATCTACTGTTCCAGCTCATGTGACCGGTATCTAGGAAGGTTTCTATTCTAAAAAGCAGTCTGGTTTGTAATACAGTGAAAGTGGCTGGTGACTTTTTGGACTAGCCACTGTGGCCAGTGGATGAAAAGCTAACACACTGTCTGTATATCACACAGGGAGGCAGCCCGCGAATGTCGCAGGAAGAAGAAGGAGTACGTCAAGTGTCTGGAGAACCGCGTGGCCGTGCTGGAGAACCAGAACAAAACCCTCATCGAGGAACTGAAAGCCCTCAAAGACTTGTACTGCCACAAATCAGAGTAGGAAGGTCACCGGACGCCTGCCAGGGGGCCCCGGGGTGCCCACCTGTCCCCATGTACAGAGACTCAAGCACAGAGCCGTGCATCTGGACGCAACTCCCCCCTTTTCTATCTTTTTGTTGTCTTTTTAAAAAAAACTAAAAAAAACCGCTATAAAGTCTGTAAAGTGACTTAACAGGGAAGAAGACCCCTCCCTCCCTCCCTCCCTCCCCCCGTCAGCAATTTGAAATCCGAATCCTCCCTCAGTTTGTCGTGACAGAGCGCTGCGATTTTTAGAACGAATGTGGAGTAATTTTCCTTTTTGAGGAGAACTCATCAACGATACAGGGTTCATGTGGCGAGGCGATGGGAAGCGTTCCAGTCACCGGCGCCTGGAAACACTCGTCACCAGCAACGGGGAACTGCTCCGCCGCCGCCGCCGCCACTAACAACGTATGGAACTTTTTACCCTGCCCCCCCCACCCTTCCCCCTCCAAGACTCTCGGATCATTTTGGAGAGGTCACCTTTGTGTGCGAAATTTGTAATTGTAAATGCGCTGTTGCATTAACGCCTGTTACTTACTAATGCTATGAACTGTAGAGCAGCGGTGTCACAGACATTTTATCTTTCCCAGTTATCTTCTGGTTACTCATGTTTTAGGTTTTCTGCTTGCATCAGGCTTTTTTTTTTTTTTTTTTTTTTTTCAGCTTTTTTTTTTTATTTAAATTTTTTATTTTATTTACCAGCCTTGACGAACAAAAAAAGCTAACCATTGAGTCGGGGTGTGTTTTTTTAAAATGTTAAACTAGCGGTAAAAATTGTTTTAGCGACAGGAGTCTCTAGAGCGAAGACGAGGGTGGAATTCAAACCCTCGTCTTGTCTCTCGACTCGTACCTGTTATTTTTTTTGGTGTTCTCCTACTTGACCAGAGGCAAGGGGGGTATCGTATGGTATGTTTTGGATCTGTGTGGCATTAAGTTAAAGAGTTTGGTTCCAAAGTGATGCGTTCACCAAAAAGATGACAAACTGGGATGGCTTAAGAAGAGTTGGTGACCTGAAGTCTGTGATTACAAAATTGTAACGGACTGGATTTTGCAGACTGGATCCTCTATTTTAGACATTGGGTGTTGAGCATCTAGTCATTTCTTTCTCCAAACACCATTTTGGAATAGAAATCTTAAAAGTGTTGTTGGGGTCTTGTACCTTGAGATGCAATGGAAGAAAATTCACTGCACGTTTTCCAAACACATTTTGGAGACACGCCTGTCGTCGCTGGAGTCGTGCACGGCCTGGTATTTTAGTGCCAAACGTAGAAGTAATGCAGAAAATGCACCATTTCTGAAAAAAGGAGGTTTAAAAAAGTTGATAATGGGGTAGTGAGCGGTCTCCAAATTGTGTTTACCGACTTGCGCAGCGATGCACATACAATCCTACTTCATTTCAATCTGAATTCACGTGACAGGAAAGTCTTGACACCTCAAAGATTATACTTGAAAATCACACAGTTAACTGGTAATCACAACATGTTTTCTTGCTTGTCGATTGATTACCATCACTTTTCAGTTGATTTAAGTCACACTTCTGTGAAATCTCAACAATACTGCTCTATCGCACCTAGAAATACCAGGACAAAAAAAGGGCTGTAAAATGTGACCAATATTTTATCCGGCAGTAGGAGAACTCAAACCAACACCTGACTGACAGCACAGTGAATAAAATGGATCTTCATGAGTCTTGATTTGATAACGAAATGCCATATTGTATTCTTTTGATATTATATATAGCCATCTGTCATAGTATGCTTTTTTTTTTTTTTTTTTTTTTTAAAGACGTTGCTATTTTCATTCATTTTGTATTCATTGTATTTCTAAATGTCAGCACCACCTTGTATGAAACAGTAAATCATGTTAGAGCTATCTCTTCAAATATTACATTTTTGGCAGCTGTTAATAAATGTGTTTCTGGTAATCTTTGTCCGACGGTGTTTTCAGTATTTGCTTCCTTTGCAAGTCCATGAATTCACTACTACAAAAGGGAAAAAGGAATTAGTTTGTCTCAACCCACTTGAAAGCCCTTACAGATCCCTCTTAGCTGGCAGTTTCACAGCTTTATAGATATGGATGTCCCTTTGACTTTCGTAGTGGACCTCTTCAACTCTGAACCGCTGCTTCAGCATGCTCAAGAAGTTGGTGTCTCGCTCGTAGCGGATCTTGCAGGCCAGCAGCACCACGGTGGCGTCCGAACACAGGTGCTCCATGGTACGCAGCAGCGGCACGAAGGTGTCCTCCAGATAGACGATGTCCGCTCCCAACACCAGATCAAACCCCCCCGCCGGGTAGCGTTCAAGACCCTCACCCCAGGCCAGTTCAGACACCACCACTGATCCCTGGAGGTCCGCGGGCATGTTGGCCTTCACGTTGGCAGCGAGGAACTCCAGGGCTGGTTCTCGGTCAGTGATGGTCACTTTGGCACCTGGAAGGGACGTTTGCATTGAGATGTGATACTTTAATAGATAGATATACTTTATTGATCCCAAGCTGGGAAAATGGCCTTTCATTTACCAAATGTCCACTATATATGTGTATATATGACCTTTGCCCTTGTTTATTTTGATTGCTTGTCATTTTTGGTGATCTTGGAATTGCTCTGGATAGGAGCATCGGCTAAATGCCTGGACATGATCAACTATACTCACCTAGCAGGGCTGCCACAATGCCCACCAGCCCAGTGCCAGCTCCCAGTTCAATGGCCGGCTTCCCCTTCAACTCCACCTGCCCCAACTCCAGGTACATACACATGACAACCGCCTGGAAAATGGGAAATGAATATGATCAACATGAGCAGGCATCAAGTCAGGTTGATTTGTGCATCTATGGCGAATACCCGCACACATTTCAGCATGGAAAAATAAAAGACTGAGCAGTACCTATTATGTCCTGAACACTAATATATAACAAATCTACTGCAATGTTGGATATATACATATAGTGTATCTACGGTGCTCACTTACTGCATCCCACACAACTGCTGCTACCCCAAGCTTTTTCCAGTCCTGGGCAAGACTGAGGTTGTGGTTGGCAAAATGAAACTGTGCTGATGAGTTATGGAGTTTAGAAAGCGCAGGTAAGGAATTCTCAACGTACGGAACGAGTGCCATAATGTTAGAAACGGGAACAAAACTACCATAAAGATCAATTCATGTTTTATAGGTTGAGATTACTAGTAGCCATACGCATGACCGTGGAACTCGCAAAGAAAGCCGCCTAGGAGTTAGCCATACTGTGCGCTTGTTTTACAACACAGGCTGGCACGCGGGAGTGGGACTTTTGTTTCCTGTAAGATTCGAATGTAGAAGTCATCACTCAGCCCATTCAGGCTACTGTGTACCATAAAACGTGCGCATTCTTGCTGTGACGCGCTCAGACAGCGATTTCAACCAATCAAGTAACCTCAGTGGCTATGACTGACCAATGGGAAGGCCGAGTTTGGGTTGGGCGTGTCTTAAGTGGTTTCTCCATAACGGAGGCGGAACCTGCAGATGAGATGTCCACTTTAAAGTCTAGCTCTGTCAGGCTAGCAACAGATACCAGTAATATCGTTTCCGATTGGTGCGACGTGTATTCAAAATAAAAGCAAGTAACCTGACGTTTTCCAATGAAGACCTTTATTTTTAAAGATAATAACCGGAAGTTACACATTAGCAAATTCAGTCAGCCTGATCGCTAGGACGTGTCTGCTGCAAATGCGATGAGATATAAGCTCTTCTGAAAATTGCATTAACGCTACCTTTCTGCTCATGTCCAGGAGTTCAGGAGTTTTTCATGTAGATACTTATTTGCGCGGTAGTTTAGGAAATGAAAAGCCTTTAACCGAAGCAGAGATTTCAACGGCAGTGCCTGTGGATTGATCCATGCTGCTGAAGCCAAAGGATCGAGGTTGCGGAAGCTAGCGTTAGCCGGCTAGCCATGGAAGAAGACAGAGAAGCTTTTGACTTTTTATTGCTAGCTGCTACTACATAAAATGACTTGATATCGGTTGGTCACTGTCCGAGACTAAGCTGTCAACGCATCTACTGCTTATTCCAGTGCGCCAATACTATGCTGCGCAAACGCCCTGAATATGTCAGCTGTCCTGCCCACACCGCAGATAACCAGTCTAGTTGGCTAGTAGATAAATCCCATGTTATATTACTTGTCAAAGCAAAGACAGATTTTTCAGTTTGTAGTCAGTCAGCACAGGCTCTGCTTGTCGTTAAACGGCTTAAAAATATCTTAAAATAAAAAAAATTCAAGGACTTAAAGGGTTAGTGGTAGTCTCGAGATCTTAAATGCATTGTCAGAGGTCTGAACATGTATTTTCTCAGAGTGCTGCTTCTCTCATGAGATACCAACCGGGCCACACCAAACTGCATTTTGATAGATCTACTTTGTTTCAATTTTCAGATTTACTTTTACCCTAAATTTCACATTTTAAAGAAAAAAAACTTCAACTTAAATTGAAGTTGCAGAAAGCTGCAGGCACCCCCCCTGCAGCAGAGCGTCCCTGTCAGGCCGGTGAGCGATCCCCTCAGTTGTATGGGAAACGGTGTTGTCTGCAGGACTGTTGTAGGTGAGCAATGGGAGGGTCGGTGTCGTGCTGCATCTCTCCCGGTGAGAGCCCCAAGATCCACAGGAGAGAGGTGGAGCTGGATGAATGTCCCATCACCACCGCCGAGGACGTGAGCGAAGACACCGGGACCTACCTGCAGCACATCAGCGACAGGGAGCTCCCCGACGGTGGGTGGCGAGGGGGGTAGCCTGATAACTGTTATAGCACAGTGCCACTTTTTGGATGCTTTCATCCAAAGGGCCCTACAGTACCATCATCTGTGAGTGATGGTACTGATGGTACCTTAGGACTGTTATCTTTTGTGGGCTACAGTCTCTACACTGATGTAGACGTTTTTAGCTGTTCCAACAGATTCTTTCTTTCTTTTCGATTTCTGGCTGTAGACCTTGTTCTTTCTTCTTCGCCATAGCCCTGTTATTATTGTTATTAAGTCCTATGACACAGAGTCCAGGGTCCATTTGGCCCTGGCTGAAGTCGAAATCAAGGTGTGAAGTGTTTCTATTGTGCGCTGGTTCTGTGTAACGTGCGTCACTTTCCTGTCTGCCTCCTCCAGAGCTGGCCCAGGAGGCCAACCCTTCAGACCACCCCAGAGCCAGCACCCTTTTCCTCAACAAGTCCCAGACAGATGGTCAGTGTGGTGTTCCTCTGTAAAAAGATGCTATCGTGAGAATCGGTTCTGAATCTCACTTATCTCACTGACTTGTCGTCTTTTTTTTTTCGCAGTGCGTGAGAAAAGGAAAAGCAATTACCTGAACCATGTAAGTACCGAGGCTACCTGTGCTTTATGGGGCTGCTCCTCCCCCCCCCCCCCCCTCCTTTCCCCTTCTAACGTCGTCGCCTCTCCTCCCCCAGATGTCCCCGGGGCTCCTGACCAAAAAGTACAGTTCCTGCTCTACGATATTCATCGACGACAGCACCGTCAGTCAGCCCAACCTCAAGAGCACCGTCAAATGGCAAGTCTCCTCTCCTGCGTCTCCTGCACACCTTCCTTCCTTCCTTCCTTCCTTCCTTCACTTCCTTGAAATCTCAGTGTGGTGTTTTTTTTCTTCCTTCAACAGGCAATGGGGGGGGGGATTCAGCCATTGTCCTTCGTTCCTCTAAAATGCCTTAGCATGTTTCACTGAAGCTATGGGGTACTGCTAGCACCAAGCTAACGAGCTAGCTTGTGGTTAGCAGTGACAAAGCTACGTTTTCACTGTCCATGTCTTGTCTCTCTCTGTTCCAGTGTCACATTGGCCATATACTATCATATAAAGAACAGGTAGGTCAACGTTTGTCATTGTCATATCTTGGATCAGGGTCATCCTGACACAGGGACCCCAAAAATTGAGCCAAATAAAAAAAAAAACGTGTTTATTTTCTCCTTCAGAGATTCAAACCGCTCTCTGGATATATTCGATGAGAAGATGCATCCGCTATCGGTGAGTAGAGTTGTCTAGGTGTGTGTGTGTGTGTGTGTGTGTGTGTGTGTGCACGCTCTGCACTGACTGACCTATGACCCATGACTCCTCCCAACAGCGAGAGAAGGTTCCAGACGACTACTCGGTGGTGGACCCAGAACACAAACTCATCTACCGCTTCGTCCGGACGCTCTTCAGCTCCGCCCAGCTCACCGCCGAGTGCGCCATCGTCACTCTGGTAGGGTTACCCCGTCAGACCGATGATGAAGATGCTCTCATGCCTCCGTTTGGTGGAGGATTACAGGATCGATCGGTAGCTCTTCATCCTCCCCGACCACAGCTGCTTAAAAGCTGTAAAAGCTGCAGTGACGTTTTGTTTTCTTTTTTTCAGTTGAAGTCATTAATGTGTCCCAGAGGAAGTGGGAATGCTACCTCATTCGTTAACATGGGTTTCAGTGGAGAGCTTGTAGTGTTGCATGATGGTCTAAATGCTGTTAGAGGCTTTTCCATCCAGACAGGAATAAATATGGTAGAAACTCTGAATCCTTGTATTTTTTGCGGGCATGAAAACGGTCAAATTTAAAGAAAATATTGGCTATCAATGACTAAAAATATCAGCATCTGCCTTCAAAACCCCATATGGCTCAAATCCTAAGTGTGTGTGTGTGTGTTTGTGTCAGGTGTACCTGGAGAGGCTGCTGACCTATGCGGAGATGGACATCTGCCCCTGTAACTGGAAGCGCATCGTTCTTGGTGCTATCCTGCTGGCCTCCAAGGTCTGGGACGACCAGGCCGTGTGGAACGTGGACTACTGCCAGATCCTCAAGGATATCACCGTGGAGGACATGTGAGTGTCCCTCGGTGGCTCGTTGTTGAACGTGAGGACGTAAAAAAATCTTGTGCTTTGTAACTTAGTTTGTTGTTATGAACCCTCCCTGTTCCTCAGGAATGAGATGGAGCGTCACTTCCTGGAGCTGCTCCAGTTCAACATCAACGTCCCGGCCAGCGTCTACGCCAAGTATTACTTTGACCTGCGCTCGCTGGCCGACGACAACAACCTCAACTTCCCCCTGGAGCCGCTCAGCAACAAACGTGCCCAGAAACTGGAGGTGAGTAGATCCTCGGACACTGACCTTTGCTAAACCGTTGAGGCTTTGTAGTTCCAGTAGTAACTGTTGTGTTTGTGTTGTTGTTTCCAGGCCATCTCCAGGCTATGTGAGGACAAGTACAAGGACCTGAACAAGCCGTCTATGAGGAGGTCCCTCAGTGTGGACAACCTGGTGGGTGTCAAGAACTCCCAGGCCGTGCTGTCCTAAGTCTGGGACGGCCGTCTTTAAGTCTTGCAAAAAGGGGGCCAGAGAGACGGACTACGAGCCAAGCTCCAGGATGTGATGTCACACTCAAGTCAGGCAGCACTCCTGGAAAGATGCTTCCACAAATAGATGATGTGAATATCAGTAATCGAAGAGTTCTATCCCAAAATGCTAAATGTCCACTTTGGAAAAAAAAAAAAAAAAAGTCCATCTAAAATGTAGTCGGTCCGATCATTTCGTCAACAAACAACCTTTAAAAAGTCTGATCATTTTGTTCATCAATCATTTAAAGAGTAGGTGTCAGATTCTTCTAATTTCTGGAATGAAACGCTTCAGTTTAACATGAATGTGGTCCTTGAACATGCCACAAGAACTTGAGGACCTCTTTTTTTTTTCTTTTTTTTTAAACATCACCCTGTCTTTTGAGGAGTCCAGATCACATTGCTCACTCTGGCTTCAGCCTCCATCTTCCCACCAGCCCACCCAACTTCCTCGGTCGGATGACGGCACACCGTCTTGAACTACCCTGTGGTGTAGTTCTACACGTGGACAAAGAGTAGACTCTTTTTTGTTTTGCTTACTATGTAGGCCCCTTATAGCTGTGAAATGGATCAGATTTTATTTAATTCAAATAAATTTCAGTTGCTGTATTTAAAAGTAAAGGCTACTTAGGTGAGAAAATGTGTCTTGGTGGATTTTGTTAGCAGGAAGTGTGACTCCACAAGCTACGATCACCTGATCAGGGGTGATGATGACGAGGAACCAGAAGAAGATGAAACAATAAGCTGGAATTTGTGGCTGTAGTACGATGTGAACTTACCGTGCAGTCCTTGTTTTACTCACAACAGCCAAGCAAGTCATAAATACAAATGGTCTTTATGAAACCTCACATTACAAGTATAACTAACCTTTCCTGTTTTGGGGTTGAAAAAAATAACATCCTTTAAACATCAGCGGGGATATTGAGATTCTGCAAGAGAGAAACTTGTTGCACCAAAAAAGGCTGGATTATATAGTTGAATTAACAAGCAACTCCTAGATATGAGTTGGTTTTGATGAATTTAGCAGTTTACAAGAATCACCTGAATGCCCCGTCACTAGCACTACAAAGAAAAAAGGTTATCTGGCTGTATAGTCTATGAATCAATTTAGTCAAACTGTTTTTTGACTCAAATAACTATTTTGACGTCAGGCCAGGACTAGCAATAGATGAGGACTATGAAAAAAAAAAAAAGATTTACAAAACATTTAATTAAAATCTAGTTTTATTATCAAACTGAGAGAAACATTTCCTACTTTGACGCAGACCAGCTGTGTCCTCATCACAAGAGGCTACAAAAACAGCTCAAATGAGACTTAAATTCAACCTTGACTAATCTTTCAATTTAGCTGATTGAACACAGGCAACACATTATGAACACCTTTCACATGATCAACGCCTCAATTGCCTCAAATCAACAAAAACAACCAGGTGTTTCTAATATACACTCATTGCATAGAAGAAAATGAAATAATCAAGTGCTGTGGTAGGTACACACCACAAGGGGGCAGGAAAAAGCAGCAGTACACTAGAGGAGTCAACAGGTCCAGGGGCCTCGCTCTCCATTTTTTTTTCAGTCATTTGTGTTTTTAAAAAAAAGCAGAGGGATGTCTTTATATGAAACAGGCCATATTCCACCGATGCACCTGGTAATAAATATGGAGGGTGAAGAGTCAACAAAAGGGAAAAAGAAAAAGTTCTCTATCCCCCAGCGTCATCTTTTTTAATTTTGTGGATGAAAAGGGAATTGTTGCAGGGAAATTTTTGGGGCCTTTCTCAAAAAGGACAACTACAGCATGGGTTACTGATATTACAAAAATCAAATTTAAAAGAGAAAAAAAACCTGAGCGGGAAAGTCATTGATTGTCAGGACAGAGAGCCTCCTCCCCTCCCAATGAAACCGAGAGGGGAACAGGGGAGAGGATGAAAATGGCCCCAAATAGGAGGACCCCCCCAACCCCCTTTTCCTACACTGCCTACACTGTCCTACACCTCCACTACAAAATTTTTATTGACAAAAAACCAAGACTTTTATTGACAAAAAAAATTTGTGAAATTTTTAAAGACTTCAAACCATGACTTTAATTGAAAAACACATTTTGCCCATTTTATTGACATTAAACCAAAAAGACATATTTATTTTCCTTATTTCAGAAAATCTCATCACTTGATGGGAAAAAACCCGCTTGTCATTTGGGGGCCCCCGGGCCGGGAAGGGTTGGGGGGTTTTAAAAAGACGGGGGGCCTTTTTCCTCACAAACCCTGGGGCATTTTTAAAGTGTGTTTGCCCAGTAAAATCCACAGATTGGGGTTTTGGAATCAGTCATGGGTCCCACCTTTGGTCAAAATGGTTTTGGGGTTTTTCCACCATAGAAACCAGGCCCTCCCTGACGGAAGACCACATACCCCTCCATGCACTCGCTTAAAAAGGAGTCTTTAAAATTGTTCTTTCATTTGAAAAAAATTGTAATTACTTATTAGTTTATGAAAAATCTTTTTATGGATATTATTCACTATTTTAAACCCTCATCTTTAAAATTGGTTTGTTTTGGTTTTTGAAAGCACATTCAATTCCCACCCCTTTGGGTTTACAGTGGCAAAGGGGAAATTCACCCACCACCACCCCCCCCCACATTTTGGGTGTATTTTCTCATCAATTCTAATGAAGTGAAACTTTTATTTTTTTTTAATTTTAAATTCAGAAAAGTACATAGTTTCCTCCATTTTTTTTGGATTTTTTTTGTAAAATCTTGGTGTGAGGATGCTGTTTGGGTTGGATTTTCAAAAAAAAACAACAGTGCTTGGTGGATTATGACATAAAAAGGTCCTGGAACCTCGTTTTTGGAGCTTTCAAAAAAGGTGCTAGATGTGGATTTTTTTGGGCTTGCACTACTGGGGACTGGGAAAAAAGAACAACGTGGAATTTAGGGGGAAGTAAGTGGTTTTCCTCTTTATGGGTTTAAGTGTTTGAGGCCAAATGGATGCTTTGGGAATTACCCAGAGGGTTGGAAAAAGGAGTGGGAAAAAATGTGTTTAGGGCAGGGTTTCCACTTTGGTTTGACTTGAGCAGGTTTTTTAAGGGCAAGTATATTCTCTCTTCAAACTTTCCCACTTTAGGAAAAGGGGGAGAAAAAAATTTTTTTTTACTGAACTAAAAGTAAACCATCTTCTGTAATTTCTGTTTCACAAATAACATGAAACCTTTCATTTAAATGTTTTCATGGGCTCCAGTGTTTCAGGCCCCTTTTTTTTCTCGCACGGGTTAAAAATTGGGAAAAGATCCCTTTGTTAATATGTTTTAGCAGTAAAAAATGGGAGAATACATTTAACCCCAAATTGATGTTTTAAAAATTTTAAACCAGTGGAATAAATTTTTAATTTGAATTTACAAGTTAACTTGAGAGGTTAACTGTTGTGTTTAAATTGGGATATTTTTAAAGGGGTTTTAAGTAACTAATTTTTTCTCTATTCTCTCCATTTTCCCTTTTATTTTTCCCCCCATTTGGGAAGCATGACGGGTACCCACCCCGGGAAAAGACAAATAACTTTTTAGATTTTGGAATTCCTTTGGGGAAAGGGTGACTTTTTGGGATTTTTGGGCCCAAAAGCCATAAAACGGGCACCGGGGGGGATTCTGGGGCATTAAGGGGTTTTCCCCAAAAAAATTTTAATCTAACCCTCCCGGCCCCAAAAGGGGGGGGTGATTTTACTGTTATTCAAAAAATTATTTACCCTCTGCTTGTTGGTCAGATTTATTTTGTTTACACGTAAAAAAAACCTGTTGATAAATCAACCCTGTCAAAAATTGTCATGTATCCCTAGTTGTCCTTTTTGGGAGCATCTCAGATGTCTTTGGAAAGCGGATGAGGGGGCCAACAACGTGCCCTTCTATCAGGACGGGCCCGAATTTCGGTTCCCAACCTTTTTGGGTTTGAGAGTTGGGACATCTCCGGGTTTTACTTCATGGGGGTCAGAGGGGGTTTTACCCCCCTTCATTTAACATCCCAAAAAGGTTTCCCTCATCGGAAAAGGTTTAAAAACGCCATCAGCTGGGGAAGTAAATTTCCCAAAAGCTTCAGGGCTGTTCCACTGTGGGGTTTATGCTCTATATTTTTGAAACCCAAATTTGTCCTTGGGAAAGGCCCCAATTGCAGGCCCTGAAGAGCCTTGGGGGATCCCGCAGCTGGGGGGAAGTTGGGAAAAAACATCATGCGGGGATCGTCCCTTTATGAGCGCTTCAGGGGCAAAACTGAAAACCTTTTTGGCGTGGGCCCTTCTGAGGTCTGAAGCCCAGCAAGGGCCCCACAAACACCCCTTGAATTTCAGGGGAGGGGTCTTTCGGAGAGGGTTTGCAGTTTTCTCACCTTTTACTTTAAAAAATTTCATTTGCAGGGTGTGTTTTTTCCTCTCCTACCGGTGAGGGACAAATTGAATTTAGGGCTATATAAGTCTCAGCTGTTGTGACATTCTTTCCCACTGGGGGCCTCCTTGTTTTATCTCTACCATGTTTTCCCCCCTTTTGTTTTTGTTATTCCTCCAAAAACAGAGAAAAGTTTTCTGATTTGGTGTGCTGGCCCGTTTTTTTCCAAAAATCAGGGCTCCAGGGAAAACCTTTTGGGGCTCCCCCTTTTGTGAGGGGGTTGGGACTTTGGGCGCTGGGGAAGATTGAAAGTGGGAATTGTTCACCTCTACTGATATCTTCCCCGGGGAAAAGTTTAATAAAGACCTGGTGATTTTCACTTAAAATAAAAGTGGACTCTTTTCTCCCCCTTTTTACCCGAACCCTTAAAATTATTTATAGCAGTTAAAACAAAATCTAAGACCCCCGCAGATGAGGAAACCAGCAGACAAATAATAAAAAAAACCAAAATGGAACCCCTAGTTAAGAAAATGTGGGGCCGGGGTTTTCCCCCTCCAGTTGCGATTTCATGGTTTAACCTCCTGGGTCAACCAAACAGACCACCTCCTTGAATGCTGGGTGGAAAAACCAGGAGGTTTTTTCATCTTCACGTGCTGGGAGGCTGGAGGCTTTAAGGGAACCCCAACAAAGCTTTTTTTGACAAAAAATCATTTTTTTTCTTGAACCTTTTCTTGAGAATTTTAAATTTTCCGTATTTTAAATTTGTAATCATCTAAAGGGGATAAACTTTCTAATAAACGTTACCCCTTTTTTTAGACACCGAGGAGTAAAAAAAGGCTTGTCCACAGCAACAGGGAGTACTCATTCAGTTTTCTGGTTTAGCTTACAGAGGGGAGGTTTGTCCAGTAGGGGGTAGCTTTCTGAAAAACATGAGGAGTCCCCGGGAAAATTTATTCCACTGGGTTTTTTTGTTGGGAATTTCTTCATCATTTGGTAATTTAGTACAAAATTGGAGGAAGAGGGGCACGGCTGGGAAGGCGCTGTAGGAGGGAGTTTGGGGTTTTTGGGCCTCCTTTAAAGGAAAAGCTCCGTGGTTTCCAGGGAGGATCACCCAAGGGGAAGTCCCCTTTTACATCCATTTAAACGCAATGAGCGATCTCGCCAGCACCCCCCAAACCCCCTCTCTCGGGGAAGTGTGGTGTTTGGGTGTGTGGTGTGAGTTTTCCTTTTATTGGGTCTTTGCCCTTTGGGGTTAAACAACAAGGGGAAGGGGTGTTTGGTGGATGATTCATCAAGTGATCAAAATGATTGATTGATTGGCATTTCTTGTCCAAATGGGAAGTCTTGCTTTCCCGGCTAAGAGCAAAAACTGAGTTTGTCCTTTTGGAAGTACCTGAATGTTACCTGGACAACAAATTTGGGGCAGGGAGTATATGTTAACTGCATTTTACCCCTCTTTCAGCAAACTCTGGGGGTAACTAATTCCCCCACCTTTTTCCTTGGGCTACCAAACATTGAACTGACACCTGAGGGGCTCCATTTGCGGGGCACCTCAAGGGGGGGGAATCACTTTCTTGCTCAGTTTCAAAATATATTGGGAAAAAATGGGAGATTTTTAAAAATTTACCCCAACCAGGAATGAATGTGATTATTTTTAAAAGTACAAAAGGTTTCCCCCAAAAGGTTTGGAGCTTTCCGGGACAAGCCCCACTGTGGACACTGCTGAACCCCCCCCCCCGCCCTGGTCACACCCTTCCCCCGGGGGGACACCCCCATTTGTTCCCGAATTTTTAATTCCTTCCACACTGTAGTTTTATTCCCCTCAGGTCGGGGTCCTCTTTCGGTTTTTTTTTTTTTAGGTCGCCCAAACCGGGAAGGGAAAAAGAAAAGGGAAAGGGGGGTCAAGGCCTTCTTCTTCCCGGTTTTAGGAAGGGGATTTTGCTGCTGGGGGTTTCGGGGCCCAAGGTCTCACCTGGGAGTGAGACCTTGTGGTCTCAACCCGGGCAGTGGGGACCTTTTGGGGCCTATGTAAGGGGTTTTTTTTTACAGAAAAACCGGGGAACTTTTCGCTCCCCGAAAAATTTTTACCTATTCATTCCCCCTCACCTAAACCAAAAACTGAGGTTCAGTAATGGTAAATGCATGTGTCCTCATTCACCAAACACTAGGCGAAACTTCCATGAAAACACAGCCAAGGGGCCATCTTGGTTCCCCCCAAAATCAAAACTTTGGCCCCACAATCTTTAAATTTATTGGGGGGAAACTTTAACAGGGGCAGGAAATGCCCCCAAAATTAGGTAAGATTATCCACTCCCCCCCTCAGATGAGGGTGGAAGAGGAGGGAAATGGTCCAGTTAGGCCATAATGTGAGCAGATCAGGGACCATGTGCATCCATATGTGAAATTTGCAAGATTTGATGACGAAAGGCATTAGTACGCTAGAAGTGCAGTTTTTGATCACCAATATCAGGACAGACTTGTTCACTTTGAGCACATATTGGTCTCTGCCAAATGACATCAAACAATGGAGATACAAATACTGCTCTCAGAAACTTGAACTTAAAAGTGTGTGTGTGTGTGTGTGTGTGTGTGTGTGTGTGTGTGTGTGTGTGTGTGTGTGTGTGTGTGTGTGTGTGTGTGTGTGTGTGTGTGTGTGTGTGTGTGTGTGTGTGTGTGTGTGTGTGTCCCAGGCGGTTCTGGACTCCTGGATAAAAACACTTGGCTGTGATAACTGAGGGGACTCCATCACTGGACACCACAGAGGTAGGAATCTCTGAATGAAAAATGAAAAATTGACTCAACCAGGAATGAATGTGATTCTTGTTCATAGTACTAATGGTCTCCTCACAGGTTGGAGCTCCAACAGCAAGCCCCACTGTGGACTCTGCCACTGTGGCCACCCCTCCGGTTCCCCTGAGCAGCCCTGCAGGTCCTCCCTTGAACAAGGACCTGATCCACTCCACATCTGGTAGGACATTCACCTCCACTTGTGTCTGAATTGTCAAGTCCTTCCACACTGTCGTTGATTCCAACAAGGTCGCTTTATTGTCCTCTTTTGATGTTTAGAGGTCAGCAAGCCCTGGAAGAAGCAGAAGAAGGTGGATGAGGACATTCTGCTGCTGTGCGACCAAAGCTGAAGATGTGGAGTGAAGTTCCCTATGGAGGTTTTCTCGCCAAACACCTGAGAACGACTCTCAGAAAATATCCACCCACGCGTGACCGAAGACAGAAAACATTTACAGATGTAAAAGTGAACATCTGAATGAATGTGGTAGCAGCCGCACTTGAAACTTGCACTTGGCAGAAGAAATTGAATCTGCCACTGCAACTTCTCAGATGGCGTCTTGGGCATCACAAATCTGCATGTAAAATTGTTGCGGAGAATTTGATGCCCAAGTGATTAAATCTGAGCACATGTATTTCAAGTGTGCAGCTGCTTCTCTGACTTCAGATTAATGGGTGGATGAATATTTTCTGAGTGTAAAAGCCATCATCAAGTTCTCAGGTGTTTGGCTAGCAGAAACCTTCATAGGTCTCCCTGTGGGCGACACGGTGGCCCAGTGGTTAGCACTGTGGCCTCACAGCAAGAAGGACACGGTTCCTCTCTGTGTGGAGTCTGCATGTTCTCCCTGTGTTGGCGTGGGTTTCCTCCGGGTCCTCCGGTTTCCTCTCACAGTCCAAAGACATGCAGGTCAGGTGGATTGGAGACTCTAAATTGCCCTGAAAGTGATTGACAGTCGATCTACAGTATGTTGGCCTTGTGACGTATTAGCGACCTGTCCAGGGTCTTTCTCTGTCTTTCACTACATTTCTGAATGAGCACAAATAAAGCCAGTCGCTTAAAAACAAATTCACTGTTGTCAGTTGTGTGTTTTAGCAGTAGTATATATTCACTTTTATTCAGATGTAGTTAGTAGAAGTGGAATGTTTCTTTCCAACAGCACAGATATGGAGACAGACTCTCTCGCCATCAAACTATGGAAGTGTATAGTTAACTTAATCCAAATGTTAATGCAAAGTGGAACATGAAGATGCAATCCAATAGCATTTTAATTTCCCACTTTTGCATGCATCATTTGAGTCAATGAGTCAATATTCATTCAGAGAATGACTGACAGGTTGGTAGACCATGGAAATGTTAATGCGCCTGCAAAAGGGGGCGTTGCTTCTCACTTTTCACACTTGAATTAACATTTGAAGTTTGTTAACCGACATAAAACAAGCGGGACATGAAAAGAAAGCTTGAAAATGCTGTCAAATGGCTTTTTCATTCACATTTTATTTTCATCTTCCTTTCATTTTCATTTTCCAATTTGCATTAACCTTTGGATTAAGTTAATTATACGCTTCCATATAAAACATGCATGCACATCCAACACACACACACACACACACACACACACACACACACACTTGGAATAAAGTTAAAGACACAACGTTTCCAGTTATTTTCTATTCAATTATTTTTGACACTGGTCTAGTCAAGCTTGTTCTTTTCCAGCTTTCCTCAGTTTATCAATTGATTGCTTCAGGCTACAGCTACTCAGCAGGGAGTGTCAGTGTGTGTCTTCACGAGATCAGAAGACATTTAAAGTCGCCGTGACACGAATATTAAACTCAGTTTCACTAGAAAATACATTTCGGCACAATTCCTCGTTAGTATAGTGGTGAGTATCCCCGCCTGTCACGCGGGAGACCGGGGTTCAATTCCCCGACGGGGAGGATGACTTTTTCTACCAACTGCTTTTCTGTATATAAATTGAGGGGAATTGGTGTCTGACCCCACCAAATCGTTTGCATTTGATCAAAAGCTGTGGTGTTTGTTATTACACTAAAATTGTCCAATGAACAAAGCTAAAATTGCTTCCTTTTTTTTATTTTTTATATATATATAAAATTCAAAGAGTAAAGGGAGGCCTGACGTTTCGTGAGTGCTTCTTCAGAGCTAAAGTCTCTGGCACTGGCAAGGTTAGGGTTAAGGTTAGGAATTATATAATGAAACCTTGTTTCCAGCATTCTGGAAAAGAGGAATTGCACTGGCCATCTCCTAGCGTTCAGACCCCAAGGGTCCTTCACGCTCAAATTATAATTTCCTTTCCGCACTTTCTTTGTTTCATAGTCCTAGGAGGAAATGATGGACAATATGCGTGTGTGTTTCCTTATAATGTTTCCGGTGTCACCTTCAGATTTCTTTCCACATTTCCCGCATGATATCAAGTATACACAATTTTTGGTTTTCAACGTCTTAAAAATGTGTTTGTTGAAGATGTTGCACACCCATGTTTGGTGCTGAAAAAAAATCCTTCTAATAAGTGAGCAAACGCCGTATGATACGTATTCGATCAGTGTTTCAATATTTCTGAATTATAATGGTTGCCCAATTCCTCGTTAGTATAGTGGTGAGTATCCCCGCCTGTCACGCGGGAGACCGGGGTTCAATTCCCCGACGGGGAGGATGTCTTTTTCTACCAATTGCTCTTTTGTACATAAACTGAGAGCAGCGGTGGTTTTTAAAAATCCTGTTTCACATGAACACGACTTGTATTCAGGGTTACCCTAACCCTGAATTAGGAGGACATTACCTGAATTAGGTGGCCCAATCTCTTTAAATTCAGTCTAGTATGGATCTTCTACAGGAAAAAAGCAAGACTTGACTAAAACATCTATCTAATTTGTGAGAAAAACTCCCTATGATGCATTAGATCGATGTTTCAATTGTTTTTGATTTTGATTTTAACCCTTCTGTTTACACATTTAGAAATATATAATTTTAATAAAATATCCAATTCTCTCAATTTTAAATCCCAGTTAGGATTAGAGGTGATGTTGGGGGCAGGATCGGGGGCAAGGTTAGGGTTTGGGTGAAGAGGCCCAAATTAGGGTTGGAGGCTAGGGTTAAGAGGTGGTGATCTCCCCCTAAACTCCTGTCCACCCCGTCATGTATAATTGGATGGTAAAGAGTTCCTGTTCACACACAAAAATGGTTCCATCCTACCTGTGTTGACCAATCATGAAGCCACTGTAAATTATAGGTATTATTGATCACAGGTCTAGGTTAGGTTCAGATTAGATTGAGACTAGGCCCAGGCCAGGTTAGGGTTAGGCCATATCTGTTGGCCTGAGCTCATGCATGATGGTCTTGCAGATTGCTTTCTTACAGGTGAGGAGGACTGTCAGGATGGAGCAAGTACAGTCAAGATGTGCAATCGTAGTAATTGTTTTTACGATAAAATCTTCATGTTATGTAGTTAAAATTAGACTTCTGTTAACTAAAATGAAGGGTCCATATCTATCAATTTCATTTTCAATTCAGTTTCAATATGTTTTTAGACAAAATTGTGCATGTAGTAAAAGGAAAATAGTAAAAGGGAATTAGTGCAGGTGCAAATAATAAGTGAATCAAGTAGGCAGGTAATCAAGTAGGTAAGTAGAATCAGGTGGGTAAATACTTGGGTATGACGTCAACCAATCAAAGGTCAGATCTTTGGGGAGGGGTTTGTGTGGCACTCCCATAAATACAGGTGAGACAGGTTGATGTTATGCAGATGAAAGAAAAACACTATGTATGCTAGGATCAAAGGAGACTTTAGGACGCAAGTAGTGATTGCGTTTCAATCTGGGTGGAAAAAAAAGTTCAGTTCACTTTTTATTTAGTTGTCCTTTACTGCCTCTACTGTCTTTGGTGGCACGGTGGCGCAGTGCTTGCATGTTCTCCCCGTGCTCACATGGGTCTCCTCCTATAAAAAGAACCCCATTGTGGCAAGGTGCCACATAACCGGGGTCCGTGACAGGCAGAGACATAGGCAGGGGGAGAGTTAACTGGCTTTATTTGCTAACCCGCAATATAACGTCTGTCCCTGCACAGTCAGGCTTGACGCGACACCGTCTCCTGCCGACTTTCATACATCCCGCCAGCCTCTCACACTGGCGCTCTCACTCACGCATTCACACACAGGTTAAAAAGGCCCCAGCTGCAATCAGTCCCAACTGGCTGCAGCTGGTACCGGATCCAGGACAGAAGCAGTCCACTAACTTGTGTTTGTTGTGTTGTGTTCAGCGGCCACTTCCCCTTGCAATAATAATAATAATAATAATAATAATAATAATAATAATAATAATAATAATAATAATAATAATAATAATAAAAAAAACGCTCTTCTCTTTAAAAAAAATGTCTGCTTTCATCTTAGACTTAGTGACCCAAGCTGATAACCTTCTTATCACAGGGGTTCAACATCACCTCTGATCCTCTTAAGGCGTGTCTCACAAAATGGTGAAGGCTATGTCTGGTATTTGCAATGTATAAACTATTATGTAGTTTAAGCAAAAGTGAGGGCAGGGGGGGAAATGTGTGCAACCAAGGCTGCTCTCAGTTTATGTACAGAAGAGCAGTTGGTAGAAAAAGGTATACTCCCCGTCGGGGAATTGAACCCCGGTCTCCCGCGTGACAGGCGGGGATACTCACCACTATACTAACGAGGAGTGGTATGTGCCAAGTAGTCATGTTCTTATAATATACCTGCCACTCTGTGTAGTTAGAGTAGCACAGGAGCAAGTATTGGATGTCAACTTTTACCATCAGAAGGTTAATTGCTTTGTGCTTGTAAAATTGTCAGAATGGATGTGAACAGTTGAAGGGAACCTCACAGGAAATGAGAAGGATAACAGACACGGAGACTGATATTGCTTACAGATTCTGACAAAGCAGCCAATGGAAGGTATCTGATTTCAAGTCAGTTGGTAAAACGTGAGATTCTTGAGTTATGTTATATATTTGTTATATATAGTCTTGATCTTTGGTGCTAAGCGGTCATCGCTGTGGCGTTTCTGCACTGCACTTCCCAGAGATCACTTGTCAGATGTGTTTGTGAAACAGTGGGTATTCCAGGAAGCTACTAATTGCAATCAAATATATCAAGGAATTAAACCACTTTAATATGCGTGTTAATAAAAAACCAAGGTGCTACCATAGACAACCAGCAGAGGGCAGATGAACCTAGTTAGGTATACTAGGCCAGTACTGTGATGTCTTCTTTTTCCTGGGATTTTCCATTGCTGTTGTTGAAGTTTGAGTTTCTGTAGGTGTAGGTCTGTTCCAGGTTGGCACAAGGAGGTTTTATAGAAGATTTATGTGGGGGAAAATGCTTTTTGGGCTGCATGAGCATTTTAGGCTGCAATACCAGCGTTGGCCACCATGCCAAACTAGTAGCGACGGGCTGCTAATGTATTTATATGAAAATGTCATGGATTATTACAACAGGGAAGTCTGTCAGTGTTTCCTTCTCTTGACAAATCACATTATTATGGGCCGTAAATGTCACCTTTCTGTTTCCACAATAAGACTCCTGTTTATGTTCGTGTTGGGATGTTGCTAACAGAAAATGTCAACAATGACACCATTAGCTCAGTGGTGACACTTACCCTAGATGATAGGTAATAAACGTCACCCTGAGGAAATCTACTGTTATTTCTGAAGGGCAAACCGTTAAATAATTTCCTCCTGTGCTGTGTCACATCCCTGTCCAGAGAGCCAACAAGCTGGTGCAAGAGAACCAAACCTTTCCCTAAAGTCTCTAGACATCTTCCCCTCAGGGTACAGAAGATGTGTGTGATGAGTCAGCAAATGCTACAAAAAAATGCAACCTGGAGATTACCTTGGTTTGATTTCCACAGTTATACCACATGATGATGAAATTTTGCTATTAAAGTAAAGATTTCCTCATAGATCCATGTGATGCAAAACAAAAAGCTGCGACATGTTTGGTACTGGATCCGGTACCCGGTACTGTCAAAGTTGAATTAGTTGAACTTTGAGCGCAGCGCCAGGGGGTCTCCCATCTGCACCCAGGCGCACAAGGCCGAGGTCGGCAGCGACGCCAGAATCGACGGCAACGCTTGCCAAATAGTTTTTGTCGCTGATCATGTGTTGGTTTATCTTCTTTGTTACAGTATGTACGATTGCTATCTTGTGGTCATTAAGAATTTAGTTTAGAAATGGTTTGTGTTCATTGAAATGAGAATATTATATTTTTATTGGCAGTTGCTATCACAATAAAAATTCAACCAAGGGCCGCAATAATATTAACCTTGGGCCCCATGCGCGTGTTGAGTAGCGTGGCACTAATCATGTAGCTTATATATAGCTGTGTGCTTCTTTGTACATCCGCTGCTGCATAACTGCAATTTCCCCTTGGGGACAATAAAGAGCCATCTAATCTAATCCCTCTGTCTACAGAAGTTATCTTTTTTCATTAATTTATTATACCTGTAGCATGATCATGTTGGTTACTAAAACATTTAATTATATTTTTAGATCATACTTCTTTTCTTTTGATGATTTTTATTCCAATAAATTGAAGCTGGGGTTTAAACAACTATCCAATCCAGTTAAACATTGTCTAAACTCCTTGTCACTAGCAGCAGCGATGATCCTTGAGCATAATGGCTCAGTCTTGAAGTTCAGGTTGAACGTTTACATAAAGCGTGGCTTACGTATCTCTGTTTACACTCCGTGGTTGCAGCATTACGCAACCTTTGGAGTCGTACTTCAGAGTGGAACTTTCCCAAAGCTCGCCCTCCCCTACAGGTGCATGTGATGTGTTTATGATTAGCATTGATGCTGACATGTTGGAAGAGCTCTGACAGGCCGCGTCTCATCTCTTTGACTTTTTTTCCCCCTGTACACCTGCAGTATATTAATCTTGACGTTCATGGCACACACTATGCCTCTTGTCCTGGTATTTTTCTTTTACCAATAACACTTGGGTTGGTCGCCAGAAGGTAGGGAGAAAGAGGGAAAGGCACATCAGTGATTCCTCACTGTCAATGTTTGAGATATGTGCAGGGATCAGTGAGTCTCTGCTTCTTAATTAGACCCAACGGGCAAAACAAGCTGCTCCTGAGATTACATTTCTATTTTATCTTTTTGTCAGGACTTGTTTGAAAGCAACTGGTCCGTCCTCAGAAGCGACATATTATACATTAGAGTCATCAAAATATCCTTAGAACACAGAAAATTAAGGACAAGATTTGAAAAATAAAGAGCTCTATTCCTAAATGCTATATATGCATCGTTTTTGCAACCAGTCTTTACCTTCCCTCCTCTAAAAAGTACTAGAACTTGTTAGAATTTTGTACTATCTACTTGCTACTATAATTTTACAAATTAATTTATAGAGCGCAACACAAACTCCAAGAAACAGACTAGGAATAACTATCAATCTAATTTTGGATAGTCTTCAGATAAATATATATAGATATCTGTATAACTAATATATGGAATAAAACTACTCTTCGAGCAGAGTAACAGAGTTAGTTTCATCAAGCCAATGTTTTGTTATTGATACAGTAGCACTTCACAACCAGTGAAGTTCAAGAAGGAAAATAAACAACTCACGATCGGATGCTGCCTTCACTGCTTCTGGAAAATATCACAGTTATGTAAGTTCACGAGCGACCCAACGATATGGTAAATACGAGGTTTTGTAGAAGAAGTAAATACGACTGGAAAGTTGCATGATACCTGAGTTGCAAAAATGTGACATTGAGCATGGGAGAAGTGCCAACGTTTGATGATAAAAGCGATGTAGGCCACATTTTATGACTAAATACATTCAGTCATCAGTTACATGCCTCGTCTTTGACGCTTGGTTTCTAAATAAATCAACAGCCTTCAAAACGAATTTTGTAACACGAGCCTCTTTTAAAATTCCGAACTAAAAGCACTTCAATGCGCGACAAGTCATATTAACACCTTCTGAATATTGGAAATAGGAGTTTAGGAGGAGCGCCTGAACGTAGCATCAGCACCGAGAAACTGGTAGAGGCCCGCATGCGCAGTCGCAGTGTTTGCATTCCCCCTCCCTCCTCGTTCTGACTGACTACTGTCACCGGCAATGATACAGCAAACACTGACTCGATAAGAGACAGAGATGGACTTAGCGAACACTTTTTATCACTACAAAGACGGATATTATTTAGACGGTGTTGTCTATTGACTGCGGGCAGAGTTTATTGTTCACCAAGATAACGTTTCAACCGTCAGATCTGGGGAAATAAGACTCGACGCCTGGGAACGGAATGGATGCGATGGATGATTTCGTGCGACACACACCGGCCAGCTAGGAGGCTTCCACATTCACTTTGAAGCTCACCTGACTGTACCCTAAATATATCGTGCTTAGACATATCTGTGTGTACTAAATTGTGACCGTGAGACATGCAATATAATGTGAGTTAGTGAAGAGGTGACGTTAAGATAAGTGCTAGGAGAGCCCGGCTAATTGCTACTGCCGACCTAACTTAGCTTTAGGCTAACGAATAGCTAGCTACATTTCGCTTACTCGCACTCATTGTTTATTTTATTTTGCATCACTGGAGATAGTGGCTTTTATCTTAGGGCAGTAAAGGAATACCTGTTATAGAGGTGGGAAATCGCCACCAAGCTAGTGTTTTAAGTAACTATAGCTTGTGGCGCTTGGCTTGATTTTTAAAGGACATAAATCATCTGACTTATGGCTTGTTAGTATCGCGGTACTGCAACTGACCTAGCTAGCTAGCGTCTGCGGTAGCTAGCTCAATACCCGGCAGCCACTTCTTGGCCTGCGACTACTCGACTATAAAAATGCATCACCAGGACTTTTCTGGAGATCCACCCGGGTCTGGGAGCAGGAAAACATCGCACCCGGTAGCTTTCCATCACAGGAGGGGCAGCGGCAGCGGTATGTCTCCTTCCTCCTCGGCCGGTGGCAGTAACGTGAATACCAGCGAGGACAACGCAACCCAGGCTGGATCCTCCTCTCCTGGCCTCCACCACCAGCCACAGTCCCAGGTGCTGGGTGCCCAGATGAAAAAGAAGAGCGGCTTCCAAATAACAAGCGTCACCTCCGCTCAGATTAATGTGAGCGCCAACAACAGTTTAGCGGACGACACTGAGAGCTACGATGACATGGACGAGTCCCACACAGAAGACCTCTCCTCCTCTGACATGCTGGATGTGTCTGTGTCCAGGACCACAGACACGGGTGTGCCGGAGAGGAGCTCGTCCGACGAGACTCTGAACAGCCTCCATGGGGTTGACACGCCTGGCCTTGTGTCGCCCAATGAGCCGCTGCACCCTCACTCCATCCCCCAGGGCTCTCAGCAGCAGGCGTCTATGGTGAATGGGGCCGTGCATCATCATCTTCCTCAGCAACAAAGCCTCTCCCATCATCACCACGGCCAGCACTCTGATAACATGGGAGGAGCTCGCCCTCCAATTCCAGCTACAGGGGGGACTGTCGCTCCCTTAGCTAGCTCTAGTCCTTCAGTTTCCAAAGCCGGACCTGGGCCTGGCCAGTCCCAGAGGCCACCAATGTTGGACAACACTATACCTGCAGTTGGGGCAACCCAACCATTAGCCGCTGTTGTTGGTGGTACAGCTACAGACATGTACCTGCCAGGCAATGTGAACATTACCAATGTATCTGCTCTCGGTGCTCCAGCAGTGCCCCCCTCTGGGCCCACGGGTTTTGACAGTGCCGGTTTGAGTGGACAAGGGGCTTCCCTTGGCGTAGGAACGGGCCTGCCTGCCACCCCCAACACTCAATCCCAGCACACCCAAACTCAGGCGGCTACTGGTTCCCGCTTCAGGGTGGTCAAACTGGACACAAACTCTGAGCCGTTCCGCAAAGGAAGGTGGACGTGTACGGAGTACTATGAAAAAGATATTCCTCATGTGGCTATGTCTGAGGCACCCAAGGGCACTGAGACAGCTGCAGAATCTGAGCCAGGGAACGGGGGCCTTGCCGTGGCTAGTCCGAGCCCAGCTGCTGTGCAACCGCCCCAAACACTGCAGCCCTATCAGCAGCCAAGCCAGGACTTCACCAGCCCACAAGCCATGCAGAGCCCCCCGCAGGGACTGGCCCAAAACGCCCCTTTGGCCCACGTGCCACCCCAGGACGTTAGCGGTGGGGGTCCCATGCTTCAGAAGCCTCTGGCCCCTGGCACTCTTATCACAGCTACACCACATGTGATGGGCAGTGTGAGTCAGCCTCCCGCTATGATGCCCCAGCATTTGCCCTATGCTGTGGATCCCCACCAGGCCCAGCCCCAGGTAGGTTACCCCACGCCTCAGCTCTCTGTAGGGGTTGTGGCCCAGGGAAGCGGCCGGCAGCCAGACTTTATCCAGCCCACTGCTCCCTTCCAGACCCAGGTTCAGCCTCCTCTGCCTCACATTGCCACAGGAGTCTCCATGACAGCGGGCCCTGGGGGCGGAGCACAGCCACCAGTCACTGTCACTCAACAGCTGCCCCTTCAAGGTCAAGCCGCCCCCCCTGCTCGGGCAACCTTTGCGTCAGGCCAGCCCCTCCTAGGTCAACCCCAACAACGGCAGCAGCTGCTCCCTCAGAATCCCCAGGTTCAAGCCCAGCCCCCCTCCACCATCCCAGCCCCAGTAGCGCCCACCCAGGGGAACCCATACATGCCTCTGACTGCCCTGCAAGCTGACCTCCAGCCTCTTCTGACCCCAGGTGCGACCTTCACACACACATCTGGAGCCACCCAGGCCCATGGAGGTGTGAGCTCCCTGAAAAACATCCATCTGGAGGATGCCCAGAGGCTCCTGCTGCAGCACCAGAGCCTGCTGGGTCTGCCCAGGCTGGGGGCAGCAGTGGGTCGAGAGGGGGCTGCAGAGGCTGTCAGTGCTGCAGGATCCCTGGTCCACATGGGAATGGCAGCCGAGGCTAGCGCCTTGATGGCTGCTGCTGCAGGCCTCAGGACCCAGCCTACTGAAGGAGAGGAAGACAGGTAAGGATTGGCATTGGCATTCAGTTGTCATTGAAAATAGTCAAGATGGTGATGTAAAGTGCAAATAATCTTCTTGCTCAAATTGTTACTAATTGTTAATAAGCGATCAATAATCTTGACCACAGTAGCTAGCAAACATATCTGTTTTAATCTGTTATACTGCACAGCAGGAGTTTAATTCAGTGGATTCTGGTGCATCTGGAGGTCAAGTCCAAGGTCACACGAACCACTTGATGCTTCATCCTCTCAGGTTACTGGGTTAGCCTTTTAGACTTGTAACTAAGATTGTGGGTGAAAAGCAAGTCACCGGAAATTGAACAAGTGTCTGGCTGGAAGAGAGGTGTTGGAACTGCTGAGTCACTGAGGTGGTGGTGGTGTGTGTGGGTGTGGGTGCACTGCTCTGTTTGACCCCCTACCGTCACACATCCATCTCCATTAGCGCAGGTTGTAGTGTCTGTCTGTCTGTCTGTCTATCTGTCTGTCTCTCTCATTTTTCAGTGTATTCCCTCCACTCCCCCTCCCCTTGCTGAAGTCTTTTGTTAGACCCTGGCTCTGTTTAGTGGTACCACCCTCGGGGAGTTGCGCAATGCTTCACATTCATGCATCTTTCACGATACTCTTATTGAACGGCGCCCGCCCCTTAGCTTTGCTGTTCAATTCGTCTCTGAGAAGCCGTCGTCAGAGTTGCAGGTAGTTTCTAGGAGGGTAAAGTGTCTAAATATAGTCGGTGCCCTAGATTGCCAAAAACGCCCCCCTCCATAGCATTTGAAGAGTCAGTGGAAATGTTTGTCTTTTGCTGCAGATACGAGCCCTGATTACGAAACGAGAGCTGAAGGAGAGGTGCATAAATGAACTCTGATGAACTCTATGACGAGTGTTTCGTTTCCCTCCCCGACACCAGTCTACTGTTACCCGCTGCCCCGTCTGGTGTTCTGGTTGGGCAGGCGGTTCACATTGTCAAGCGCAGCAGTAATACCTGCAGGGTGGAGGGTCATATCGGCCTCTCCCAAGCACCCCTCATCGCAGGGGAGAACACCCTCTTGGGTATTGTGGCTTTTATTCAGCGGTTAACAATGCATGTGTACTGTGTGAAAGGCTGCACTCAAAATGCTGTACATACTGTGAAATAAGAGTTAAAAAAAGAGATTGCGGACTAGTTTGCTCTGTGTGTGTGTGTGTGTGTGTGTTTGTGCGTGTGCATGAGGAAGAGAATGACTGGCATAGTCTTGGCTTAGTCATATTCAGCTGCAGACAGAGCAGAGCTGTATTCTGACTGGGGGCTTTTGTTAGCGCTTTGTGGCACATCCTTTATAAGCACCCGCCCCCCCCCCCCAATGTGATAGACAGTTGACATAACCCTGTTGCGTGCCCTCTGCATGCCTTCCCGTCCGTTTTGCTTGGCCTGTTTTGCCGTGAATGGAGTAGCAGACATTCTCAGTGGGTGTTTCTGCTTTGTTTATAGTCACAGTCATGTCACGCTGCGATCGGTCTCCAAGAGGAAGCCACACACACACAGGCCTTCGTGCATCATGTCAGCTGTCCAAAGTGTTCGTCTCTAGCCTTTACTTGTAGACACTAGTCCATTCTTCTCTTCTCTCAAATTCCCCCTGTCCTCGCCTATTGCTTCCATGCGATGTTCACTCCAAGCCAGTGGTGTCCAGCCAACGGGCGTGGACTCGCGTGACAAGCATTATTTTTTTTGTCTTCAAGTCCAAATGAGGAGCATACTTCTGCAAAGAGAAAGTCTTTTGTAGCTCAGTGGGTAGATCATGACATAGATACTGACTCCCAACAAAGACCACTCACAATGCACGCATGCACATATATAAGAGTGCGTGTGTGTGAAGAGTGTTGGATGTGTGGGTGTGTCTGTTGTCTCCTTCTTAACATCTACTTCTGTCAGTCAAAGTAGAATAAGCTCGGTGATATCAATCAGTGTTGTCATCGGGTCCCTCTGCCTCCCCCGGGTGGAATTTCAGCCTACAGGTTAGCACCAGTATGATTTGACTGTTGGTTGACTGCCAACTTCGTTTCACACCAATCACAAAACACTTTAACTGTAAGCATACTTTACATTTCTCATCTCTGTCACACCCTCACAAGTCTTTTTTTTTTCTTCTTTCCCATTTTTACTCCTGGTGGCATCAACAGCAGCTTGCAGCAATCCATTGTTGCACACCAGATTAAAAGCATGTGCTGCTGAAAATAGTCTCCATTAAACATGCTGATATTAGTTTTAAAGCAACGTTTTGGTACCTTCACGCTCTTGTTCTTGTTTACGCCTCTCAAGCAAGCAGTGCACCTCTGCAAGACCGTATGTATGTGAGAGCGGAGCCAGCTTGCAATGAGCCAAAAGCAAACTGTACTGCTACCCTGCTATATGGTCAGGTCAAGGCAAGGTAGTGGGCGGGGGGTGGTCACCAGGCGCCAAGGCATCTGGGGCAGTGTAGTGTTGTGCAACATCTCAAACTGGAGACAGACAGCTCATAGACCAAACTAAGCTTTTTTCCTTGTGCAATAGAAGACCAGTATTAAACCCTTGAGGGTCGAAGCGAAGGCCCAGATCTGACAACCACAAGGCTCCCTAACTCCCAGGTCTTGGAAATCTGCCGCTAAGTTTTCCCCCCCCATGTGCTTCTTATGGTTTGAGTTAGCTTCATATGCTCTGAGTTTTTACAGGTGTTTTAAAATCCACAAATTCTGTGACGCTTATGTTTTCCTTTTCATCTGACATGCTTGTTTTGTTCGGGATTACAGCCTCATGTACGTGTGAAGGTTGGTGTAGCTGGCCAAATCGTATGTAAAGTTGATATGGTGTTTGCTTCCCCCCCCTTTGTACTCTGTACTGTTGTCTGGATTCATGCAGAACTGTGTAGAGTCAGTTTGATCAGAAAGATGTCAAACACACTTTCTAATCACATCATCTCACAGCCTCAAACATCCCTTTTTTGCTTCCTCCCAGGAGATGACTCTAAAACAATATTGAAGTTAGATTAAAAGATATTTGACTCCATTGTAGTTCTTGGCAAGACACGTTTCATGACGTCAAGAGACATGCGACTTGTAGATTGATTTCACAAATGCAGCTATGTCAATTATGTGAATTTTCTGCTTCGTGAAATATACTCGGATTGAAAAGCTTAAGCCACCGTCCCGTGAGTCCATTACGTCAGTCTCCAGGTTATCATCAGCGCAGGCACTCTGTGTTTTCTCATGCTCACGTCACAGATTAGAGCCGTCCTGGTCCTGGTAGCTGCGGGGAGAGTTGGTCGCGTTAACAAATATTGACCGTCAAACTGTCAAAGGTCACGGGAATAACTTGAATTTGCCTTCTGAGCTGACTCGTGATCTTTTCAAGGTGCTTTGCGTGTCTCAATTATGTGAACTTGTTCCCCTTTTCGTTGTGGTTTAGCGGTGCCTTCGTCATGCTCAGCTAATGTGTTTCTTTTATCGGGCTTTGTTGATGTTTTTCTGTCTGTTTCAGCGGTGATAAACCTGGGAGACGCTGTTGTTATACGTTGACTCGTGATTTCTGTTTTGACAGTGACACGCCTGTTTTTAACCGACACGTCATCCAAAACCGAGCTGGTACAATGTTGAGAGCCCTCTGCCAGCCAAGCCCAAATATGGACCACTGCTTGGAGCTACTGCCTTTAGACAGGTTGTGGCACTAAATCATATCTAACAACAACATTATTTTAACCACTGCCGTTGCGAACACACCCTTAGAGCTTTTATAGTGTTTTTTTACTCAAGAATAAAATCCACCGACCTTGGGATCCAGGCCCAGTATGTTTCTCAAGGATATACGGTTGGTGTGTGACTAGGCAGCAACATCTGCTGGTGTTTTATTCTCTCACGGCAGTGTGTGTTTGAGCGTTTCAACCCCCAGGCCAGAAACAGACATTTTATACCTCGAGTGCGTAGTCTATGGGAGGACCGCTCCCATGTGGCACATCATGTGTCCAGTATATGATAGTGCAGCATCTGTGCTTGCAATAATTAAATTGCAAACAGGCTTGAGCACATAGACAGACCTTTCTCATATATGGTGTTGTTACGAGGTTGATCTTTGCGTGGAAGCAGGGCAGCAGCTTTGTTTAACGTTACATTTTCTGGTGCTGCCAGTTTCTCGGGAGGCATCTAGTGTGTGTCGTCAACAACAAATCAGCCCTGAGGCTAGTTTACTAATGTGATTTGATGAGGGGTAACATCAAATCATGCTGTAGCAGAGGCGTTAACTCATGTTGTTGTACAGCCGTTCCCCCACCAGGTGGCAGCCTTGGCTCATAAACCCCTCATGCCTGGTCCAGTTCTGTACATAGGTTATGTAACACGCTGTAAGAAGCACAGACCTAAAGCCCTTCAGCTAAGTGGAAATTGCTTCCACATTCACAAACAAGCCTCAAAGGACTTACAGGCCGAACTAAGATAGACAATCAGATTTATGACAGAATCTGTTATCAATTATCAATCAAATTATGACACTTATAATGTTTACAGAATATGATCAGGATAAAAGGTCATGAAAACATCCGGTCTCCTTCAAAACACACAGTAGGCCCCTCTGTGCCTACTGTCTGAAACCAGAGCTGGATGTGTGTTGAGTGTTGTACTCGCTGCTGAAGGCCCCAGGGGCCAAAACATTTGTGAGTGATTTAGATAAATCCCTTGGGAGCGTTTGCCATTCACTTTTCCCACTACCTGCCAAGCATTGTAAGAGGTGCATGATTGTCTCAATGACTGAACTTGACTGAAAAATGAATCGGGCCACAAAATAATAAATGGGCGATTCTAGATCTTACTTTCTTTGTCCTGTTAAGGTTTTATATGTATGAAGAATTAGGACTGTCAGAACAAAGTCTGTGTGGAGCTGATGCAGCCAGATCAGAGCATCAGGCCCAGACAGGTTTCTGTTTTCGACTTGGTGGGTGGGTGGGTGGGTGGGTGGGGAGGTGGAGGAGGAGGTGGGCGTCATGTACCACACACGGAGAGGCAGAATGTTGTTGAGTCACGGACCGGAGAGGGCGTGTGTCTTGGGGAGTGTGTTTATGGCTTCATCCGTCAAGGTGCTTTGTGTTGTGGGTGTGTGTGTGTGTCTGTCTGTCTGTCTGTCAAGTGGTGGGTGTTGAGAGGACGTAAAGATTTTAAAGGAGTTGTTCTGCCTGTTCCTTGAGGAGGAAAATACAAGCGAGGAGGAGGAGAAGCCAGAGCTCTGGTTCCAACTGGCTGTGGCTGGTCTGTGGCTGTGATTTTCTGTTGTCTCTTTTCCATCATCTGATTTTTCTCACTCTTATCCTCCACGCCAACAGGAACAATGTGGAAAGTATTTCTATAGGTCGGACCCCTTATTCCAAATATGTACGTAATTCAGCTCAGAGGGCAATTATAGTAGTGGGTCCAAACTACTTGGATGTGATACTTTATTGATCCCCATGGGGAAACTTGCTGCTTGCCCCGCCTACAGGGAGGTCAGAGGTCAGCTACAGAGCAGCACCCCTGGTAGCTGGTAGGGATTCAGTGTCTTGCTCAAGGACGCTTCAGCAAGACGGACGCTTGAACCCGCGACTCACTGTCTCACCCCAGCTGTCCCAATTATTTATAGTTATCCAAACCTTTTCTTGACCAAGTCCCTAAGATATATCGTCCGAACACGTCAGGTCTAATTCTAGCATCTTCAGTCTGTTCCAGACGACTGCTGCGTCGTGCAGCCAGGGGGGGAGAAATGAATCAAACCCCGGCGGTAACGTGACCACCTCACTAAAAGCAAACACTTATTCCCTGAACATGTGAGGATTCCCAGTAAAAAATCGACTTCCCAGTAAAGAATCTGCTTCACAGAGAGTTATGTCAGCTCCTTGACCCCTTACTACTGTTTCAACACATTAAAAGCAACCCCCCCCCGGGAAGCCAGGTCGTGGCGGAGAGCCCCGGGCAGAGTTTCCCAACCGCTGGTGCAGAGCTCATGTGTCCCTAATGTGGCGAGGCAGCACCGATACTCATGACCCCGCAGCAGGATGGACCACTGCACGTCAAATCTGCAGACAAAACCGGTCCAGGTGACTTGAGGGTGCCGTAACGCAACGTCTTGTGATGCCTGTTATGTTCTTAGTGTGTCGTTGCGTAATAGACGATTGCATAATATTCATTTAGTGTGTGTGTGTGTGTGTGTGTGTGTGTGTGCTTGAGTTTGCACATACATTACACACTAGCACTTGCAAATGCACAAAGAACCCTTTAATCTCTGCCATTTGTGCCAATTCCAAACCCCCGGTGTCTCACCAGTGCCTCCCTGTTTGTGTGCACGTACATGCACGAATGCTCGGACATCCTTGGACTTCGTTTCTAGCAGCTTTTGCTCAATATTTACCAAAAAAAATAATCCCCAATGCGTTATATGTAGAAGCCGTCAGCGCCCCTATTTCATCTCTTTGATGTGATACGAAACGAGGATCGGTCTGAACCTTTACGGGGGTTTTGAAAGTTCACACCTCATTTATCGGTGGACCAAGGCCTGTTTGGACTGTCACTGGAGTCAGTTGTTGGGGGCAACGGCTCAGTCGGGGCCATGCTCTTCTCCACAGGGCGCCCCCCCCCCCCCCCTCCTCTCTCTCTCTCTCTCTCCTGGACCATATGGTACTGAGGCTGGTTACGTAAGGCATGGCATGCACAGCGGAGACCGATTCACTTACGCTCCAAAGAACCGCCGCCCTGAAGCCCCCGGGGGTATACTGTGAGAGCTGTTTTGTGTTTCGGGTGTTTGGGTGCTTGTGTCGAGATGAAAGGGGGGGTTTATCCTCGATTCGCAAACAAATGCGATGTTTGTTTTGGATCGTGGTCTTGGTGTGAACGGCTGATGGGGATGCAGAACTGGCCCGCAGAACCTCCTCATCTCCGCCCAGGCTTTCGACAGTGCTGCCATCTTCCATGCATATGTTCTTAAAAATACAGTGAGGATACTTGGAAAACAGACAAAAGAAAGCATCTGCAACTTGAGATTCAGTGACCGAATAGTCATTTTCATTTATTTTCACACGTCAGCCTGAATTCCTTTACAGTACCGCTGTAGAAATCTCTATCAACACTGGCATTGGCACAGCGGACAGCAGGGTTTAAGGCCCCTGAAACCGGATTCCTCCAGTCTGCACAGCCCCACACACACACACACACACTGGCACTCACCATACCGGGATGCACAAGCTCTCGTCTCCCAAGTGCTTGAGGGCAAGTGATGCAGAACGCAGCGGGCGAATCACAGCGCGGTGTGCACGCTGATGTCACGGGGAGAGAGAGAGAGAGAAAGAGAGAAAGGGAGATGCAAGGACAGAGATGGAAGGAGACACAAGCTATTTGACTCTGCGACCTGATCCACTGTATTTCCACCTCCTGCTCCAGCGTGCCCTACCAGGACAGTCAGTAGGGCTTCTGTTCGGGTGCCCTCGGTGCTGGTCCCGTGCTCGCGGGCGTGCTTTCACCCTCCACGCTCGCACAACATTTCCTCTCACTTTTGGCTGACTGCATCCAGTCGCGTACAGTCCTTGGTCTAAACGTGGTTGACTATCAAACCCGTGACCGGTGGGCTTGACGCTGCAGTGCTGTCTGAGAGGGATTCTTTGCAGGACCACACACTGCAGCCTGAGTGATGGCTCCCTAATTTTAGTGGCTACGCCCTCCGTCAAGCCACACAAAGAAGTGAAGGGCGGAAAGCGTTACTTGCACTCAGCGGGATGCTTTTGTGTGAGAGAGCATGGTTGGGGGGGGGGGGGGGTGGTGATGGCGACCATAACTTAACAACTCAACTTGGCTAGAAGGCACTGAAGCTTGCACTGTATTGATCTGTCACTTTTATAGAGCGCAACAAGAACGGCGTGTTCATATCTGCTCAGACTTCATGTGAACCGTTTTCAGGTCATGGAAGAAATCGAAATGAAAATGGCTCAATTTCCAAAATGGTGCTGCTAGCTGATTTGACCGATGGCGTGGAAGGATTAAAAAAATAAACACTTGCAAACATGACTCATCTCCACAAAATACAAAGAGCTGGAAACACGACAGGATGTGGAAGGGTTTGTTGTCCAAGGCTTAAGGGAGAGTGTTAATGTTTTATCCATGACTTGCTGAGGGTAAAGCTCTCTACCCAACTGAGGGAGTCTGACACCGAGTCGTGTTGGACGGAAGTGGATTCATAACGAATTGACCGTCTGACGTCGTGGCTTCAAGGTCTCATGATTTGGCTGAGCAGAAATCATTTGGCTGAAAGTACACAAGTGATTGCGTCCCTCAGATCAGTTGCAGGCTTCTTAGTCTAAGAGTGGGAATACATACACTGATCCCAAATCAGCACGTATGTAAGACCATTTGAAAAACGTTGTAGGTCACTGACGTCTCATACATTTCCTTGCAGCTTCAGTAGTTTTAGTGTGTGCTCCTCCTCTCTGACCCTCAGCTGTCTGATACAGTGGAGGGAATAAAGGATTTGACCTTTTTGTCTAATGAGGTCGTCGTTTCGCTCACATCAATTTAGACTGCTGAGCTGAATCTGAACTACAAACTCCCCTGGCGCCCCTCGCCGCCATTTTGTGGTCTCCCCCCCCCCCATTACCGCCGCCATCTTCGACCAGCCTCACCCGACCAGGCAGGCGGTTTGCCTCTCTCCCCCTTTTTGTTCTCTCCAGTTCCTTCAGTAATTGATGCTGCTCTTTTCAGGCTCTTTGTCTGATCTGTTGTCTTCGTCGAGATGGCGGCGGCGTGGACGGCGTGCACACCTGCTCGCTAGCACGGAAGTGCATGTGAGCCGTGCTCTCGTGTGCATCCGATGCCCACCCACTGATGCGGAGTGACAGGGTAGTTACAGGCGACTGGTACAACGTACACATTCTCCTTCTTGGGGGAATCTACCCAGCATGAGAGGGATGCAGGGGTGGATGTTATTTATGTCTGGGGGGGGCGGGGCTAATGTACCCCTGGAGTTTGGACCCGCTCGCTACACCTGTCCCACATCAGTATTGCAGGAAAGACTGCGGGAAGAGGGAGTGGCTTGTCGGCGGCCATGCGCGCGCTAACTGGGTGTGTGGTCGACAGCGGCTCATCCCATTGGACGGATCACCGTAATCTCTGCTGGCAGTTTACATAACAGAGAGAGAGAGAGGGGGGTGGGGGGTGTCACGTGACTCACATGGAGTGACATCACCGCCCACCCTCCTTTCTCTTCTCTCTCACCCAATCATCTCAGAGTCTATATGTGATTCAGGCTTAGTAAGGCGGCAGTCATAAGGATTTACACAGCAGCTCCTGTTGTACACACACACACATCCCCATCCTACACCAGCCCCATTGTTGGCCAGGCTCCCCTATGTGAAGTAACGGGGGTGGGGTGGGGGGGGGGGGTCAGGGTCAAAGGGCGCAGGGAGGAGGACACAGGAGGTTTTTAGGGGTGTCCAACCATGAGGGTCCAACTGGCGTGGATACTAGCTCGCAAACCAGGGCGTTGTTTTGATGTTGCATCTCCGTCTGCTGTGGTGTTCATGTGGTGTTCAGGCTTAGAAACGGAAGTAGGACTGCTCCATTTTTTTTTTTTTTTAAAGGAACCACCTGCAGCTTTCAAATCTAACTTGGCAAAAAAAAAAAAAAAAGTAATGTAATTCTGCAGCGGCATCCACGCATGAAATTGCCGCTCACCTCTTCCCACGTCGAGGCGCCATCACCTCAGCGTGTGCAAATTAGGAGTTACTCCTACTCCACTAGCCCTGGAGGGGTATCTGTGTGTTTGAGGACATGATGTTCTCGCTCGCGTGCATGCGGTTTGCGCTCGACTGTGTGCAAAAGTGATAGTTTGCTGAAGTTCATTCACCTTGACACGCAGCCTCAAGCGCAGTTGTGTTGACTGTTTTGGATTTCATTTTTCCTCCAATATCAACAATATTCCCTCCAACATGTATTTTACACAAGCATATATGAGTAAGGTTTCTACCTCCTGTGGACGGAAGACTGGATGTCACAGTGAGGGTTATTGTTCAGGTTTTCCCGAGCGTCTCTCCATCCCCTGCAGCTCCACTTGACCTCCCAGCCGAGGTCCGCGAGGGAGCCTGGGGGAATGAATTACAAACCAACATGAAGGTTAAGGGTTTCGTCTTTCTGGAACTGTTCCCAGACAAGTTTCTGATCCCACCCCCCCCCTCCCCCTCCCCCTCTTATATTGACACCCAGTCCTCGTGGTGAACCTGGGATTGTTCAATTCATTTTGGCTGTACTAAATTGTGCAAGGGACGGAATTGGGCCAGTAAAAGATTGCCCCCATTTCTCTTAAAGGCAAATGGATAGCACTTTAACTTCAACATAATAATGACATAATAACATATTTCTATTTCTGGATGCCTTATCATTTTGACCACCTGAGCAACAGTTATTTATTTGCTGTTAAGATGTAATTAAATCATTCTAAATTGTCAGAAAGAGGACTCTTCATCCCCCCGGTTGATGAACTGAGCACCAGAGAGGACAAAGGAGCTTAGCCTTACTCAGTACAGCGGGTTAGTGATCCACGCCTGACTCAACCTTCAGTGTTAATCTTTATTTTGCTCATCTTGTCCTTTCATCACTGACAATTTAGGGACTGGTCATCTGGTCATCTTTTCCCTACATTTGCCCCAGGCCAATTACAGTTAGTTACATGTCAGATTACATCAAGACTGTTTCTATAATAAACCGCATTATTTGTCCGTGATGCTTTTAACCGATCGCCGTTTGCACCTTGTATTGAGTGCGACTGTAACCGAGAGGTGGAAGCCTTGTTTCATGTAACACCCGCGTGTGGTTGCTTTCCCACACATACCGCAGACCTGTATTGCTCCGAGAAAGGGACCATTTTGAGATCGGTATGTTTTGGGGAGAGAAACGCCAAAAGCAAATGTCACGCTATAAAACGTCCTAGCGCACATTGTGTACTCGCGTCTGCCTTTTTTTACTGAAGTCATGTCGTAATGTTGCTGAAGCCCGCTGGGCTGTTATATAGGATCTGCACCAGGTACGAGCGAGCTTCCCTCTCCGCCAATCCGCTGCGTCGCCGCGCCGCTCTCCCCCGCATATATTATCCAAACGAGCGAGCCCTCCGCCAATCGGGCGCCTCGCTTCGCTGTTGTGTCGCATACATTATCCAATGAGGGAGTCGCGGTCTGCAGCGCTCGAGCTTGGCGCGCCAGTCTTTGTGCTCCGCCGCTGCACTAGCAGGCTGTCCCGGCTGCGAGCTGTGCATCGCCCGGAGAACAGATCAGCCGCCTGCCGCCCAGACGATGCTCTATTTTTCTACTTTTATATCGCCGGATATTTTATACGTCTGAGGAATTGCTTTTTTTTTTTTTTTTTTTTTGAGGTTGATGGACGGAATAGCATGAATTCCCAATGTTACTCAGTAGCGATGGACCTTGGCGTTTGTCAACTGAGGAATTTTTCTATATCGTTCCTGTCCTCTGTGCTCGGGAAGGAGAGCGCATCCGTCAGGCTTGACAATAGGTATCATCACGATGAGCGACACTAACGTTAACGTCCTCCGGTTGAATGAATGAACGCTGGCTCATTCATTCATTCATCGCCATCAAAAGTCAAACTTGATAACTGAATCTCCATTGATTCGTGTAGCGGCTGACAACATTACAGGCTGCTGTGTTTTTTATCATGTCTACAGATTAGATGTCCTTGTGTTTTATTTGCACCCTCACAGGATGAATTGAATGATGGCAGCCACGTCTTTAGCTTTAATGGCTCCAAGTGGGGATTATAAATACACTATAAATATAAATACACTAGTGGATATCCATTTTCACCAAGTCAGCCGTAGCGTTAGGCTCTGTGGGCTGCTGCATATGCACACTTGACCGCAGGAATTCAAATGGATTTTTTTCCCTGTCTTTCAGCTCCTCGGGTGCAAGTGTGGTGGCCATCGACAACAAGATCGAACAAGCGATGGTGAGTGAATGTGTTTTTATCATCACCAAGTCAAAGGCGTTACTCAGACAAGACAAGAGTGTGTTTTGTAAATGGTTTCCATCTGATGCTCTACATGTATGTTATGCAACCCGTACATGGAAGTGGATCCCGGTTAATAAAAGAAGAAAGAGATCCCACCTTCCTCTGCTCAGATTTTGGCGTTTTTCTATCCCATAATAGTCTCGATGTGACAACAGACAATAGCTTTTACTTCTGTGCATCAACTGGGGAATACAATGACCAAATGAATGAGATGCTTTTTCTCTGGCTGCTGGTTTCAGAGGTCAGAATTGCACATGGGCTGCGTTTTTTTGGTTTGTTTCTTTGATATTGTATTTTAAATTGGAGGTGCTTCTGCATCCGGAGGTGGATCCCATGTAGAGGAATGCAGGTTTTACCCAACAACAACAACAACTAGTCGTGTCCTCTTTGGACCTGCCACTGTTTTGGACCGATGACCTCCTGCTTGTTTGCAAGTTGGCGTGGGCCAGGCTAAGGTTCACACGCTATGCTCTCCCTCTCCCTCTCTCTCTCTCTCTCGCCCCGTGTTGCTAGGCAAGCAGCAGCCTCTCTCCAGCTCTGTATAAATAACTCGGCCGGTGATTGGCTCCTCCCACCCCGGTGCAGGAACATTTTGTTCCCTCGCTGTGTGTGCCGGGGGAGGGGCGGGTCCAGGAGGAGGAGGGGGGGGGGGGTGCACAGATTATTACTCGCAAATCCCTCCCAGCGGGCTGGCACGGCAGACCGCTTCGGCACCGCCGTGAGAAAACCACCGCAAGCCGTTTTTTGTTAAGCCGCCGGACAAAATGTCTCTCTCGGCTGTTTCTTCGGAAAAGCCCGGAGTGATGAGTGTGTGCTTTCTTTCATTCACTGTGATAATATATGGTTGTTCACTGTGCCAGACTGTGCCGTGTCACCCGTTTTCTCCTCACTCATATTTCTTCTTAGTCTGTTGAGTTTCAAGCCCTGCAGCACACAAAAATAATCTCTCCTCCAGGGTGTTGTAGATCTTAGTTAAGGAGTTAAGGGAAATCGCCATCCATCACCAGTTTGATACAGTGGAATTTGATGAGTTATTCAACTAGCCATCTCTCTCTCTCTCTGCCTCCCCCATCCCTCCCTCCGTCCGTCCTCAGGACCTGGTGAAGAGCCACCTGATGTACGCCGTGCGAGAGGAGGTGGAGGTGCTGAAGGAGCAGATCAAGGAGCTGATCGAGCGCAACTCCCAGCTGGAGCAGGAGAACAACCTGCTGAAGACGCTGGCCAGCCCCGAGCAGATGGCCCAGTTCCAGGCCCAGGTCCAGACCGGCGGTTCCCCGACCGGCGCCGCCCAGCCCCCGGCCCCGGGCTCGGCCGGGGCCCCGCCGGTCCTCCCCGCCACACAGAACTCCGGCGCCTCCGCATAGCGCTGGAAGGGGCACCACTACGCCGGGGGGGGGGGGAACCTCCTGAGGCGTTGGAGGAAGAGGAGGAGTCTTACCATACTGTGAACGGACGACGCCACCGTCTGGAGGAAACGCTACAAACAAAACGAATAAAGAGACTTTTTTTTGTTTTTTGTTTTTGCACATTTCATTTGACTCACGTTTGAAGGTTTTTGGAGTTGCACCGGTGTCGCGTCCGCCTTCTCTCCAACTTTTACCTGCTTCAGACAATCGTAGTGGTGGGAAATATACAATAGCTGCGCACTTTGGGAACTTTTCAGCGCACACACATATTGAGGGACATTCAACATTTATGCAGGGAACCTTTTTTTTTTTTTTTAGGGAGGGCCGGTTTAGGATTGCAATCTGTTTTTTGTTTATATTTTGTTCTTGTCAGTGTAATTAATGTCCTATCGGTCTGTAAAATAAATAATAGTAAGGACAATAAAATAGGACTTGACTGTTTTTAGGTTGTTGACTTTGTACAGATATAAATTTCCAATGAAACTCTGCCAAGTGCCTGGTTTCTAACCATAGATACATATATAAAACCCTTTTTTTAATTTCCTGTGTGTGTATGTATATATATATATATATATATCTATGGTTGCGCCAGGTTTTGAACTACCTGTGATGTCAGTACTCAGGGTGGGAACAGAAGAGGATTGTTACCTCGCCACTAAAACGCTGTCTCTCCCGCAGTGACTCACGGCCTCGTACTGTATGTGGACTTTTCCCTCTACATGCTCAGATGATATGAACTCTTTTACTGTTTGGGGGCGTGTGCAGTTCTTAACGACGATGGTGATTTTATTATTATTATTATTATTATTTTTTGTACAACAGGAGTGTTTTCTGTTGCGGATGGGAGCAACCGGAGCTGAGTACAATGATGAGACGCTTGGTAAAGGAAAAATGCCTCGTAGAATTATGTCAATGTTTTGTGCATGTTCCTCAGCCCATCACAAATGTGACGTTACAATTGCACTAAACAGTTGCACCTCAAATAAAAACGAAAAACAACATCAGCCGGACTGTCTGGTGTCTTTCAATGTCTATGAAATTGATCTGACTAGTCATATACCACCAATAGAAACAATTATTTTTTTATTTTATTTTTAGATTTATTATTTTTCCCCCTGTTAAAGACCCTATCCTCATAACTCCAGTTTGATGCTAGCTAGTGACATACATTCTTTGTGTAGCTCACAGGTAGATTTATGAAAGGTGGATTTACCGATGGATGGATAGATAGATAGATAGATAGATAGATAGATAGATAGATAGATAGATACTTTATTGATCCCGGGGGTTAAATTCTGGGGTTCCAGCAGCATAACAGTAATACAAGATACAAAGGCCTAAAAACGAACTACTAAAAAACAATTGATCATTTCCATTCATCATTAAATGGGATCTTCAGTCTCCAAGAGATCAATGGATGTGAGGATGGCGGCTTCTGATTGGCTATGTGGATGAGGGGGGCGGGTCCTTTTGTCTTGCGTTTCTGGATGTGTGCAGGTGGCTGAAGCGGATTAAAGTATTCAGCTGAATCATTATTATTTCAAATTGGATTTTTACGCAAATCTGAACCAAAGATTTCAGCCGTAATCACCAGATGTCCTCCCATCCGACGGATCCCACTGTGGAAACAATGCTTGGGCTACACCGGTGGTTCCCAAAGTGGGGTTTAGGGCCCCTCGGGGGTCCTTCAAGGGGCTCCCCAGAAAAATGGAGGATAGTATAATTTCACTCTTATTTCATTTGAAGCCTGGAAGGTGAAAGAATGACACAGTTCTGTACGGAATCATACCAAAACAAACCTCAAATGATATGGGGTCTGTGGTCCACCTAGTCCCCCCGCTACCCCACTTCTCCTGCAGCGGTGATCAGTCTGATCCCAGGCCTGACCTCGGCGTGTCTGGCTGGCTGGCTGGCTGGCTCACAGGATCAGGCATGATGCTGTGTGTCCTCACTGAGATCTCCTGCCTTCTTGTCCAGATGGCACTTTCGCAAATCCCATTTCATCGACGAAGGTGTTTTCTTCCAAGCACGCCGCTGAGGGTACAGGATGTACTTGCAGGGCGCGGGGGGGGGGGTCATGCACGGATTAAACGCCACTGTCTGTGCTGCTTGTGATGTGAGGAGGCACAAAAATAGAAAGGATCTATTTCCATTGTGTTGCGATCCACCGACGAGGTCGACCCACCAACAAATACATGACAGTTTTGAGGTTGGCAGTAAATGTTTTTTATATTTGGATTTTATTGACAAGGATGCAAAAAAGCATTGCACTTTAATCTGCCCTTCACAGTTCCCAGACATACAAGGACCCCCTCCCCCGGTGCTGAGGAAGCAGGTGGCCCGCTGGTTAAACCCTGAATGTCCAGACTCAACGCTGGGATTAGCTCGTCAGCATCCAGGCATCATGTTTAAAAAGACACTTTAGTCTAGAAGCAAGGCCTTCTTTCTAGACCGACAATCAGCACTCACACAGGGAGAGGACACAGACAGTAGCCAAGATAGACCAGAATGCATTGCAGCCACAAGACATTTTGGGTTTTGAGTAAAGGGCATGATTCTCTGAAACCCACTCTCTTCTTACTCTGCTATTGTTGTCATTGTCTTTATTGCTCTCTGGGGGGGTTGTCAAAGGGCATTCTGGGAAATGTAGGAAACAAAATAACTCCTGGAATGTTCTCTAACCTAATGATGTCTAAGACTATCCGAGGTGGGTTTTCCCTTTTAAATGTGTTGACTGTCAGTGTCACTGGACGTAATGTGACGGGAGGAAGGGTGAGGGTGTGTAAGGAACAGAGTCAAAGGACCTTTCCTGTTTACAGCCGATCTGACCAGAGGAACACCGTGTTTACGTGTTTAGGACCATTTATATAACACAGACAGAAAAGCAAGCTACAAGTTAGTGGACTGTTTATCTTACAAATACAGTATGAAAAGGAAGTAAGAAAGTCCTCCCCTCTCAGCCAGACGGGGTCATAGAGCAGGAGCCGCCGAATGTACCCAATGTAATTTAAGGCCCATGAATGCATCTGCAGGTTGATTTGAACGTAAAATAACATCGATAAAACACAGACACACACAAAACACACACACATGAAAATAACAGGAAGCAGAGTAAGCAGCCCAGTGGAAGACCAGACATCAGGACAACAGAGACGCTGCACTGAAGCTCTAGAAACATTTATTGATATAAATAATGCAGCATCATAGGACAAAAACTTTTAGCACACACACACACACACACACACACTCAAATGGCTTCTAATTAAACCCTGAAAGCCTTGAGGCATCGCTGTAGTGTGTTTGTGTGTGTGTGTGTGTGTGTGTGTGTGTGTGTGTGTACCCCCTGCTGCTCTACAGTATGCGGTGTCCTCAGTCGTCCTCCGTCCACCATCGCATTTCTCTGAGGCACGTGCCGCTGCAGCCGAACCCAAACGAAACACCCCCCCCCCCCCAAAAAAAAAAAAACGGGTGCAGGACGGCGCACCCCACTGGGGAGAGCCGGGGATTATGGGGGATTATGGTCCTCTCTCTCTCTCTCTCCTCCACTTTTCCTCCCCTCCTTCACCTCCTCCTCTCCTCTCGTTGTCAAATCCGACCATTGCAGTCAAAACCAGGAAATGTTTCCATCTTAAAAACCATGATGGTGTGTTGCTGCGCTTCCAAATTGATTGATTGATTTGATTGATTGCGCAAGATGGGAAGCAAATCGTCACACCTCTGAAAGGACGGCAGATAATCGCTGACTTGAATGTTGAGCTCAAGGTCATGTTTTTCTCTTCATAAACACTTAGCTGTCAGTCTGAAACATTTGGGCTTTACCGGTTTGCCCGGTTTTGCCGGCTGGTTTGTCTTGGACGTACCGACAGCATTCCTGCTGGGATTTGTATCCCAGCGGGAATGACTCACACAGGAATGTCGAACAACCGCCGTGCATCTAACAATGTCAACTGGAAAAGGTGAAGGACCTGACATCATCACGTTTATCTTCATTTGAAATCCGTTGTTGTTTTGACTGAGATGTTGTGAGGTCACGGGTTGTTACCGTGTGTGTGTGTGTGCGTGTGTGTGCGTGTGTGTTCCTCTTCCCCGCAGCCAGACATTGTGGAGCTGACACAGCAGCAGAGACGACGACAGGCTGAACACGCTACATTCACTTAAACAGCTTTCCTCTTAACCCAGACGGTTCAGACGGTTGACTAGACGGACGTGTTGTGAAAACAGTGAAGTATGGAGGATAACCTGTGTCTGGTATCAGTGGTTACGCAGGACATGGAGAGTGGAGAGATCCAGTCAGTCAGTCAGTCAGTCAGTCAGTCAGTCAGTACACCTCTGACATCTCTCTGCAGATCCAAAGTCAAACACACACTATGAGCCAGACCTGGACACTCCTGTAATTCAGTAATGTCACCTTTTACAACACAACCAAAAATAATGTGACTGCCAAAGAGTCACAGACACTGTGGCAGAGGACAGGACCGGATCAGAGCAGAACCTGGTCTGGGTCCCAGAGGACAGGACCGGACCGGACCGGAACCTGGTCTGGGTCCCAGAGGACAGGACCGGACCGGAGCAGAACCTGGTCTCGGTCCAGAGAACAGGACCTTGTGAAGTCGTGATGGCCACTTCATGTAATAACGTGATGCTATTGTATTAAATCAACAGGTTTTACTCTATTTTATTAGATATTAATCAGTTATTATCAGTTGCTACAGCGTCACATCAGTAGTGATTGGTTCCCACATCAAGACTGCAGACTCTCTGGCAGACGATTCTGCTGATCCGCCACAAACCTCCTCTCCTGTCACGATGCCAGCATGAGCAATAAGTCACATCCTCACGCACGCTCAGGAGTTCCTCAACGGGGGGGAACGGCAACGTGACCTCGAACACCCCCCCAGACCGGCGCCGGCGTCTAGCACCCTCGATGGGGTTCGACACGCCTTTCGGGTCCAGCCAATCCCGGTCTGGCGCGGTCAGACCCGCCTCCTTCCTGCAAATCTTGTCTGCGGCTCACTGACCTGCACACCGACAAATACTGCGCCAAGCCCTTCACAGAAACTCACAGATGGAGACTCTTATTTTGACACACCAAAGCCAAACAAACACAAACAAAAAGTGTTTCTTCAATATTTAGTCGTAGTTGATGAGTCATTTTTTTTATTTGGTTCCGTGTTCGTTCATAAGGGACTATAAAGTTTGTCTTGTCTTTTGTGTTAAACTCTACATCCCGGTCTATCCCGGTTCATATGCTCCACTCCTGCATCACAACTGGGATAGATGAGGGATGATCGGGGTCAGGAGGTCAAGCACAGGACAGATCATGATCTGAAAGGTGTGTGTGTGTGGCGACAAAACATTCAACTCAAGCTCTCAAATCTGTCTTCATTCGTTTCAGTTCACATCGATGAGCTCTCCGTTTCTGTCTCGCTTTGAAACCATCAAAACCCGTATGGTACATAGTGTTCTACCACACACACACACACACACACAAAGACTGAGGTCAGCTTTTGTCATTGCAGTGTTTCCTGTTTGTGGTCCAGACAGGAAGAAATACCAGCAGCCTCCTTCTACCTTGTGGTTTTCTTTGCTTTTAAGATTCAACTTTATTGTCATTGCAGAAGTACACAACAAACTCAACTAGATACACACACACACACACACACATATATATATCTCACCCCACAAGAGCCTTGCTCAAAGGCGCTTCGGTAGCTGCGACACCAGTCGTTTTCCAATCACCGGCTGGAATACGCCCTCCCGGTGGTGCCCGGGGATCGAACCAGCAACCCACCGGTGACGGGTCGGCCTCTATAACCGCTTAGGCTTTCACTCTCACGATCACTCTCATTTCCACTTCCATGTCTTCTCCACCGACCCAGCAGGAGGGATGAGGTGGACACAGCAGGAGAGACCACTTCACTTCCTTCCTGTCTTTCTGTCCCACCCCCACAACCATCTATCACTCCTTCCTCCTCCTCCTCCTCTCATGCCTTCTCCTCCCTCCATCCTTAAAGGAATAGTCCAAGGTTTTGGGTAGATTGTCTTGTTGGTCAACTCAATCGTTAAGTGATGAGAACATGGACACCAAAATATCCAGCGCTATCGTCACACCTCTTCGGAGTAGAGGAGCAAGTGGCGCAAATAGCCATCGGCTGTGCTCATTTATCACGAAACACTTTGCTAGTCAGCGCGTTGACATCGTTCCCCATCACGCCACGGTCATGAAGTCATCGCGTTGGCGGCTAGCATCATCAACGCGTAGCAGCTCAGAAGCTAAATGGGAATTAACCACCCGGGACTGCTTTCCTTGTTTACACAGGAAGTGGAGGTGATGCGGGTAAACATTGTTCCTCACCAGAAATAGTTTAATGATATTTCTTTTTTTTTAAAACGTATGAATCTACAGGCCGCTTCCTCCTATCACTCGACATCGCGATGCTAAGTGTTAGCACGGAGCATCGGAGCGAATAATCTACCAGGGATCGTCGACGCTCTTGTCACTTGACCAACAAGAGAGGATTTGGCGATTTTAGTTCACCGATGATCTAAAATAATGTGAATTGAATGAGAATCTAAGAGCAGGGGACGAGTTTGACTATTACTTGTCTGGTCATTCCTGTTTTTTCCTCCTTTCTTTATGTATTGATGGACGGTTTACGATATGACCTACATTTCAGATCATATTTGGGCTATTACTTATTGATACAGCCACTAGAAAGCAGTGCATCCCCCAGACTGTAACTGTCTGAAGAGAGAAAGAGGCAGCAAAGCAGAAGAAGGGGTGAGACAAACGGAGAACAAGGCCTCTCTGTTTCGACTGAGACGATCCACCGCCGAGCTGCGTACCTCGCACACCGGCAGACGGATCAGACGCTGCTGCAGACAGAACGACGAGGAGAGCTCGGGAACAAACACAACTCAATTTAGGTCAACCGGCGTGAGGCTGAGCTCTTCCCCCGCCGTGGGCAACTGATGTCGCTCTCACTTTAGCAGAGGGGCTTTGGGCTGTGAGAAGTACAAAAAACTGTGTATATACAGCAGACAGACACACACACACACACACACACACACACACACACACACACACACACACACACACACACACACACACACACACACACACACACACACACACACACACACACACACACACACACACACACACACACACACAGCAACTCAACTGGGCAAAACACACACTCTCATTCTTTACATTGTTTTGAACATTTCCCATCAGTCTACAGGTACAGAACTGGACTGGTGTGTGTCAAACCTGTAGTGTGTGTGTGTGTATATACAGTGTGTATATATATATATATATATATACACAGTATGGGCTGTTTAAACCGGAGCACAGTGAATGGATTCAGAGATGACAGCTACAATGGATATAGCGACCATGAGGCTCCAGACCATGATGCGGCAGAACAATGTGTTTTTGTCTCTTAGTATTTCTCTTCCTAGTACTTTTACATCATCAAATACTGTCAGGTCAGTTGAGCTCCTGCAGAATAGCTGCTTGTACTTTTGCTTGTACTTACATAGGAATGTAAGCTTTAAATACATCACCTCATATCATACGAGGCGTTTTATCAAGCCAGCTGGTGCAGACGACTAGGAGGATGTACAGAGAACCCAAAATGTCACATACAAAACAGACACACCACCAAGTGTGTTTGCCTGTTGGCCACACACACACACACACACACACACACAGACTGAAACCAGTGAGACCGACACACACACACACACACACACACACCGACTAGAGGCAGCAACTATAGAGATAGCAAACAAAAGCAGATACAGCAGATGCAGTCACGATACAGCAGAACGTGGGCTCAGCTTGACTGTACACACACACGCACACGCACATGCACACGCACACACACACACACACACTGTGCAGTCTTACCACATACAAATGCTTTTCAAATACGGAGGCGTGTTGTGTTCACCTCAATCAGGAAGCTCTTTTAAAAGCTCGGGGGGAGAAAACCTTTGATTACCTGTACAATTGAACTACATCCCAAGATAACAGAGTTGATATAACATAATAGCACAATTCTGCCATAGAGAAGGGGAAGAGAGATTCATTCATAATTCCCCTCTACCTGTTAGCATGATGGGTATTCCCTCTTGCTCCCCCTAGCTGTCACCCCCGGGAATGGATGTCCTACTTTGCTAGCTGCCAGAGAGACTAAAATCGAGTCGCCTCGTTTTGAGTGCCGCAGAGATGGAGATGGAGATGGAGTTGCCAGTTCAGGAGATTTACCCCCTTTCCCAATATCGCTGAAGCTGCACAAAGAGAAAGGATGCTCAGTTGTCTGCACACGACCGGGCAAATGGTGCTACTGTGGCAATTAGCACCTAAACCAATACAAACTATCAGCGGTTTATTGGCCCACCACACACAGGGTGACTCACACATCGGATGGGTGGTAAAGGCAAAGTAGTTCAGGGTGATGCGAGGCCTCGACAGCCTTGAGACGTTTTTTTCTTCTACTTTCATTTTTTTTTTACCTCATCCCCCGGGTTGGGAGCTGTGCAGCGCGAGACCTTCGATTAGCGCTGGAGGATTTAGAGCCGAGCGAAAAATGAGTCACCTGTGGGCGGCCGGGGCGGGAAGGAACGGGCACGCCGAGCACCGTTTGAACGCACCATCCGGAGGTGTGAAGAGTCGTGGAAATAAAAAGGAGAAATGCATGTCTAGGTTTGGCTTTATACTTGCGGATTCATGTTTCAGATCGGTCCAGATAAACTATGTCGCCACTATAAGGAGGCAAAAGAGCGCTTGTGTCTACTGGTAAATGGTGTTACAAGCTTTTAATAAGCCAAATAGTTGGTGAATGTTGACAATATGCAGTAAGACTGGATGCCAGATGACTCTTCAGACTTGACGTACCCGTTGAGTTCAACCCTTTTTCTTCTTGTAAAGTATGTGTGTCCATGTATGAATGTGCGTGTAACCCCCTTCCCCCCATAACCTGGTTCCTGCAACGTTACCCAGATCCCCTCATACCTCTTCCTCAGTTACCTCAGTCATTCAGGCTCCCGGGGCACGAAAAAAGAAGGAGAACCGGGACTGAAGTAACATGCAGTCACATGCAGGCGATTTATTACTGTGTGGATCAGCTGATAAAAGCCGCAAGATAATACAGTGGGGATGTTTGCAGGTCGGTTAAATGTCTGGAGAGCCCGGTGCTGCTGGTTAGTCTAACAAGAACCATGGGAGCAATTAGAGGCCAGCAGAGTCACCGTGGTTTCCCCCGGTGTTTCAACCCTCAGGATATCCCCCTGGTCGTCGCCTTTCAATTTCAATCACAAACTACACACTTATTTTTCCATTCCCAGCACAGACCCGGAATTTGGCCCTCGTCATCTTCGCACCTAAAATGGAACGGGGATTATCTTTTTGCTCGTCGTGCTTTTTTTTTTGGTGACCTACTTCTGACTTCATTCGACACATTTTTTAAATTCCCCATCCAGTTACTGGAGATTCAGCGGGGGACGATAATTACTACAAAACAAAAGAAAGTAAACAATCCGTTCTCAGGTCTCTGGAGGTGGATCCGTGCACTACCAGTCTGCTGAGCCGTTGCCTGGGGGGTCCGTGAAGCACTAAGCCTCTCACAACCGCAGAGAAACAATCATCAAGGAAGCTTTGAAATGGATGTTTCTCAGGGAATCCAGACTTACTGGGTTCTCCTTTCCAAACTCGAGGGCAAACAAACAAATCCTGCATTTCGCAGGTCACACCGGGACACGGGGCGGCTTAGGTTGACAAAGCTGAAGCACTTAGCGAAAAGGGACGGTCAATTGGGGTGTATTTCAGGTAACGGGGTCAAGTATTCCTGTCCTCCATCTCATCTCGTCTATTCTCTGGTGTCAAAGAGCCGCTGATGTCACCGGGGGATAACCAGATCTGTAGAAAGTGTCTCATGTCTCTCAAAGTCTCACACACACACACACACACAACAGATCAGTTGGTTGTGTACATAAACACAGCCAGCTGAGGTATAGAGCCACCCGCCAGCTGCTGGGTGGGAATCGGGGCCCAGAGGGCAGCAGAGATGGAGGTGTCGCATTTCATCTGCACAAAACTGTGAAGTGAAGATGCTTTTAAAAGTCTCTAAATCAAAAAAATGTACTTTAACGAGCAGGAATGCAAAAAAAAGAAACATCTAAGACCAAATCTAGGATGCCCAAGACTTTTGCACAGTACCACATTACCTTCGAATAAAAAAATCACAAAATATCACCCAGATTGTGCAGGTGACATAAAACATCCATCCACATAAGGCATCCATCTATCCGTCTGTCTCGCGGTTGCCACGTACACAACGCTCTGAAACAAATACTCTTCGCACTGAGAAACATTCCTGTCTGATGTAGACTCCCGTAAATCACAGACACGGCATGTCATCCACCCTAAAACACTTTAACGGTTAAAAACAGGCAAAGTACCTCGCATTTCTGCAGCTTGTTGTTTGGTGTGTGTCTTATTCCTGCAGAAAAGTAACACACAGACAAACACACACACACACAGTCTGCCACGTGCATGCACATCTGGTTGCACATGCTTGTGTAACCAGAACTGTAAACAACCAAATTGCATCAGCTGTTTGTAGTATTTTGGAACTACCCTGTAAATACACCACCACCAGTACAGTAGTGACACGGTAGGAAGCCGACACCCCGAGGCATGCACACAGCCACTTTCTCACGCTGCATACGTGGGCAGGCAGCCAGGCGAGGTACGGGGCGGCTATCAACGTGTCACACGCACACACACACACACACACACACACCTCGTCGTGCTGCAATCGGGAGTACAACCGTGATGGGAGGTATGCCGAGGCCAGACCGTGTAAACCGGAAGCCTCAAAATTACAGGTTGTCATGTTCTGTTCTGCTTCTTTGTCTCCCCTGTTTCTCTGGGAAAGAGATTTATAAAGTCAAAAACAGTGGGAGCTCACGTCTGGCTGCACCGTCTAACCACCGACCTCAACAAGGGGCGTGGCATGCCTCGGGCCTGCCACTGTGTACTCCCTACTCGGAAGCAAATCTGCCTAAATGGACCTTTTTGCAAGATCCCTGCTAAAATCACATGTTGAGCAGGATTAGGATTAGGACTGGGCTGCAGAGCCAGAATAAAGACAGCCAGCAAACTCCACTGACTGACACCCCTGGTGCCCCAGAGCATCCCAGCCAGTGTTGCCAACTCTTTCCCATGGAAAGTGCTGTGCCAGGTGACATCGTATGCTGTTGATGGGCTGTTCAGTATAGACTGGGAGAAGGGTGTCATAGTTTTGACTCTCTACCATTATCAAAACAAGAACCAGAGGTGAGCACTGTAAGGTGAAGATAGGATTCTTTATAATTGTGATGGAAAACTCATTTCACATACATTTCACCAGCCAACTGTGTTTTGAAATGAGTGGCTGGTAGAATAAGCAAGAAACAAGAAAGGTACTTATCTGCATTAGTTCATACAAAGAAACACACTGGAAGGAATTGCTCTTCAGAGTGGAACCTCCTTGTTATGTAAGTGTAACATAAATCCCTTCACGTTGCACGACTGTGATCAAAACAACTATAACAACTATTAACAATGCTGTCAATTTAAGAGGCACGTTTCCCTGAACCCATTTCATCCTGCCTCCAGAAAAGCTGATCTGAGGACAGGCAATCTAGGCTGAAAGGAAATGAAAGACTGTCTCTGACCTTGTTCTAATTCTAATCAGATATTTCTATAAAAGGTACTACGCTGGTGATGCATCTCCTTTCACCAACACTTCATCTACAACAATCTAATTCCTTCCAGATCAAATCTCAAAAGGGGAAAAAGGGGGGAAATAACGCCAGTGTGTTGCAATGTGTTTCTCATGTGTTTTCTGCAAAGAAATGTGCACGTTGTGCTGTGTCTGTGTACATTGAAAAGCTTGTTTATTCCCAAGTGTGCATGCGTGTGTGTCTACTACCGCTGTGAGCGTGTGTTGATGTGACGGTTTGAACAGAGGAGACCCGGGGCGGTGCGGTGTGAACAGCACAGGCTGGGAACATGCTGGTGAGGTGGTACAACAGACAGACAGGCTTGTCAAACTTGATTAACTGATTAATAAACAGTAAAATATATATACTTTTCTACAACTTTGAAGCCCTTGGGTACACAAGTCCATGTTTTTTTTCTCAGGTTTTACATGAATATGGACCCCTGCAGCAGGACTTTTGGTCTAATTGAACCCCTTTCTGTTAAATTTGGATGATTGTGTGTAGGATCACAGCTTTTCTCAGAGGGTGTCTCAATGAACAATTGCCCGAAAAAGGCATACGCGCTTGCTTAGTTGAGAGAGCGTGAGCCTGCCCTCGGTTCGTTGAGGCCAGGGCGGTACGGTCACGCCCTCGTTAGCCCGGCAGAGAGACTGTCGCCACGCATTTCGGTCGACGAAGCCAGCGAAGCAGAAGCTGGAACAGCATGTACCAAAACAACCCCATCGCAGCGACAGTTAAGAGGGGACACTTGGCTTTGTTCTGGATGGGTCAGTATCGAGGACACCAACTGGACAAGCCGACTCCCCGCCCACCACGACCTAAAAGCCCCGGCCCCGCGCCCTGCTGGTTTTGCCCTGGTTTTGTTTCGGTATTGGCCAATGGGAAAGTGGAACTCTCTCTCTCTCACGCGCACCGCACTCGTGTCAGACAAATTCTTTAATACTCTGCTACTACTATCTTTCTGACAGCTGTGGTGCATTCAGAGTGACACACACCTTGATAAACATGTCTAACATCAAACTAGAAGAAATAAGTGAGGGCAATATGATGAAGTTGGAAGTATAGCAGTACAATTCAGCCATTTAGGTGACACTGCTGCCCCCTGGTGTTCAATAGCAGCTATAACAGCTACTATATTTCCTCCTAACTCAATTTACAGTCCAATAGCTCAACTGATAACTCAACAAATATCCAACTAAACAAGTGACTCTGACACTTGACACTACAGAACAGACCACTATTGCAGCGACGGTGACTTCAGCTGCTTCTTGAGCTCCACTATTTGCCTCTCCATGTGGTAGATGTCTCCAGAACATTGCCTGAGGAAAGCAGATAGAGTTTGGTAAAGTAGAGTGCAATATGTGGAACTTTCATTGCCCCTTGATGAGCAACTTGCAACACAACAGAAAGGTGCAACATATGAAAAGCAATGAAAATGACTGATTGATTAACCACTGGGTGACTAAATACAATTTGATTGACCTAGAAAGTCCTCGTCTCCTCAATATGAAGAGAATGGGTTATATTGATTAAATTGATTAATAGTGTACATCTGATTATTATCTTTATTACTTATGGTATTTTTAGACTATTTGAAGTCTAAAAATACCATAAGTAACATTCCTTTGAAATTCCCATCCCCTAAACAAGCCTATAGAGTTAAGAAAATACAGCACGTTGTAGCGATACAAATGTAGATGGGAATTTATATTTTTGTTGTTTTATTTCTTATTACCTGTGGACGGCCTGGGCCTTGTTCAGCTGGCAGTGGAGACGCTTCATGATGGCCTCGTAACGCCTGTTCTGGATCTGAGGGAGCGGAAACACAGTAGGACAAAACAGATGGACTCAAAATGCAATACAGGCAGCTAGTGTTGGTTATCTGACCGTAGATCTGTCTGCAGTCAACATAACGAGAATTCTTGCAAGCCAATAGGAGTCCTGTATCAGTATGAGAAAGATGCTGTATCCTTATTTGTTGTATTATTTTCAATCTTCTAATCAAATTATTTTCTTGTTGCCCCCTCCTTTCACAGGGAGTTGGTTTTGATTATCCTCTGATCTGTTCCCGGTGAATAATCCCTCGTCTTTGCCATACCTCGATGTCCTTCTTTATCCGGGTGTGAGTCTCAAACTCTTTGAGCAGCCGCTGTCTCCTCTCAGCCGCAGTCTTCCTCAGGACTGAGATCTCCCCCTTCAGATCATCAATCTCTCTCTGTCGACAAAATGTGAAATCATATAATGGATATAACGGATATGTAGACTGCACTCCTGAATGAATGACCAAAAACCAACCACCCTCAGCCAAAGACATCATGTATAAAGTTTTAAACTGGACTAAAAGTCGTGATGAAGCAGCTCATTCTCTCTGTACCTTTGCCAGCTGCATAGTCTTTCCATTTGGGTCCTCTAAGTCTTCCCTCAGCGCATCTCTTCTGTGTTTCAACATCCTGACCAGCGCTCTCTTCTCCTCCAGCTCCTTGTGGGCCTCCGTCTGGCTCTCTGCATGCAACACAGCCACCCTGTGACCCTCCATCTTGTTCCGGTAGGTGTTGTAGCCTGCCAGCACGATGCGAGCGTCCTCCCCCTCCTCCCTCACGCGAAGCCTCAGCGTAATGTTGTCGCTGTAGATGGATGCGCCGTGAGATTGCAGGACCCCTTTCTGACGCTGTAGGTGCTCCACCTCGCCCTCCTGGGTGAGGATCTGCCTCATCTTGGACCTCAGCTGCAGCGCTGCCTCCTCGCCTCGCTTCTCGACGTCTGACAGAACGGTCTGGACAGGGAAGAACACCGCTTTCAAACTAAAACATTCATATTAGCGTTGCCCCCTGAAATTACTCTTTGTTGGGTTGGAAAGGCCTCTGAAACAAACAAGTGATCTGAAACAATATTTAGACCATGACATTCAAATGCTCCGTAAAAAGCAATACAAATAAAAATGTGAAGGATACAGTGAATTACTAGCAATTACTTTATTTTTTTACAGCCTGTTGACCAAAGTTGTTTATTGTATAGTGACGTGTGCCTCTCTCTTGTCTTGTACTGCTGCAAACTGCAATTTCCCCTCGGGGACAATAAAGAGCCATCCATCTATCTATCTATCCATCTATCTATCTATCTATGTCTATATCTATATCTATGTGAACCTGGAGACAGCTCAGTTCTTGCTGTTTCTGTTGCAGTAACACAATCTGTGCGTAGCCTTGTTGACTGTCGTCCTGCAGGGCCTTTGTTAATGGAGACTCAGGCGTCTCCTGTGTTTCTGTGGGTCAATAAACAAAAGGTCTTAACAGCTTTGCCAATGGAACCGTTTAAGTATCACTTTAGCATTAGCTAGCAGGCAAGAAGTCCGTTATAGCTAGCAACTTAATTTCCAAGTGTCTATTTAATTTGTCAGGATTAGGCTACATGCTGCTCAAACACAATTTTTAACATTTATTTTAACACATTTCACACCAGCAGTTTAATGTTGCCGTTAAGCTGTCTAACTTTTTAATCAACAGTTTGTTAGCGTTAACTGTAAGCTAGCAGGCAGCACAGCTGGCAGGTGAAGCAGGTTTAGTTTAGCAGGTCATCATCTCATCTATAGGCTCACTTTTAAATTAATTTTAACAAATTGAAGTGTCATTGAAATATTGAAGCCATTTAATATTACTCACCGGCCTTGAAGTTTGACATTTTGCAGAGTAAAATCAGTTAACCGATGCAACTTGGCAAAGTTTTGGATCTGGATCTGGTCCCATGTGGTCTAGATGTGGGGAAAAAGCAGTGAAATGTCCCCTTTTTTGCATTTCCACAAATAGAATAAAGGTTTCACAAATCTGAAACGGTGTTTTAAAGAATCTTTAGCATCTCTGGGATAATCTAGTCCAGATTTGACAAGTCTAGGTATAGTAGTTTTGGATGTGGACCTGGTCCCATGTGGTCTAGATGTGAAAAAAGCTGTGAAATGTCCCCTGTTTTGCATTTTCACAATAGAATAAAGTTTTCACAAATCTGAACTGTATTTAAAGAATCTTTAGCCTCTCTGGGATAATCTAGTCCAGATTTGACAAGTCTAGGTATAGTAGTTTTGGATGTGGACCTGGTCCAATGTGGTCTAGATGTGAAAAAAGCAGCGAAATGTCCCTGTTTTGCATTTTCACAAATAGAATAAAGTTTTCACAAATCTGAAACTGTGTTTTAAAGAATCTTTAGCCTCTCTGGGATAATCTAGTCCAGATTTGACAGGTCTATGTACAGTGGTTTTTGTAAGAGGTGCAAAAAAAACGGAGGATCGTCGCTCAGCAATAAATTTCCCTTAACTTTCCCCTTAACTGCCGAATCCGGAACTGTGAATCCGAAACCAAGTTCAGCGTCAGCTGAACCTGATTTTAGTCATATACTACACTAAATATTCTTATTATAATATTATATATAAGTTTGTATAGAGACAAACAGATTTTAAATTAACTGAAAACGTAGACGTACTCCAAATAATCCCCAATACAATTCCCAGAGTTCAGTTCATAAATGTCCCTCGACCTTATTTCCCGATGTACTTCCGGTTTTCGTCTGCGCATGTTGTCTGTCACAGTGGTACCAACCACTAGAAAACAACGTATTTGTTGGTACTTTAACTATAGTTATTGCTGGCTCAATGTAATCAAATGCTTTCTCGTCGCTCGATCCGACTGTGCAGTTTGTGCAACCGCGTTATTTCCAACAACAGAGCAGGGAGAGGATGGAGGACGCTGACAGGACCGCTGACTTGGAGTACTGCACCGAGACGCTACTGTTACAGTGACCTGGGGGACTTGTACAAGAACGAGTCGGTTCAGAGATACCTTCGGCACATCATGGAGGAATACGGACACCTCAACAAGACGTTGCAGCACGCACGTCTCAGCGATTCAGAGAGGAGAGACCTAAACAGGAGACAGATCGATTTGCTGCCAGTCGCGAGCGTGTTTCAAAGCATCGAGCGCGCTTTGAAAGAGCTCGAGGAAGTGTTGTCCCTCCTGCACGGTGAGCAGTGGTTGTTTACACGCCTGTATTTGAGTTTATATAAGTTTGCTGTGTTGTTGCATATACATGGAAAACTACTAAGGTACATACATTTTAGAAGGTTACTATACAAATATCACAGCAAACTTTAAAATCTTACAGTTTCACCCTAGTCCGTTACAGTATGTTATAAGAGAGTATTACTATAAGAGATTGAAAAACACCACATATGTTTGAGGTCACTATAATAATAATCACTATTACTACTACTTTGGTTACTGGAGGAAAATAAAAATACCATCAACTGCCACTAAAAACCCAGAGTTAGATCTGGGCAATAATTCAGTATTCTAGTTTATAGTCTTGTTTTTAGTCTTTACACAATTTTGTTGTCTAAATGAATGACAATCAAATACTAATTCCAATCTGAATCCGCCATGCCCTACCTTTAGTACGACAGGCACACTATTGTACACTAGTCCCTGTTGGATTGTTGTTGTTATTTGTCATTTGTCAAGGGATGTCATCCTCTTTTCCCCCTTCCTTTCCTTTTTTGCACTGTGTTCCTGACTACAGGTACAGTTGGAACCAGAGAGGAAGATGAACAAATGACCCAGCTGCTGAAGGAGGAGGAAGCGCAGATCTCCCACAGGATCATATCCTTGAAAAAAGACGTGAGGATACGGATGCTTGTTCGGATGCGTTGCGGTCGTTGCTGCTGTCCAGTGTGTTCATGGGGGACTGTATCTTCTGTTTCTCTAGTTGATCAAAGCTCTTGTGCCCAGTGATGCTCATGACTCCAGTGATGTTCTTCTGGAGGTGGTATCAGGGTGGACAACAGGAGGTAAGTCTGAGGTTGACTGAGGCTGAATGTCGTGTAATGTATAAAGTTCTCCAAGAATCTTCAACTACTCTCTACTAGAGAAGGAGGAGACGTTTTAGTCAACTAAGCCACATTGACTCGTGGATTCAGTTTCACCCACTAGCAGCAGAATAGTAGTGACCAAAAAATGTGTTCTCTAACGCTCCGCATCCCGACGTCTGATCCCAGGTGACATCTGTCAACAGTTCTCCAGAGAAATGTTTGACATGTACCAAGGTTTCGCCAGCTACAAGAACTGGGACTTTCAGGTTTTCAACTACACTCCTGCTGAGTATGGTAAGGAAGAGGAATATTCCTCTCTGCCCCGCTTGTCTTTCTTTCAAATTTATTCTGGATTTATTTGTTATTATATGTATATTTTCTTCCAGTATTTGCCTTTTGATCGCACCAAGAGACAGTATTTGCTCTCATGTTTCTAGCTTCGCGAGAGACTTGTTGATCTTCACAAATTGTGTCTCTTGACGCGATCAAAAGCATTTTGAGGATTTGTGTCTCGACAGCCAAAGCACGAGGTGTCCTGGATCGTTGGGTCGTAAGGTTAATATACGAATATACGTTGTTTTGTCTGTTTTGACTTGATTTAAAGGCGGTTTACACCACGCGGCAGTGAGAGTAGCAGGGGAGAATGTGTACAGACATCTGAAGCATGAGGGAGGCACGCACAGGGTGCAGCGGATCCCCGAGGTCGGCCTCTCTTCCAGGATGCAGCGGATCCACACCGGAACCATGACCGTCATCGTGCTGCCTCAGACCGTCGAGGTACCGTCAGACTGTCGGGTCTGTCTGCATTCAAACACACGTTGACCTTTTTTGCGTGTCTTTCTGAGTTATGCCTGTTTCGTCTGTCCTTGTATGTGGATTGTGTTTATAGCTTGACGTCAGCGTTGATCCGAAGGACCTGCGCGTCGACACGTTCAGATCTCGGGGTCCCGGGGGACAAAGCGTCAACACGACAGACAGCGCCGTGCGCATAGTTCATCTCCCCACAGGTAATGCAACATCATCACCGTCATGCTTTAGCGCCACACCGGCATCAGGCCTAGTTGCAATCCGTTTCCATGGTTACCCCCCCCCCCCCCCCTCGCTTCCTACAGGTACTACAGTGGAGTGTCAGCAGTCTCGCTCTCAGCTCCAGAACCGAGACATGGCCATGCGCATGCTGAAGGCCCGCCTCTACCAGAGCATGATGGGTAAAGAGACCGAGCAGAGGCACACGGCGCGGAAGCAGCAGGTGACTGGACTCCAAACCAACACCTGACACTACAGCATCGTTCACAGATTCTCCTCTGGTTAGACGTTATCTTCCACCTAGTAGCTGATTCTCGTAACGTGCCCAACCTCCAGGTGGGGACCCGTTCTCAGTCGGAGAGGATTCGCACCTACAACTTCAGCCAGGATCGCGTCACAGACCACAGGACCGGCTACGTCACCCGAGACATCAAGGTGAGACCGGCGGGAGGAGAGTCGGTCAGATGGAGAGTGGGTCAGCAGTGGTGGAGGTGCCTTCTGGTCTGTTTTTTTTTGAAAGTCCTTTTCTTAAACGCGTGTCACGTTTGTTGTGTGTTCAGGAGTTCATGAGAGGAGGGGAGGCTCTCGATGATCTGATCTCTGATGTTCTTGAACACGGCGAGAGGGAGGCTCTCCTGGAGCTGGTGGAGAGCAGCAGCAGCCTGAAGAGGCCCGAGTCTGGACAGTCTGTTGATTAACACCTACTGACCAGTGTGGCGTCTTTCAGTGACCGTCTGATATTGAACCCAGTTTGCTACAAGACCACCGTGACTCTCAGCAAGTTAACCCCGGGACTACTAGAAACGAAGGTTTATCAAGACTGAGACTCGATGTCCCTCAGTGGCTTTAGGTCCATGAATTTGATCCCATGCAGCACCAGCAGGAGGTCAAATGCTGGTTTGCTTCAAGAAACTCCTGTATCTGACAGCTCACTTGAGATACAGACATTAATATAATTTATTGTGAGCAAGTGTTCTTGATGATCCCTTGCCAATCTGGGTGTGATGAAAGCATCTATCAGCTCAACACACACACACACACACACTCTCATCCTGTGTGTGATGCCAGCTGGTCCAGGAACCTCCAGAGTCAAATAATTTTATCTTGAACTATTCTGTCGTAATGAAATAAATTATGATCCTTTACTCAAAGATGTAATGAATGTAGAGACTTTTTTCAGAGGTCTCTTGCCGAAATGACTGATCAAGCATTTAATTCAGAAGTTCTTGCGATGAATATGTGTCATCAATCAGATCACTTTTTTTTTTTTAATCACTTTTGAAGAAAGTCATTCACTTTACATGACAGATATTCATTTTCATATGGATGCCTTACTAGTTTTACATTACACAGGTAAAAAAATACAAAAAGCTCTTTCACAATTGCTCTTGTTGTGTTTGTCTGCACTGACAGACGACAGAAGAAATGTCTTTCATTCATAAAACGATCACACGGATGTTGACAATGTTGTACGGAGGAGATGATGCCTATGTAAATCTGTCACACACTTTTATTTTGATAGGTTTCAGTACAAAGGTGGTATCCAATGTTGAAAATGTTTTTGATTATGGATCCGGTTTCCTTTTCACTTCTCAAAAGGCCTTAAAGACCAAACATGATGACAGTGTGACGTGCATCCTGAGTTTAAAAAAAAAAAAAAAAATCCTAACGCAGCATATCAGTGAAAACCCCAAGTAGAGCATCAAAATGTTGTTAAGCTCCCAGACAGCCACATTTCACACAAAGTCTCAGACGGTAGATTTCTCCTCTCTCTCTGTAGATGAAAGTGTTTGGGTTAGTCGTCCTTGCCCCTCTGTCGGAGACTCCTGGATTTGCCGTTCTGCGTCTTGCTCTTCCTGAAGGAAGCGGGTCCCCCTTCCTCTCCGAGGGAGGTGACGAAGCGTTCCTTGAATTTAGGCTTGGGCTCTGGGGGCAGGTCGTCGGGGGCGCTGGCTGCACCTCCCTCCACCTGGGGCAACTGCAGGTCCACCTTGGCACTGGAAAGGAAAGGGGGAAATAGTTGTACTCAGTTGAAACTCCAATGAAAGGTGTTTGAAATACGTCCTACTTTTTTTGTGCTGTCTTGATCCCATCCCTGGGACTTTTTGCTATGATGTTTTTGCTGCTGGATCTACGAGACGCATTACATCGATATCTACGACTCCCCACATCATCTGCACCCATCCCCGATTCCATATCAACCACTGGATCAATCCACCAACCATTCAATTAGCACTTCATTCCAAAAGTATAGATCCATTTTCTTTCTTTTTTTAAATGTTGGGATGGAAAAAAACAACACGTGTTACAGTTAAATTTCTAACTCATCTTAAGACCTTTGCTCATAAACTAGCAATGTATTTAAGGCTGTTCTTTACTGAGCAGTATGTAATTGATGAAGGGAAGTAAAATGTCTATTTTAAAAATGTGTGTAATGACATTTAGAAAGAATTACTCATCACCACAAACGCGCCATGGGACTGGACCGTCTTGTACTTTTTAAAATACTTTTTCACATTTACAAACTGGATATGTACAGTAGTGTTTTGGAAGGAAACTTCACACTTACTACGGGTCCTCCTCCTCCTGGATCTGCTCCCAGGTCCCATATGGGTTGAACGCCCTCGGCCTCTTGGCTTTTGTCTTTTCTTCCTCTTTCTTCTTCTGGGGTTCAGCTGTTGTGCTTTGGGTCTCCTCCTCTGCTTTCTTCTCATCTCTGTCCTCTTTCTGATCATCGCCTTCGCCACCTTTATCCTCCCCCTCCTTTTCCGAGGGCTCCGTCTCGACTTTCCTTTTCTGAGGACAGCAAACATGGAGGTTAGCTATATGATCCCATTGATAACAGCATTGCTCAGTAAAACGTGTTTTCTCACCCTGAAGCTGATCTTGGAGACTTTGGGCTCTTGGCTCGCTTGTTCATCGCCTCCAGCCTCGTTGGATGCCTGAGCCCCGTTGGAGCTCTCCTCTCCCCCTGAACGTGGCTCCTGTAGAGGGGTAGATGGTTCCTCCTGACCCGCTCCCTCTCTGCTGGACCCAGACCCAGACGCCTCCTTGGAGGGGAGGTCGGCTGGCCTCTCCCAACTCGACTCTGTGAGAGGAAGATGGAGCATGTGAATACTAGAGAGCAACTCCATACAGAAGATGAAAAGGAACCCAGAAAGAGATCGATTCAATAGTGATTTAAAAACCTTTTGCAAATACTTCTGCACGTGTGATATTTTTAAACTTTTCTCATATATATCCTAACTCACCTCCAGTCTCTGAGTTGTAATAGTAGGTATAACCATCAGGACTGACTGCTTCCATCCAAGCACTGCCTGGGGGGCTCTACAGAGAGATGAGAGAAATAACACGTCTTTAACCTCAACACACTGAGGCTTAATGTAGAAATGTATGTGATAAGGAACCAATTACAGTACAGAAAGTACCTCATTCTGTCCAAGCTGTGCAGAGACTGAGCTTTGTCCCTGGAAACCCTCTGGCTTTTCCCACTTTGATTCTGTAACATTGTGTACAAAACAGTACCATAACCATACAGGATAATCTTTTCACATCCTTGAAGACAAAACCCTTCATAATTATGACCTAAGCAAGGAAAGTATGGGGTATATTCATTTACAGGTTTTCAATCAAACAATGTAATATCAACGAGGTGTTCTCCTCACCTCCAGATAGCGAGTTGTAGTAGTATGTATGCCCATTGTCGGTCTTTCCTTCCACCCAAGCGTTTGATTCTGCCGGTTTTCTAGACTCCTTGCTCACTTGCTTTTTAGTTTTTTTTTGCCTTTGGGGCTGACGTTGGGGCTGATGTTGAGGTTGGGGTCGATGTTGAGGTTGGGGCTGAGGTTGTGCCTTGGCTGGTGTTTGGGCTTCGGAACCTAATGCAAACACCAACGACTTCATTAAAGTTCAATCAAAGAGCGAAGGTTTCCTCCTGAGCGGTCTATATTGATTTAACTGAAGACGCTCACAAGGTCAACTCATTGAGACACATTTGCCAATAACAGTGTCAGCCACACGTATACCTGACTCTATTCCCAGCCTCTTCATATCTTCCTGATACGCCTTCATCGCAGCCTCCTCCATCGCCGCAAACTCTTTAGACATGCGTTCCTCCTGTTTTAACTTGTCAATGCTCTTCTTTTTAATCTGCCGCGAAAAACACGTGAGAAGATGACTGACAGGTGTTAATAACCAATAAGAAGACAACTGTAGGGTGAGGGTGTTATGTCTGGACCTCATCTCGCCTGCCAGTCATCAGAGACCCCTATTGATAATTTGCTTCATTTATAATTTAAGACTATTAGGAACTGTACTAACTTATGTATCTGTGTAATCCTATATGTATTCTATAGCATTCATTTCTAATGATGTGAGTTTGAAAGGAAAGAGATTTCAATTTGAATTGCAGGAGTCTTAATTGGATTATATGCAGACTCATTCAACAGCCATGCCATGTCAGCTGTCCTTTCGCGGGTTGAGTGTAAATCAAATGCAAACTGCACACACAACTGCCCCCAACATTGCTAAAAAAAAAAAAAGCTGTATTAGAGTTAATCAAAGGTTCAATCACTTAAATTAATTCCCTTCAATTCACATTGTGATTCCTGGATCATATGAATTAAAGTGGAATCTGACAGCCATTCACTCCTACTCTGTGGACTGATTCAACCCTTGTTCAAGAGGAGTAAAACGTGGATACCTCTGCAATTTTGGCAGCAACATTTTCTTTGTGATTCTTCCCTCTTTCGTGGAACTCAATACTCTGCAGACCAAAACAGACAACGTTACATTCAGAAATCAGATTATCACTGTAACCTCGGTGACGTTATCCACGTTTTGAGCTACTTACAGGCTTATTGTCTGCAATCCAGCACTTGCAGTACTGACAGAATTTCTTCGGCTGTGACTTCCAATAGTCAGCCCTGAAAATACACGCAATTATTAGCAAACATGATTAAGCTAACTAGCCATTATAGCTAACGGTAACTTCGTATGGCTAGGCTGTCTTAATATTGAAGAGGATATTCTTTATATTGAACGGATTACACTAATAACATAATAACACTCGTCGTAGACATGAAGGCTTTTGTGTGAAACTCTTTACTCACATTTTACGTCTCGGCTGTAAGATATAGTGAAGAAACTAAAACGAACTTGAAGAAACACAACCGCTGGGCACATTTCACGAATAACAACACTGTCCGTTTATGATGACGTAATCACCAGTCGTCGAAGGAACAACCTCTGTCCCTCTGGCTCCAAAACGACCGTTTACGGGACACATATCATAGGCATACAAAGGACATTTATTGTGTTGTTTTTACCCAGGCGGCGTAGGTTCGACTCCCGGTATGGGAACTTTTACCCTGAACACCGGTAATTTATCACTTTTCATCATTTTTTGGATTTTGCGACCATTGTCATTCGTGTCACGGCGACTTTAAACGTCTTCTGATCTAGTAAAGACACACTCCCTGCTGAGTAGCTGTAGCCTGAAGCAATCAATTGATAAGCTGAGGAAAGCTGGAAAAGAACAAGCTTGACTAGACCAGTGTCAAAAATAATAGAATAGAAAATAACTGGAAAAGTTGAGTGTCTGACTTTATTCCAGGTGTGTGTGTGTGTGTGTGTGTGTGTGTTGGATGTGCATGCATGTTTTATATGGAAGCGTATAATTAACTTAATCCAAAGGTTAATGCAAATTGGAAAATGAAAATGAAAGGAAGATGAAAATAAAATGTGAATGAAAAAGCCATTTGACAGCATTTTCAAGCTTTCTTTTCATGTCCCGCTTTGTTTTCATGTCCGTGGTTAACAAACTTCAAATGTTAATTCAAGTGTGAAAAGTGAGAAGCAACGCCCCCTTTTGCAGGTGCATTAACATTTCCATGGTCTACCAACCTGTCAGTCATTCTCTGAATGAATATTGACTCATTGACTCATTGACTCAAATGATGCATGCAAAAGTGGGAAATTAAAATGCTATTGGATTGCATCTTCATGTTCCACTTTGCATTAACATTTGGATTAAGTTAACTATACACTTCCATAGTTTGAAACTCATTAATGATGAGCGTTCAAAATAGTGAATAATATCCATAAAGAGATTTTCATACAACTAATAGAGTAATTACAATTATTTCAATGAAAGAATCCAATAACATGTGAATGACTCCTCCAGTGTAAGCGAGTGCATGGATGAGTATGTGGTCTTCAGTCATGTAGGGCCTGGTTTCTATGGTGGAAACCTCAAATCCATTTTGACCAATGGTGGGGACGATGACTGATCCAACCAATCTGTGGAGTTGACATGTCAAACACACTTTAGATGTCTCAGTTAGTGAGGACAAGGCCACCGTCTTCTAAACCCAACCTCCGGCTGGGTCCCCACATGACAAGCATGTTTTAACCCATCATGTGATGAGATCTGAAATAAGGAACTAATATGTCTATGGTTTGATGTCAATAATGTCTATGGTTTGATGTCAATAATAATGTGTAGTGGAGGTGTAGGACAGTGTAGGACAGTGTAGGACAGTGTAGGGCCTCCTCCTATTCTGGTCCAGTGCATCCTCTCTCTGTCTCTCTCTGGTTTCATTGGTGAGGAGGAGGCTCTCTGTCCTGCACATCACTGACTCTTCAGCTCTAGGTTTTTCTCTCTTCAGTTAGATTCTGTAATATCAGTAACCCATGTCTGTAGTTGTCTTTCTGAGAAGGACACAAATCCTCATGCAACAATTCATTTTCATCCACAACATTAAATAGATGACGCTGGGCATAGAGAACATTATCATTTTCCTCTGTTGACTCTTCACCCTCCATATTTATTACCAGGTGCATCGGTGGAATATGGCTTGTTTCATATAAAGACATCCCTCTGCTTTTTTTTAAAAACACAAATGACTGAAAAAAAAATGGAGAGAGCGAGGCCCCTGGACCTGTTGACTCCTCTAGTGTACTGCTGCTTTTTCCTGCCCCCTTGTGGTGTGTACCTACCACAGCACTTGATTATTTCATTGTTTCTTCTATGCAATGAGTGTATATTAGAAACACCTGGTTGTTTTTGTTGATTTGAGGCAATTGAGGCGTTGATCATGTGAAAGGTGTTCATAATGTGTTGCCTGTGTTCAATCAGCTAAATTGAAAGATTAGTCAAGGTTGAATTTAAGTCTCATTTGAGCTGTTTTTGTAGCCTCTTGTGATGAGGACACAGCTGGTCTGCGTCAAAGTATGAAATGTTTCTCTCAGTTTGATAATAAAACTAGATTTTAATTAAATGTTTTGTAAATCTTTTTTTTTTTCATAGTCCTCATCTATTGCTAGTCCTGGCCTGACGTCAAAATAGTCATTTGAGTCAAAAAACAGTTATTGACTAAATTGATTCATAGACTATACAGCCAGATAACCTTTTTCTTTGTAGTGCTAGTGACGGGGCATTCAGGTGATTCTTGTAAACTGCTAAATTCATCAAAACCAACTCATATCTAGGAGTTGCTTGTTAATTCAACTATATAATCCAGCCTTTTTTGGTGCAACAAGTTTCTCTCTTGCAGAATCTCAATATCCCCGCTGATGTTTAAAGGATGTTATTTTTTTCAACCCCAAAACAGGAAAGGTTAGTTATACTTGTAATGTGAGGTTTCATAAAGCGAGCCTCAATAGACCATTTGTATTTATGACTTGCTTGGCTGTTGTGAGTAAAACAAGGACTGCACGGTAAATTCACATTGTAGCGGTCGTTCATTCTCTGCTGCTTCCTGGTTTTTCTTTTCCCAATTTGTTTACCTCAATGGCAATTAGAGGGTTATTCAGATCACCTGCTGCGCATGGTGTGGGGACTGGCTCCCAAATGGTTATTGAGGGCAGCTTGGTGCATTCCCCTCTCGGCCAATCAGGGTGTGACGACGCCCTTTCTTTAGGGCTTAAGAGAGGTGGGAAATGGCACATCCAGGGCATTCTGTTCCTTCCTCAACTATCTACAGACCTCATTTTAGCGGGTGTTAGTGGCTAGAACTAGAGTCTCCTTGCTGCTCAGTTTACTCTGCTTGAGGGAGATTGAGGGCCTTTTGGAGCCTATTTTGGGTGATCAATATAGAAAACCTTTCAACTAAGTCACCTGCATAAAGGCAGATCATAGGGCTAATCGTGCAAGAATACCACTTGCCCTTCGATAGCCTAACACCTGCAGGTTTTATTTTGTTTATTTTCATTGAACCCCTTTTCCTTTTACGAGGCATTTGTTCATTATAAAAGAGGCATTTGTTCAATATTATAAGAATTGTTACTCCAAGTACATTTTTTTTTTATTTCTTATGGGGTCGGAAACTGGTTCTCGGGCTTCTTCCTGATGAGCTGGAGTCTGGGGAATCAGTACCGCCACAACATCGTTCTTCAGCCACAAATTCCAGCTTATTGTTTCATCTTCTTCTGGTTCCTCGTTATCATCACCACTGATTAGGTGATCGTAGCTTGTGGAGTCACACTTCCTGCTAACAAAATCCACCGAGACACATTTTCTCACCTAAGTAGCCTTTACTTTTAAATACAGCAACTGAAATGTATTTGAATTAAATAAAATCTGATCCATTTCACAGCTATGAGGGGCCTACATAGTAAGCAAAACAAAAAAGAGTCTACTCTTTGTCCACGTGTAGAACTACACCACAGGGTAGTTCAAGACGGTGTGCCGTCATCCGACCGAGGAAGTTGGGTGGGCTGGTGGGAAGATGGAGGCTGAAGCCAGAGTGAGCAATGTGACCTGGACTCCTCAAAAGACAGGCTGATGTTTTAAAAAAAAAAAAAAAAAAAAAAAAAAGAGAGAGAGGTCCTCAAGTTCTTGTGGCATGTTCAAGGAGCACATTCATGTTAAACTGAAGCGTTTCATTCCAGAAATTAGAAGAATCTGACACCTACTCTTCAAATGATTGATGAACAAAATGATCAGACTTTTTAAAGGTTGTTTGTTGACGAAATGATCGGACCGACTACATTTTTTTTTTTCCCAAAGTGGACATTTAGCATTTTGGGATAGAACTCTTCGATTACTGATATTCACATCATCTATTTGTGGAAGCATCTTTCCAGGAGTGCTGCCTGACTTGAGTGTGACATCACATCCTGGAGCTTGGCTCGTAGTCCGTCTCTCTGGCCCCCTTTTTGCAAGACTTAAAGACGGCCGTCCCAGACTTAGGACAGCACGGCCTGGGAGTTCTTGACACCCACCAGGTTGTCCACACTGAGGGACCTCCTCATAGACGGCTTGTTCAGGTCCTGGTCCTCACATAGCCTGGAAACAACAACACAAACACAACAGTTTCTACTGGAACTACAAAGCCTCAAAGGTTTAGCAAAGGTCAGTGTCCGAGGATCTACTCACCTCCAGTTTCTGGGCACGTTTGTTGCTGAGCGGCTCCAGGGGGAAGTTGAGGTTGTTGTCGTTGGCCAGCGAGCGCAGGTCAAAGTAATACTTGGCGTAGACGCTGGCCGGGACGCTGATGTTGAACTGGAGCAGCTCCAGGAAGTGACGCTCCATCTCATTCCTGAGGAACAGGGAGGGTTCATGACAACAAACTAAGTTACAAAGCACAAGATTTTTTACGTCCTCACGTTCAACAACGAGCCACCGAGGGACACTCACATGTCCTCCACGGTGATATCCTTGAGGATCTGGCAGTAGTCGACGTTCCACACGGAAAATGCCTTCATCGCAGCCTCCTCCATCGCCGCAAACTCTTTAGACATGCATTCCTCCTGTTTTACCTTGTCAATGCTCTTCTTTTTAATCTGCCACCAAAAACACGTGAGAAGATGACTGTCAGGTGTTGATAACCAATAAGAAGACAACTGTAGGGTGAGGGTGTTATGTCTGAAAGAAGAAAGGATGAAAGTGAATACATACCTTGACTCCCTGTCATCTTAAAAACATAACAAGGCTCAGGGGACTCAAGTCACAACAAGACTGAAACAGGACTTTTAAAATGGCTACTCTCAGTTTATATACAGAAGAGCAGTTGGTAGAAAAAGATATCCTCCCCGTCGGGGAATTGAACCCCGGTCTCCCGCGTGACAGGCGGGGATACTCACCACTATACTAACGAGGAGTTGAAAAAAATTGCTAATCCAAGTAAATACAACCATGTGCTCGGGAGAGCCAGGACAATGGGTCACTTCATACAGTATTTCACTGTTCGACTGTAAAACAATGTTTTAATCTAAAAGGAACAAATATCCAGTACTTGAAACAAAAACGACAAATCCTGATTTTAGTTAGCTTGCCAAGCAGCTAGCTGGCTGACCGACCAGACCAATAATAAGTATCAAGTAAGGGGTCAGGACAAAAACAAAAAGGAGCTCATGCATTGGCCGGGAATCGAACCCGGGCCTCCCGCGTGGCAGGCGAGAATTCTACCACTGAACCACCAATGCTGACATACTCAACACCTAGATGGCTGCTCACTTAAAACCACACCAAGCCTCATTGTCAACCATTTTTTTTGTCCCACTGCTGGTCTTTGTGTCGCACAATGTGCCACAAATGCCAAAATGTTCAATCACACCTCATATATTCCAGCACAGGCCTCATTCCTTAGAGTTACATTCATTTCTTCAATGATGTTCAACTTAAAAACAAAGTCTGTGCTGCTGCTTGGTTGTATATAATATTGTCTGTTGGTTAATACAAACATAACATGGCTGCTGTGCACGCCTCAGTGTCCGCCTCAGAAAATTAATTACTTTTTTCTGTCCTGACAAAAGTTGTGCGCCCAACGTGGGGCTCGAACCCACGACCCTGAGATTAAGAGTCTCATGCTCTACCGACTGAGCTAGCCGGGCTTAATGACAACACTCCTCAGCACCTTGGAAAATCGTTACACATATTCTTTATTTCTTTGTAGTTTCAATCTCTTTGGGTTGTGTGGAATCGACTGTAAAACAACATTTAACTTCCTTGGATCATATCGAAGAATTGCAGAAGGTGTATATATATAAATACTGCCCATGCATTTCAGCATAAACTCTGACATAAGGTCTTGACAAATCCAAGTCTGTAGAATAGTTAGACATGCACAATACCAACACAAAGTCAGTATCATCTCAAAATGCAAGGTAAAATACAACATGTGGAATCAAAGAGAGTATATTTATATATAGTATATTTGTCTTTGATTCCACATGCTGTATATTACCTTGAATTTTGAGATGAAGATGCTGAAACAGCATAAACAGATTACTAATGTCTGCTGAGGGAAATAAAGGAAGATTATACGCGAGGTGTCATTGAGTTCCTTACCAAACAAGGCAACTAATGTGAAGATCTCAGGGTAAAAAATGTTTAGGTTGACAACCACAAAACATATAATATACTACAAAATATTTCCAAAAAAGCCATGCCCCGTGTGAGGCTCGAACTCACGACCTTCAGATTATGAGACTGACGCGCTGCCTACTGCGCCAACGAGGCCTGATAAAGACTAATACAGAAAGTCTTTAAAAGGGAATCTCTTCACAGCGGGTACTCGTAAAATATTACATTTGAAAAAACACGTAAGTAAAAGCAAAATATAAACAGACCCTGGTTTAGCTCCACTAGGTGAAGGCAGAGCGATATAGAAAGCGAATACCTCCATTTCATTCCAATCAACTGACACCGCCCATCAATTTATTGCCACTCAAATGCGCTCCTTCTCCAATACTACAAGACACGGTGACTTGACAGTGGGAATGGTGTGAAAGGACCGCCACCTTATGGTAGGCTTAAGGTATTACATTTCATGAAACCAAGTTCATGAAAGGCGGGATCTATTTGAGTTGGCCTCCATTATAGGCATCACAAACTGCAAATAATAGAAAAACTTGCCATAATGAAAAACCCAACAAATCCAACCGCCGACCACCACAACATATCACATCACACAAACCGCATGAGATAAAGAAATGGTTCTTACTTTTACTTCTTTCTTGACTTTGTCCTTACGAACTGATGTATTAAGTCCTTTAAAGTCAGTCGCTGTGTGACTCACGTTGCCTCGCGCCTCTTCGTGGTTAGCCGCCGCACCAAGCTAAAGCTAGCTTCGCTGTTGCTAGCTTCCCCCAACAGTCCCACTCCAAACTCCAAAAACCCGCGGAATTCTGTGCACATTTTTAAGTGTGGCCGCATTTCGAACTTCGCGGCATCTCCATTTCGATTCTTGACTTGTGTGAAAACGAACTGTCGCAGTGCGCGGTTAACTGACAGGGGATCAGGACTTGTTTAATGTCAGCATGTATTAATTTGGCTTAGAAGTTGAGAACACTGATCCGAGACCTGTACCAAATTTGTGCCCATGTGAGCCCACCTACCACAATCAATACACCATCATAAGTCTACATTTTTTTCTATGAAAGCTTTATTTTATTGTAATTGGTTCTTATTTCCGTGCCCCCTGCCAGTTAAGTTACTTGTTTGTCATATACTCCACCAATAAATATTAACTCACAGTGTAACTAACAGTGTAACACGTTACATAGTGAAATAAAAAAATAAAAAATTACTTTAGTCCGTTTTTTATTCGGACTGGCAGGAGAAGTGAGAGAAGCATCGTTATGGCAGCAGCGATTTGATTGGTAAGAAATGGAGGAGAAGGTGGGCATTTTATTGGTAAGAAATCGCTTCCACCGATTGGCTAATTTGTGGTCATGATTTCATAAATTATAGAGAATTAACAATATAAAATCCTTCTCCAACACTCCAACTCATTTTTTTTATTATTTCAGTAGTGTTTCATTCAGTGTTTCAAGGTGCTGGAAAGGAGGGTTCGGCCCATAGTCGAACCTCATATCGAGGGGGAACAATGCAGATTTCGCCCCGGGCGTGGAACAACCGATCAGCTCTTCACTCTCGCAAGGATCCTGGAAGGGGCCTGGGAGTTCGCCCAACCAGTGTACATGTGTTTTGTGGACCTGGAGAAGGCTTTCGACCGGGTCCCACGGGAGATCCTGTGGGAGGTCCTGAGAGAGTATGAGGTGAGGGGGCCACTACTCAGGTCCATCCAGTCTCTGTACACCCAGGGTGAAAGCTATGTTCGGGTTCTCGGTAGTAAGTCGGACTCTTTTCCGGTGGGGGTTGGCCTCCGCCAGGGCTGCGCCTTATCACCAATCCTTATCACCAGGGCAGAGCTGGCGGATGTGGCCAGGGAAAGGGAAGTCTGGGGCTCTCTGCTGGAACTGCTGCCTCCGCGACCCGACCCCGGATAAGCGGAGGAAGATGAGGATGAGGATGAGGGTGTTTCATTCTGTTTCTTGTGTTATTCTATGTCTGGCTGCTGTAGCAAATAAATTTCCCCCTGGGGATCAATAAAGTACCTACCTACCTACCAAAATAAGGAAGACGCACAGATAAATATGAATATACCAATAAATATGGTTTACTTTTATTATCCTATAAATGTCTCCTACAGCCACTGATCAGTCTTGAGGTCCAGTATTGACATCACAGCTGGAGAAACCACTATTCTGTATCGGTTGTTAACGGTAGGTTCTCCAAGAAGAAAATTCAGCCAGGTGTCATTTGAAAGCCATATTTAATAATTTAATATCACCATGCATAAATCATATAGAAAATACTTTACAGTGATGACAATAATAAAAAAAAAAGTCATTTCTTGATGCAAAAAAAGCAAGTGTCACAGATCACTGAAGGCAAGACAAGTTCTTATGAGGTTAGGCTGATGATAGTTTAGTACACGGTTAAATCAATAGTTCTACATTTCACCCTGGGGAGGAACAAACAAAGTAAAACAAACTAAATTAACTAAAATTAAGAACACACGAAAAGCAAAAATATAATCAAGGGTTGTTACAAAATGCTCAATTTACTCTGTTACATCCATGTGATTTACAGCAACAGATCAACCCTTAATAGGCGTGCTTGATTTTACAACCACAACTTGGCCTGTGCGCCATTAAGCTGATGGAAAAAGGTCTCAACACCTGGCGGGAAGTCATCGCTTTGCAAATCAAGCACACTTGGAATGGTTCATCAGGGACCCCCGACAGAAATGGGGGTAGAAAAGGATGAGGGGGTGTAATGGATGGGGGAATAGTGTGTGTGTTGAGGTGGGGGTTCATGCAGAAAGCAGACCGCCCAACCTTCCATATGGCACCAATTCAAAATACACAACATGGCAAAACACTCCTTCATATTACAGATGATTATTATCATCATCATCACACAAATAATACTGCTTTCGTCACACCAGACCAGGGTCAAAACACTACCGACAACCGTCCGATGCGCAAGGTGAGCCAGTAGACTAGCCGCACATTTCTGAACGCATTAAGGTAAAAGAGGAAAACATCATTTCTCTTGTTAGTGTTAGTGGGCTAACTAATAGGTTATTCTTCAACAAGAGATGGTCAGATTTTCTGGGTTGTGAGCCAGAAAAAAACCCCTCCAAGGAACCACTACTCTAACAAACAATGACACAAAACAGGTCCACAAGGCCCATCCAGGTATATGCAGGCTATGGCTAACTAGCTGCCACTGCTACCAGCATGACAACATCATTTCTCACCATTTCACAGTCTAGGCAGCTGAACATGTTTTAAGTCAACCAACAATTTCAAAATGCAAGGTACCCTGCTGGTGTGTTTCCCCCCCCATAGCCTCGTCTGTCCATGTAGCTACACATGCACTGATATGAGGTGGTGGAATCACAAGACGGCCGCCTCCTCGACTAACACCACATCAGCGCTCTGAGTTGGGGATGCACCGATACTGTGTTTTCATTGCCTATACTGGCTGAAGTACCCATGTGATCCAATGCTGATCCCTGACATCTCCTGCTCATCATACCCTTTAAAATCCCAATGGATGAACTAAAAAAAATTAATTGTTACAAAACTAAACAAGGCTGCTGCTCTTAGTTCCTGACAAGTTGGAGGTGAAAGGTTTTCACGCCATCTGTTCATTTTCAAAAAATCTTAAGGCCTTCCATGAAATTTCGAGCCCTATGGGCACCCTGTAATAGTAAACACCAGTATTGGTATAGGTGCATCCCCGATTTGAGAAGCCCAGGCCAATAAAATAGACAGGCCTTGGAATTATGGGTAAATTCTGATGTGTTCCCCCTGTGCCTGGTTTAGCCAATCACAGGTCAAGAATTTCAAATAGCACATTTCAAATACAATACTGCTTCATATACAAAAAAACCCAACAACAACATAAAGCACTGTTTCACATATTCATGTTTCAAGTCACGTATGACGTGTCCCTCCCTTCACCTTCTGCCTTTAGTGTGTTTGGAGTCGGTCAGTTCTCCTAGCCACTTCATCAGAAAACCCTTTCAGCCAGCAAAGAAATTCTGAATCAATTTTCTGTCGTGGTTGGTTGATGAAATGTGCTCTATGTTCCAGTCCATAAACACTGGATTAGTGTTGCATGATGTTGTTCAGTGTCTGGATACACTGTAAGTGAGGATATAAGAAGCAGCATGTGGATAAGTTAAATCCAGAAATAACTGCAGACTGCATTTTAGGTAGATTCACCAAAACTCATCCCCGAGTGTGAGCTGTACGTGCAAAACAAGCTTTCATAACTCGTCATAACTCAAAATACTATGCAGAACATGCACATTGAATGTATCTCGTTTTAAAGACCCGTGTTTGGAGTTGAAGTGAGATCTGTTGTGATAACGGAGTGGGGCTTTAATAGTTTCATGGCAGTGTAGTGATGTTGTTTCAAAAGGCCCTTGGTGCTCAGCCTTCGAGACCAGAAGCACTAAAGCTGACACCGTACCTTTTTCAATAGCACCTTTAAAGAGAGGGTGTGGGATTTCTGCAGTGTGATATGACAGATTACTAACATGTGACATGTGAAAATCCCAAACCTTCCCTTTGAGGGGATATCACGACACTGACTTTTAGCTTGTTTTGGCAGGCAGGTGGAGAAGTGAGGGAACACGGGATTAGTTCAGAGACAGTGAGGGAAAAAAAAAAAAATGGTTAGCCATTTAATTTACAGCTCCATCATTTCCAATTCTGGTGTAATTAGACAGTAAGAAAATAAATGGTAAACCACACTTTGAACAGAAACCTGACTGGTTCTCTCTGTTGTTGTTACTGTATAATTACACTGTAAGAGAGGAGAGGGAGCTGTAATCTAAAATGGAATAAAACAAAAACACAATAGGTCCAAGTCACTTAAGTTCCATTCAACAGGATAAGTGCGTATCATGGGTGAGAGATTCACTTTTTCCATTCATTCATACGTCCAGCTATCTACTGTTCCCCAGTATAGTCAGTGCTTCTTCTCTTGAGGAAAATCAAAGGGATACCTTGACATTTCTTCATGGGGAAAATGTTTCTCCATTGGCAATTGGCTTTTGTGAATTGTTTCATTCTGCTCTGAAACCAATGGGCAGCGCTAGATGCAAGCTAGCTCATTAGCTTGTGACTAGACATGCCCAATGGTTTTGATGAAAAATGCTAACATGGAAAGTTTTCAAGGCAGCTGGAAGACAAATGGAGAAACATTTTCCCAACAGTGAGACAAGCGAAGAAATGAAAAGGTATCCATTTTAGAAATAGAGGATGGCAACAACAGGATGGTACCGCAGCGTTTCCCCTACATAGATCAAATTCTCAGATGGGTACAACACATAACATCCCTTTTTTCCAGCTAAGGAGACAAGCTGGTGCTGCTGTTACATTTTTAAAATTAAAACTAATCAAATGATTTGTTTTTTTCCCTATTAAATGAATTTTAAAAAGATGACTCATCAGGGAAATTTGGGATCCAGGAACCCATTTTTGTACAATTATTGCAGAACAAATGTTGGTTCTTTTGTGGGAGATAGCTTTTCCAAAACTGTTGAATGAAAGGAACAGAACCAAGGGGAAACACTGCATCCACCCACCCCTCTCTCCACGCTCAGCCACTGCTGGTCATGTGTTTCCACCATCTCTCTTTCCTTGCTGAAAGAGGATGAGTCACTTCTTCATCCTTCCCTCTATCCATCCATTGTACAAAAACAGCTGGTCTTTTTTTCTCCTCTTTTACTTCCTTTCTTCTCCTTTAATAACTAGACATTCCCTGTGACAAGAGTCTCAACCATCCTGCATTTCTTTTCTTGTCCAAAGAGGAATTTTTCGATCCATACATCCATCCTGATCTTCTTACAACAAGACGCTGCGTATGAGCGTCTTCACGGTCCATCCTTTCCTTCCTCTCCTCAACAGAAGAGTCCTCTTTGCATCCAGAGCCGCCCCCTTCCCTCCTCTCAAAACAATACGTCTTCGTTGGTGATGAGCGTCTCGACCACCAGTCTCTGGTATCGGATGTCGTTCAGCGCCGTCATGGCGTCCAGGCCGGGCGCCCTCATCAGCGTGGGGCCGAACACGATGCCCAAGTTCTCGCTGGACATCAGGTTGTCCTTCTCACACTGAACCACTCTGGAGAGAGAGAGAGAGAGACACAGAGAGAGAGAGAGAGAGACACAGAGAGAGAGAGAGAGAGAGACACAGAGAGAGAGAGAGAGATAATGAAGGGAGCAGAGGAGGAAACGATCAAAATGATTTAGAGGAAGTAAGGAAGGACAAATGATTCTGCAAAGCTGAAACCTGAACACTTGATGATCAATAACAACACTAATAAGAATGATAAGAATACTTTATTGATCCCTATAGGGAAATTGTCTTTTCACTTGGGTCCGAGAGCAGCTACTAAATGACTCACTGTCTTGCTCAAAGACACTTAGGGCATAATGATAATGTGGCGTCTGACCCGATCTATTGTCCTCTCCCATGACGTCTGGCCATTTAAACAAACACAATGGAAGGAAAACAATACCTCAAAAAGGTACGGCGTTGTTTTCCTGTCTCATGAGTGTTTATTGTTCACATCAAAGAGATGCATGTTGTGACAGAGCATTTATTTAGATGGCAATTCTATTCTCCCTTCATTCTCCCATTAGAAGGCTATGGCTTCGTACCGCGACGACGCTGCCACCTAGTGGTTCTGCTGTGCGCTCTCAATGAACACACAGGCAGGAGCATGACAGTGCTTCTCCTATTATCTGCTATTACCATCTGAATAATATTTAAAAAAAATTTGAAATGGCCAGTCTTCCCCTTTAACTGTTAGGCAACCTGACCAGAAGTATGTGACAGACCTTCTGAGGTGGGCCATGAGGTATCGCAGCGTCTCGCAGTGAGCGGGCGGCAGCAGCCTCAAGGCTTCGTGGAGCGACTCCAGACGCTTGTCTGGGTCTGCGATCTCTGAAACACACACACACACACACACAAAATATTATATAACACACTTATAACTAACACACTAAGGAAGGAAGGAAGTCAACAAAAGAGAACATAAACACACACACGCATACAGAGCACATTTCCCCAAGGTCCTTTACAGATGTGGAGCATAAGTATCACATCACCTTGTTGCAGTGTAATGCCTTTACAGCTCAACTTGAGCAGGAAACAATTCTTCCAAGTTCCCTTGCATGTTATGTAATAAAACACACACACACACACACACACACACACACACACACACACACACACACACACACACACACACACACACACACACACACACACACACACACACACACACACACACACACACACACACACACACACACACACGCTGTGAGGACCTACTTGCAGCCTCTATGAATCGTGGGTAGGCGTCGTATGTGATAAGGGGAATGGGCAACTCTCTGAAGTACAGCTTGAGGGCTCCAGTGATGATGTTGATGTCTTCATAAACATTAGAGGAAATATCAGCCTTCTCTCCATCTGCAGAGAAAATCAACCAATCAATCAATTACTATCGATATGAGAAATACAAGGTGAAGTCAGAAAGAAACCCAAGGATTACTACAACCATGCAAGAGACATCTGCCTTCAGTACAGCTCTCAACAGGGAGGTCAGAGGTCAGCTACAGAACAGCACCCCTGCGGCTGGTAGGGCTTCAGTGTCTTGCTCAAGGACACTTCAGCAGGACAGAAGCATGCTTGAAGTGTCCTTGGGTCGTATGCCACCCGGCTGGGTTGTATGAAAAAAACAATCTGGGCACAAACAATCTAGTCCACGTGCTTTTCACAATAAAGGTCTCATCTCTCTGACCTTTACATGGTTCAAAGGTCAGCAGAACCTCTTCAGCGAGGTACTGATACCTCGGTGTAGTAACCCTCATCTCCGACGGAGGAGGGAGCAGACACTCACCTCTGTCAAAGGCCAGCTTGACATCTTCGATGAGCTCACTGAAGCCTGATATTCTGTACAAGCCCTCCGACTGAAGACCTAGAGAGAGAGAGGAGTATTGGAGGGGCATTGTCATTAATTCAATGGAAACTATTATTTTTTTTGCTGACACACTATGTTTGTTTTTGATTTTTTTAGGAGTCATCTGTAAACGTGTGTAATATCAACCACTTTCCTGTCGAGCCAATAAAGCAGATTTGAATTGAACTGAAGCGAGAGAGACGGGTGAGCCAGAGAACGAGGGGATTTAGAGAGAGAAGGAGAAACAGAAAGGAGGAGGGAGAGATAATGTGAGAGAAGAAGAGGCAAGAGGTAGCAGGGAAGAGGATTGAAGCACAAATTGAGAGAAAACCAGAGGGGCAGAGAGAGAGAGAGAGAGAGAGAGAGAGAAGGGGGGAGGTGAGGGAGAGCGAGGGGTGAATTCAACTGGCTCTACTGCGCCAGTCAAGTTCAATCAGTCCCGGTGAGGTGTCGGTATTGATTTCACTTCACTCAGGACTTCAGCCATTGTCAATAAAACCTCGTTCCATGCAGCTCCCCCGCGGCTGCTTTACACAGATCCCCACAATTCACACTATTACACACACACACACACACACACACACACACACACACACACACACACACCTTGCTCCCCTGCATACACATCTCCATCCTCTTGTGTGTTCTCTCTCTCTTTCATCTTCGTCTTCCTACTTCTTCCAAGGTTGCAGTAAACAACACTTCCAAGCTTTCCATTATATAATCACAGACACACACACACACACACACACACACACACACACACACACACTCTCTCTCTCTCTCTCTCTCTCTCTCACCTCTGGCCTCTATTTCCTGTATGCACATGTCCACCACCATGGGCCTCTTGATGTTGTGGGCCTTGACCAGCGTGGTCAGATCGCAGCTGTAGACCTTCTTGACGTGCCGCAGGTCCGGCTGGCAGTCGTTGGGCACGACCTTGGAGCACTGCTTATGGACGTTCAGCCCACAGTCTGACAGACAGACACACACACAGACAGAGAGACAGACAGACAGATTTTATGAGATGACATCACTTGACTTGAGAAAGGCTGTTATGCGTTTCCTGGGGCTGCGTCTGCACTGCTCTCCCTCTCGTTACATGTCCTGTATGACGACTGGGTTGTGTCCAGACTGCAGCTCTGTGTGTGTGTGTGTGTGTGTGTGTGTCACTTAAAACGTAATGGCGTGACTGGATGATAAATGTTCAATTGAAACAAGCAGGTTTAACTGTGGCCGCTGACACACAGCTTAGACCCACGCAGAGCCGTCAACGAAACGTTTGTTCTTCGGCTTCAAATGCGACGTTTTAACATTTAACATTTAACATTTAAAACCGTGATACACTGCAGATGAGTCAACAACTTTAGCTTGATGTCCCAATTTCAAGACACGAGTCTGAGAGATGTTGTTGAAGGGAGTGGAGGAGGAACAAGGAGTCTTGCATGGAGGAGAGGATCAATAGCAAAAACTAAACTTGCAATACGTGTCAAAGTGTATTGAAAGACACCAGGCTTTAGAAGGGTGTATTACAGTGGGTGTTACCTGCACACTTGACTCCCTGAGCGATGAGACCCCACATGAAGTTGGCACAGTACTCACACCAGTGGGGTCCCCTGAATGTATGAACCTGGGGGAGGGAGGGGGAGAGAGAGAGAGGGAGAGAGATACATAAAACACACTTCCTGCAGGTTTTAGCAAGCACATCCTTTTTTTAATGCCAGTTAGATTTCTAAGACTGATTTCACAACAAAAAGGTGGAAATAGTCACATAGACTGATAGATGAATTAGACCCATTAACAGAACAGGGGCCTGTGTGGTCAGAAATATATATCAATATTATAGAGAAATCAAATAACCTGATCAAAAAAAAAATTTCAAAAAAGAAAATAAAGAATCCTTTTTGCTAATCCTTTTCCATGACTTCTCTAAGACTATTCCATCACATATAGCATCATTTCCATGACCAATATTTGTTAGAGTCAATTCTGCAAATGTCACATTTTTGGAAAACATTTTTCAACTCCATGCCCGTAGGAACCCTGTAAAATGTCAATTTATTGCTCAAAACAATATATTTTTTAAATCCCTGGATGGCTATTTAACACTGAATGCCACATTTAACTGTATTCAAGACCCTTTATGAAAAAAATTAAAACTACAAAACTAATGCATCTATTCAGTTATTCTATTGCTTTTCCCAGCACCTTTCTCTTACAGGAGGAAGTCAATTAGAAAAACAACACAAGCTGTATTTGGCGTGTTATCCATCCACACACACACACACACACACACACACACACACACACACACACACACACACACACACACACACACACACACACACACACACACACACACACACACACACACACACACACACACACACACACACACACACACACACACACACACACACACACACACACACACACACACAGAGAAGAGAGGGAGACAGGAGAGGACAGTGAAGGACGGGATGGGGGGAGGGAAGGAGAGGAAGGAGAGTCTCACCTTGAAGTTGTGAACCTTCTCATACTTGGGCGCCAAGTCGCTCTCCCTCAGGGTGGCCCGCCGCACCAACGACGTGAGCTGCGAAAGGGCAAAGGATCTGATTGGCTGCCAGAAGGTGGAGGCGGGAGAGGTGGGTTTAGAGGGGGCCGGAGCCGGGCCGAGACGGGGCCCCGACCCGGCTCTGGGGTCCGAGGTGCTGCCGGATGCGGGCAGGGAGGGAATCGGACCCCCGGCGTTCAAACCCAGGGCGGCGGTAAACACACCCCCCTTCTGTCCCGCCTCCTTGTCGGAACGCCTGCCCGCTCGCTTTTCACCCCTGTTAATCACGTACAACTCTCGGCTCGGCATTGTGGGATATTTTAACCCCAACTGGATTCAATAAATCACAAAATACTCTCTATCACAATGTTGCCTCCGAGAACAAAATCCCACAAAGAATTACTGCGAGGAAAATCAAATACAATAAAAAATTTCCGAAGTGATTTTCATGAAAATGGCATTAAAAAAAATACAAGAATAAAAACAAAAACAAAAGAGGAATCCTTGGCGAGGTGAAAATAAACCAGAAGTATCCTTATTGTGTGAGGAAAAAACAGCCAACAGCAACGAGACGCTCAGAGAGGTGCGTTCGGTTCAAAGCTCAGGATGCGCTTGCCCCATCTGACAACAACACGCATCACCGTGGAATCCCGACTCGGGGAGCGGACCAATCACGTCGGCTTACGGCCACAAAGGTTAGCCAATCGGATTAGCCCCCTTAGCATCCTGGCGGGGCTGCGATTCCAGCCTGTAGCCGAAAAACAAAAGCCACCCGGGCCAATAATAAAACTGCCCGAGGACACAAAATACATGAAGGAAAAAAAAAACCACAAGGAAATAGTTCTATTGATATATGATCAATAAATCTTCACTTCTAGGAATGTGCTCACAGAGAAAGATATAAAAAAGGGTTTTCATTCCTTAAAGCCAGACTGATGCAATACAGTGTGCATTCCCAAACCCTCAGTCTCGTGGAGGTGATCTTGTCCGTGTGTGAGAGTGGCTCAGAGTGTGTGTGTGTGTGTGTGTGTTAATCCTCTTTCCCCTTCTGAGTCTACACACTCACTAGGCAGAACCAATGAAGGAGGGAGGGATGGAGGCGGAGAGAGAGAGAGAGAGAGAGAGGAAAAATGAGAAAGAGGTGGAGGGGTGGGGGGTGTCGAGCTACAGTGCAGTAATGGATGGATTTAACAGGTCACATTGAGAAACGGATGAGCCAATCAGAACGAAGCAATTCTTGTTCATCGCCAATTCTGCCACCTCGATCATCCCAGGAGAGAGAGTGACACAGAGAGAGTGAGAGACAATGAGGACTAGTGAGGAGTGAGAGAGAGAGAGAGAGCTCAGTCTCACTCGTGTGTTCTTGTAGCTCATCTGCGACCTTTTTTTTTTCTTCCTCTCATTTCTTCTGTCTTTCATTCCATCGCTGTTGCTTTTCCTCCCCGTTTCCACCTCTGTCTCTCGTCTCTTTTCTCAATTTGCCCAATGTGTTCACCTAATCCTCCTCAAGTGGGTATAAAATCAAAAGCAATGGTTTTCAATTATCTTAGATGACATAAATAACAGTGTATTAGAACCATTTAGGGGTGAATTGCCACTTGAGCAGTTTTTGTAGGTTTTTGGTTGTTTGCTTGTCTGGACGGCCCACAAACAAGTGGTGCAACTACAATAAGCCCCCGCGCCTCTGGGAGAAAGACTTACAAGCTGCAAGCCATGTTTTTCTTCTTTTGTAGATGTTCGACAGAGACGCTAACATTTTCAAAGTGCTGTTTCGATGCGAAGCACTGACTTCAACAATTAAGAGTTCACCATAACGTTTTAGAAATCTGATAAATTGCATCTTTAACCCTGAGATGGCAATTAAAACAAAACGGCGATTCAGTGAAAATCTCAAATCCCTCATCGACTCGCTCGACTCACATTCACAACACAGTGAATATGTATGACTGGTCATGGATATTTAATGACTGTTTTCGTTGAATGGGGGTGAGGGGGGGGGGTGGCTAACAAAAGGGCACAAGGATTATGTTAAACAGACAGACTCTTGTCTGGTACAGACAGAAAGAAAGAAAAAATAACAAAAAAGAAATCACCCGATGGAAGATGGGGGTTATGGGTAGCAGACTGGGTGTCTGTCGTTTATTCCTGCTGTTACTTTTAACATCCAGACAAAGAGACAACTGCCTGGCTGCTACTCAAACCTGGAAAACAGATTTTACCTTCTGAACCATTTTAAACCCAGTGTGCTCCTCCAGTCTGAGCAGGAGGCACTACGGGGTTCAGACCCTCTACAAGTCTACGCTACCAGCCATACTCATTTGGAGAGCCTAGCGCACAAGTACAGTGAGTGTTTTGTGCACTTTTGAACACACTCATCGTCTTTAATCCAAAACATTCACAGAACATGGTGGTGGGGCGGGAACAACTGCATAACACGGACTGGCTACTTCTTCCTCCTCTCTTTTCCATCTGTTCTGTCACCATACAAGGCATACCATGCCCTAAAAAGTACCTCTTAAAAAAACATTCACAAAATAAGACAGCATGCATCTAGGCATATACAGTCTTATATACAGTCTTCCTCTAAATGTGTAATTCTCCTGTTGTCCTCTGAGAGCCACCTCTGGTCTCAATGTCACAGACACAGTGCTTTGTCTGCAAATACTCTGCATTATGAAAACACACACGTACACAGGACCACCCCCATTACACTCCCTCCCTCACACACACACACACACACACACACACACACACAGGCAGTGATGTATGAGGTGCAGTATAGGTGGTCATGGACCGCGGGTCACGCAAGGCCTCTGGAGGCTCGCAACTGATGTAGCAGGTAAATACATGGTACAGGCTACACCTACGACGCTGTGTGTTCGGATCACTTCTCTTCCGCTTTCAATTGCGTTGGATCAGTTAAACAAGGCATCCACATAACCGCATGCAGTTCACACACCGACACAGAGCTGAGTATACATCTGCCCAGACGTCTTGGTTCGCCACCACCAGCGTCCTCCAGAAACCTCGCACGTCACAATTTTGCCACTTTTTTTTTTTACTCTAATTTTAAAAGTTTCTTGACCCTTTGAAAATATTGAAAAACGCACTCTGACAATGAAAGAACGCGTGGGGACGAAGGCGCCGGTTCGCGCTCGGTTCCTGAGAAGTTGGTTGGCTTTTGGGAGATAGCAGGTTTCTGCAAGGGAACCGCTGTTATGTAATTTTACTGCAGAGCCCTTGGCTGGTGGCCACCTCTCCTCCGCACCCGTCCTCTTCCTCCTCCTCCTCCTCATCTCATGTTGCTCTCCTACTATCCCTCCATCCCGTGTATAACCTAATCCTCATCTCTAAATTGTATTTCTCCTCTCTGCAGGGTTCCTAAACGTTTCATTTTCAAATCATACTTTTCCTGAGTTTTTATATTTCCTTGCACAAATATAAATCCAGTACAAATTTGATCCACCGCACAATTTCTCCCCTCATCCCTTTCTCCTCTCCCCCTCCTCTTGATCAATCCATTCTATAACCGTAAGCTCATCTCAGTGTTCCTATACATTTTCCATTTCCAATTTCTGTACTCTCAGTTTTGAAGATCTGGATAAGATTTCTAATTTCTCACTGTTTTACAACCCAGTTACAACCTTTCTTTACAGGCTGTGGTTTTCCTAACAAGGGAGGGTATTGGACCGTAGCCCTAAAGTGGCACTTAGCCAATCATCTGTGCCAAGACCTTTCCATCCCTCATCCAACCCAACCTCCCTAAACCCGAAGCCTTCCTCCTAGTTTACTTCTAATAGACGCTGCTTGGAGGACACTTTTACAAAAGGTTCCTCAGCGGTTTTGATTTCAAAACTCAATACTTTTTCCAGACCGTGACAAGATTTGAAGATTCTGGCTGGAGTTGCAACATCAAATCCTGTGTACTGGTAAAATGGCTGAGGAATGCTGATAGTCATTTCTCGCAGCCCCCATCAGTTACACCATATTACTCTATAGGTGAAGCATGTGAGATGACAGGGAGTCTTTTGTATACTGGTTCTCAACAACAATCATTTTCCAATTATTTTCCAAACTAGTTTGTGCAACTTCAAAAACGTTTTCAAGTCAGTGCCCTTCTCTACCCATTGAGCCACACAGGATCGCTCCGAAAAGCAGTCGGAAAGTTCGTCAAACACAGACGGCAAGCGTGCGAGCGTGTATGTCTGAATGTGTCCTCACCCTCTCCTCTGCGTTGCCCCCCTCCTTGGCCGGGGCAGGTCCGTCAGGGGCCTCGGGGCTGTGGGGCAGATGCTTCTTCAGGGTGGGCTCCTGGTTTAGGGTGGTGTAGCCCACGTGTTCGTAGATGGGGTTGATGGTCATCTTAGCAATGTACTCCGCTGCCTGACGGAGGAGAGAGGGTTACTGTCTTACAGAGCACAGACAAGCATTTCCATTGATTGATTTGACCTGATTTTACCATTCATTTAATGTCTGATTGATTTAATGACAAATAGACTGATCAATTGGTTCATAACACTGATCTGAATGTGGAGAGTGATAAGTCTGTTTGTTAGTAGATCAGGAAGGAAGCACAGGTGGAGCACACACACACACACACACACCTTTGTCTCGATGTACAGGGTGATAAGTCCATCCGTGACCAGGTCATGGATGGACTCGAACCTCTTCTCTCCGACAAAGTGCTTCCCGTCATGGTAGAGGCGAAAGTTTCTGGTCTGGTTCCCAAACCTGGAACGGATGGAGGGATGAAGGGCAGAGGGAAAAGCACAAAGTAAGCTCAAAGCCTGGATTGATATATTACGTAATTGAAACTATCACTTCTTTACGTGGCTGGAATCACGAGTGTCATTTGAGCTTTAGCATGTTGTTCTTCCTTGTTCAGTAGAATTGAGACCAATATATGTTGCAAAAGTCACGTTTTTTTTACTCTGAAAATGTGATGCGACTGCCCCAGGCTTATTTCTGGCTACAACTATCACTCAGGAAACGTATTATTCCTCAAAGTTAAATGGATTACCAAACAGCCAACGTTTCACCCGTTTGGGAAAAAAAAAAAAGGATTATCAACAAATTCCCATGACATTTCCAAAACTACATGCACAACTTTTCCAGGCCTAGAAAACACAAATGACCACAGGAACACTCATGACCATGGGAACCCTGACAAATGGATGTCCTACATTAACACAAAGTCATAAAAAAAAAATAGCACAAACTTTGATAGAAAGACCCTGAACTGGGCCAATGTGTTCTCGGCTCCTCAGTGGATCGTAATGAAACCGCCAGAAAAAAAAGGACTGTTAGATCATTAACCCAAAATCCAACCTTTCCTTTTTCTGCACGCCCAGAGTGGAGCACTAGTTTAGAGGTGGGTATTTATGGATCGCAATTATAACAGGAGAGAGAGAATGGTGGGGTGACAGAGAGAGAGAGAGAGAGACTTCTACAGGTGGACCAGTGACAGAACTATGAATAGAACAAACTGACCCAGAACCAGTTTGAGTCCGTTCCAGAATGAGATACCCACCCGTTTAAAAACGTGACAGCGACTCTGACAAGAGGACAGCTGACGTTAAAGATGAAAGCAAAACTGACAACTGATTCAAACTGAAGTTATTAGCTAACTAACTAACTAACTAACTAACTAACTAACTAACTTTAAGTGTCTGCGCTGCTCGAGTGCCTCTGAGTAAGACAGGAGCTGTTCTTCAGCTGACCTTGACCTCTGATTCAAAAGCGAAGACACATTTTCTCCCTTGAGGAATCAACTGAGTATCACAAACTCAAGAATCAATTATGGTTCTGCGATACTGAGCTGTGAACATCTGGTAGCCATTTTGTAAAAGACAATATATGACTTTTTAGAAAGGAAATGTCACAAACTATCACTCCCTCACTCTCTGACTAACACTTTAATCCTTTCACCTCTCGCTGGCAGGGCAGGCTCTCTGTGAGACGGCGTGCTGAACCATGCGAGTTGAGAGATAAGTGTGTCTGAGCAGCTTACAGCTCGACTCCTGCCTTTACTGGAGGGATAAGCCCCTCACACCTCACAGCACCTGGGGCACACACACACACACACACACACACACACACATACACACACACACTCATTCACAAACAGCATGAGCTTTCTTTTCCTTTTCCACTTTCGTATAAATGAGTGCACAGTCACGACAGCGATGTAAGAGGTCAGGTCACACAAGGTCTAGGTGTCTCCCTGCTGATGTAGACACACACACACAAGCACATGCATATACACACACACACACACACACACACACACACACACACACACACACACGTACCGTAGAGCCAGTGTGTATGTGCCCGGCTGTCTCTGACTCTCTCTGATGAGGTAGCTGCCCTCGGCCTGGCTCAGTAGCTGGTCGGCCTCTTCTCTGGAGATCATCCCATGGTACCTGGACATACATGCAGAAGAGTATTAGGTCCATTTCACTGATGTCAAAAAAAAAATTAATAAAAAATGTAGCCATGCCATGACAGCACCTTGTCGTCACAACCCAAATTCTGGGATTGCTATCACAAGGTTGTAGTGGGCAGATAGTAGAGCTACGTTAAACACCCACACATGATGCTGCAACCCCCTTTGGGCCGTGACAACAGTGACATTAAATCATTTTTATTATATGTGAAACAAAACTTTGGATTAACTTCTGGAATATCTATGGGAGGAGCTTATAGGTGAGTAAGGACAACTTACTCTCTTCCGTAGTATTTAGGTCGGTTGTCCACCTGGGAGGGAAAACAAGAAAGTAAAAAAGGGGATGAGTAGGTAATATTGCAACAGTCGTCGTTACATCAATCTCCAAAAAGGAAATTCTCGTTCGTCAGATTGATGCCCGTGTATTTATGAAATGACAGAAGATGTTTCAAATGGTTGTAGTGTCATAAAATGTGCTCAACTACTTATCGCTATTTCAAGATTGTGGTCAGAGTTCAGTATTGACAACATGACTACACCATATCAGTATGTATTATATCATCCTTCACATTGACAAATACCACAATATGTGAAATTGGTTCCACAACTACATAAAACGTGTACTTTGAGCAACAATATTTTTCCAGACCTGAACACAAACCTTGCTCAGCAACCAGTGCACATGGGTTCGTGGGCGTGCAGAATATTGCACTCGTCAGATAAAAAGAGTACTGAACACACTGTTGTTCTCAACTAAAGTGCTGCCTAGCCAATAAATCAACACAGATCCTACAAAGTGCATTGAATAGAAATTTGGATGCTGTGTGTGTGTGTGTGTGTGTGTGTGTGAGAGAGAGAGAGGAAGAAGGTAGGTAGGTGTATGACAGACAGAGAGGCCTGGAGGAGGAAGGAGGGTGAGGGGAGGAGGTAGGATATGTGGCAGCCTAGTGGTACCAGTCATGCATGTGCACCCCTGGACACCTACCAGAAGTACTCTGAGGCCCGTCAGTAAGCCGTGCACAGAACCGACAGACTAATACCCATAACTAATGTTCAACAGTCATCCTTGACTGCACGCCGCAGAGTATCGAGCTGGAGGGGAAGCAGCCGTTTCAAAAGAGGAATGTATTTTCAGTCTGCCGCTTATATATTTTAAATGAAATGATGAAATAAATTGGTACAGAGTGAAACTGAATAGGCTTTAAAGTCTGCGTGGCGTAGCCTGGAGTGAAAACACGGAAAACATGGAACATTTATTTAAAAATTAATTTCCAAAGGGCTATATATCCATTGTGGGGGGGAAATGTCTGTGGCAGACTGGGGTGTGTGTGTGTGTGGTTGAGGCGTGGGCTGCTGGGCTGGGCTGCATCCGGCACCGGCTGTGGCCAATTAAGGCTAAATGGCCAACTGCAGCCGGGAACGGTTTCAATGTGTGTGTGTGTGTGTGTGTGTGTGTTTGTCTTCCAGGGAGAACGGGACCAGCCGCAGGAGCCCCGACCCCGGAAGGACTCAGCCGAAAAAGACGACTTGTATATCGGGAGCTGAAAACCTGTTTGTGTATTAGGTCTGTGATGAGCTGGAAAACTGCATCGTCTACATTTGGCCAATTAATCCTGGGGAGTTGAAATAAACACTGCAAAACAATTAAATGGACCCAGAAATACAAATGACATCATCAATAGCTGTTTTAGGGAGGATTTTTCCTCTTAACGTTTAGTATCGACAGTGAATAAGTACTTATTGATGCAGCCTTTAATCACATAAAGCAGAGCTGCCAGAAGGACCACCTGGGGGGTGGGTGGGGGGTGGGGGTCTCTTCCACTCTGTCGGTTTGCCAGTCTTTTTTTTTTTTTTTTTACTGGGTCAGTGCTGACTACCTGACCTGGGCATCAAACCAGACAGCTGTTCATTTGGCGCACACACACACACACACACACACACACACACACACACACACACACACACACACACACACACACACACACACACACACACACACACACACACACACACACACACACACACACACACACCATTTTTAATCCCTTTTGGATTCCCCCAACCTTGCCAGAGCTGTCCCACACACACACACACACACACACACACACACACACACACATGCCCACACTTGCAGACACACACACACACACACACACACACACACACACACACAGACACAGACATCTGGTGCTGGTGCCAGTCCGCCCAGAGGGCAGACTTGCTGGTGCATGGCATTTGGTGGACATCTGTAACATGCCATACCATCTGACTACCATCAGCGAGGACTGAGCCTCGACTCGTTTGGACGAGTTGAGACAGACATGTTGTTTTGATCAGGAATCAAGCCCTGCACTGAATCTACGCCCCATGAAAGGTTTACTGACCCAAAGTGAGTCTATGTGAGTAATTGGGTACCGACTTTGAAGTGGAATGCTGTCCAACTGAAACTTACTGATGGTGAGATTCAGCGTTGGGGTAATCTATCAGCGGGCCACAACGGCAAGCAGCTAGTGGCTCTGGCCGAAAAGAAAGGACACCAGCTGGGGTCCAAAGTATGGAAATGTGTCTCATGACGATGACAGGATGGTCACACACCATTCTCAGCTAAGTGTTTTGTATTAAGCTTATTTTTGGCTGTATTGCTGAGCAAGCTGCTCCAAGCCTGGAGAGTCAAAGTCACGTCAGACCCTGGTAAATGATTGGTAAATGCCTTTCTTCAGAGTTTCTATTTTATTGATATTATATTTCACATAGGGTACGGTCACTTGAGTGCGCATATATGAACTTGCTCGGTCACTCGTCAAACACCATCTACCCACTCGCTTTCAGAGAGAAAGAAAAACAATTGGCTCGGGCAGTCTGGCTGTCTCAGCAGGTGCACGCCGTGTTCTTGTGAAGTCCAGGATTCCAGTCCAGCTTGTGACCTTCATCACACGTCATCGCTACTGACTCACTGCAAAAACTCAAGTTCCTGAGCAAATACTGACTATAGAATATAGAAGTTCTGCGTGATGCTGTGAAGTATAAGCCCATGTGTAGATACAGGGAAGGAGAATTTACCAATATCTGACTGGTGGTTTGTGCCAACGTCAGGCCGTACGTGCGTACATGTTTGTTTGGTTTGCGTGTGATCTCACCTCACAGGTGCAGGTGACTCTGCGTGGGTGAGGTGCCTCCTGCTGGAGCTGGTACACTGGGGCAGGAAACACAACACCGTCAGCAAAAGGCCTGGTCTCACCATTCTTAATACTCAGGACAGGAAATCAGGAATGCAGTTTTACAGTCTTCATTCCAAATACAGAATGATTTCAAGTTTAAAACAGATTTATGATTGGGATGACAACAAACGTCTGTCACAGCCAGAGGTTCTTTAATACTCACAGTAGGACTTCCACACTGGAGGCCTGTATTCATCGTGGTCTGAGGACAGAAAAATAATGACAATGTATTTGACATAATGACATAACTGCAGAACTTGTTTGAATCACTCAAACTTAATTTCCTCTGCCACAGCGCCCCACAGTGGTCAAAACAGGATATTGATCAGTCCTGAGTTCATCTGCCTATCCTGTATCCCACGTTTACTGCCAACCCTCAACCAAATATGATTTGAGGACATTAAGTCTGGTGAAATTGGGACGTGATCATGATTCTCTTATCAGATCGTGAACATTTGCAAATACTTCTCTCTTTCTCTGTCTTCAATTGCCCTCATGAGAATTAATAAAGCAACACAAAAACATCTCCCGTAGAAATCAATGGAAATTGAACGTTCAAACTATTAAAAATGTACATCCCTGAAAAGCTGAAACATTATTTCATATAAAAGCACTGTTTAGTAATTCCTACAGATCACATATTAAATTAAAGCCTCATCACTGAAACTCTTATCAATGCCACTGATAAATACACAAACTAAATAAGCAGTTTATTGTCTATAAAACCAAAAAGGTACTCACACCCAAAGCATGGCGTATGAAGTAAAGACTTGCAGCTGGCATAATTTCTATGCTTCTATGCCAAGTCTGAGTACTTTTGGATATTAAATTGATGAATGCACCGAGCCAACCACCTACTAGAGACCCATTATTCATGCAAACCCTTTATTTGCTTTTCCATGTCACACAATTACAGTGAACACAAATTGTGACTAAGTGATTGAATAAATAAATCCACTCTGTGGAGCCTAACGGCTGCAGGAGACTGATTTATGGTAAGTTAGTGAATGAACAGCATGATAAATAAGCTCTCTGGAGGATTTCTATCTTTCTTACACAGAGACAGGCTTTCACTGCGTCTCCCTCAGGCCTACCCATCTTAATTATGAATGGATATCAATATCATAGCGGTGTTCCCTCACGATTCATTCAGATCAAGGAGACCACAACAAAACTGACATGGAGAAAATGTGATATAAAATGTGAATCACTTGGCTGAACATTCCAGTAGCAGTTATGATGAGCATTTCAACCTGAAGTCTCACGCCGGGCACCACAAATGAAAGAATGAAAGAACACCCACTTCCACAACAACATGATCAAAAATGTATGGCATCCATCCATCCATCCATATAAAATAAAACCAACATTTTGACAAATGATGTCATCTAATATTACCCTGATGGATGAATTATTTGTCAATAATAATTTGTCAATAACACCCCCCCAGCCCCAACAGATAGAAAAATGTAAATACAATGAAAATACATCATCAGGCTCTATGCCCCACTGCTCCATTCTTAAACTGCAGCATCAACTGGAACTGATCCTGGAAGGGCCCAGGAGCAAAACTGGGTCTCATAACTAAAATGACCCCATCCATTACAGAGACAAAAAAAACCCACCAATAAACACTGCTATTGCATGGAGGCTATGAATGTGTTGCTCCTTGGCCAGCACCTTGCATATTCAAGGGTTCTTCTCTCCCATCTTCTCTGCATGGGTAAAACTAACACCCTGTTTCCTGTCTTGGTGTGTGTGTGTGTGTGTGTGTGTGTGTGTGGACACTATGAGCCTTATCTATTAAACACTCGTCCTCACAGTATCCTGCCTTCAAAATACCCCTCAATTCTCCCCCAGCAAGAGTCTTTCTTCCTTTCTCAACATGCACAGTCACAGCCACAAGCAACCAGACATAACACATCTGGTGTAGACACTGACTGTGTCTGCAATAACAACCGCCAATAAATAAAACTTTGGGTTTTCCCCATCCAAACTAGATAGAAATGATCCTCAAAGGTGATAGTTATTTAACGACGGAATGGTTGGTAGACCAATAACTAGACAAAATTTGCCAGTTTCTGTCACACGCGCGCGCGCGCGCGCGCACACACACACACACACACACACACAAACACACATCCAATGGATTTGATAAAGGTAGAGTGAGAGTGACACAAAGATTTTGGGTGTGATGAGGCTTACCGAAGACATTTAGGGCCATCTTGATTCTGCGATATGATGATGGACAATTAACCAGACAATTAACCAGATACCAGTTTCCAGCAAAATGTAGTTGTGTAGTAACGTTACTTAGTTTAAAACCTAAAAGGAAATGAAAACAGAATAAGAAGTCATTCAATCACTGACTGTGGCAAGCTAGCTAGGCTGCATGCAGGTCAAAATAGCTGACTAACGTTAAACAACAATCATCAAGCAGCAGCTCAGATGATGAGAGCTAACGTTAGCGGATTCGGTTAACGTTAACGTTACTTTAGCTCGCAAGCTGAGTCGTGGATAAAACGAAAACTGGCTGCAGTTTTAACGCAATACACTGTGAGGCAAGTGTGTGTTCTATACTCCAATGAACACACGCCGACGATGCCTTCTACAAGTTTGCGATTATGGCATGTTAGTTTATTGAATCTAAAGGTTAGCTAACATTAGCTATAACTCACATTCGCATCCATTCTACATTGCGGTCGCCATCTTGTGGCGTCACGTGAGCAGTCTCGCCCTCTATCCTCGCCCAACACGTTTGAGGGGTCGCTATGGCAACGGGCGATAGCGATGCTCGTGGACTGCAAAGAGAAAAGTTGTCTGAGGGGCGAAGGCGTTGTAATTTCCGATAAAACTGTGGATTTAATCCAATATACTTGTTGTTTCATCGTTTCATGGCTAGTCTAATGTCAGACAGTGGTGTTGAGCGATTTAGCTTTTCAAAAAATAAGTAACAGAAGCTTCTCTGGTGAACGTTGGCTATTACAGGTTAGCAACATTAACGTTAGCTAACAGCTCGCTAGGTGCCTGTTGGCTACAACTCGCGTTAACTCGTCTGCTTCCAATAAGAAATCCCGGGTGCGTAACTATTAACAATAAAAAATATTTCAGAAATCAGTCGGGGCTAGCTTGTGATTTAAAATCTCATTTCGGTGTGTGATAGTGACAAGGTGGCCGGTTAGCTCAGTTGGTTAGAGCGTGGTGCTAATAACGCCAAGGTCGCGGGTTCGATCCCCGTACTGGCCATAGAGTTTTTATCCTGGCCTTTTTGTCTTGGCAACACATAGCGGGAAACTACAGTTTACATGCGTCAATCGTGTAAATTACAAAGCTAAATCGCTGCTCGGATTTGCTATAAAACCCGTTGCACGATGTCCTTGCGTTTCCCTAAATCGCCTGGAGATGGCGCTGTTCACCAGCATTGCACCTTCTCCCCGTCTGGCGCTGTAGTGCCGGGTCCCTTGTGCTGGAGGCAGTGTGTTGCTCTTTATTGTTCGAGTAGAAAGCTCAAGCTATCGTTCCCACATTTGTTTCAATGTAGCCAAGGCGCGACTCACACTGCCTATCTGGGTTATGGCCACCGCACAGAAACCACGTCCTACCTGAGCGGAGAGGCTTCTGCCGTGGAGACAGGGCGGCGAAACCAGACCAACTTGCAGGACTGGATGATTTACCGTCTGTGTTGGAAATAAAGGTTATACTTCCAGGCAATCTGTGGATCCCGAAGAAAGGGGTAAGGAAATCATGCTATCCGGATTATGAAGCGAGTTTACACGTAGCCCGCCTGGGATCCCTTGAATGGCGTGCACTTAGACGGCCAAATCATGGAAATGGTATTTTTTCAGATTGGAAAGAAAATCAGTTTGGCTTCCTAAAGCGATTGATGTTTGATGAGCCAGACCTTCTCTTTCAAGAGTAACTGCTTGCTTCGATTTTTTTTCTCTCCCAGCAGCCAGATTGTTCATTTTCCTAATCGGCTGAGCTTTAGGAGCTTCAAGCAGGGCTCCTTTTACTGTAAGCTTACTGCTACACAAGGATAGCCTGCTTGAGTAACTACTTAAAACAAAGCCTATCCACAAAAACACTGTGACTGTTTTGTATGTACGCGGCAGTAGGAGGACATACACGGTCGTTCATTCTCAAAAGTTCAACATTTTCATTTTTCTTTTAGGAGTGTAACAGGCAAGCACTATTTTTGAGCCTTTCAGTTTCCCCATCCTTTCTCCACAGTTATTTCCTGCTCTTTTGTGTTAATCCAGATCACAACCCATATCCTTATAATAGGCTGCTCATTGTCAAAACGTGGCCATATACACGTCAATACCAATGACACACACACACACACACACACACACACACACCAGCCCAGTCTCTGTGTGTGAGCAGGTTGCCTTAGCCTACTGACATCTTTACCCAGGCCTGGAGGATTACTCTGCTAACCTACATTCAGGGGCTTGCACTTAGCCAACTGGGCTACTTTGTACGCATGTGTGTCTTTGAATGTGTCTCAGGGTTTGGACTATATTGCTGTGTATTTCTATTTTGTTTGACGAGGCTGTAGTGTGTGTGTGTGTGTGTGTGTTGCTCACAGGCTCTTCTTTGTGTAACAAGGCTGTGTTTCTGAGTGTGTGCATGTGTTCAAGGTGCCTCTTCTTCTAGGACTTCTTTGCAGCCTGCAGCTTGCTATGAAAAGCAGCTCCTTTTTTTACATTTTTTTATTGTCTTTGGCTATGACAACTAACCACAACCCCCCACTACGAGGTGACAAAGGGCATCAGCTGACAAACACACTTGCTTCATTTCCCTCAAGGGGAAATTCTCTCTTCGCTTTCCCCCAGAGCATAGGGTCAGCAGTCAAACAGAGGACAGTCTTGCTCAAGGACACTTCAGCAGGGTGTATGCTTGCTATCATAGGGGCTTGAACCCGTGCCTTCCGGTTTCTTGATGGTCTCCCTCATCACTATGCCACTCCTACCCTTTTGGTTTAGCAATTAATATGCTGTCCACAGTAGCAGGGACAGTGGTGTGACTCTCTCATTCCTTCTCTATCTCTAATGATACTCTCATTCTCTCACACACACACACACACACACACACACACACACACACACACACACTTAGCCGTTCTCCCCAGGGCAACAGAACAGCCTAATGGCATCGATCTGTGAAGGACCATGGGAGTAAGCATGCTGCAGCCTTGAAGCCCTCAGATGTGCTTGTTAGGCTACAGCCCATAGTCTGGCATCTGTGAAATTGAAAAATCTTGCCACTCTCCAGTTTTTTTTCCTTCTGTTTTCTCACACTCTTGATCCCAAACCTGCACACTCTAGATCCATACAGAGATGCAGGGCTAAATGGACGAAACACCTCAGGGAGAATACTGTACATTCTCATCCAAACCACATAGTTTTACGTTGTTTACGAATGAAATCATGACATTTATTTACTTACTTATTTAATTTGTATTAACCTGGCATGATGTGTCTTATGTCTACTTTTATTCGGATGTCTTTGTTGACTTACACATGTTAAGAAGTGATGACATTTTAATACCAACGGGATTCAAAAGACTAGTATGAATGTTTATCCCTGTCCGAAAACGCACACTTGCCCCCACACGTCCGATTTTGTGGGCCTGGCTTCCCCCCCTCGAAAAACTCGTGGGAAATTTCCAACTAACCAACCAGTTCAAAGGCTGTTTGAGAGGCCTCGGTCTCCTCAGAGTTGAAGTCCCACCGATATAAGATCACACAGTAGCTTCCTTTGTGCCTCTGTGTCCAACTCGCTCTGTATTCCTCTCTTGATCGGGTCCTTGCAAAGTCCCAAATCTTGTCTTGATGACATTACAGATTCAGGCTTAAGAGTTTCTCATTTTTTGGACACTTTCCATTCACTTCTAACGGGAGGCTACTGCTCTCTTGCCATATTTCCTGTTTTTTTGTGTGTTCACAAAAAAAAAAAAGGTCTTAAACAGGCTTAAATTTATCGAGCCAAATCCTGCAGGGCTCCCAGTTGCTGAGAGTTTGTGCTGAGAAAATGCAGACGGACAGGCAGGCAGCAAAGCAACCCTAGAGCCTGCAGGATATGAGCTACTGATGTAAGTCGGGGTAATTGGCACCTGTTTGTTAGTGAATGATTAGATAGACCTATTAAACCGGCTCTGGCTTCACACTTGTTTCCCCCTTTGAAGGTTCACCGGGAGAACAAAGCAGATAGTGAGGGTCGTGTTTCAACAGCAGAATATTGTATTGAAGCCCCGTAATGGTTAACCTACTTAGAGCAGAGGCAGTACCAGTGGTCCTGAGATGAAAAAAGCTTGTATTTCTAGTATCTCTTTGCATTATTCAGTCTTGCCTTTTTACCTCTGCTCCCCGGAACGTCCCAGAATTTGAAAGCGGTGCTAATAAAAAAAAACCCCGGCATAGTTCTTTTATTGATCGGTACATACAGTTGAGTCACGCAGTCCAGACCGATCCGCGGATCTGTCTGGTAGGGAAGTAGCAGACGAGTAGAGCGAATGGGTGTTTCCCACAGGTATAATGAGTAACTTGAATGTCAGGTCCCTTCGCTGCCAGGTCACTTCCTTGGCCAGGCTCCAGTTTCTAGTTACAGCCTTTGTCACTGAGGTGTGTATAGGGGGGGGGGATTAGTACAAGATTGTTGCTGCTATGGCAGGCTGTGTTTCCGACGACCCTGGTGAATTGTGGACAGAAGATAAGACTGTTTTGGGAAACTTGGTCAGTTGTCACTTTGAAAAAAAAAAAAAAAAAAAGGCTAGATACGTGGAGGGAACAAAGGAAACCAGTGAAAGGACGTCAACAGTGTAGCGCAAACATGCAACATAGACAGTTTTTCTTCGTGTAAGTCTGGTTTCCATGGTCATATTTATTTTTTTGTGATACTTTTGTGATACTTTTGTGATACTGTGGTCCTGTGGTTGAAGGACAGCCTCCCTAGTCAACAGGATGTAAAGAAGGGCCTCACCACGAGTGTGAGAGGAGCCGTTATCTGGAATACCGTGTGCTCATCAGGTCATCAGGTCGACAGTAGTAAGGGAACACAGTAGACTTGTTTTTGTGACACCAAAGGAAGTCCATTTGCCATTGAAGGCCTAACTGGCCTATTCATCAGCGTAACGACCAATAGGCTCTTAATGCCCTATTGATGAAATGATTTATTAATCAGCACGTACTGAGGCGAGGGCTCGCTCCAAACGGGGAAAAAACAAAACGGGAATCCCACCTCCCCAGAAAAACTCAAAACAAGGGATTGGAGAGATGTTGTTCAATTTATTTAGTAGCTGTAAACAACCTCATCGTCATGAGGAAATGTGAATATTCCGCAAATGTAGATGTTAAAGGTCAGAGGTTAAAAAGTTGAGCATTTATGACACATTATCCAGTTAGGGAGGGAGACTATTAAACCACACACTCACTCTCTAACTGTACGAGACCATTCAAGATCACTGACTGCTTTAATGTGTGTGTGTGTGTGTGTGTGTGTCTGTGTGTGTGTGTCTGTGTGTGTGTGTCCGTCCCTCCAGTGCCCTCTGACGGTCTTCTGTCTTCTAAAACATTCCACAGCCGTGATGTCACCGACTGTCTGAGAGGCTATTTATTGTCTGGGGTTGAGGTTTATCAAGTGTGAGATAAAAGGGAAGGGAGGGTGTGTGTGTGTGTTTGTGTGTGTGTGTGTGTCTGGGAGAGAGAGAGGGGGGGGTTGCTTCAAGTTGTCTTTGTCTGTTCCCAGACCCTATCTCATCCCTACACTGTGAAGCTTTGATTCAAGTCTGAACTGGTCTTAAACAGAGTCCTCTGTTTTAGTATGGAGGAAAGGCAGCAAATCCCACCTGCATGTAGCTGGAATAAGTGTGTGTGCTTGTGTGTGTGTGTGAAAGAGCTAGGTGTGTGTGTGTGTGTGTGTTACGTCTAGGTCTAGCTATATTATGGAACCGTCCCAGCTCTGTGGTTCACACACTCCTCTCAGCGCCAACCATTAAAAGCTCACCACTGAATAACTCACTGACTGAATGTCTTGTGGGGGTGTTGTGCAAAGGCAAATGTCCTCACTGGGTAAACGCTGCGAGATTCACGGCGCGTTTCTTGAACTAATTAAGCGCAACGTTTTCCATCCCGAGCCAAATTGTTTTTACGTCGGGTTGCCGCAAGAAAAAACGTCTTACCCAAGAAGTGTGTGTGTGTGTGTGTGTGTGTGTGTGGTTCCTTCGTGGAGAGTGCATGCTCATATTCAGCAACTCCCTATAGTTGGCCTGGTTTTCTTAAAGTACTTCTAGTCAAAGGAGTAATGCCTTACTATTATACGTTGACCAAACAACCAAGAAAGATACCCAACAATTAATCAGAAGGAATTTATTATTTTACAGACTTATATTAGGAAGTCCTTTTTAAATAAATCTACCAGTGGACAGGAAGTGATGTAACTATCCTTGTGCTATTTAGGGTGAGCACCTATGTAGACGCTTGCTCGCTTGAAATGACCCACTCTGTTGGTATGATTTGGTTTCTTAATTGCAGTCATGGGCTGAAGGGAAGGATGACCCTGCTGGCTTGAATCACAGACACACACACACACACACACAGACGGCTACCGAAATGTTTTGAGAGGAAAACACTCCTTGTAACCATGAAATTAAAACTCTTTTTCCCCTTTCCAGACACGACCAGAGGTCCCCGAAGCTCGAGAGTTTTCACCATGGTGGAACCCGCCGATAAGCCGTCCGCGGCCGGCCAGAGGCTCGGGGCCCCCGACAGTTTCGGGGTGTCCACCCTGGAGCCCGGCCTGCGCACCCCCGCCCAGCCTCCGGGGCGACAAGTGTCCATAAGGGTTCAGATGCTCGACGACACGCAGGAGGTCTTCCAGATATCGGTGAGTGTAGGACCTGTGTGTGTGTGTGTGTGTGTGTGTGTGTGTGTGTGTGTGTGTGTGTGCGCGCTTCAGGTTTCAACCCGGGGCTCGTTGTGTACGTGGTGTGCACATGGTTCTCACACAGATTTGTTGCTTAATTGTGCAAGAGAGTGGAATGGGGTCATGATTCTCAAACCTCATGCAGGCACTGATATATATATCCATCTCCTAACATTGTAATGGTCCACTACTGTCTGTCTATCTGACTGTCTGCCTGTCTGTCTGACATTCGGTCTTCTTATCTTCTTGCGAGCCGACTTTGCAGAGGTGCGATCGAAAGCGGCGGCTTGCACGAGGATGGATAAATATTTCCTTTTCACCTTGAGGGGTTATTTTTTCTCGGAGACATACAGGAAGTGGGAGAGAGAGAGGCCGGCTTCCTGTCTCGGCACACACACCGCTCCTAAAGACCTCTGAAACAGGAGGGAGCGCTGATTAGGATTCTGCCACATAAGCAGAAACACACACACAACGTTCTTTGCTCTCTCTCTCTCTCTCTCTCTCTCTCTCCTTCCTTAATGTCTCGAGTGTCTCTCTACCTCTGTGTTGTGCTGCTCAGTGGCAGTGCGCTGCTCTAATGCTGCCAGGGTTCGGGTTACCGATCCCCACTGAGGCCACCCATGCTAAAAACGTACTGCCGTCACGGTACTGTAAGGTGTCTACCAAATGTCACGGTTATATTATGTCTTCTTCGGCTTCATCTCTGACTTGTCTGTCTTTCCATCTCTGTCTCTCCTCCTTTTTTATTTTCTTTCTGTCTTCTGCTTCTCGTTTCTCTCATCCACACACACATTATATTGTTTGTAGATCTTGGACAGCGCTGATGACCTCTTTAGATTAAGTGTGTGTGTGTGTGTGTGTCTTGAGTGTGTGTTTGTATCTCCGACTTCTTACTGCTGTTTATAGAAACGGGGGTCCACCGAGAGGCTCCGTTGCCGTCGGTTTCCATATTGATATCGGTGCCGTGGCGGGTTTTGGTATGTCTTCTCTGGGTGGAGTCTCGGTCTACGCTAGCCACCGCGGCTAGCTGAGGAAGAAGGTCGGTTTCACGCCTCGCTTAGCGCTCAGAATGCCTTTTTGTGGGGAAAAAATAAATAAATAAAAAAAATCAGGCCCTGTATTATCTACTGAAATTCGGGGGACTTTTTTTGTGATGATGATTAAGAAAGAATCCGGCGAGTCACCGTCTCAGCTGGCGTGCGGCGCGCTCGGAGCTGCCAGTTTTTTTGGGGGGGGGGAGCGGTAATTGGCTGTTGTGAAAATGCCAAGAATGTATGTGGTGGTTAGTGTGTCAGTGCCTGAGGATGTGTCTGACTGTATGGACAGTTTTGACAGAAGGCTGGAATCCGGTGTCTGTGTGTGTGTGTGTGTGAGATGTCATCTGCATTCTTTTTTTCCATTTTCAAAACCCTCAATTGATGTCTTCTCAAATTGATGTAAGAACACCGACCTTGTGGTTCGCCGCAGAGCAGCACCCCTCCTACCTCCATGCAACAGGGCTCGTTCCCCTTTCTCTCTTTTTCTTTCTCTTTCACTCTCTCACTCACTCACTCACACACACACACACACACACACACACACACACACACACACACACACACACACACACACACACACACACACACACACACACACACACACACACAATGGCCTATCTCTGTGGAACATCTTTGGGATGTCACAGCTCAGACCACAGGAAAGCGGAGCGCATCAGCTGAGGACACATTGAGAACATTGGCACAGCCGCAGAATACTAATAATAAACCTACACATACACTGACACACACACCACTGTTTATAGTTGAGAGTGTTTGATTTCAATCACACATCTGTATCCAAATGTGACGCAGCAGAGAACAGGACTGGGCTGGGATTGGTAACAAGGGAAGGAGAGGACACGTTTTTAGGAAAGTGGATAGAAAGAAAGGAGAAGAAAGACTTGAGGAAAGCGATGGGTGAGAGGAAAAGGACCAAATGAAAGGATGATTCAGTGCTCAGGTGAGATAAGGGAGCCATTGTCTTCAGCACTTTACTCACCTGGGGTATTTTCGTCCTGGTCCAATGGCTTCCAGTGTGTTTGTGCACCAGGTGTAGTGTCACGTGCGAGTCAAGAGATGAGAGAAACGCTGTCATTTGACTTGACAGCTCTCACTACTGGGAGCTAGCGCGTTAGCCAAACCTGTTATCTCGCACCCTCAGCCATGCTAGCACAGAAGCATGTAGACGTGACATCCAGGAAGTAATAAATCATTTTCTACTTTCAATATAACAGTTGAACGTTTTTTTGAAACTGAGCATACTGAGTTTCTACGACGATAAAACCAGGTGTAACGTTGACAGCTCCCACTGGGTGATTTTTTTTTTGAATGGTTTGAATTTCAAGCTTTTTTTTCTGCTTGAATCAAATTTCAATCAAATATATCATTTGGATCAAACATTTCCTCGTGTGATGTGTTTCCTGTGTCCACACCACTTGGTCACAAATCAGCAGGTAAAGCAGATGGACGCCCAGGACGACGTTTGCTTAGACAGCGGCTTCTACTCCTAAAGGTTACGGCCTTATGGATGATATTTCAGTCCTCCCAGCGATCACCTGTATCCTCGGTTGGTTGGTTGAAGTTGAGAATGCAGACCACGCTCAGCTCTCTCTGAGCCAGATTCCCATCGCATCGGAAGATCTCCCAGTTCCAGCTGGACCGGGACGCTGTCAGAGGCACAGCAGCTTAATACCGTTTAAATCCCCGCACAGCTTTCCCTCTCATGGAACGGCAGGAAGAGTTGGCTTCAGCTCAGCTTCAGAATATGGTACAATATTTGAGTCAGTTAAGACGAGAAACAGTTTTGAAGAATAATAGTATTCTTTTTTTTTTTTTTTTTAAAGGTCCCACTTGCTTGTGTCGTGTTTGGGAAGCACACACACACACAGCACACACTGACAGGAGTAGGGACCTCTACAGTTACACACCAACACACACATGCGCACACACTCAAACACTTCACATTATTCATGTGAAGCGGAAGTAGCGTTGGAGAGGAGTGTGTGTGTGTGTGTGTGTGTGTTTGTGTGTGAGAGAGGGTGCAGGACATCATCTCTCACTCCCACATGGTAAATAATTGAGGGGTGTGTGTGTGTGTGTGTGTGTGCTGGTGAATAATGGAGAACGTACGTGGTGTTACTCGCTTGCTCTGAGAGGTTTCACTTGTTCTGATGGTGTTACTGTGAATCCGCTGGTCGTGACGCTGCACTTCTTCTCAACACACTTGTTGCACCGAGTCGGTTGAAGCTTTTCCTCTTTTTGGTTTTTGGCTTGGCCGCTTCCCACGGCGAGCACGGACGCACACATTCGAGCGTTCTCGCCCCCTTCTGATCACTTATATTTGTGCTCTGTTTGCGCCTCAGTGTTTACTTGCATGTCAGAGAGGAACCCGAGTAAAGCCTCTTATCCCAGATTCTCTCAAGAAGTCACAACATCAGTGTTTGTCAGCAGCATTGCTTGGGGACAGAAACCATTCTAGTGTGTGTGTGCGTGTGTGCGTGTGTGTGTGTGTGTGTGTGTGTGTGTGTGTGTGTGCGCGTGCTGGGGATTAATGTAAGTAAGTAAGCGAGAAGGCAGCAGTGACAGCTATCACATTAGTTGAGTTGCTGCTGGTGTCACCTGACTCACGCCTGATGCTGAGTGAAGGTGAGACTCCATAACGTGAGTACCTTTCAGACAAACGATGCTCAAGGGCACTTCAGGATAGGAAGGATAGTGTCCCTGCTATGGTTTCCACATATCTCTCTTTTTTTCTAGCCCAATATATATATCTATATATATATAGATATATATATATAGATATATCTATATATATTACGTTACCCTCCATTGCAGCTGCAGACCTCCATGATGGAGCCCAGCTGTGGCAACTGCAAAACCTCCATGCTGCCCTGAACTCCCACGACACCATGATGAAAAAGATGAGCGCCCGCTGATTCCCTAGAGAGCAGTTGAGCTCACTTAATTCCCTCCCCCATGGACGGAACCCCCCCCTCCCCCTCCCTCCCCCCTTCTCGCCTGACACTTAATGATATGTGCCTAGGGACGGTGTTAAGACCACCACCTTTGAATACCTTCTCTCCTTTAAATAATCTTTGTTTATCATGCTTTGTCTTTGTATAGATGATGTTGTTGTTGTTGTTCTTTTCTTGTCTCGTATGCCCCGCTTGGCCTTAATCCCTCTAAATCCATCTGATATATTCTCATCAAGATTGACGTTGAGGTTTCTCAGCGGTCCTCAAAAGCCTTAGAATTGACTAGTTGATAGTGGGGGGGGGGGGGGGGGGGTGTGTGTGTGTGTGTGTGTGTGTGTGTGTGTGTGTGTGTGTGTGTGTGTGTGTGTGTGTGTGTGTGTGTGTGTGTGTGTGTGTGTGTGTGTGTGTTATGGGACTACAGGGGGAGGGTTATGAGGATTAGGCTGATAGAACTGCTTCATAGACAACATCAGTTGATGGCTCGTCCCCAGTGTACGTAAGGCCTATGATAAATGAGCTACAAGTCCCCTGCCCCATCTCTCTCTCTCTCTCACACACACACACACACACACACACACACACACACACACACACTCCGCTGTGGAGCAGTTGACATTTCAGAATGGATGGGTCTTTGTGCTGTTGGCTGCTGTGGGAGTAAATAATACATGTGGAAAGAGCAGATATGAAAGGAGCTAGATTGGAGGATGGTCAGTCACACCTCTTTAAAAAGAAAGAAGTCTTTTAAGAAGGAGTGATGATGTCACACAAAGAAACAATGTCTGACTGTCTAAATGTTGAATTCTATCAGTTACAATACATATTAATATTTAGCTTTGTGTCACACTGATTTATATTTGTTTCAACTCCAAAGTTTAGTGTCATCTTGTCTTTTTTTGTATTGGTTCCAGTGCAGCGTTGTAGTATCAGAGGCCTTTCAGTGCTAAGAAAACCATGTATGTGTGAAATGCGTCTTTACTGTGGAAGGGCCCTTAGGTGACGGTCTCATTGTTATGCTTACACCACTGGGCCCCGGGGCTGTTGGGGCCCTAACACAAGCAGAGGCAATTAGTTTGGATTGGTATGCATCGAACCAGACGGTTACTCATTCAGGGAAATCTGTTTGGTCTCGAGACGTATCACGCCTCCTGGCATCCATGGCTTCTTTCTTAGTTTTGCTTTTTCTTAATACAGTCAGCTAACAATTTGGAGAGTTGTGATTCGATATTTCTGTTAGTCTACTGCATTATTTTACCCTGGAGCACTTTAAAACTCTGTTGTGATTCAATTATTTTCCCCCTTTCTCTCTATTTTATAGAATCTAGAGTCTTTTTTATTTTTTTCTGAAGTAGAGAAAGAGACATGATCGATGAGAGAAGGAGTATAGTGAAACTCTGAGCCAGGCTATGATCAAGTGTCTTCCTGTCTTATGAAGTTGGCAAGAATTGTGCTCGTGAAGCTGCAGTAGTTTTGGAAGTGTGGGTTGAGCCGGGCTGATGTTTCAAGACAGTGAAGTGTAGTTATTTCAGGGTGAGGGCGAGGCTGAAATCCTGACTTGGGATGTCTGCAAGTTTATGACCCATCCTCTCCTCTCCTCTCCTCTCCTCTCCTCTCCTCTCCTCTCCTCTCCTCCTCTCCTCTCCTCTAGCTGTTTATCCACCCAATCTCCAAGCGCAGTATTTCTCACATCCTCTCTTATTCTGATCGCACAAAATTCTCTCTCACTCTCTGTCTGCCTCTCGATCGCCGCTTGGAGCTCTTACAGAACTAACAGTAGCTTTGGCAGGCCTCATTCATCACCATCCACAGAGACGTGCGTGTGTGTGTGTGTGTGTGTGTGTGTGTGTGTTAAATCCTCCCAGTGCCTGCTCAATACAGCACTGTGACACACTAAAACTATATTGATGCTGTTTACGCGGGCTCACAAGGGCCACGTTAAACTACATTATGGACATGGGAGTTCTGGGTGATTGTGTGTGTGTCTGTGCACGTCTATGTGCGTGCATCTGTGCAGGCCTACAGACCTGTGTGTGTGTGTGTGTGCATGACAATGTTTTAACCTCCCTTCCAACTCAACAGACTCCAGTTAATTTCCAGTTAGATTTGCAGATGTAATATTACCTCCCCAACGCTCATAGACGAGAATGGGAATGAACCGGGCTTAATAACGTATTGCCCCTTTTTTAAAATGTGCGTGCACAAGTGGGCGTGCACGCACATGCATGCTCTCACTTTGACACTTTTTGACATACGATCAAAAAAAAACCCCCACTTGATAGAATACTCATGCTTTACACACGAGCACACATGCACGCAGAGATGCAGTACACGCGCACACAGGAAGTGCAAATAAAACACAAACAAACACAGATGCGGTCGATGCAGCATGCGTGCACACACACACACACACACACACACACACACACACACACACACACACACACACACACACACACACACACACACACACACACAGACACACAGCGCTGCGTTATGTAATGGTATGGCAATTCCCTGTTCGGCTCCTGTGGTTTGAGAGCTTGGAGAGGGACTGTTGACTGTGGACTGACTCCCTTCACAGCTCCTCTGAAGCCGACCCTGTGGAGAGAGGCAAACGGCAGTGTCACATTATTATTGTTGTTAAACGGATCAGATAGGAAGAGGTCATGAGGTTGCAATTTTTCCTTTTTGATGTTACTCCTCCAACAGGGTGCCACAAAGCCAACCAGTACCCACTCTCCTGCGGTGTAGAGTGGCTGGTTGGATTGTACTGTTTAAGGAGAACCCGGCATTGTTGTGTCCTGTGTCTGTGCACCTGCCTGAGTTTATGTGTGTGTGCCCACTTGTACTATTCGTGTGTGTGTGTGTGTGTGTGCGCGCGCAAGGAGTGTGTGTACAGATGGCCATGTGGAAGCATTTTAGTTCAAAGACGGAGAGCTGCCTCCAAAGCGAGGGGAGCGAGCGAGCGAGGCAGAGATGAATACTGAGAGAGACCGAAACAGAAAGAGAAAAAGATTACTGCTGGGTGGGAAAAAAAAAGAGAGAGGGATGAAAGAGACGTGGTGTTGTGCTCACTGTGACTGAGAAACAAAGAGAGAGATTGTACAGACGCACAATGCGTACAGACGCACATCCGCCCGCCACTCGACGAACAGCCAGTGAATGAGGAAGCGCTCGTCTTGGCTCGCGATGGGGGGGGGGGCTCTTATTTTGCGGTAATTGCAGTGAATGAGATCCCCAGTGAGGAGGCGAGTCACGCCAACAGTAGGAGAGGGTCGGGCCTATGTTCGGGAGCTATCACGCTACCTCCGTGTTGCTGCACCACACGACCGTACCGGATTAGTAGGTTGATGAACGGTAATGGGGATGCAATGGTTTACATTCCTTAAACATGAGCGAGTGGAATGCATCGTCTTTCGTATGTCAGCGCAACTCCTGTGTGGGCTGCGAATGTACTGGTTTGGCACGGTGGTACTGCAGTAGTATTGGAAGTCTTTGTGATCCACGATGGAAAATGAACGTGACCTGCCAGCCCCCTCTCTCTCCCCCCCCTCTCCCCCCCCCCCCCCTCTTCCACCTGAAAACTTTGACCTCATTGATGGGAGGAGAAGAAGCAGCGGGCTGTCGGGAGAGGTTGAGTGATGCTAGATGGATTGAGGTAATTGGGTCTTAATCCTCAACAGGAAAATAATGTCAACAACCCATTACACAAAAATCTAATCCGAGGATTCCTTTTACTGCACTTTCTCTAGACAGAGTAATGTGGCTCCTCTTTCCAGTCTCTGTGGCTGTAAATCTTCACCCAGTGATGGAGTGGAGTAGTAGCCCTTGTCACGGTTTTCCCCTGGCTTTTTACAGAGGCTTAGGTGGTAACATTACTGGTGGGGGGGGGGGGGGGGGGTAGGAGGGCTTCAATACTCTCAAAGAACCCATAAAATATGGCTAATGGAGGCGGTTCAAATGCCTCGTGGAAGAAAAACAACATGACTGGAATTTCGGGCTGAATTCTTGAAGTCAACGTGGCCCTTTTTTAGATCAGGAGCTCAAACTGTTTTTGTGTCAAGGACCTTTATAAATACACATGAGTCTGTCTAAACTGTAGTTGGGGAGGAAACGGCGAGTTATACAGTCATTCGTACACTCTCACTGTGCTCACGTCTGAATAATAGTGAAATGAATGTTGCTTATTTTGTTTGGGAAACCCCTCAAGGCCCCCGTGGAGGTCCCCGGACCCCAGTTTGGGAACCTTGGGAAGGTGTGCAGGCTCAGAGTTCAGTGTCAGCTTCAATATCCTAAATGAGATTTCTCTGTGTGAAGTGTGAACCATAGCTCCTCATTAAACCCCTCTAAGGCTAAAGAGCTGCCTCACTCAGTCTCGTGTGTGTGTGTGTGTGTGTTTCTTATGTTCCTTTAATCTCTCCCCTCTCTCCCTCCTCGTCTCGTTTTGGACGTCTTCCAGCATCTTCGGTGGAACTGAATACCGTCTCCCCCGCTGCGTCCTGCGTCTCCAGCCGTTTGTCTCTCTGAGAAACTCCTGGAGGAATGTAGCCTGAAGTGCGACGGCTGGGAGGAAAATAGTTTTCCTGTGCACTTCACTCTCCCCTGTGTTTTTTTTCTTCCCTTTTTTTTTTGTCACTCCTTACCTTGCTTTCTTGCTTGCTTGCTTGCTTGCTTCCTTCCTTGCCCCTCTGCCTGTCAAGCCATTTGGTCATGCTTAAGTCACATCACTCAAAGAGAGGCCATTCCTAACATCCTTTCCTGAGAACATTGATGTTTTTATTTAACCATGACCAAACCCTAACCCTCAACCGTAACCCAAAATTTTGTTGTTGCCTAAAGCTAACCGTAACCCTAACCTTAACCAGATAGCTTAGGTAGCTTCCTAAACGTAGCCGCTAGCTAAACCCTTTCACATGACAAACAGGTGAAAACGGCACGTCCCATTTGTGGCGTTGCCACATAATCCAATTTGTGTTGAAGGAATTTAGCGTTCGCACAATTTAGGACTGTTCCTTTAAAGCCCAATTCAGATTAGTGCGTCTCCTGTTGAGTCACTGCCGCCCCGCTGCTGGCTTTGTCTGCGTTTTTATTATTTATTGGACTGGAGACGGTTTTTGATCATATGTGACAGCTTGAAGTATTTTGATGCTCCAAATGGTTTGTTTACAATTATTCAGTTTCATTTCCATACCTTTCTTCACTTGTAAATCATCCAGCTTCAGAAACACACACACACATGCACACACACACACACACACACACACACACACACACACACACACACACACACACACACACACACACACACACACACACACACACACACACACAGCTTAGGCATCTGTGACTTGCATTTAAAGGCTGGTTCTTTGCTGTGGGGTTGAAGCTCTTAAACCGGCTGTAGCTGCAGTATTTGGGCCTTTTAATGAAGTTTCTGAATCTGTATGACACAAATGTGGGTGTGTTTTTTAAAAATCGTTATGCCGTTCATTTAGTGCAAAATTTGTGCATGAGGCTTTTGAAGTTCAACGTTTTTGGAGAGGCTTTTCTTTTAAAATATGAAAGAAAAAAACGTTTGCAGGAAGTACGCTGCTGATTCTTCGGCCTGTATTTGTCTCTGATCCACGCTCTCGTTCCTGCAGACGGAGCCACTGTGGAATTCCACCATTTTATTACACTCATTGTCGTGTCTCCATTCTTTTCTCTTCAGCTACTTCATAGCATTTCAGTTTTATTGGACATGTTTATATAGTGGAGAAGGACAGAAAAGATGGGAGACAAATTTTAACCAGCATTCATGCAGGTGTTCATTTCGGACCTTCATAACCAATAATGATGGAACTGCCAAGGTTTGGGGGGTTGCCCGTGCTGAACATGTACTCATGTAACTGTAGTGCTTTGGGTAAAAGCGTCTACCAAACGGCGTATGACGATCCATTTTGTTTGTTTCGTTTCTCCATTGAGCTCCAGAGGCGTAACCCTAAACGGTGAACATTTTACATTAATTTCCTTCTGCTGCTCAATTTAATTGTCTGCCCCGTGTGCTGTGAGCCATAACAGACACACACACACACACACACACACACACACACACACACACACACACACACACACACACACACACACACACACACACACACACACACACTTGTCTTCACAGTGGCCTGCAGCCGTTTCCATCATGAGTTCCCCATCAGGGGTGTTGCCAATTTGATTTCCCACAGTGCCTTGCCGTTGCCGCTGACAACGCTAGCAGGTATTTTGCCAAGATGCTGTTTATTCAGCCGTGTGTGTGTGTGTGTGTGTGTGTGTGTGTGTGTGTGTGCGTGCGTGTGTGCGTGTGTGCGTGTGTGTCCTGTCCCTTTGGACAGTGTGGAGGAACGGGCTTTGCCGTCTTGCCTGGACGTTAAGCCGTTTAACCTAATCCGAATGAGACGGTGTGATTGGTGGACAGTTAAGGAGGGAGGAAGCCTCCCCCAGCTGTCCTGTTTGTTTATTTTTATTCTTCATTTTTTTCTTGAGGGGACACTGTACTGTCCAGGCCAGTGGTTTTTTATACTAGTGGTACTGAAAAAAGTACCACAGAGGCTGATTTGAGAAACGATAGTTTTTTTTCCAGAGCCAATACTATTTTGTTGTGCATCATATTTACTGTAGTATTGTCAAGTAGGTTGCATACAAATATGTTTATTTACACACTCATATTGCTCCAGATCATCTCAGATTATCATGGGCTCTGTTTGTTTTGCTGCTTGCATGTGGGAACCATCATTTGTACATCAGTTGTGCATGTTTCTCTGGTCATCATTTCAGAATAAAAGCCCTGTGACACCTAGACTGCTATCGGTTCCAAAGCTAAAAGTTTGGCATCATGACGACTACTGTTCACACGGCACTACCCTAGCCAGAGTTTTTTGCAGGCTACTGTGCGTGGTTCTCTGGCTACTAAACGTTGCAGGAACTCATTATTTTGAGCCTGGGAGAGAGGGAGGGTCTGTACTGCTGCTGAATGAACAAGTGATAACCTCCCAATCTGTCTCCTTTCTACCCCTCCCAGGAGACACACACACACTAACACTCCTTTTGGATTGAACGTTTTTAAACTATGCACAGTACAAACATTGCAATGGAGGTTCAAGCATCCAGTAAGCAGTACTTTTGCTTTCTCGTGTATAGCGCAAGTTGCTGTAATTGAGTGAAGATCACATAGTGGCTGCTCTGTTGATTCAGGCCCACTGATCTACAGTTTCGGAGGAGGAGATGGCCCGCTCTCTGGAAAAACACCACCCATTTAGAGCTTGAGTTATGGCTCAATGTATGCACACACACACACACACACACACACACAGCCAGACTGGGATTCAGTCGGGGTTCAGTTAATTCCCAGGCTCTCTGTCAGCAGGGTAGCATGTTGAGAGGGCCTCCTCCTCTTTCTCTGTTGCTCTCGACTGCTATGTCTCCCATCTGCAACATATAGCGCTCTAGTTCTAGTTGGGTGATACAATAAGACTAGCTGATTGGTTACCCTCTCCTCTACCAGTGGGGTCAGTTTTTAGGCCACTGTTAATGAATGAAAATTGGGGAAATACACCCAATACGTAAATACACCCAGCAATCTTCTGACTAATACAACATGCCAGTAATAGCACCGTTTAAAAGTCATAATGACAAGCAGAAAAAAGCCACACTCTTCTGTTTTTTTTCCCTTTCTTTTCTTTCCCTTATCACCGGCCTCGCCTATCTGGTTTTTATCCATGTTGACATGAGTCAGAGTGCAGATCAGACCAGGACCAGAGCAGGACACTGCAAAACATTACAACCTTGACAAGTGATTTTTATCTTCGCCATCAAACGTACCTCATTTCAGTAAATTCCACTTGCTTCATGCAAATACAGCTTTTTAAAGAATAAACCGCAAAACAAGTTACATTTGGGAAAAAAGGAAATTGTTTTATAAGACTCTTTACCTTGCAAATGCTCGAAAACAAGTTACATTATCTTGAGCAAAACTATCTGCCAGTGCATTAAGATATTTTGACTAAACTTTCCTGAAATAAGTTTGGTTACAAGATAAAATCCATTGTCAATTGTCCAGACCAGACCAGACCAGACCAGACCAGACCAGAGGCCTCCTTTGTGCATATGACAAAATCCAAGCCAAAGAAAAACTGATGTTCAGCAGTTGACGTTGATTTTCTCTGATTTTCTGTCATCTATCAAACGCTACTCTTTTTTTATTTATGTCAAAGAACATTTTTGGCCATTTTGGCCTTCTGGAAAACCTCAGCACAGTACAAGATGAATGGCGCCATGGCTGTAGGGCAGGAGAAGAGAGAGAGAGAGAGAGGGGGAGGTAGAGTAAGTGAAGCAGAAAGGTGAAAATAATCTGGGAGATAAGCAAATGGATTGATCGATACGGGAGATGGATAGATACCAAACTAAAGTGGTCAGACAGGCTTGGGGCAGCGAAGAGAGAGAAAGAGAGAGGGATGTGGCATTTTCATTAGCCGCCGAGCTACAGTGAGTGAGAAGAGAGAGAGAGAGAGAGAGAGAGAGAAAGGGATAATGGGAGACGGAGAGAGAGAGAGAGTGATTACTATAATTACGTTGGTTTTGCTAGCCACTGACCTTGCAGCATCAGAGACGACTTGAAAGGGAAAGGGAGGGAGAAGGAAAGAAGACGTGTTTACCAAACCTCTTGCGTCTGTTTTGCTAGCCGCTGACTCTGTGGGGTAACGACGAGGAAGGGCTTGGCAGGAAGTCAGAGTGACGGGTGGACAGGCAGACAGGCAGGCAGACGGACAGACAGGCCGACAGCTTTCTGGCCGGCGTCTCCGCTAGTCAGGTAGCCACGCGCTAACTGGCGTTTGGACAAGAGCGAGAGTTACATGCTAGCCACCATGTTCACATTGTCTGACGCTCAGTACCCATCCTTGAAACAGTGCGATCTAGGTGCCCTCTATATGAACCATCTCTATCTCAAACAAGGAAGTAGGATGTTAACAACTGAGCCGTTAGCATGACGAGCTCGTCGGACGCCTGATGACAGGGCGTCTCCAACACGCATCGCATCGCAAACAGAGATTTCCCCCCCCAAAAAAAATGTCTGCTGCTATTTCGATGACTTCTTCCAGGCTTGACTTGTGTCCTCCTCGGAAGTTTGGCGTATCATCACAGGAGACGGTGACCGAGCTGACCCGACGGTTGCTTGGTCGAGCTCACGGCGAGGCCATCCCCCCCCGCTCTTAACAAGGAAGCCCTCTAATTATTTTCAAGGGGAGTAGCCGTGTTGGTGTAAGGCCCGCCGGGACAGCTGGCTGAAACTGGACCCTGCCTTTTTTTTTTTAAAAGGGCGCGACCTTGTCGGTTCCAGGTTGCCGTGGCAGCCCGGTCGGAGCAGGATGGTCTGACTCCGCTGTTTTCTTCTGGCTCTTTCATCTAAACTTAGGTTTTATAGAGCTCGATGTTTCCGCTCTTTACGTTCGGAGACAATCTTTGAAGTTTCGGTGAGGAATCTTCACGATGTTGCGCTGATACTCAGCGCAGTTTGTTTTCTAGATCGAAAGTAGATCCAGTGTGTGGAAGGGATACGTCTGTGGTCACGACATACCGCGACATACTGCTGAGTGTTTATGTGTGTGTGCATGCGTGGGCGTGGTGTGTGTGTATATATCGTCACTCCACACCATCATTAAGACAAGAATCTTGCTGTAAGATGTGTTAAAAAACTGTGTGAGAGAGATAGAGTGTGTGGTGTGTGTGTGTGTGTGTGTGTGTGTGTGAATATCTGGCTGACTAAGAAAGGCCCATTGATGGAAGTTGCTGAATGAAGTGATTGTGATTTGAACTGAAAGGACCTCAAACGGGGCCAGTGGGCTCGGTTAGCTCTCTCCTGCTCAGTAAGTTCAACACACACACACACACACACATCGGTTAATATTGGACATTATCAGTTGAGTGATTTATGAAGCCTTCAGGTTCTCTCTGTTATCCATCCATACTCAATATCTCTCCAACACACGGCAAGGTGTTGCTGGTTCATGTTCGAGGCTGTTAGATCATTCCTCCCTTTCCTTCCCCAGAGTGACAGCTAGCTTATTTGTCGTCTCATTTAAACAAAACCTATATATATATATCATATCTGACCTCAGCCGGGTGACCGTTTCCTCTGGTGAAGCTGTTGCCAAGATCAGGGCAGACCGTGAGAACAGGCTGGACCGTGATTAGCGTTTGCTCCACATCCGACAATGAAATAGCGCTTGTTTTTTGTTTTGTGCTTGGCCTCTAGGTTCGGGTTTGTTTTGGGCTCTGTTTGGATTGCAAACCCAAGCGTTTTTCCTCCTTCCTTAACCAGAGATGTTGTTTCTCAAGTTGTTTTTTCCCCTTTTTATTTCGTCTGTTAAACTTTTATTTACCCAGAAACTCGTCTGAGCATGCTCGCTCTTTGTCAGCGCACCCTGCTACACATTCACACTGTTACTCTTTCCATTTTTAGGCACCTAGCAATAGCGATCTACCGACACGCCTGGTTCTGTAACCAATACGCTACTGACATCATCCTCTTTTCATACACCACCCTCCATCTTTTCCTCCTCGTTGTCTTGATCACACACGCCATGTATCACACGGGGTTTGCTAGAGGTGTCCATAGTAGTAGAAAGTATCGATTCAGACTGGAGCACAAGCCTAGCTAATGGAAATCAAGTGAATGGTACTGGCCTGACGACCTGCCGACCTTTGACCTTTTAAGACATGGCCATAGCATGTTACAAACTGGATTGACTTTAAGAAGCAGGATAAGCAGCTGAGGTCAGAGGGGATAATTACAGGTATTATCTCAGATGACAGGAAGCTCAGCCTCTTACTGTAGGACACTAGATATAAACACTAGGTCTCTTTGAGTCTCTTCTATCTACTCATACATGTTCATAGCTGGAGGTGAGCCCACAGTGCCAGATACACAGCGCTCAGTCCTGTGTCAGCCCAAATCACGATGAGCATGAAAACAGGATGTGGGGGTGTCCCGGTGGCTCATCTGGCAAAAGAGCATATACCGTGTAACCACAACATCCTTGGACTTTAGTTGGATGGTATCTCTTTTTCTTTCCCCCCCGTATTTCCTGTCACTCTGAAAATATCTTTGGTATGATTTGGTTTACAAGGTCTTTCCCAGCGTCCGGGTGCGTCACAGAAGCTTTCAATCAAGTTGTGCGGAGGTTAACAACTCTGACGTGGGACCAGCACATGTGCATTGGGGCTTTTGAAGTTTGAGCCCATCATCTAGTCATCATTTTCTTGGACATGCTCGGTGAATGCGGCCAGCGATGTTGTTTTTAGAGGCCAAACAGTCTGACTGCGCCTGTTGGGTTAAGATTGGGAGCTTACTTTCCGTAGTCTCACCTTATCATTATGACTTCTTCTGACAAGTCACAAGTCCCTAATGCCCTACTAAGCTTTTACTTCAAAAAAAATACAAACACACAAGCTTGAAGCAGCAGCCAGGTTCTACATTTTATATTTTTGGCAGCAGTAAGTGATGAAAAATCAAGTCAAGGGGTGTCGGCTCGGTCTGGATTCTGTCAGGTTCATTTCAGGCTGCTCATAAAAACTGTAGCCGATGTGAGCGGTTTGTGTGGGTAACACGAGGACGAGCAGGTAGACACGGGCAAATCTTCAACAGTCTGCCACGTTTTATTGGAAAAACTTGAACTCAACATAAAATATAAAAGTACAAAAGTAAAGGAAGAGAGCGAAACAGAGCGGTTAACACAGGGCGGCAAATCCCTACGAGTGAGCCCTGAGCAAGAGGACTCCACCTTTTATTATAGGGCCTCTTATTAAGCCATCAGCTGTACCTCATCGATTAGGCTATGCTGCGTTCAAGGTCCCTGGAAAGGTGAGCACTGCCTGTCCCTGTCCAGCCTGGTGCTGAGCCGGGGTGGGTGCACACGTCTGGTCACGCAGATGATTTCACAAAGCTTTTCCCGAGCGGAAGGAAGGTGCTTCGGTCTTCGCGGACGGCCGCAGGGAGATACGGCGAGCTTACACGATGACACATGTTTTGGTGAGGCTGGCGAAGGCGGTGTTGTGGTAACGGGGTTTTCAATTTGACGTGTTTCGCCACCACTCCCTCAATGGCATTCCTTTCCACATTCCAGCGTCTTATATGACTTGAAGAGGAATGTGATATCTTGTAGTTGTTGGAAGGGAGCTTGGTGATTAACGGAAATTGCTTGTGTCCAAAACATACTTGGGATTCTACCTTTTTTTTTTTTTTTAAGTTTTTGTACAGGATGTCCTGCTTGCACCCTCCTCTCCAAACCTTTCTCATTTCTCCCTCTCACGCCATTCTCTCTCATCTTCATCGCTCCTTCCCAAAACCTCCCACCCCTACTTGCCTCCTCCTCTCCCAGGAATGTGTTCAGGAACCCCGAAATTGGATGGAAAAAAAAAAAAAAGCAGGGAAATGGCTGTTCCCATCTCCTCCTCTTGTTTCTTATGTCACATGACCATCTTCTTGTTCCTCATCCAAGTGCAACACTGTTTTTCACTCTCCAAAATAGGGCCCCAAAACTGTTATCCATCCATATTGGACTCCATGTTGTTGGAGTTGGACATTGCAACTTCAGGAAGGAAGGAAAGCATTTATCATTTATCTCTCCTCCTTTCTTACCCACTCTACTCCTCTCCTCTCCCATCCCCCCTTCCTCACCTCTCCTTCATCTCCTTTCCTGCCCTCTAACACGTCTCGCGCTTGGATTCTCTTCTAACCACTCTCTTAACCTCCGCCCCGCCGAGATCACCACAACCCAGTTGGACCGCGTCCAAACTGAGACGATCCCCTGGGCGATATCATCTCTCCGTCCGTCAGCAAGCCACTCAATCCCCCCCCCCCCCCCCTCCTTTTCTTTCTCAGCCTTTCATCCATCCTCTTCATCACCCTCTTCCAAACAGATACTAAGGACGTCTTTGTCTTCGTTAGTTGACAACAGGATGAGCGTCCATATGTAGAATAACTGACCCAGTGTAGTGAGATACCAGCTGGTAGAGGGTGGGTGGGTGTGGGTGCGTGTCAGTTGGGCTTCACAGACAGACTGACCACACAGAAACAGACGGGGACACACACACACACACACACGCACACACACACACGCACACACACACACACACACACACACACACACACACACACACACACGCGCACACACGCGGTAGCCAGATGGTGACAGACTTGGCACACACCTCGGTCTTCGCCGCTCTGATTCCTCTCCTCCTCCTCACTTCCCCCCCCCCTCCTCTCTCTACTTTCTTTCGTCTTCATTCTCTCCCTCTCTCCCTAATCCTCTCTCTCTCTCTCTCTCTCGCTCTCTCTCTCTCTCTCTCCTTCTCCCTTTCCACCTATGCGGTTCACGACAGTGCGTACGCGAACGCTTTTCAAAACCTCTTGTACGTTTGTTTTGTGGATAGTAGGAAAGTGTGTGTGTGTGTGTTTATCTGTATGTACTTGTGATATATAATTGTGGAAAAGTGTGTGTGTGTGTGTGAGAGTTAAAGGAAGGAATGCATCCTCCATCATACCTGCACATTAACTCGACTGGAGCCGCCTCAGACTCACTCACTGTGTAATACTGTGACTCTTCAGAAACTGCAGACTGGGAGGGAGGTGCCATTTAGGTTTAACTGCCCCAGAGAAAATTAGTTGGGGATAATTTTGGGTTTTCGAGTCCACGTCTGTCTCTGTTTTGGCCTTCACTGTCGGTTCTGGTTGGTGGCAGGGCTGCGCTTATTCGTCATATTTTATCATGAAGAAAATGGGGTTATTTTTGTTTTGTTTTGGCAGGAAAACGGACTAAATCAGGATGCTGGTCTCGTTGTCACATTGTTTTCAGTGGTGTTCTGACTGCTGAGTGAATATAGAGGAACATTGGTATATATATACATACACACACACACACACACACACACACACACACACACACACACACACTGTATAGCCAGCACCCAGCTAGCTACATAATTAGAGTGCAGCTGTGTGGCAGTATAGCTGTCTGGAAAACACTCTCACACACAGTCACGCACACTTACTTTTCCTGAGGCGAGGTGGATGTTTTTGAATCCTACCACCAGCTGAGCCTTGGCCTCCAGCAGTTCATTAGTTTCAAAAAAACCTGAAACCCGAAGCCTCACGCCAGGGTCAGAGGTCATCAGCTTAGTTAAGTGAGGAGAGGCTCGTTAGAGGAGACTCGGCGTCTAGCCAATCAGGAGGGTTTGGGTTTACCTTTCTCTCCTCTGCTTCCTCACTGTGTTTTCCCATCCTCTGTTATAAACTGTGTCCCAAAACGGTGCAAGTGTCTCGTCAACAAAATGATCAACTCGTTTTTTTATCATGTCAGTGTATTCCTTTAGTCTGAGGAGTGTTATCATCATAAGTAGGGAACGTGAAAGACGATGGGTTTGATCACGTCCTCCTCTCTCCTGTAGCGTTCAAGTCTCACTCCACTGTATCATATCCCGTAAAGCGCAGCGCTTGTTGTTGTCTAACCCTTCCCATCCCATTAGCAGCACTCCTCTGATTAGGTGCTTGCTCCCTCTCTTTCCTCTAATCTATTCTCTCCTCGGCTCGCCTCTCCTGTCCTTCCATCTCCTCTCTGTTCTAATCTGATCTGTCCGTTCTCTCCTCAGCAACGCTCTCCTGGCAAGGTGCTTTTTGACCTGGTGTGCGTCCATCTCAACCTGTCGGAGGGGGACTACTTTGGGCTGGAGTACCAGGACCAGCGCAAGATGATGGTGAGACACACGATCTTGGTTTCTGTTGCTGCAAAAATGATAATCCTGGTTATTTGACTAAATATTATGATCACAATTATTTGTCTCTATTTCAGGACACTAAATTATTTGATTGCACTCATATTTTCACCTTTTCACAACTGCAAAGTCTTGCTTTTCTCTCTTCCTGTAACGTTGAGTCCCATCCATTCTTTTCCACTCATCACTACGTTTTGCCAAAGACGGTCTACACGAGGTTTCTCACTTTCCTTCCCACCGTAGCTCCGTCTCAACTTTCACTTTGGTCACATGGGTGCATCCCTCTCTAACCGATCCTTCCTTTCATGTGCATCTCCCCTTCATTATTAAAGTGGTGAAATCAGCGAGAGATCATAGCCATCTGGATCCACTTGTTCTGCCTTTTTTCATGGAAAGAGCAGCTGGTTGTAATCATGTCCGCTGCACCGTAGCCTATAGGCGCTACTGTCTCTACAGCTGTTTGGCTCTCACTGTCTCGAGTTTACAAGGAGAATGTGGCATGAGGCTCTGACAGAGACGGGACAGAAAGGGTGGTCCGTGTAGCGACAGACACAAATATATGCATGTACACAAATACACACACACACACACAGACACAGCATTGCTCTCAGTGGAAAAAGCCTCGGGCATAAGGGCAGTCTTGAAATAGACCAGTGGAACAGATGAGTTAATGCTTATGAAATAATGATGAAATTGTCAGAGCGCGAGCGCACACACACACACACACACACACACACATTACAAGTGTATTAAACTCACCGTCTTAAGAACATGTGCTAAAACATTTAACATTTTGAAACGCTCTTGAGGTTCTTGAATACTTTCTGGGGGCAGTGAAACAGGTGGAGTAATAATATCATTGTCAGAAGGCCTTGTAAGCAGCATTATAGCCATGTTTTTTCCATGCGGTTATAATGCCGTTATAGTGCATATTCACTGATCATACTCCATTAACAACAACCTCAATGAATTTGACGACGGTGTATTTAGAGAAAACCCTCCAGCAGCCTTTTCAGGTGATGATGAAGTTGTGCTCCGTCGTCCACAGGTGTGGTTGGATCTGCTGAAGCCGACGCTGAAGCAGATCAGACGTAAGTAGCTCACAAACGCTCTCTCCTTGTGTGTCACGGTTGTGGTGTTAAAGGGTAATTCCGGGATTTTTCAACCTGGCCTCTATATCCACAAAATCGCTTATCATACCTTTAAGTAGATCCCAAAAGTTTCGGAGTTGCTCCGGTAGATCGGCTCAACCGGCAGTCGCGAAACGGGGGCTCAATGGCTGCAATGTAATCAAGGGCATGTACAGGCAAGTCAAAGTACGTCCACTAAAAGTGCTTGATTTTGCCACTGACAGGACTCAGATTGTTATTCGTGTGTCTGACAACATTACCGAAAGGATCGCTACAGAAATAGACCGTTTTTAACCAGAAATAGACATTTAACAACAACTCTGAACTCTCAACTCTCAACTCTGACAAAGGTGGTCTATGAAAGCAAGAGGATTCACTCGTTGCAGGAAGAGGACGGTTGTTTACACCATCCTCTTCTTGCAACGAGTGAATCCTCTTGCTGACGATGAGTGACGATGAGTGAATCCTCTTGAGCCGATCGACCCGAGCAACTCCGAAACTTTTGGGATCTATTTAAAGGTATGATAAGCGATTTTGTGGATATAGAGGCCAGGTTGAAAAATCCCGGAATTACCCTTTAAATGTATGCTTTTTTTGATTGATGAGTCCTATGAAAAGGAAATTCAAGAGTAAAATGAGACAAGCCCCAAAAAATAAATGTCACCTTATCTTACAAAATGACTGATTTTAAAATGATACTGCTTTTACAGTCCTTTTAGAAATATTGAATAAACCTCAGATGATTTTTTTCCCCCTCCAAAATGGATATATATCATATTGGAAATGAATCCGTCTGTGCCCTGTGCCATGAGAAGAGCCAGTCACACTTAGTGAACTGAATTATATAACCCAGTCATTTGGGAAGCATTATCCACAGATGGACTTTTTGGAACGCTTTATCATCTCAATCAGTACAACTGCCAGCAGGGCATCTAAACTCTACCATGAAGACGTGTGAGGATATCTAACAGTGGCTTTAAACCGATCTCTCTCTACTGTATCCTCTAACTCCCCCCATCTCTCTCTCTCTCTCTCCCTTGATACCCATGTCCCTTAATCTCTCTCCTTCAGGGCCTAAAAACACCATCCTTCGCTTCGTGGTGAAATTCTTCCCTCCTGACCACACGCAGCTCATGGAGGAGCTGACTCGGTAGGTCTTTTCGACACAGAAACCGCCCTGTAATCTGAACAAGAAAAAAAACCCCCACCAAACTTAAATTAAAAGACGTCTTGTTTTTCTTCTGGTTCTGTTTCTGGCCAGAGTGTTTTCTGTCCTTCGAGCGAGCCCGGGCGGATTTATAAGCACCATTTATGGTTTACACAAAAAAAAAAAAAAAAAAAAGCCGAGGGATTGTTAAACAATATGTTTGCGTCTCTTTTTCTTTTTCTTTTTTGGTCTTTGTTTTCCTTGGTGAGTCACTTACCATTTATAACACATTCATATCCACACAGAGAAACATCAAAGAGATGAAAATAATTTACCCTGGATGAAAACAAGAAATGTCATCTCTCATCTGGTACCAAGGTTCATGAAAACATATTTATTGTTTTTGTCACGAGGGGAACCAACCAGATGAAGGCCCTGACCGCTGCTGGGTCTCCATCCGTAATTCTGGGAAAGAGGAATTTTATTCTGAAAAGACCGCTAGGCTTATCTTCAAGGTCATAATAGCAAACTTTATTGTTCTCAATTTATTGTGCAGTACAAAAACATGCAGATTACAATCAACAGCCACAACAGTCCTGTTTTAACTATGTCTGTCTAGTCAATAAAAGTGAGTCAGATTATTTCAAGCCCATTTTAAAACATCAGAGGATAAACATAGACTCTCTAGTGTTTGTCTCATTCAGGACTTCCAGCTACAGTACCATTCTGCATCACTTCACTAAAATATAGCCGGGTGGTTGACTTGACCTTCAAGACCAAATTTTCCCATGATGCTGTGGTTCTTCCAGCTACCCAGCTGGATGTACTAGCCACCAGAGCCAAGCAGGAAGTGTGCTCTTGGACGGGGTCTCTTGAGACTTTAAAGAAAGACTTAATGTTACAACAAAATATCATCACCACTCCAGATTGTGGTACTTGTTTTCCATCGCCGTTGTAGGGCCTCTCAGTTGGCCAGTCTGTTCCATTGAACCGGTCTTTTCTAAGAGGCAGCCTGCTGACTCCACTGCTAAACAGGAAGTGGACATAGAGCCACTTTTCCTTTGTCTGGCTGTCAGAGCGTTTCCTCTGATGGGCAATGTGGGCATAGACAGATGATAGATGGACGGATGGAAGGAAGATTTGTTTGCCAATATATCAGGCCGATATTATACTAATTAATAAAATACCTCAACATTGGGTTGGCAGCTGGAACCATTGAATTTCTTTCAATTGTTGGCATGAAAATGGTCAAATATTATGATGTTGAATAATGGCACGAATACTGGTTATTGGCAGCTTCATTCCAAAATGATCGGTATCAACGTTAAAAACACATAACACACACATGTGATGGTTGGGTAGAAATAAATAAAGATGGGTGCATGATCAGACAGACAGGCATCAGACAGACAGGCATCAGATAGACAGGCATCAGACAGACAGACCGACAGACAGACAGAGATATTGCGCTGACAATCAGTGCTGCTCAACATTGTGCTTCTGATGATTCAAGTGGAATTTAAAAGAATCAGGAGCACAGGAAAAAATATTTTGGAGCATGATCTGTGAAAATAATTGATAATTGGCTTTTCAAATTTTCTTTTTTGTTGTTTTTTTCAGTGGGGGATTGTTTTCTTCTCAGGCCCATATGCCACTCTTATAAATAGCACTCTAAAATTATACCATAGCGAGGCACCGTTCTCCGTAACAAAGTGCCTTGAGGGAGCTTGAATTGGCATGAAGTCATTTCACTCTAAACTGGTGTGGCGTTCTGAAGTGGTAAAGTGGTATTGTCTCGCTCCGGGCCCGAATACAGGGATACCTCTATTATAGAGGTAATCACCTCGTTATACAAAGGGTGAATTGAATGCTACACGGAAAGGTGTTGTGGACCATTAATCTCACACACACACACACACACACACACACACACACTTCTGGCCAGCCTACACTTCAGCCAGGTGTGTTTAAAAAAAGATGTGAGCAAAATAGAGATTAGTTCTGGAGAATTCTAGCCTTTTACTGGCTGTGTGTGCTCGTGTAGTGAGTAGGTATACTGTAGAAGCATGTGTGTGTCCGTAATCATGTGGGTATGCGTTGAATCAGCATCGTCTCTGAGCTGATCTCAGGTCTGGACTGAGGCCAGCTATGCTATCCTGTGTGTGTGTGTGCCAAAAATGTGAGGGTAATTGAATGGTTTGAACATCGTGAGCTGTTGAGTTTGTAGACTATGCATTAACCTAATAACCTTCCCTATCTTTCTTCCTTTCTGACATTTTTACTTCATTGCTCTCTTGCGCTCTCCTTCACCCCCCCCCACCCCTCTCTCCTTCACCCCCCCCTCTCTCTCTCTCTCTTTCTTTCTTCTCCATCACACCCCCTCCCCTCTTTCTTTCTCCAGGTATCTGTTTGCCCTTCAGATTAAACACGACCTGGCCTGTGGTCGTCTCATCTGTAACGACACCAGTGCTGCTCTCATGGTCTCCCACATCATTCAGTGTAAGCGCACACACACACAACACACACACACACACACACACACACACACACTTGAAAGATGGTCTCCCTACTCACTCCACCGCCCCACTTCCTCTTTTATTTCATGACCGTTACACCAAGCACCTCGTATCTCCCTACATCTAGAAGCAGTGATATTCTGAACGCGATGTGGGAGCGCTAGCGCCGTATGCTAACCGCTACTTTCCACGCGTGATCTTTTGACCGTGCACCTGCTCATCATCGCGTTATCTCAGTAGCCGTTGTTATGCTGCACCGTATGTGGAGGATACAGGATGCCTGGAGTTGATTCAGGCTACGGCGCAGCATGCTAAAGAATGTCACTTGGTTGCTATGGCGACGGCGAGCGCTGCGTCCGGAGGATGGAGGGTTTGTTGTTGCTGCTGTGGAACAGATGGAGGCACAAACATCAGCACACCCCCACCTGATCCATGACAGAGTAGAATTGGATGGAGTAGAAATAAGGGAGGAGGAATGAAGTAGAATGGAGATAGAAATAATAATAATAATAAAACTATCATCAAGCAACAAACTTCCTTTTTTGGTCGAATCACAATCAATTTCTTTCCCCAACTCTTCATTTTCCCCTCCAAATAAACATTACTTTCTTTCCGCTTCTCTCTCTCTCTCTCTCTCTCGCTCTCTCTCGCTCTCTCGCTCTCTCGCTCTCTCTCTCTCTCTCTGTCTCTCTCTCTCCCTCCGTCCACCAGCGGAGATAGGTGACTATGATGAGACCCAGAGCTGGCAGCATCTCCTTCACAATAAGTACCTGCCTGACCAGGACGCCCTCAGGGACAAGATCACTGATTGCCACCGCAAGCATGTGTGAGTTATGACGCGCACGCACACACACACACACACACACACACACACACACGCATTTACCGGGAAATCTTGGGTCAACATCACCCAGTCATTAAAAACAATACTGATCCACTTCTTATCTTGACTGGAGATCCGTTTGTTGGTAGCGATGGTTTTACACACACACACACACACACACACACACACACACACACACACACACACACACACACACACACACAAACAAACATTACACCCAGCCCATAAGTCTCTGCTCCACAGAGATGTTTATCTTCGTCCACAACGACTCGCATGTGCAAACACACACACACACAAATCTAATCGGTCTCCCACAGAGGTGGCTATCTACAAACAAGCCGCTCGGGCACGCCCCTATGCCTCAGGGACCACACACACACACACACACACACACACACACACACACACCCCTTTTCTCATTGCTATTACAGACACTCTTTCACCACACTAGAAATATGACAAATACATTTCCTCATTTTTGTTTTTGTGCTACTGTGATTTGTGATACTAAATCCTCTGAAACCTCCGTAACCACAGATGAAGGCTGAAAACCAAACTGTTGTCTTGTTGATCATTTATCTTGGTGTGTGTGTATTTATGCTTTGAGGCAGCCCTGCACTCCTCCATCCAACCTCTCCCTCCCTCCCTTCATCCCTCCCACCAACACAGGAAGGAAGTGGCTAATCCAGCAGCCTATACAGGAAACAGGAAGTTATTTTCAGATTTGTGAGGAAACAAAATCTTTTTTTTGCAGCCAGTTTCTTTCAACCACCGCGGGCACTGCCCTCTGATCCTGTGGTATATGTTTACGTCGTAGATGTTTTGTTGTTTCCACATTTATGGTCCATTAATATGAAGATACAGCTGGAATGGGTCACATCTAAACTGGTATGTTACTGTCGGTATGAGCAAACACTGAACGATCCCCACATGATTACGGACAGGTCACTTCCATGAATGTTGACGTGTTCAGCACAGTGTGGCAAAGAATGATCACTTAGTTGCTATGGTAACAGTCCCCTGGTGCCCACCTATGGCTGGTATGAGCGTTTATTGTTGTTGCTGAACAGATGGAAGTGCAACCATCAGCACTCGCCACCTCAGTTAGAAAGACTGAACCAGAACAGAGACTGAAATAAGAGTACTGACACATAGAATAGAGTGATGGAATATGGTAGGAATAGAATAAACACAACAATATTGTTCATTTTGTAGTTATATATTTGTTATCTACAAACTTTAAATTGAATTGGGTCAATGGTTGACTTGATTTATTCCTCCTTGGATATCGGTTTGAATACAATTTGACATAATAATTGAAATGCTTTGTTTTCCGTGTTTCTGCTTCAAAAGTAATTGTACGTTTGGCTGCTGATTGATTGATTGATTGATTGATTACTCCCCCTCTCCTTCACAGAGGACAGACACCAGCAGAGTCAGACTACCAGCTGCTGGAAATCGCTCGGCGGTTGGAGATGTACGGCGTTCGCCTGCATCCGGCCAAGGACCGCGAGGGCACCAAGCTCAGCCTGGCCGTGGCGCACACCGGGGTGCTGGTGTTCCAGGTAAAACCCTTTTTAAAGACCTGGTTCCTGAGGTGATCCTGTAAATGTTCTTAAAGTTCCTTCTGGAAAAGGGGGATACATATTTCTAGCAGTGGTTCTGATTCCATGTCTGTTCCTGTTTGGGCCAGATTCATAGTGCAGGTTGTATTTGGGTATTTACTACCATAAAAGTGCTAATTTCTGGAATGAAAATAGATTTTATTGTTTTTTTCCCATTTACTCCACTAATGGTTGCAGGTTTTCCTGCTGTGGTTTGCCACCACTGCTGAGTGAATACAGAAACAAAAACTGAGACAAGGTCACAAGACAGCCATTTAACTGTGTTTTCAAGTTTATATTTAGTTTGTACAGCTTGGCTTAAGTCAGCATTGCATTACACTGCATTGCATGGTTTTAATGAAGTGCATGCCTGACATGTTCTGGTTGTGTTTAAGTTATGTTCGCTATATTCTACTGTCCAAAGAAAATGCAGCCTGTGATGACCCGATTTGACCCCAATTAGGACCTGTCTTACACTAATTATTTGCCATCATTTTTTCTCAGTTCTTGAAGATTTCACTGTTATGACAACTTAATCAGTTCAGGAGATTTATTGATGAGCCTCCACCCAAACGTGGCAACCTTGCAGTGAGGGAAGAAGAATGTGCTGATGCTTTAATTGTTTAGTTAGTGAGTTATTGAGTAAGAGACGGCAGAAATTGCAAGTAAATGTGTCCATTAATCAAATAATACACATTGCAGGGCCTGTATGCTATATTATTAGTATTCTAGTATGCTTGGAAGTACTCTTGGATTGAAAATACCATCAGCTGAGGTGACTAGGAGAAAGAGGGCAGATGCCAAATTGAAACAGCATAAAGATTTCCCATCTGAAGTCTGTTTTCTCTGTCCAATTCCCCTTGTAAGAAGATAAAGCTGAATGATTCATGAACGCTAACCAGCCTCTGTGTTCCCGTCCATGCAGGGGTACACAAAGATCAATGCCTTCAACTGGTCCAAGATTCGCAAGCTCAGCTTCAAACGCAAGAGATTCCTCATCAAGCTGAGAGCAGATTCGGCGGTGAGTCCATATGAAGCTTCATGTGGTTCATCTCAGGGCATCAAGTGTCTTGTGTTTTAACATTCAGTCATTCTTTCCTTCTTTCTTCTTTCAATCATTCATTTATACAAACTATTGTCTTCCTTCCATATCCTTCCTTCTGTTTTTCCTTCCTTCTGCCCTTCCTTCTATCCGTCCTTCCCATTTCTACAGTCTATGGTTCTTCCCCCTATCCTGACTTCATTCCTTCCATCTTTCCATCTGTCCTCCCTCCCTTCCACCCATCTATCACCACTCTAACTACACACCCATCCTCATCAATCTATACTCATGTTGCCCGTCTCTGCGTCTTCCAGCAGAATGCCCACCACGACACGTTGGAGTTTGCCATGGCCAGCAGGGACTGCTGTAAGATCTTCTGGAAGATCTGCGTGGAGTACCATGCGTTCTTCAGGCTCTTCGAGGAGCCCAAGCCCAAACCCAAGCCCGTCCTCTTCACCAGGGGCTCCTCATTCAGGTTCAGGTAAAAGCCACGGGGACTGAGTAGCAGAAGAAAGGAGGCGAGAGCAAAGGGAATGGAAGGAATGGAAAAGGAAAGGAAATGGAAGAAGGAGAGGAAGCTGTAGGACTTCTTTTCTACTGTAATGTGCTTTTGTGTTTCATTCGCTTTTTCATGCTTTTCTCTCCTTGTGTCCTTGTGTCCTTTGCCTGCAGTGGTCGAACCCAGAAGCAGATCATCGATTATGTGAAAGACTCGGAGTTAAAGAAGGTTCCCTTTGAAAGGTGAAGCCTCCTCCTTTGATTGGGTTTTTTGAATGTCAAGTTCTCTCATCCCCAGTTTGGCTTGAGGCAAAGAAGTACACGTCAATTCAAACAATAGTTGTGACTAGATAGATAAAAGGTATTGATTTTTTTTTTTGTATATCACAGTATGAGCTCAATGACAATGGAAAGGTCAACGCTTTGAAAAACTGGTTAAATTCAAACAGAAACAAACCTACTGCAAACACTTTGTCCCTCATTGGTCAGACAGCGCAATCAAAATGTCTTAATATCTATAATAATATAAAGTCTTAATATTTCGAATTTCTATGACTTAACGTAAATGTGTTTCCCAGGATGAGATACAGAAATTCAATGAACAGTAGCTGGAACATTTTAAGGTTTACGTGACTAGCTATAGCCGAGTTTCAAGTGAAGTTTATTTGCATGGCCTTTAATCACAACGCCCACATTAGGAAACAATAAATGAAACCTTAGGCTCAGTGAGAATGAGGAACAACCTCAGTGTGAATCCTGATGTACTGATCATAGGGGTGGGCGACATGACTTTTATTCAAACGATTCGATATTTCAAACTTTTACCTCGTTTTTGATTAATTCGTTTTATTTTGAAATTGACCGGATGCTCTGTGCCGTTCCTGTGTCTGACTTCCTCTCCGGCTTGACACATTCGCTCGCGGCTCGCAAAAAACGAACGGTCCTGTCTGAACGCGGCGTTACTGGACGGGGCGGAGGGACGTGACTGAATACCACATAGTATTTTTTAAGGGGACAGTTCATGAACACAGTATTGGGGAAAGTATTTGTCCCATTCATTCGCGGGATGTTACGACTGGTTGCTTTGCTAACTGGCGCTTCTAGACGTTCCTCGTTCTTGTAGCCTAAATAACAATCGAATTTGCCACGATTACATCATTAAAATGACGATTACGAGTATAAACACGATTATCGCCCACCCCCGAATTGATCACACACATTGACCATCGGTGTGTCACATCTCTTCTCTTCAGGAAGCACAGTAAGATACTGTCCAGCAGCAGCATGTCCCCTCAGTCTTCTTCCTTCCACTCGCAAGTGCCAAAAGAGGTAACACGCATGCGCATCAACACCAACACACACACCAATACTGCTCTTAATATAAATGTGTGTATGAACGTTTTAACCATATTCTGACTCACCCACGTCTCATAGTTCACGACAGTCTTTTACTTGACCTCTGTCTTGTCTCTCTTTATCGTGTTGGGTGTTGCTGTAAATACTTAATAGCGTTTAAACGTTTGTATTTGTTTTGTCTTCTGCTTCTGATTCTCCCCCCTCCCTCCTCCCTCCCTCCCTCTCTCACCCACAGAGTGCCACGTCTGTCCCGTTAGCGGACCAGCCCGACTCAGCCCGACCGGGCAGTAGAGCCGCTGACTTCAACGGTCCCGACGAGCCGCAGATCGCCACGTCCGCCACCAACGGCTTCCACGATGCGCTGGCGGCGCCGGGCTCCTCGGAGCCGACCCGGTCCCGGCAGAACCACCACCACCACCTCCACCACCAACACCACCACCACGGCACCGGATCGGCGCCGGACCAGCATCTCCTCAACCCAGGTCCAGCCTGCAGGGCAAACAAAGGCAGCAGCTCCTCCATTCCTTACATAGACTGCAGCGACATAGACAGTGAATATGACGTGACTAAGAGCAGTAGGGCCGCCAGGGGCCACGGCAACGCAAATGACAGCAACGAGGATGAGCGTGGGAGTAGTGGTGGTGGTGTCGGTAGCCGTGGCGGGGTAGCCGGGGGTTTGTTTGGGGTGGTAAACGGGGTCTGCCATCCCAACCCCCATGGGTTAATGCAGCAGCAGCAGCATCAGCAGCAGCAGGGTATACTGGGTAACAGGAACAGGTTGGAGAGCGTGTTTAGTGCGAGCCACGAGCTAACCGACGATGAGATTTTGTCGAACGGCGGCTCTTTTCGCGGCCGCCTCCCGCTCCACAGCACGCTGCTGGACGAAATCTTTCAGGGCCGAGACAAGCGAGGGGTGGGGGCGGGGCGTCCGCTGGGCACGGGGACGCGTAGCCAGTGCTCCAGCCCGGTGATCGGCGGTTTCCACCAGCGGACGAACTCGCTGAGTCACGCCGCCGAGGCGCCGGACGGTCGCGGTCAGCCGCGCTGGGACGACGGCGGGCACTATTTCAGCAAGCGTCCCGGCGGCGGCGGGGTCGCCGTAGAGACCCCCGCCGTCCCCGCGCCGCCAACCCACTACGGCAGCTACTCCCCCATCGCCGCGAACCGCGCCCCGGCACGCCCGGCCAAACCGCACAACAACCGCAACAACAACGACGACGACATGCGGAACCGCTCCGACACCGACCCGTTCATCCTCAGCCGGCTGACGTCCACGCCGGTCGGGCGCCGCGACGCCCTTCGCTCCGGGTGGCGGGCGACCCCCTGCGCCGGGTCCCCTTCTTCCGCCCCGGCGGAGCGGAGAACGGCGGTAACTAACGGCAACCACCACCGCGCGGTTCCGGGGCGGCCCAACGCGGCGCAGCGGCTGTACGGGCGGCGCGGGAAGCCCAGCGGCGTCCCGGCGCGTAACGGCTGCGATAATAACAACCGGCCGGTCCAAATGATCGACGGGTCGACGAGCAGCGGCACCGACACCAGCGACACCGAGTCGGACACCGGCAGCAGCGGCGGCGCGTACAGCCAGCCGTTGATGTACGGCAACCCCGCCGCCGTCAGCTCCCTGAATTCGGTCCACTCGGTCAACGGCGTGAACTCCTCCCCGCTGCCCCAGAGCAAGTTCTCCTTCGGGAGCCTGCAGCTGGAGGAGGGGGAGGATGGGGAAGGGGAGGAAGGGGAGGAGGAAGGGGAGGAGGGGTGCTACCGCTTCACTGAGGAAGATATAGGCGGGCGTATTTTCAGCTGTTGAGGGAGAAGGGCGGTTGCAGGTTGTTACGACGCATCACGAACGCGTTATAACACCAGAATATGATCTGTTACAGAAAAATGATGATTTTGACTTGTTGGAGAAGAGTTGGAAAATTTGATTTGAAGGAAATAAAACAAATGAATAAATAAAAAAAAGTGGATTGTAAGATGGCAGATTTTAGTCCTGCTCGTCTCAGTGGGGATTTGATAGCAGCTTTTTCTGGGGAGTGGACACACTGGCTCCGGGGCTTCCTTTCATCGAGGCGTACTCTTAGGTGAATTAGTTCGTCCATGCCCCAAAGGCCCTTTTGAGTCTTCAAACCCCACAATCTCCTCACTTTGTATACGACTTTCTACAGCCCTGTCGGCCCCCTGCTGACTCCAGTCTAACCTCATGTATTTGTAGAAAGGTTGGTTGGGCTATTTGTCAAAGAGAGACTCCATTATGTTTGAGGGCCCAATATGGGAATCCTGTGTAAAAAAAAGGTGTAGAGTCGGTGTAGGTGTTTTAAGGACAACCTGTCTTGCAATGTGCCATAATTTATAAACTGTATATTGAGTGTAGATGAAGGTGTAGATGAGTCATTTAGATTATGTGGATAAGTTGAGAGGTTTTAAAGGGCATTTTGAATTGTAGTTGGTTGTTTTTATGGTGGAGTGACTTGTTAGCGTTTAAGGAAAGTTGAGGTTGCTGGTGATTTGCGGTTTGTAAAACGGGGATGTGAGAAAGCGGCTTTGACGCTTGACACGTTGGAAGCAAGAGAGACATATTGATAAGTTGATTTCGTGTGACGTTGAGCGTGAAACGTGTTGCTCGACACGCTGTTCTGAAAGCTGTCGCCGGCCGGGTGCAAGGCCTTCCCGTTTCATTGCGCCCAAATAGGACCGTATGTGTGGTGAAGACGTGTCCCAGCCTGTAGTTTCTTCATGTAGCGTTTAGTCTGAATCAAACATTTGTAATTATTTGTCTGTTGTCTTGTGCAATAGAAAGGGACTTTATTGAGGGATGTCATTTTAGAGGTTTAAAGAGGAACTACTTAATGTATGTGATTCCTACAGTCTAGAGAGAGAGTTGTTTATGGACTGTACTAGACCATTGGAATAACATGGATTATTGAATTGAGTGGTATTCCCCTTTAATTATATTTTAGATTGTACTTGTACACCGAATAGAACAATGTGTTTTTAATGTGGAAAGCTATTTGGATGTGTTGCGTCGGAGGAGGGATAGTATATTTAGCGACTGGCCGATCTGCCTTCTCCTTCAGTTCCACAACGAGGCCGAATGCTGATGTCTGTTTTTCTTCTCAGCACTTTTTTTTCACACTTTCGTTCAATTTCTTGTCTCGTCTGGGCAACCGGCGCTGTAACTTTGTGATAGAGACTTTTTGTGGTGATTCTGTTTTGTACGAAGCGCTAAGTTTAAAAAAAAAAAAAAAAAGCACCGTGTCTCGAGAAATAGAATAGATTTGAATCAGTGAAAATATTAGGAAGTGAAGAAGAAGTTCTAACCGTATATCTTTATTTTTAATAATATCTCATGATACCTGAAGCTCCACTTCATCTTCTGACGATACATCGTTCGTGCTGATGTTAAAGTTGGCGAGAGTAGTTGGTCTTCTGTAGTTGGTTCTCTCTCTCTCTCTCTGTCCATTTCTTTCACGGTTTCACACACAACACAATAAGATATAATCCAAAATGTCAGCCATCCTCCTTTTACCCCTGCGACCATCCTGCTAGCTGGCTGCTTTGCTTGGCTTGACCTCTGGCATGCACTACCGACCACACAAAAAAAGATAAGTCCTTGTTATCTTTGACTTCCCTTGGATGCTGCTTTTCCTGGTCTGTTCTGACGCTGGTTATTGAAAGTTTGCTGTCATTTGCTGGCTGTCACTGCAATGCTCATACTCAGCAGGAGGTTTTAGGGCAGTACAATACTTCACTGGGGGGGGGAACTGCTAATTTGCTAACTGCTTACTAGTTGTTTAGCATTAGGATTATATATTCCTTTCACCATGCTGACTTTGGATCAGCTTTAGAGCTTCTGAATACTACTTTCTCAGTGTTTGTGTACAAAAACGTTGTTCTAACTCGTGCAGGATTAGCATCAATTTAAGGAGACGTCGTTATCCCTTGGGGGTGGATGCGTGCTGCGAGATTTCTAATGCATATCCTTAAGTTACCTCCTCAGACAGATGTCCTTGAGTAGAATACCGCGAGAAAACCCACGCTGATGTTGGAGTTTCAATCAGATTTTCTAGATTCTCATCAGCATCTTCCTGAAAACGAACCTGACTCTTTTGCCGCTACCATTTCTCGCGTCCATGCTTTTGTAAATGCTCTGTTTTTCCAGCATGTTATCTCAGAGGGGGGGGGGGGGGAAATGCACCTCACAATGTTTCCCCACAGTTTCCTTTTTCTTTCCTTCTGGATGCATGTTAACCTGGCAAGCGAAATCCCTGCTTCTCTGTCATACATGGCTGACCGCTCGCTGTCACTTCACTGTCTTTTTTGTAAACGGGCTCAAAATGGTTCCACATGTTTGAAGAGCGACGAGGTGCACCCACAAGGCAAACGGTGCAAGATGTGATTTTTTTTTTTTTTTTTTTTTTCAGGTGTCTGTAGGGTTTCACTTTTTCCAGACTCATTTGAAATAGGAAATTACAGTTTTGCCTCCCTGTTTTTTGTTCCTCATGACACCTCGCGTTCTTCAAATGTGCAGAAACCATTTGCTTTTCGCCCCCCCAGGTTTGCTTACTGTGCACAAGGGACAAAACAGGGCTGATTCAACTCCAGTGCTTTTTTTTTGGGTGGTGTTAAGTTAAGTTAAGTTAAGTTTGGGGCAAAATGTAAGTGTAAAGAAAACAGAAAGGTATTAACGGGAGGTCTGGTGTTTTTGTAAAGGGTGAAAGTCTGAGTATTGTCAGAAGTTGGACGCGCACACACACACACACACACACACACACACACATAAACACACACACACGCCTATTGGAGTTGAGTCCACCCTGTGTTCCCTTTCCACTGCCTGTCACCAATGTAGCACTTGGAGCGAGTCACTCTCTCATTGAGGCTTTTATTTTGGTAATTTTACTGCTGTACATACGAGAATGATAGATTGTGATTTTTGTATTAATACTGTCAGACAGATTTGTTAGATTTATTTGAGCATCATAACTGAATGTAGGTTTGAACTGTGACATGCAAGCTGTGATCGTATTGGACTGCCAACGCGGTGTGAGTTGGCGCGACCGCATCACATCTGTGCTTCTCTCTCTGTTGACGCAACAAACTGGGTACCGACAGATCGTCTTCCGTTTTTAAAGGAAGAAACCGACATTTTTGGCAAGTGATGGATGAAATTCTGTGATTTTTTTTTTTTTTTTGAAGATTGGTAGCAGTTTCACCTCGTTGCATCCAGTCATCATCAAATCATAAAACCCTCTCACAGGGAGGTGAAGCTGTTGTCAGTCTTCTCATCACACAAGTTGATTTAAGAGGTTATCTACAAACGAAAGGTTCTGCATTGAAATAATCTTTTAACAACATGACCTAAACACTCACTGCTTTCCCTTCTTGTAACACCTGTCCTTATTTTTTATTGCAAAACACCTACTGGATTTTATTCTCTTCTTTCACCTTCTTCACCTTCTCCTCTCTTTTTAACACTGTAACTGATTGTGTGCACTATAGTGTCAATAAAAAAACGACCCCGTATGCTCGAAGAAAAGGGACTCCCGAATTTTCTGTAGAGAGAAAACCCCTGTCGTATGTAGACGTCCACCCACCCCTTGCCGCCGCCGCCGCCGCCGCCCATCCCCATCACCCACCACACACACACACACACACACACACACACACACACACACACACACACACACACACACACACACACACACACACACACACACACACTCTCTACGACAGTCAACCTAGATGCTTGTGACCCCTCCCCTACCTGTGTCTTGTGTTGTGGTAGATCGTAGAGTAGGTAGATGTTCGTGTCGTTTAGTGTTGTGTTTCCTCCTTCAGTATCTTAGCTGGTTGTTTCTGTCTGTTGTTTTTGTTGTAGTATTTTTTTAGTTTTTTTTTTCTTCTGTATGGTGGTGAGTTGTTGTTTTTTTAGCACCCGTCACAGATCCGCACTCAGTGGTTGCCATGGTTTTACCCATGATCCAGTGTGGTGTCTAAACCCACCAATCAGTGGACTCTTTGGAAACTTTGCAGCTGGGCAAGTATACAGTCACATCAGTAGTACAATGTAGTTGCCTTTGTAGTGACTAGACGTAGTGAAAAAAAAGTAGGTGGATTTCTTTAGTCTTCTGTCCTGATGATCATATTTTCCCCCCATAAATGATTTAGCAAGTAGTTGCGGATCTAATCTGTTTCGGGGGGGTCTTGAACCTTCTGAGCTGAGGACCCACATGGAGTAAAGTTAGTCTCACCGTGGGGTCCAAGGTCCAGTAAAACACACGAGCATTCATGTCGTGTGAGGACCTACCAAAACACGCCTTGACAAAATGATCATCGTCTGAACTTGAAATTCACTGCCCTACCGGTTCATCGTAGCGGTCCCTTCCTTCCTTTCCCTTCCTTGCTCAGAAGGGTGACTGTAGATGCTCCAACGGGAAGATCCAAAATGTCATCAAAATGTTGTAAGAATTCAAGGAAGATGAACGCGAGATGGCAGTGAATTTCAAGAAAGTCATTGAAATGTTTTTTATAGAAATGGAATCCACTTGTGACATTTCCTCTCCTACCATCTTCTTCTCTCACTATCCCCTTCCCCTCTCTCTCTCTCTATATCTGCTCTCCATCCCGCAGGAAGTCCCGGTTCTGCCGACTCTCCGTTGGCGAGCGCCCACCTGCTGGTTAACGGCACCGGCTTCTTTAACGAGCAGCAGCAGGCGGCGGCCGGCACCGTCCCGGGTACCGATCACAGCCCCGACGGGCGGCAGCCATCGCCCCTCACCAGCCCTCTGCTCACTGAGGCTGGCTATGTCCGCACAGATGACGAAGACGAGGCAAGGAGGAAGGTGGGCATACGGACAGGGAGAGGGGTGGATGGGAAATTAGATTTGGCGGAGCCCGAGTACACAGGTCGTCGATACAGTATGCCTTAAATTCAGGTTTAGAAGTCTTAAAGATGTTGCAGATATTGCCGACTTTTTAAAGAGAAACTCTGAAAACGTTAGCTCTGTTTGCACTGGAAGAACAGCGCCCTCTTCCTGTTTTGTGCTGTAAAGCAATAACCCCTTTTGTGCTGTAAACCAATCCAGATTTCCTGCAAAAGTCTGACCCTGGTGGTACACAATATAAAAGGCAGGTTAGAGGCTGCCAACGTTTCTCTGCAATGTCCTCGTTTGTTTCCAGTGATTATCAGGATTGATGTTATAATGACTTACTGAGTTACTTTCATTTGTAACATTTGTAAAAGTGGTTATTGCTATCGCTACACTTTATAACTTATACTTTTGTACTTTTATAACTTTATAATTTATAACTTTGTACTTATAACTTTGTACTTTATAACTTTGTACTTTTTCTATTATATTTTGTACTTTTTCTATTATATCTCTTGTGTTTTTTAAATGATGTCTGTTAATATTTGTCCTTAGCATTAGCGTAAGGTGTCGGAGAGACATAAGACTTTCATTGGCAACTTTTGCTTTCTTGTGAATGTTGTGCATATGACAATAAAAAAACCTTGAACCTTATACATTAATAATTTAAACACCTCCACCTGTCTAGAGGGTTCCTGCAGATAAAACTGAGGGATGGATGGAAAGATTATGATGATGATGAGTAAATGGATGGATGAACCTCTCCTTTCTCCGTGTGTCTAGAAGTATCCTACAGACAAGGCCTACTTCATAGCCAAGGAGCTCTTGACCACAGAGCGGACCTACCTCAAAGACCTGCAAGTCATCACCGTGGTAAGGATAATTGTATGTGTGTGTGTGTGTGTGTGTGTGTGTGTGTGTGTGTGTGTGTGTGTGTGTGTGTGTGTGTGTGTCTGTCTACACACACCTATCTATCTGTGTCCAGCCTTGTCCATTGGTCCAGTCCCTGCTGAGTGTGAGGCCATTCTCAACCAGCTGAGAGCTTTGAAGAGCTCATCTGTGTTAAGGCCAGTAGCTAGCCTGGCCAAGAGTAAACACACTCCCTGTGTATACAGTCCTGCATGACACACAGACAAAAGGCCCAGGATAATGAGCAGGAGTTGTTGCTGATTTCAGCTTCATTCATCTTGACTCATAACTTCAGATTAAGGTTCTACGTCGGAGGCGGTTCAGTGTATGACCGTTTCTTTTGCGTGAGACGAATGAAAACACAGTTTCCTGGCGATTCTTCCTCATTTAATGTAAAGTAGATCACAGGTCGAAACAATATCCCAAATAATGTTGTATTGTATTTAACAAGATTGCAAATTAGCAGACCCGCTGAGCTCTTGATAATTACCGTCCTGTTTTGAAGCAGTAAACTGCCTTTTTAAGCCTTTAAAGCAGCTAGCGCTTAAATATCCTGTTTGTTCTGAGCGACTAAACAGCCGTCCCGCTGATGAGCTCCCGGCGGGTTTACGCCGAACTGCTGCCATCAACACCGAAGCAACGTTTACCGCGCTTTCATTAAAAAACGTCTACACCCCCGGGGGTCAGTCGTGAGTAGGGAGGCTGTCTGGGTGGACTCGGGTTCAAGCCCGCCTCACGGCAAACATCCATCCTGCCAAAAACGCTCTCCAGCAAGACCACCATCCTGACCTCTGACCTCTCTCTGGAGGAGGGAAAGCCAACAGAGAATTTCCCTACAGGGATCAGTAGAGTCGTGCAGCTTTTCTCTTCCTTGCTCATACCAGTGTCTTCACCCTCTCGTCTCTTTTCTCTCTCTTTCTCTCTCAGCTGTTTTTTTTCAAAGAGTAGTTTCCATCCTCTTTGATGTGGGAGGAAGGCGTGCGTTGGCACTTTTTTAAAAACCTCTTAAATATTTTCTCTGGCTGGTGTCTCTGAGGCCTGAGGTCCCACACCCTTTTCTCCCCCCCCCCCCACAATCCCCCACAATCCTCCGTGAACCAGCTGGACTGCCACACTAGCTGTTTGTCTCCTCAGTGTCGGGTGTTGAAGTGCGGTCCCTTGGGGCCACAAGCATCAAGTGTGTGTGTGTGTGTGTGTTTGTTTGCATGCGTGCACGAGTGTGTGTGTGTGTGTGTGTGTTTCTGCGGGTGTGCTAGCTAATTGTTATCTTTGGTGCAAACAAATGGCTTTTAAGTTGAAATGAATCCTTTTCCTCCCCCCACCACCACTCCCTCACCTCCTGCTAAGGAGTCGGTCGGTGTTTGTGCTGTGACTGCTCACAGGCTCGTGCACGTCCTCATGTTCACGTGCCTTTTTACAAGTTTCTCTCTTTGGGGATTAGTGTTGTTTTATTAGGAACGATCACGATCTGAATTGAATCACTATATCCCAAGAAATATGTCAGAAATGTGGAAGATCTTATTTGTGATGTTTTAATTTGTTGATCAAGTAGCAGAACTCGACCTGGACCCTATTTGACCACGTTTTCCCATCATAAGGATCAATCAATTCCTTCACTGAAGATCTACTGACGATTTGCCTGGGTGCTCGGCTCTTGAATACAGTCCTATTGAGCCAATGGACACACACAGCAAGTCTTTTTCAACACGTTGACCGCTCACTCTGTAAAAAGATGTGTAAATGAAAATAAAATGACATCTTTCTTGTAGAGTTTTGATTCGCCCCTGTTTTAAAGTGGTGCAAATTAAAGAGTTAAAGTTGTCAGGTCGTGGTTAAACTGCAAATTCAATATATCCTGAGCGTCTATATGTTGAAAAGACTTTTGGGGTCCATTTTTTTTCACCCGTTGGCCTGTTAGGACTGTATTAGAGAGCCGCACCCAGACAAGACAGACAATGGAAAGCAAGTAGGCTGAAAACTGCACGAGTCCTGCTTCAAGTTAACCAAGTCAAGGTGGCACTTTCAAGTTTCTGTATGTTACACATGACCATTTCTCTAACAGCTGTATGCGTGTGTGTATTTGTTGTGCGTATCCCAGTCCTTCCAGAGTATCCTGGGGAAAGACGAGGCCTTGCCAGACTCCGTTAGGAACCTGATCGCTGCCAACTACGATCCGGTCTACAAGTTCCACCAGGGCTTCCTCAAAGAGGTGGAGCAGAGACTGGCGCAATGGTCAGTTTCTGTCCAGTCACGTTCAGAAAACTGAAATGCCACGTTTCCCACGGGACCAGAAATCATCTTAGACATGGGCATCTGTACAACGGCACATAACACAGACTTTTACATTTGAAATATCATCACATAATTGCATAAAAAACACTAAAGAAACAATGAAAAAAAGACAAAAACATGTGCAAACATTACAAGAGTTGATTAAAAGTTCATGTCTGTTTGTGTATGTGTGTGTGCGCACCTGTGTGAGCATACCGTGTGTATGTTTGTGCTAAGCAAAGTGTGTGTGTGTGTGTGTGTGTGGTCTGTGTTGATAGACGTCACCCCATATAGGACGTGTCTGTGTGTCTGCATCAGTCAGTTGCTGCATCACCGCCGTCTGTCATCACAGTTTATTCGGGCTCTGTCATCTTCTTAGCACCCGGCGCTCCCGTCCGTTACCTTCACAAGTCACAACACCAAGGTTGCAGCGTCAAATTGGCCTTGTTGAAAAGTGTGTGTGTGTGTGTGTGTGTGTGTGTGTGTGTGTGAAGTGTGGATAGCTTGGAAGCGGTCCAGCTTGCAGAGCTCCATCAAAGCTTTTCTCACAGTTTTGGGAAATGCCCTCATCCTGTTTGAGAGATGGGGTGTGTGGAAGGAAAGAGGAAAAAAAAAAAATCACCTTTTATGTTAAAACTTGCTTAAAAATTTAAAAAGAGTATCAGCATTTTCATTACACATTACAGCAAACTTTCTTTATCAACAAAAAAACGTCTTTGCTTCAAGCGAGTGTAAAAACTTTGTGATATTGACGAAATGTTATTGAACAAATACAGCGTGGTTGACATCAGCAACATGATGAGATCGCTGAACCAATGATTAAAACAACTAACAATAAAACAAACACCCTATGAATGATACTACCCCACTATATAAACTACGTACCTTTCACCCAGTTGAAATGAACGGATACAGCATCATTGGTGTGTCTGTATTCATTCATCTAGTTGAATGTGTAGATTTGTGTGAGCTTCACCATCATACTAGTCTAAAATGACTTTAGTAAACAAATCAAATTCATGTCCATGTGAATCTTTACTGAAACATAACTCCCCTTACTACCTCCCCCCTTTCTTGCAGTCACAACAGCCCTAGTTTGACGCCGTACGGGATCCATGTTCACGCGCAAAGTCCTCCTTTTCTCCCGTGGGAATCTTATCTCTTCCTTATTGTGGCTGACACACACACACACACACACACACGTGCACGCTATCTCACACACACACAGGCAGCGGAGGTATAAACCTTATTTCTGGAGCGCGTCCAGGGACTGACGGGTAAAATGAATGGGATTGTGGGACTAGAGGGGAATATTTTCCATCGTCGAGTCCGGCTCTGGCCTGACACCTGCTGGTGAAAACACATTACTGCATGCTAAGGCATATAATGTTCTATATCTCTCTCTCTCTCTCTCTCTCAGGGAGGGTCGTTCCAATGCCCATATCAAGGGAGACTATCAGCGGATTGGCGACGTTCTCCTGAAGAACCTCCAGGGTCTGAAGGTACATGAAGCCCCTCATCGCCTTCATAGGGTTTACTATGCCACATATATAGTAATTAGCAGTGCACATAAGGTGACATAACATGCAAACCCAAAGCACTAGAGTAGTCTTTACTTACTCTACCCCTTTAAATGCAACAGTAATAGTAGGAAAAACGCAAAAACATGAATTCTCTTGTTCCTCCCTTTAATCTCTCTCTCTCTCACTCTCTCTCCCCCATATCTGCAGCAGTTGACGGTGAACCTCCAGAAGCACTCTGAATGCCTGGTGGAACTGGAGCGGGCCTGCAGGTGGGCACATCACGCAGACACAACTATTTGAGTCCAAAGGTCACTGGCAGCCACTTGGCATTCAGCACACGTCCTCGGTCTGCCTCGGCCTAGTTTCCATAAGCAGCGGAGGAAGTTTTATTGCCACTTGCTCGCCTGCCTGCGGCCCTCACCAGCCAAACTGTGAATGGAGGCTAATGAAAAGGCTGACATTATTATTATTATTATTATTATGAGACCCTTGTGAACAAAATACTGACATTTTTATATTATATTATCTTATTTTTGTACATATTGAGTAATCCTGACTGCAAAAAAAAGTATGTAGACTGAGCTTATTACAGTGAGGTGGGCTGGACACCATGTTGAGTGCATTATCTGGGCCTTTGCAGTGGTCAGGATAGAAGACTATGAAAGCTAGCTGTTGAATAAAACGAAAAATAAATAAAAACATGAAATAAAATGATTTTATATCCAAAAGCAGTTAGTAGTTATAATAGTTGACGACAAAAAATACTGAAAAAAAAGTACTTAAAAGCGATCCAAACCCGAATTTAGTTGAACTGCCACCACGCTGCTGCAGTTCCATGTGAAACGGATCGTAGCTTCTCACCTGGATTCACCTGCTGAGTGTATTTCACGGTGAGCTGATGAAGGGCCTCCGTCTCTCCGCCCCCAGGGCCAGCCGTCGGTTGGAGGCTCTGTGCCGGGACTTTGAGCAGCAGAAGGCCTGCTACCTGCCCTTCAACATCTTCCTCCTCAGGCCCCTCCACCGCCTGCTGCACTACAAGCTCATCCTGGAGAGGCTCTGCAAGCACTACCCGCCCACCCACGACGACTTCAGGGACTCCAGAGGTTTGTGTGTGTGTGTGTGTGTGGTGTGTTTGTCGTTTTTTTTGCTTGCTCTGAATCCTCCCATTTCTTCCTCACACCCCTCTTCTTCCCTCGCCTCATCCTCTCCTCTCTTTGTCACTCATCCATGTCCATACACATTTTTGTACACCGGATTACAGCTTCTAGATTAGATGCCAAGAGATAGACCTGCTCCTTTTTATGGTATCTTCCTCTTCCTCCCCCCTCCCCTCAGCGGCCCTGGCGGACATCTCCGAGATGGTGCTGCAGCTCCAAGGCACCATGATGAAGATGGAGAACTTCCAGAAGCTCCTGGAGCTGAAGAAAGATCTGACGGGCATCGACAACCTGGCCATCGCAGGGAGGGTGAGAGAGAGAGAGAGAGAAAGCGAGAGAAGATCATGCCCTTCCAGATGTGCTTGTGTTTTGCCTGCATCTCATGTGTAGATCTTGATCGTCTCTCTGGTGTTTCTGACAGGAGTTCATCAGGCTCGGGTGCCTCAGCAAGCTCTCAGGGAAAGGCCTTCAGCAGAGGATGTTCTTCCTGGTATGACATCACAACTTTTCTCTCCCAAGATGCTTCAAAAAATGTCTCTAAAATTGTGCATGACGTAAAACACAACTTCCTTCTTTCCCCTCCACCCGTCCTTCTCTCCTTCCCTTCCTTCCTTGCCTCCTCCAGTTCAGTGATTCCTTGGTGTACACCAGTCGAGGGATGACCCCGTCCAACCAGTTTAAAGTTCACGGCCAGCTGCCCCTCTTTGGCATGACGGTACAAATCCAGTTTCTCAGTAACAGCCAGTCTGTTTATATTCAGGGATGTTTGTGATGAAAATGGATGTAGGAAAAGCTTTATCCTGGAAAAAGAGCTGAAGTGTGATTTGTGTGTATCGTATTGAAACTCAGTCACGCTGTGTTGTGTGTTTCCTGCAGATCAGGGAGAGCGAGGAGGAGTGGGGAGTCCCTCATTCCTTCACCCTGTTTGGACTGCGCCAGTCTGTGGTGGTGGCGGCGAGGTACACACACACACACACACACACACACACACACACACACACTCTGGAGCATCACAGCCCGACTGGCACAATAATAATAATAATAAAACAAAAATACGAATGTTTGGAGCTCAGCCATCCATTATGAATGAAGCCATATGCTCTTAAGAACAAACGTCTGAAAGATTAATACCTCATTAAATATGAAATATGAGTCTTTGTTTGGTTGAACCATGTGACCTATTTTCCATCCTGTTGTTCATTTATTGATTAGAAAGGTTTCCTCTGTGTGTGGTTGTAAAGATGGAGATGGAGGTGATGGACATACAGATGTACATAGTGACTTCATGTTGGTCATTTTCTCTCTCATCTCTCACACCTTCGTCACTCCGTCTCTCTCCTTTGGCACCGAGTTTCTCTTTTCCACCCTTCTCTCTCTCTCTTTTCTCTCTGTTTATCTTTCCTTCTCACTAAGATTTATTGCCACAGCGTGAAGAAAAACAACATTGTTACATAAGAAACCCATTTTTCCATCAAACCATCTCTCTCGCTCTGTTCCTCCCCCCCTCCTCTTCCTCTTCCTCGCCGTCTCAATGAACTGCTTTATTGGTATCAAAGCATGGAGATCACTTTTTTTTTTACTCTCTGTCCCTCCCCAGCTGTGCGCCAGAGATGGAGAGGTGGGTGGAGGACATCCGGATGGCCATCGACCTGGCAGAGCAGAGCAGCAGCCCCCACACCGACCTGCTCTCCACCAGCCTCTGTGACAACAGTAAGTCCAGGGTGTGTGTGTGTGTGTGTGTGTATGTGTGTGTTCTCTTTCCTCAACCATATTTTTCCCGCCAAGATTCAAACCTGTCACAAGCCCACTTCCCTAACCTCCTGGCTACGACCCACCGCCCCTCAAAAACACCATCGCTGCTCAGCTTTGAGGGCCAGTCTGGCGTGTTTGTAGACGCACTACACGAGGAAAATGAAAAAATGAGATTTGTCACCTGCAGTGTTTTCTCAGTTGAAGTTAATGTGGTTGTTGCTTGTTTGATCGGTGTGTGTATAGGAATATGTTGACAGGGTAATGTACTGATACTCACTTTTTCTCTGCTGTATGAATCCAACTAAATCCAACTCAACTCGATATTTGTCCCTTTCACTCCTCATCCTTTCTTTCCCCCTCAGAAGACAGACAGCTGGTCTCACCACCTTTTAAACAAGTGATATTGTTGAATTGTTCCAGTTTGTCTTTCATCATCCTTTTTTTTTTTTTGGTTACCTGATATATGTGGATCCCCTCCCCAGCCTGTCATCCCCCTTTCTCCTCTTCTCTTTTCTCATCCTTCATCCCAAATGCCTGTCATGGTGTTCAATGAGACCTCCACCGGGTGACCTTTTGGGTTTGACTTCTCCATTGTCTCTCAGCTGAAGCACCTGCCGGAGCGTTTTCAGTATTGGCTTACACACAGGAGAGTTTGATTCACTGTGTTTTGACGAGACGGTATAGAAGCGCAGGTGACTTTGATCGGTCTTTTGGTTTCAGCTCTTTGTTCACATAGTGTCTAAAGAGCATCCTGGTCCACCTCTCACTGGCAAACATGTTAATACCATAAAAGGTTAAAAAATGTGTCTATGACCAGCTCTGAGATCAGCCAAAGCAGAAGAGCCAGACTGTTATGATGCCCTACGTCTTTCACTGCCTTACCCAGTGAAGTGAGACCATTTGCAGCTTTGAGGATTATGGAGGGTTAAATGCGACAATATTAAATAAATAAATCATTAAATATGGAAATAATTAAATAAATGTGGAAATGAACAATTAAATATATTAATATTCCCCATTTTAATTAATTAATTGTTCATATATTTCCCCTTTTATTTAATGATTTATTTATTTAATATTGTCCCATTTAACCCTCCATAGTGGATCTTTGCCTTGACATTATATATGTTTTTTTTAAATGATGGATATCTTATTTTGAAAGGACGCTGCAGTCCTCTCTGTTAACCAGCATGTTTGAACCGCCCGTCATTCCCCAGAGCTGTCGGAGGAGGGCGGAGCCGAGCAGGGGTCGGAGGAGGAGCTCTGCGGCTCGCGCTCGTCCCTGGAGCGCCACGGTCACCGCGGTAACACCACCGTGCACGTCTGCTGGCACCGCAACACCAGCGTGTCCATGGTGGACTTTAGTGTCGCCGTGGAGGTATCCGACTGTTGTGTCTGTGTGTCCGTCTCTCTCTCTCTCTCTTTTTTTCTCCACACATCCTATACCTTTTCTCTCTCGAGCTTTTCTTCCTCAAGAGTCTTCAGTGTGTTCAGATGTGTCTGCTGTCTGTCTACCTTTCAGTCGCTGGGTCTCCCGTGGCAACGAACCATTCCTCCAGTGTCCTTTGTCTTACCTGTCTTACTCACGTCTGTGTTTTTGTCCTTTTTCCTCTCTTATCCTCCATCCCTCTTCATCTCTTCTGCCTCATTTCCTCGTATCTCTTTGTCTACTCTCTCTCCCTTTCTCCCTCTTTTTTTTATCTGTCTTTCCACTCCTCCGCATACATCTCTGTCTGTCCATGTGTCCATGCCGGTGTTGCTAGAGGCCAGTAGTCCACTCAGTGAGTCAGAGAGGCCCCTCAGCAGGCCGGGCAGATCTCAGGGGCCCGTCCCTCTCTCTGTGGTCTGCTGGTACAGAGCACAAGGCCTGTCCTTTAGTGACACCTGCTGGAGTAGAGAGGTACTGCAATAGCGGAGTAATGTTAGTTTTCAGTGATCCCCGTAGGGAATCTTTTTTTTTTTTTTTTTTTTCTTCCCCCTGCAGGGAGGTCAGAGGTCAGGGTGAGCTACAGACCAGCAGCCCTGGAGCTAGTGGGGAGTCGGTGTCTTCCTCCAGTTGAAGGACAGGCAGCGTGGGGAATTGTTCAATACCCCACGCTGCTTCCCAGCCTAGCTTTGCACCCAGGGATACCAGTAGAGCTGCATAGACCATAAAGAAATCACGCCTCAGTTTCCTTCTGGGGATTAATATGGTGTTTTTCTAATAAATGGAGAGATGTAGAAAAAAATGTTTCAGCCTTCTATGTAGGAAAAAGACATCTAGCCATCCAAAGGCAATTAAACTTCCTATGAAAAAGTAACGCCACAAACCAAACCCTGCAGAAATGTTCTACGCATTGAATTTTTTAGGCTGCTGTGAGGGCAGAAAGGCTGTAGGTCAGCTCGCACTGACAGGAGAACAAAGATAGATGTCTGAAATGACAACCAAAAAACTGTCTTCTTTGACTTGTTTGACTTCTTCTTCTAAATCTCTGTTTTGACTGTCTTCCCCTGTCGCTCCAGAACCAGTTATCTGGTAACCTGCTGAGGAAGTTTAAGAACAGTAACGGCTGGCAGAAACTCTGGGTGGTCTTCACCAACTTCAGCCTCTTCTTCTACAAGTCACATCAGGTCGGAATGAAAAATAAATAAACCATCATAATAAATGAGAATGATGTCAGTTTAGTTTTTTTTTTTTTAGTTTTAGTTCAAATAAATACTGGAGACCATTATAGAAATGTGCCCTCTCTGCCCCGTCTGCCCCAGGATGACTACCCCCTGGCCAGCCTTCCTCTGCTGGGCTACTCTGTGACCGTCCCGTCCGAGTCGGAGAACATCCACAAAGACTACGTCTTCAAACTCCACTTCAAGTCGCACGTCTACTACTTCAGATCGGAGAGCGAGTACACCTTCGAAAGGTAGCGTGTCTTGGATTTCCACTTCTTTGAAACGCTGTGCTTCTTTATTTCTTTGCTGTGACGTTAAAATCAAGTGGGTATGTACAATTAAAACCAACTTTCTTATTGGAACCGAAATCAAGAGGTGTGATGTTGAGATTGATTTAGATCGCCTCGGCACAAAACCTCAAGCTTGGTAGAAAATGTCGCTGACAGACAGTAGCTGGATGTGACTCGTCCTGTTGTTCATTTTCTTTAAATTGAATTTCTTCCAATCGCACATTCTTTCAAACTATTTATTTTAACTTGTGGTGTTGAGTGAGAAAGCCTTGTTTTGTGATTTGGAAATGTATGAAGAGAAAAAGTCACTCACTCATCTACAGTGGATCTTGGTCGTTCAATGCATTTTCAATATGTGGGGTTAGGGGGGGGGTAAGGTAAGGAGCGCTTGATTCGTGTCACCACTGTGCTCCTCCTCTTCCTCTCCAGGTGGATGGAGGTGATCCGCAGCGCCACCTGCTCTGCCAGCCGCACCCTGCCGACCACCATCAGGAAAGACCTTTACTGACTGACTGACTGACCCCCTCCACCCAAATCAACACTAATCAATACTTTTTGAATGGTTATCTGGCTCATGCACCCCCATACACTCCGCCACACGGTCCTGACTCCTCCCCGCTCCTGCTGCGTAGAGCTGATTGTAAGAAAGCGACACCACTAGTTTCTGATTTAGAGATGATCTTCACACGGCGGCAGTCATTCTTCATGTAATTGTACCTTTTTTTCCCCTCACCTACTGCTCCTCTGACTTCATTCATGATTGTGCCATTTGGGTGCGTTCACATGCACGACAATATGCCTTGAATTTTCCAGCGCCGACATCATCAGTTCCCGTTTACAATAACCCGGGGATGGAGATTTCTCAACAGTATTTGGGATACCGAGGCGTCCTGCTCCTGTTGGGTTTTTTTGCAGTTTATTTTATTTCCGTGGTGATATTTGTAATATTCTTTATATTCGTGTACACAGGCATATTTGCGATAGGGGTAAAAATGTGTATATAAACAGCTCATCTTCAATAAGAGCTGTTATTTGCTCTACTGAGTGCATGTGAACACACTCACTGAGGTTTGTATGATCTACACACAACGATGAACTAGTTTGGACACGATGCGAAAACACTCTTGCTTTTGTAGGGCCTCCTTTTGTACGATACTTTGATACACTGTGAAATATCCTCTGCTTTATTTTCCTCCGTTGGTTGGAACTTGTTTTCCTTCCTAACATTTTTTTTTTCAAAACACTTCCAGAGCCGACAAGAGATTTCAATGTTTTTTTCGTTGCCAAATATCTTCTCTTCTATTCGTCCAGGTGTCTGGATTTTACTCCTTTTTAAATAAAGATGAATAAAGATTGTGTTACTACGGCAACACTGTGAGAAGCGACTCTGGTGGACACTGACTGGTAGTTTTTCCTCTGGTGTCAAAAACCAGGATGGGATTATGGGACAAAGTCTGGCACGGGTTTAAAAGATGAGCGGTTGAAGGAGCTCTGATCTGGAGTGACTTTAATGAGTGCAACAAAAGAACATCCACACTTTAAATTAAAAGTTGTATGATGTTGAGAGAGTGATTAGAGGGAGGAGAGGAGGAGACGTCTGTAATATAGAGCATTGAATATTTTCTCCAAAGTTGACATGCAATGAGGATCAAATTCAATTCAATTATATTCCGTTTCGATTTTTGAATTCAATTTCAAATACGTGCACTTCAGTTCCTGGTGGTAATCTCAGCCTGTAGTAGTTTTCGTTCATTCTCAGTACTGAAGATGTTGCTGGAGTTTCCTCTTTCTCAGTATTTTCTATTCTCAGGCAGTAAACAATAATAAAAAGCTTTTATTATACTTAAATGTGTCTTATGTTGTATTGCTGGACACCAGTTTGATATAGTATAGGTGTTGGCTGAGATGTCAATATGAAGATGGGTCTTGAGATATATTTGGTTTAGCCTCTCATCACTATTTTTGAACCAGATTGTATTGCTGATGTGAATCAACTACGAGACTACAACTACCCCAATCCTGTTCCAACGTTGTCATGGAGGGGAAAAAGGTAACATCAACCTAAAACGCGGTGTGTTACCCCGGGGTGTTAAACACGGGCATAACCTGCAAATGATTCAGATTGCAATTATCAAAAACCTTCATCTCATCTTCAAAACTGGAATGGATTTGACAGGTGAAGACACTGGATCATAACCTCCACTGGCTGCTCCTGCTCGGTCTACTCCATGGAGAGAGCAGGCGGTTGTAATATTTTGCTCACTTGTAGATTTAATGCAAAATATCACCTGTGCAAACCCAGTTTTAAGGCTGATATCTGTGATGAGGAGACGAGGAAAGCATGTAGGAGGGATCAGAGGGAATCAACTGGAAGGAAAGGAAAGAGGATGGACTATTGCATGACCAACATTTGCCAAATGATCAAGGACCGACCGGTTTTTTATTCCCCAGAGGGGAGGCATCAGTCTCTTGCCTCTCTAAAGACGTACTCCAGCCCGTGGTCCCCAAACGCGTCGTAGCTCTCATAGTTGGGCAGCGAGGGCCAGTCCGGCTCGTACGTGGTCGTGCTGTACCCGAACGCCTCCACGATGCTTCCCGGCGACGGGGCCTCCCCTCCGGCCGTCCCTCCCACCCACTCCTCCACCTCCAGCTTCACCGGAGTCCGCTGGTACATGGTGGGAACGGCCTCGAACGCATCCAGGAACTCCAGCATCCGGTCGTCGACTCCGTAGACCTCCCCTCGGACGCGCTGGCCCTCGCCGGGAACGTTGAGGAGGAAAGGGATGTTGTACTTGTTGGCGATCACCAGCGGGTACCTCTCGACGGTGCGCGCCGTGCCGAGGAACCCCGCCACGCCGTTGGCCGGGTCAAACATGCGGTGGTGGTTGGGCTGCCCCTTCTTCAGGGTCCCGTAGACGAAGATGTGAGTCATGCGGATGCAGGATGGGAGACGTGCCTGCAAAATAAAACAGGGAAGAGTTGGTGTTACTGTCCTGTTTCAAATCCGGTATGCCGAGCATCCTGGTGGCGCCGTGGGCCGATGTTATGACTTACACTTCGGCTCATATTTGTTGCACGTCACCCCCTTTCTCTTCCTTGCCACTTTTCACTGCATATAATATAATTGAATATAAGTAAGTATGGGGCATCAGGGTGGTGTAGTGACGAGGCAGACCGTCCTTCAAGCGTCCATGTTGCCAAGCATCAACCCTGCTGAAGTGTCCTTGAGCAAAACACTGAATTGAGGAAAAAGTGAAAATAGCATTTTCCTATGGGAATCAATCTAGTATTACATAATAATACATAATAGATGTCCATGTGACTTTAAGCATTATACAAGACACAGCTCTACTATCAGTGAGGCACTTTGGACTTTCTTTTACTGCAGTAAATGTAGTATCTAATGCATATTAGAACTTTGATCACGTGTTCCTCTTAAAGGATACACATTGAAACATGATCAGCTGATGGTGGAAAACAAGTTTCAACATTTCCTGGAGCAACCTTATAAAACTAACAGCAGAAATGAAATGGAAGGTGTTTCCATTGTGGACAACCTTGAACTGATCCCTTTTACAACAAATTAGAAATCCTGAATCAACGTAATTCTGTTCATGCACACACCTTTATTTTTTTAATTAAGTAATGTGACGCCACAATTGTGATGTCACAATTATGATAATATATATTGTTGTGATAATAGCATTGACATGCTTTTAATGTGTCTAAAGTAGGCAGCGTACTTATTTTGTTGTGGGGAATTAACATGTTATTCCCGTCTGTGGCCAGCAGGAGGCAGCGGGGCACTTTGTTTCAGGTGTTTACAACAGTCGCTTTATGGCTTTTACGGCATCACGGCCTGTTTCCCTCATTCTGCGGAGCGAGGCTGAAACGAGCGGTAACAAAGTTGTCCTGTCTCATTCACTTCTCCTGTTTACAGGTTTGTGAAGTTGTAAGCCATGGTGTTTACTTTATGAACCTGTCGAGCAATATTTGAGTTGTTTGGAAGAAGAGTGGTAATAAAATGTGAATATATAACATGATGAATGGGGTTACTGGCGTGCCGCGATTATCACAACATGGCGCCGCGGTAAACTTTCATTCAGCGTCACGTCATTCAGGGGTTTATTTTGGGCTCCAGTACATTTGGTTTGATGTATAAATATTCTGAAAACATGTCATGATACTGTTCGAATATGTAAAAATTGTTAAAATCTGTTAAGAAAAAGGTTTATTTACATTTAAAAATACTAAAGCCGTAAGGTCCTGTACCGCGAAGCCATATGACTACTAGTAGTAGCCTATTCAGAGCTATTGAAGGCTTATACAAGGAAACCTGTGACTGGAACAGGAATTGTCATTTTATGGACATTTTGAATTAATTGGAAAGAGTGTTTTTATTGTTGTAATCGCAAACTGAAAATAAATAGATTCTGCGGAGCGAGGCTGAAACGAGCGGTAACAAAGTTGTCCTGTCTCATTCACTTCTCCTGTTTACAGAATCAACATATATCTGTTTACTCGGTACCAGCCGGTACCTGTAACAGTAACATTAACGATAGAAAAATGAACTTCAATGAGCAAAGGCTTTTTTTAAATTGTAGGTTACATAAGCTCAATAACAGGACAGTAAGACCGGAAATCCATACATAGTACATAACCTTGATTTAGACAACGGACAGTTGCGGTCCTTAGTTGACGTTTGAAGCCGGTGTAAAATCCCGGAACAACACACACATTTGACCATATACCGGTTATTTTATATCAATATTTTTGCTGTCAGATACACTAAGACATTTGTGTTCCCCTCGTGCATTTGAACTTACCAGCAGAAGAGAGGAGATGAGCAGAAAAGTGCCCGTGCTTGAAGTAGGGTCCGGCTGCAGCCCCGGAGAAAAGGTCCCTGGAATGACAGTGGCAATCGTATCCGGTGAACCCTGCTCGGATATACTCCTACTCGATAAATCGAGTATTCAATCAATCAATCTTTATTTCAGACTCGAATCGGTCCATATAAAAACAAGGAACAGACACACACAGCAACAGAAAGAAAATAAAAAATAAGCTGCAGCCCGGGGGACAAGTCCCCGGCGTGACGGTAGTAGGAAGTATGCACAACGGAAGATTAGTGACGGGAATTCGAGAAAGCAAAACGCACATATGCAATGGTTTTTCGTGACTTATTTTACAACTTAGCATATGTTTTGCTTCGTACACATTTTTTAAGTTGGCTAATACTATAGTCTATTGCCCTGGCGTGACAACGCCTGTCCATAGGGTGAAGGCTTTATCCTCCAGAAATACGTAGGGTCGTATTTGTCCACGTGAGGCGCTGTTCCAGTGTTCAGAGCAGTCGATGAGGACGCACCGGACATTTGTTGATCACGGAGTATGACGCAAGCACGTCTGCAGCCTAGCAGCAGAAAAAGACGGCGTAAACAAAGTAGAAAGCTAATTGCTAGTTGTCGAGCAGCTAAGGTTAACTTAACGAGCAGTAAATGTTAGGCCATTTATGAAAAGGTGTTTTAGTGAATTGGCAAGCACAGCTTGTATGCAGCTGTTCGTATGACTGACATGTAATTCTGGCTGTGCTGCTACTCAAACTGAACAGGATACCACTAACGTCAGCTAGGATAGATCTAGCTAACTCCAGCTAGGTTGCTAAGTAACGTAAGCGCTGTAGCATCAACGTTAGCACACAGTCGTTTTACACATACGGAGTTTGTATTTCTGGAAACTAAAATTACTTAAAACGACATGCTGTGGTAACATTTGGCAACATCTATCTAATTCTTTGGATTCGACACGTTGACACTGCTAAGAGCTGGGTAATGCTAACAGTAGTTAGCTCGCTATGTAGCGTATTTAGGAGAATTAACTAGCTAGGTAACGTTAGTTATCACCCACTAAACAAGGCTGGTTAGTGGTGTGACGTTTCTAGCTCGATGACTACTTGACTACAGTCACCTGGACTTGGACTGCAATGTTTAGTCTGATGGCGAATTGCTGCAATTGGTTGAAACGGTGGCGTGAGCCTGCAAGGTATGTAGTACAAACCCCAACCTACACCACCAAACTAGACAGAGTTACAAATGGCCTCAGTAAGCCAATCTATTGTAGTCTCTAGTTTGCAAGAAGTACACTAACACTGTTATGCATCCAATCTCTGTTTTTTTTTCAGTTCTTGTGCAATTACAGCAAGCTACAGTTGGTTACTCAAGTATTCATTGGCTCAATCAAGTCCATTTCTAGACGAGACCTATTAAAATCATGTGCTGACAGATCAGAAAGTGACAGTGAGCTGTGTGGATAAGATTGACGTATTCACTAGGGGTCAGGATTTTGGGTGTTTTCGTTTTTATTACAAAAGTTAAGTAAAAATATAGGCACTGACTCACTTTTTATATCCTTAATTACAGTAGCCTTTAAAGTTGATGTTTTGAACGTTTACTCTGCAGGACAGTGGAAAACCTGTGCTATTTCAATCTGAAGCATACAGTTTCTTATGATTACAGCATTAAGTATTACAGATTAAAATGACAGAAGAATCGTCTTTGTCATTTACATAAGGAAACGTTAACATTAATGTTAACTATATATTAGGCATTACACCAGGTGTATATCGGAGTACTGTGCTTCACAAAGTTTTTCAATGTTGATGTAGCAACTTGACATTAAATTGACTTGAAATTAAAGATCCCAGAAAGCCACCAAATGAATCTGGGTACAGGATCAGACTCTTCTGGCCCTTCTATTGCTTGTAGGGGTTCGCTATCTGGACATTTCATTGAGGGTTGACGTTCATTTGGGGATTGAAAATGCAAGCTCTCACTCACTACTACTGCTGGCTCACTAGCAAGCTACATACACTGCTGCAATTACTGAAAAGACGTTTGGCTTACTCTAGCTTGGTCATGTCATGTCAAGCTCCGTCCTGGGTCCATTGCAGCATCAGTTCCACTATACAGTCTATAATTGCTATTGTGTGCTGTGGGGCGGGGAGCACTACAACTACAGAAAGAGCATGTAAAACATTTTTGTTCTTAAGATCTTGAGTACAAGGCAGCAGGGTTGAGTGGCCAGCAAAATGTATTGAGACTGCTCAAACCACGTGGTAACTGTAAGGGATCTGATCCTTTGGATTTAGTTAGAAATCCCCACATAATCCCACGGCCAGGTCTGTCCAGTGACTCTTTGCATGTAGCCTGTTGCTGTGAGGACGGAGGGTTATGGGGCAGGGGGCAGGGTGAAGTCAGTGTCTCACCGTTTGTTTTTTTTCCATCGGGAGGCTTCCCTCATGAAGGCCACTTGGCTCCAGAGGACGGTTAGCTGGATAGTGCGCTTGATGTCCCTGCGGCGCAAGCGTCGTAGTTAAGTATACAGCCAGGAGACGAAGAGGGTTTGGGTTTGTGTGTGTTTTTAGCTTTCAGTGTGTCTCTCTTTCGGACCTGGCAGGTTTTCTCCTTGTCAGTGTCGGTTTGCTCAAATGGATTTGCTTCTTTTCCTTGTGCACTTTGTGTTTTTGTGTCTGTCCCCTTTTCTCCCTTGTTTAATCTACTTTTGATGTTAGGAGCCATAACCACACAGTCATTCCAAGATCATTGTGCTATGAGAAGAATGTCAGACCAATTATGTGTTACACTCCAAAGTTTTGGGATTTGTGTGAAATTGATTAATTGAGGCTAATCTTTAACCGAGGTACAAATTTAGAAAGTCTGCTGCTTATTTGTTTAAACCTTGATACAAAAAATTACACGAGGATGGTAACTTTGGTGGTGCCCCGTACTACCCTTGCTGTGTTGGTCAGTCAGATGTTGACCGGCTTATCTCAGTTGGATGCGAGGCGCTGTAGACTGCTCACATGGCTCACATGGCTCACATGGCCTCGCTCTCTTTCTACTCCACTTCCAACTGAAATATTCCGAGCAGACCTGGACTTCTGGACCCGACCCGGTTCAGTTGAGTCACGTGTGACCCAGCGCTGCATCACTTTTCATTTTGTCTGTGCCCCCGTTGTGTGTAGTCACTCTTTCCTCCATTTTCTTTTTCACCTTACAGGAAAGTGACGTTGTTGATGGTGGGACTAGACAATGCAGGGAAGACGGCTACAGTTCGAGGGATCCAAGGAGGTGAGGACCCTTCAGTATCCATGTCCATCATATTTTATACCATCATTTATATTATATTTGTAGCTTTTTTTTTTCTCCCTTCACAAATTTGTAATCGTTTCTTTTGTGTGTTCATCACTGTATTTTAACACTCTGCTTCTATGTTGCTTATAAACTTTTTTTAGCGCCAAAAGTACTGACCGTTTTCTTTTCTCCCAGAGAGTCCCCAAGACGTGGCTCCCACAGTGGGCTTCTCCAAGGTAGACCTGAAGCAGGGCAAGTTTGAGGTGACTATTTTCGATCTGGGCGGTGGGAAGAGGATACGGGGCATCTGGAAGAACTACTACTCCGAGTCGTACGGCGTGGTGTTTGTGGTGGACTCCAGTGATGTCCAGCGAATCCAGGAGACGCGGGAGACCATGGCCGAGGTCCTGCGGCACCCCCGCATCGCTGGCAAACCCATCCTTGTGTGAGTGCCAGAACGCGTATTTGTAAGAGTGTTGCCTCCGCTGATCCGTGAACAGTATTTCAGGGCTGTGCGTCCTATCTGTTGCATCATGTTGCACCCCAAATCACAGTAAAAAATGACTTCCTGTCTATTATTGCTAAAGAACACCATTTGGATATTATTTTTATATTAAAGAACAATATCCTTTTGTACATTCCCCTACATTTCAGGGTAAACTCTTACTTCCCAGCCCTGACAGTAGCTGTCATATTGGAACATCTGTTGTTTTCTTTGATTTCTTCTACTGACATATTGAGATGTCTTAAGCACACTCTACATCTGCTTAGTTTCCCAAAACAACGCGGATGATGGAATCAAGCTGTCTTGTACCAGAACATGTTTGTGCTGTTTTTGTAGTACAGTAAAACGACTATTCACTATCCAGTATTTTACCGCTTCAATATTTAAACCCAGATGTAACAAAGTTCTGTAGCTCGCTTTGCAACCTTGAATGTTTTTATCACTTCCAGCTCAAACATTTCTCTGCAACAATCACTGACGTCTCTGTTCTCTCTCTCTCTCTCTCTCTCTCTCTACTGGCTCCCAGGCTGGCAAACAAACAAGACCGGGAGGGAGCTTTGGCCGAGGCGGACATCATTGAGACCCTGTCGTTAGAGAAGCTTGTGAACGAGAACAAGTGTCTCTGTCAGATCGTAAGTGCCTGCACCTGTTGTTGAACTGCAGTCGAATGACATTAAGGACTTTTGGTTTAACTGAGGCATCAATTGCACATGGAAAAGAAGCTAGGTTTATTCTATCCACACCATCCTAATGAGTTTACACCCCACATTCATGACATACTCTATAAGGATGGTGTGACATAACGTGCCATTTAGCGGATGTTTTATCCAAAGTGCATACATATTTAGCGCGTGAGACCCCAGTGGGAATAGACCCTCTAATGTTGGCAGTGTCAGTTTCTCGCTCCCTTCATTAAGCCGATAAGTACAAGAGAGAAAAGAGTAACAGCTGGATTTAACATTTTAGCATTCAGCTGACACTATGCAAATCGACTTGCATAAGAGTGAGCAGGTGGAGGGTTCAGGGACACTTCAAAATGAGACATGCATGTTTGCTGTTTCAGGGATTGAACCTGTGGCCTTTCTGTTATGGAGCAAATCCTTAACCACTAGGCTGCGTTGCAAGAGCAAGAGAAAACATCAAAATCCCCTCCCGAATTGTGACGGCTCCTTTCTCTCTCTCTCTCTATATATATTCTCATCCCAGGAACCGTGCTCCGCCGTCTTGGGCTACGGCAAGAAGCTGGACAAGTCCATCAAAAACGGCCTGAACTGGCTCCTCAACAACATCGCCAAGGACTACGAGACCATTACTGAGCGCGTGCAGAAAGACACAGCCGAGCAGCGCGCCCAGGAAGAGCAGGACAGGAAGGAGAGGGCAGAGAGAGTACGGCGAATACGAGAGGAGAGGTGAGGACACGTGAGCTGTATGGCAGATAAAAGATGGAGTGTGTCACATCTCATCTGATTCCAGTGTTTTGATTCAATCACATTTTTTTGATTGATTATTTCAGCTGGATACTCATTTTATTGTTGTTGTTATTAGTAGTATTAGTAGTAGTAGTGAGCAGATCAATTCTTTACAGAATAGTGGTAAACTCTATCACATGTACCGGGTACTGTGAACCTGCCAAAATAAATAATGGTCTGTTTCTAATAATATCCGCTCTCTTCTGCTGAGGTAATGAAATGGAACACAGATCAAATCAAGCTAAAACAATAAAAACAAAACAAGCCGAAGAGAATGACAAGAAAGTAGAAACGTCACAAGGGTTGGTATAATAAATGGCATATATCTGTTCGGGGAGGAGCAGAGAAGTGCAAGTCAGATAGGAAAAGAGAAATGCGTGTTAGGAAGTTAAAGACGGAGAGAAGATGGTGAGATTGGAGTAGTAAATGAAACTAGGGAGCAGCCGTTCTACCATGTCAGGAATGGCAAAGTATGCAGTCACTCCTGTCTGCAAAACACATTGGGGGAACTAAATCTGCGCTGGCTGTCTTAGATTAAAGTAAGAGTAATTTAAGAGGAGACTTAGAATATAGCTTTTATTTGAAAAGAGCTTCCACTTTTAATTAAAACATGCTGACCTGAAGTCCATTTGTCTGAACGTTAACTGGGGAGAGAGGTTTCATTAGGAGGAAACATCAGCGTCTTGTTGTGTCCGCAGGGAGAGGCTGGAGAGGGAAGAGGCAGAGCGCGAGGGCCGGCAGATCCAGGAAGAGGATCCCGATGAGAACATGCCCAACCCCTTCCAGCCAATAGACAACGTGATCACTGAGGTGTGTGTGTGTGTGTGTGTGTGGTATCCAATCACCACGGGATGGGAAGTGTTCCTGTGTTTGATATTGATTTTGTTTCAAGCCCCCCAGACTGGATCAGTTACAGCTGGATTTATAACTGTGGTTTACATGTGGAAACGTTTCTGTGTAGCATTGTGTACAGGGGGTTGTGGGTACCCATAAGTCACAGGGGCAGTTAGTGCATTTTGTGTTGGTGCATTTTGTCTATAATCATAACTGAAAATATGGATCTGTTTTACTCCAATGCTTAGTAATGTTACATATTATGACATCCTCGTCAACAAATGTACAACTCGTGCTCGTCAGTCTTACACCATAAAATCCCACTAAGACGTAAGCTAGTTCTGATTTGATGCTTCAGGTCATGTGACGAGTCCTTTTGACGTGTGGCTTTCATGTCCCGTTCAGAACGGCAACAAAGAAAAGGAGGCGAAGAGGCAAAGAGAGCTGGAGGAGTGCAGGGCTAACGGCCCGAAGGCTGATGATGATCAAGAGGAAGAGGAGTACGAGGAGGACAATGACGAAGAACCAGACGACGCGAGACAAACGCCAGAAAACGCCGACTCAGGTGAGTCCGGCATTACAGGTTTTCCAGATCACCTCAGGTCTTGAGACTTCTAGAGACAGCTGGTTGTTTCAGTTGGCCTGCAGTATTACACTATACTAAAAGTTATTACAAACAGTACCAAGGTATTTACTTGGAAGTGACATCAAATTAAAGATACCAGTTATTTATCTGTATAGATGTGAGGGCAGTGGCTAGCTTTGAAGAGCATGTGGTTGTGCCTTGCAGCATATGGAGAGAAATGAGAGCTTGTTAAACAGAAAGCAAGAAGTCAAATCTGTCTTTACTTTGAAAGCAAATGATTACGCAGATGCACAGAGACTGTAGCACCAATGTGTTAAAGACGTTTCAGAGTTCTGGTAAGAAGGGCATCGAGTCAAATGTAGCATCTGTCGAACGCGTTTTCCAATCTCTTCAGCGAATTCAGAGCTTGGCAGGGGTGATGGTTAAAGATAATTACACAGTGAGCAAACACAATATGTTCAGGGATGAAATGACAACAATGTGCAACATCCAAAACTTGGCATCTATGTGTTGGACCAGGTTCAGGTTCAGGAGGCAGGAAAAAGACTTCCTCCTCACATAGAATCAGGGATGCAACTTAGATCCAGCTGACTGAATCAACCTTTACATTTCTATACATTTCTACTAGTGTTTGCACATTGATTGCAATTGATTTTTTTTACGTTTTGTATCAATTGTTTCCTAAAGAGAAACTGTTTTTGGAAATTCTAGCAGTACTACTGGAAATCAAATGCCCAAATGTCTCTGTGTACCGCCACAGGCAAGCAAGGCAAGAAGAAGACCAGGAAGCTGCATCTGAAGAGGAAGCACCGGGTGGATCCACTGAGGACGGAGGACGGCCCAGCAGAGAGCCCCACGCCTCCACCTCCTCCAGGTTAGACCCCATGGATAGGTTCTGCCACGAGGAAGATGGATACTGTTGAATAAAACTCTGATACCATGAATGTAGTTGATACCTAGACAGCGGTTATAGAGAGAGAGCGTGTAAGCCCATCTTCAAGGTTCTTCTAAACCCAGTGGGAACAGGTTGTACTGTGCAGTATGTTTCCTATTGAGCAGCTTTCCACTCTGGCCTTCAGTACAGTCCCACGCGGTGACAAGGGAAGTGATGTGAAAAGCTGTATTGTTGTTTCCTTTAGCCCTTTTTGGGTGCACATCTGTAATTTGTCGTCCAGATGATGAAATATCTTCCAGGGGGCCCGGGGTATTCCAGGGGCCCGCCTGTGTCACCCACAGTACAGCAAAAAAGGGGCAAAACTCTTCTAGTAGCTCCATATCATCGTAAGCCAGATGCAGCAGCTCCTACACTATTTTCCACAATTTTCTTTATTTGTCTTGGTGCCAAATTGTGCTTAAATGCACTATCACCCCCTTTTATTGCTTATTTTATATGCTGTTTGTGCTTATATTGTGTTCTTTTCCCCTGCTGAATCCTATTACTTTTACTGCTGCAATGAACTAATTTCCCCACTGCGATTAGTAAAAGTTTCATCTACTCTAAAGAGAGATGCTCCTCTACCCGCCACTGGTTTAATGGCTCGTGTAATTCAGATGCCGGGTGTGCAAGTCTGTAATTGCGCGAAGCGGCCGACATCAATCCGGACGGGATTAAAATTACCCCAGAGTTAACTCAAAATGCAGTAGGTCATTTGAGATTGGAATCTGTACCGAGGTAGCTGGAGAAAATCACTGACATGTCGGCTCTGGGTGGGATAAAAAAAAACACGATGCTGAGGTGAAAACGACTCTTCACCAGACCTCCCTTGGCAGTACAAATACTGTCTGGAGACGCTTTTTGTCTCATTGCAAATTTCTTGATCTTCCCATGACTCTTGGTGTAAAGAACGAAATATGTGGAGTGTTCCTGACCACTGACTTCTATTCCTAATGGGGTCAGATAAACCAAGTTGTGTTATGAAAAGGGACTGAGCAGCACGTGGGAATTGTTTGCAGCATTTTGTCCTGAGCAGTGTTTTTTTGTTTTTGTTTTCCTCTATATCGTTTTAGTGGGATGGGCCACGCCCAAAGTTTCTAGGCTGCCAAAACTAGTGCCACTCGGGGACTCAAGACATTCTGGTAAAGCTGCCTCCAATGACCGGTTGTGCATGATCCCTCACTAACACGAATTCACTAATATTGTTTGTTTCATGCATTACCTCCTCTGTTATATAGCTGACTCAGCCATTCACTCCACTAACCTGGTCTGGGTTAACTGACTCAGTGTTTCCTCTATAATTTCGTCCTTGTGGTGACACCTACGTCCTCATTTTGCTCCCACCTATGGTTCCAGTTCAGGTTGCAGCTTTTTTCTTTGGATATTTTAACATTTTAACACTTCTTGTTTTAGAGGGAAATCAAGTTATGTTGTTTTAAATTTCACAGAGGAAACACTGAACTCAGTTGCATCTCCCTGATGTTCTGACTGTCATCAAACATCACACACTAACATCTGTCTTTTTTTCTTCTCTGCATTTCATCAGGCATGTGTTTGAATGTGTGTGGATCCTTCATGGTAGCAGACATCTTAATCGAATCAACAGCATGTGTGTAGATCCATCCACCCCCCCACCCCCCCCATGTCTCTTTATTTACCCCTGTGCCTTACATGGCTGATGTTTTTCTCTTATTGCTTGCATCGTTTTGGGCTCATGTTGACTATAAAACCCTGTAGCTACGAGTGTTTTAATATCGTAGTGACAACATTTTATTGAAGCAAAATATTTTCATAGCTTAATTTGTTTTTTATTGGCAACATAATTTAGATTTTGCATTAATACCTGAGAGGGAGCTTACAGTGACTATGGGTAGGATGGTGATGCAGTAGGTAGAGACGAGCCTCCCATCCTCAAGGGTGTTGTGGCTTTTACTATAACTAACTATTAACAGAAAAGTATTCTTCCAACTGACATACATACATAAGATTAAAAACCAGACCACAATAACGATCACCGGCTCCTCGTCAGCACGGCTGTGATTGGTCAGATCGCCCAGCTGAAACTACCTGCGGTCCAATGCGGTGTAGATCCGACAGTGTTTGTGTTTCAGGACTTGATGGCTGTAGTTGACTAATGTCGTCATGACCTTTCCTCCTCCCCTCCACAGAATTTTACAGGAAGCCTCTCCCGCCTCTTGCAAATAGGCCGCGGCCTAACGGCGACACTCACGACGTCATTTCTTAACCTCCAGCTTCTCCCTTTAGTGATTGACGTTGACTCTCCCCCAATCACGGCTCTCCTTTTTTTTTTTGTTGCTTTTTTTTGTTTTGCTTTCTGTCTCAAGCGCGCAGTGTATAGAAAACCAAAAGCACAGTCGCTGCGGTGGACTGGGGATGTGGCAGCCAATGAACCTGAAGCCTGACGGACACGTTCAGGAACAGAGGAGCATCGTGGGAGATAGACTCGTCCTCGGAAGCCATAATATTGTTTCACAGACTGATGTAGAATTTGGTGTGAAACATGAACTCGATTTTTTTTTTTTTTTTTTTTCCTTTTTACAGTTTTTTGCCGTCTCCATTTCACAAAGGCATCCTTGGTGCTGAAGTCTTTCCGCTACTACAGTCTTACACTATTTTTTTTTATTGTTAATATCAGTATTAAACGGTTTTGTCCGACTGAATTTGCTTTTCATAGACAAAGAATGTACATATGTTCACGATAACCTTCAGCTATGTATGTTTTTGTCTGATGATGGATTATAGACACACACTGACACTTGAATCGTATTTCCCCATACACTATGTGGCCAAAAGTCAGTGGACCCCCCCCCTACTCGTTATTGAGTTCAGGTGTTTCAGCACAAAGTTAGGTCCATAAAGACATGGTTAGACCAGTTTGGTGTGGACCTGACCTCAACCCCCATTGAACACCTTTTGGGAGGAAGTAGAACGCCGATTGCGAGCCAGGCCTTCTCGTCCAACATCACCGCCTGACCTCACTAATACTCTTTTGGCTGAATGGGCACAAATTCCCACAGACACTCCCAACAGCTTGAGGAAAGCCTTCCCAGAAGAGGGGCGGGTCCAACTTCATATTAATGCCCATGGTTTTAGAATGGGATGTTCAGCAAGCTCATATAGGTGATGGTCAGGTGTCCACTGACGTTTGGCCATATAGTGTATTTTATTCCTGTTTTTACATGTTCCATTGTGTAGTGTTAACACATTACACAGATGCTTAAGGTGTAATTCAGACAAAGTGAATATGATTTGGGGAATTTACCTGAATGTGGAAAAAAAGGGTAAGCTGTCGAAAGTAGAGGTCTTAGTTTGCTTTTCACAGCTACGAGTTCTTAAAATTTGATCATTTCAAAGAGGGGGAAACCTGTCCATCTTTACAGCAGCGGTGAGAAATGAGAATGAGTCACAGTCGAACACTTGAAGTGAAGGTTGAGGAAATTATCCTCTCGCGGGGATGAAATGTGTGAAAGGTGGGAGCGATTCGCTACACCGCATTGCACTTGAAAAAGTGTTACACTACATCATTGTTGGTAATTGGTCTATTTTTGTAATGAGCCGTCTCAGCATTTCACTTAAATACCACAGAGCCTGTAAGGAGGAAGGTGCATTGTAAATTTGGGTCTGACTGATCAGGTTTTTGAAGGCCAATTAGTTTTAGGGTGGGCAGCCTCTGAAACAGCTTTTAGACCGTC